>OU612048.1:2435593-3078093 GCA_914767935.1 Coremacera marginata
TTGAGTGCAGTTTTCTTTGAAAAAAAAATTAATTTTTTATAGTTGTTGGTACGAAAAATTTTCTCTTAATGGCGAAAACTGCAAAAAGAATAACAAACCAGTTATATTTGAATGTATAAGCTGGAAATAAATGTGCTCGCTCATGGCAGTCCACAGAAGATGAAGAGGCATTTACCCCTCTTATAGGGAGAAGAAACTCCTATATTATGTTAAAAAAAATAAAAATACTAATAATTAGAGATGCAACGGATTGCGATTTGGCTCAAAGGAAAGTGATAGCCGAATATTAGGTCCCTTGCCTCGTTTTCACCAAACTAAATATATTTCTAATTCGACAGGCTAAAATATACGGATTGAGTACTGCCATTTGTGTATGGCAAATAAAGTTGAAAACAATTTTAAAATAATAAAAATAATTGCTAAAATAATAAAATCTAAATAATTTTTACTCCTCTTTGTTCAGCGCAAAAGAGAACAAACCATGGCACAATCATAAGGTAGGTTCATTTTGAAATATCTGCTCAAAAGACAAGTTTTCCAACAACAAAGCCATGAGGGCCTTAAACGTAAAATGCTAATGGCAATAGTAACTTGTCCAAGCTGAGCCTACCTTATGATTGTGTCATGGTTCCAGAATTTGAAGAAGTCAAATACTTCAACCTGGCAATACTGAAAACCTTCATATTAAAACAGCTGATTGTTTTGAATATATATTTTTTGTCAATTTGTATATTTGTCATGTTGTCAATAAAAAAGACGCTTATTGTCTTCGAAAGCTGAAAATTTACTTTTTATTTACCATAATCTAGCTCTTCTTAATGTTAATTATTAATTTTAATCATATTACTAATTGAACATTTTTCTATGTTTTTAGATTATATATGAATTTATTAGTAAATTGAATACTAAGAATGTAATCAAAGTTTTTGAAAGATACCTTGTAAATTTTTTGTTACTTTTTTTACTTTAAATAAAAACCGCCCTAAATTGGAACCTATTTAATTGTTATTAACTTCACAAAGATATATTTAAATAAAATAATTTTAAGGAACTATACGGCTGGCCGGATACCGGATATTGAGTTACTGTCCGGTATCCGGCCGAATATTAAGCTTAAGCCGGATATCCATTAAACCGGATAGTTCCCGGATATCCGTTGCATCTCTACCTTAGAGGGGGGAGGGTTGCTTTCTATTTTTGAAATCCTATGTACTCCCATGTGCAGGCACATTGTAAATAACATTATTCTTAAAAAAGCGGTAATATTTAAAAAAATAAAATGGAAACTAGATTTGAAGTTAAAAAACATAATAATAAAAGTTGCGGTAGCTACTTGTAAGAATTTTTTTTTGCAAACATTTGCTTTTTTTTCTTTTGCTGTATACGAATGCCAATACACTGAGGTTGATATCCATTAAAAATTATAGCTTAATTATGGTTAATTCATAAATTATTGTATAATAAGATTTTGATCAAAATTAATGCTCAAATAGGGCTCCAAAAACACCATTGCAAAACACACTAGGAAAGCCCTAAACAATTTAATTATATTTTATCGCACAGTTCTAATCTATCACATCTATAAGTAAAAGGTTTTTTTTATATTCTTTACTCACAAAAATGCACTAATAATTAAAAAAAAACTTTGCTGCAATCGCGGCGAGAACAATGACACGACTGATTTCCGTTGCGCAAGTTCCGACGTACTGTGTAACAAGTAGCAAAAGCGCAGGGGATTTCCCGGAATGCCACTCGACGGGCTGTTTATTTTACTTAAAGAAAAACAATACTAAGAGGATTTCTTAACAACTTCAGTTTTTTTTTTTACTTATGTCCAGTATTTTCATTCAATTTTCCAAAATCTAATTCTTAGCACTTCTCTGTTGATAATCGCTCTTGTTGAGGCGAATTTAAGGTTCACATCCGGTTAGTTTTGAAATCCAATGCTTTAATTCTGTATCGTTTAAAATGAATACTTCTGTGCCAGTGGATGTGTCTTGTATATTAGTGTAAACACTTTTTTGTCTGAAGCAAAACTAATGCGAGATTCTGAAGAGCTGTCCCGAAAACCTACTCTAGAGATTTTATAATTAAATTACCACCTTTTTGTATTCGAATATTACACTTGCACTTGAGTGCACTAAATGCGCGTTTTATGCATCATTAATGGGTTAATTTATTGATTCAAATTCAAATGACAACCAAATACGTAATAGCTTTTAAATGAGCACATTAGGTAAAAGTTAATTGAATTTTACTTATTTCGCCACATGAAAAATGCGTCATAAATGCTTCGAAACCATTTTGAGTTCACTAAAAACTCAATCGGTTGAATCGGTTGGAACCTTTTTTCGGTTGAATCGGTTGGAACCTTTTTTTTTTAATTACTTTGACTCTTTGAATTTATGTATGTATATTATTACAATCACATGTTCTGGTTATTAAAAGCGTTTGTTTTGCGAATTTTCTGAATGCACATAGACCGTATAGAACACGCCACGAGCACAAGTTTTCTATGTGTTCTAACGTTTCTGACTGCTATCCGACTGTCAGTTACAAGAACTTTTTGCGGAAATGCGCTGTTGTATACGGCAATGCACTACTGTAATGATTCAAGCAAGGCTACACTAAAAGTAAAATATTAAGAAATTTTTTAGGTTTAATCAACTATATCGGAAAGGATTGCTAATATAGTAAAAACAAAATTGAAAATATTTAAATAAATTAAAAAAACGAAGAAACTGACAAGCTTGAGAATCTCCCGCTTTTTGAAGTCGGTTAAAAATATATGTATAAAAAGCATTCAGGATTTTTATAACACAAAAAAAATATAGTTTTCTAAACATTTCAAGCAAAACAATCTGTATAACGTTTTGCTAAACAGTTCAAGGAAGTCTATTTTTCAAGTATTATCCAAGTATTATTCAAGTAGGAAACTATTTTTTTGTGTTAGAATTCTGAATGCTTTTTATTTATTTATTTTTTAATTTATTTAAATATTTTATAAAAAAACTTTATAAATCAGAATTCTACCAACAAAAAAAAAAAAAAAAAAAAAAAAAATAAATAAAAGTTTGTATTGGACTACGTAGGATGGGGCTGAAAAGTCAGGTACAGAATTTAATTGCTAAACGTTATGAAACTGAACGAAATATTTTAATAAAAATTTAATAAGTTCATAGAATCCATTCCAGAGTGCATGCATTTTTTTTTGCTGTGCAAATCAAATATTTGTTTATAAAAACATTCGCAGTAAAACTCGCAGATACACAAACAATCAACAGCAAAATAATAATATCAATAATAATAATAATAATAGAACAAAACAAAAACTAGCACATATTGTTAAAACGATCAAAGCGGAGGACGGACGGTAAACAGTGCCAAGGAAGACATCAAATGCATATGTTTGACAGTTGCTTACAATATTAATACGTGTGTTTGAAAGATGAATATTTTTATGAAATCTCCAAAAAATCTTTTAGTATTGTTAAGTCGATTTATAATATTATTAAACCAGAGCTGTGGGATAAGAATAACGATTACCACATAAATACGATTGCAGTAATCTCTAAAAGAAAAAAAAAATACGTTTGTAATTAAAGTATTCATTCTACAAACGATTTTAGATTTAGAGATTGTAATCCCGGTTTTTTTTTGTATCTAGTAAAAATCAATGTTATTTACTTTAAAAAGAAAAATATGAAAAAGCCAATATATACAATAGGGTAGGTCAAATATTTATCGACTAAGCGTCTAGCAGAAACGTAAACTACAGTCAATTCTAAGAAAATATCCCAAAGAAACCATAGGTCTAAAATCAATCCATTTATCGGGTCTAGCGAGGTCAAAATTTATATGTGGTCAAAAATTTTAAACTGAAACGACTTTGATTCACGTTATCGTATGGGAGGGCGGCGGGGGTGGGTGGGTCTATTTTCACATTGTTAGGAGCTACAGGGTTAGTTAATATTTCACGACTTTGGTTTACGTTATTGTTTCTAGCAGAAAAACTAACTTACATATATATTTGTTTGATACACCGGTTTGTTGATATACCGTTGGACAGGGGATTTCATTGCCTTTAAAATGAGCTATAAAAATAAGTTTTCTGTTAGTAAGTTTTTCTGATAGAAACAATAACGTAAACCAAAGTCGTGAAATATTAACTAACCCTGTAGCTCCTAAGAATGTGAAAATAGACCCACCCACCCCCGCCCCCCTCCCATACGATAACGTGAATCAAAGTCGTAAAATATTAATTAACCCTGTAGCTCCTAAGATTGTGAAATAAACCTCCCTTCCCATACAATTTTTTCCTCAGCTAAAAATAATCTCTCACCTTCGTAAATTGAGTGTAACTCAAAATTAAACAATTGAGTGCAACTCAAATACAATGTAGATGAAATATGAGTAGATTTGCAGCTCCAGAAATTCCTTTTTTGGGTAAAAGTTTCAGTTCAACCGTGCATGGCGCCCAAACACTACTTTTTTGAAGTGGCAACTTCTTTAGGAGCGTTGAGCACTTTTTGGTAGAGAGCAAAACTATAGATTCGCGATATCATCACGCTGTTAGCTATATCATCACGCTGTTAGCGCAACAGAAATTATTGCTGTACAGCATTCCTTTTTAGGGATTACCTAAGCCAAGCTGAAGACCAAAGCGATTACCAGCTGATTACCGAAGCGATTACCAACCGATTACCGAAGCGATTACCTAACCAATTATCGATTACCGAAGTAATTACCAACCGATCACAAAACCAATTACCGATTCCCGAACCAATTACCAAAGTGATTACCAACCGATTATCGAAGCGACTAGCAACCAATTACCGAAGCGATTACCAACCAATTACCGAAGCGATTATCAACCGGTTACCGAGCCAATTACCGATTACCCATCCAGTGTAAGTGTGCTACAAATATATTTATTTATTTATTCATTTATTGGCCAAACAGAATAAGGCAAGGTAATTTACTTATTCTGAAATTCCTTCTCCCTTCTCCCTTCTCCCTATTCCTTGTGTTTGTTTTTTTTTTTTGTTTTGTTTGATGCTCTAAATGGGCATACTCCGCCCACCGGATTGACATGATTTCAAAAAGCATGTCAAAAAGAAAAGAAGAGAAGGATAACAAGTGGAAAATACCTAAGATGGGAGAGAGTTCTAAGAAGTGAATAGGGCATTGGAAAGGTACCTCTTAAATGTGAGATTAGACATGGAAGGGGAGTAGCAGTCCCTAAAGTTGTTAAACACTATGCAGCATCTACTTATGGGCTCGTTGTGTCCATAGACAGTGTGGTGTTGGTATTCATTTAAGAGACGTGAATGCCTGGTTTGTCTTACTGAGACGTTAAATGTGAACTTATTGGAAAAGTAGTCGATGTCTATAACACCAGTAATTATATCAAATGTAAAACATGAACGCAATAACGTTCTTCTTGACGATAGTGGCATCAAATTAAGAAGGGAAAGTCTTTGATCATACGCTGGTAAGTTGAGAAAATCGCAGGGGTCAAATGTATCTCTCAGCACAAAAAGCAAGAATTGCTTCTGTATTGATTCAAATCTTTCACTGCGTGTCTCAAAAGCTGGATTCCAAATTATGCAAGCAACACACCAATGCACAATATAGGGTTTTTATGACCAACACATTCTTGAATTAGTTTGCACGCCTTTTAATGAATCCGAGCTGTTTGCAAGCCCTGGATAAAACTTTCTCATAGTGAACGTTGAATCTTAGCTTGCTATCTAAGACAACACCGAGATCTACAATATCAGTTGTTCTGTTTTCAATTCAACGCTATTTAGGGAGTAACAATTATGTTTTATTAAGTTCTTACGCGAAAAGCTGATAATATAGCATTTATTAGTGTTAAGATAGAGTTTATTGCGATTGCACCATTGCTCAAGGGAGATTAATTTAGATTGCAAGAAAATTTAATCTTATACCGACTTAACCACATAGTACATGTTTAGGTCATCAGCATACATAAGATACGGAATGTCCTCCAATGCTACCGATAGGTGGGAGATGAAGATGTTGAAAAGAAGTGGGCCAAGGTGACTACCCTGCGGAACAGCAGATGACACGCTGATTTTTTTAAACGAGATTCCCTGGAACTTAACAAATTGGGACCTTTCGACATCGAGAGATAGGACTTAATCCAGTTGAGTAAAGTCCCCGTTATTCCAAATGTTTTCAATTTAAGAATTAGGATATCATGATCAACACAGTCAAATGCTTTACTGAAGTCTGTATAGGCTGCGTCTACCTGATGTTCGTTTTGCAATTCAGTAAGAACATCAGAGACTAAGATTGCGAGCTTTGTATTCGTTGAGCGACCTTTACGAAATGAATGTTGCTGTTCATTAAGTAAGGGATTAACTAGATATGTAAGCTTCTCACATATAATTTTTTGAAAAAGCTTAGTAATAGCAGACAGTATAGAAGTACCCCTATTATTAGCGACTGACCTTTTATCGCCATTTTTGTAAATATATATAATATGGGATGACTTCGAATAAGACGGAAAAATACCAAAATGCAAGGATCTATTAAAAAGAATATATAAGGGGATGAGAAGTTTGTCTACACAGTTAATTAAAAAGTATGACGTAAGGTGGGGTTCAGACCAGGAGATTTCCTTGGATCTAGCTCTTAGAATAGGTGATTATATATAAATATTAAAAAATAGCAGATTCCATACCGCATATTCCGCATAGCATATTCAGTACCGCATAAATTGATAAAAAGAGTTAAACTCTATCTACTTCTCTAGCTCTTCAGGAATTCATAACAGCTATGTTATTTCATAGCTTTGTGTTTTCACTTCGGTCGGCAGTGAACCCGGCCTACTTTTTTTTATTTATTGTGTACTGAACTTCTTTTTTTTTATAAATGAATAAAATTGTATTTACATTTTTGAAAATAATTAACTCTATTTAGTTTTTCAATCCGGAAATTTTGCCTTTCAATTCCGATAATACTAGGATCGTAAAAAGTTTTTTAAAGAAGAATTTTAATATCTCAATATCTAAAAGTACGAGTATGTATCTTTTATATACCAATGGACATGTAATTAAAGCATCTTTTCAATCATGTTAACGACGGTTTTCATTATGGTGCGGTAAGGAGTTTAGCCGCAGGAGTTTCTAAAGAAGAATTTCAATGTCTCAATGTCTAACCGTACTATTTGTATCTTTTATATATACAATATTTTATTACAATATATAGTGTGTATATCTAATTTTAAATTATTTGCAGACAATTATTTTTTTATCATTGTTAAAAAAGCTTTAGTATTAGATAATTTTGATTAAATTATATTAGAGTATTATTTTAAATTAACTAACTGCTTAGCGCTTTTTTATAGTAATGCAAGAAAATATTTGAAGACCCTATAGTTTGACCGAAACTGTAGATCTTATTTAATCTCTGGCCTAGTAAGATTTCTATTCGAAATACTTTGCCAAGAGCTGATTCCAATAAACACAATTTTGTTTTAATCTTTCTTTAATTTTGTTTTAATTTTGTGTCAGCTAATTTGTGTTTGTTATTCTTATTTATTTTCTGTTTAAAGAAAAATCAAGTTAAACTATGACTCTGTAAATGAAAAGAATAAAGAACATGTAAATAAATATGTGAAATTTGCGAATATTTTTATTTACTAATGCAAAGAAAGAAATCAAAGCGCATATTTATCGATTTGTTTGTTTATTTTGCTAAACAGCACAACAATGCAAATACAACAACAACAACGACTACGCACAGTGGTTGAAATTTGGAAATAAATACCAAAATTCATGAACTCCTTCGGTGAACTTATTTCCCCCTTATGTTGTTTGAGAATTGTCTAATTTGCTTGAGTCCAAAATGTTTAATAGAAATGGGAAAATCCTCAAAAGTTCCAATAGTTGTTAAAACCATTGGTGGTTATCCATTAAACGAAGAGTTAATATAATTCTTAGTTAGAAAAATAACACATATATTTTATTGAAAAAAAAATGTGGTAAAAATAATTAATATTACGTTTGTATAACATTTCTTTCTTCTTTTTAACCCTGCTTTGATAACCTACGTCTGCGAGACGTATGACAGACGCTTTTGTCTCTTTCTCTTTCTATATATCTCTCTCTCAATAAGGTTATCAAACAGTGCACGGACCAGCATTGCCAGAGTCTCTTCATTTGGGTCTAGAAATCGTCATTTGCTCGTCCGAAAATTCGTAATTTAAGACCTAAAACCGGCATACAGTAAGGAAAATTTCTTCATTTATAAAAATATTAATTTTAAAATTATGAGATGTGTTAGTGTTAGGTCTGTGCAGGTCTGTGTTACTAGAACTTTCTAAAAGTTGACGTTTGAAATTTACTTTGTTCTTTCATTTTCAACTTCTTCATAAAATAGTGTTGTTAGACAAAAAAAAAAAATAAATATTGAATAGTTTGAGAAGGCAAAATGTTTTGCCCATAGTATAATTATTTACAAGGTAGGAGTGACAGTTCTGTTGGCGATTTGGAGTTGTCAAAAACACAGTGAAAAGAGAAAACGAAGAAACAGCTAAACAGATGAAAAGTTAAGCTTTGTATTGATTTGACAACTCCCGATCGCCGCTCGTGAGAAAAAAGGTAGTTGTCAAGGCTACCTTGTAAATTATTGTATCATGGTTTTGCCATTTGCGCTCTTAAATCGTCATTTGTGATCTTAAATCGTCAAAATGACGATGCCATCGTCCATCTCGTAGTGCTGGCACTGACTTGAAAAAAATGTTAAGTAGTAAATTGGATTCAAAAAGTGTTGTAGATTCAAATAAAATGTTGCAGATTTGATATTTCATGTAAGAACTATATAGGTATTTTACTAAAAAATAAAAATATACATATCACAGTTTATAATAACAAAAATCTTATATATTCAATATTTTTTTTTAAACAAAAATAGATTAAAAACGAACAACTTTTCAGTCAATAAAACAGAAAACAAATTAATGTAGAACAAATCTAGTTTAGGGGCAGGAGCCAAATTTCATTTTAATATGTGTTTTGACCTTTTAAACCCCAATTTCTTTACAGCCCGATAAAAGTAACCGTCCCGGTAAACTCAAAACTTGCCGGAAATGGAGGTATGATTTTCCAGCAAGACTACCTTGATCTATCCTGCTCTCTATCGAACACCAGAGAGCAGTGTAGTACAATTCTCTTAAAAATCGCTCTCTTAAAAAAACTCTAAGGCCGCTCATCTAATTTGCGTAAAATTTTGTAAATGTGGGCTCTCAGGTACGGTGAGTATTTTGGATTTATCTGTTTTCCTCTGTCTCGAACTCCAGAAAAAGTGGGAACAGCTCCGAAACCGCTTATTGGATTTCCAAGCAAATTTTTATTTAGGAATTTTTCGAGTACGGAAGATGCTTTTTACGCTATCTATTATAGCATATCTCAAACACTAGAGGGCGCAGTAGTACCAAACTCTTAGAAACTCCTAAGCCGTTCATTAAATTTGCGTAAAAATTTGTAAATATGAGTTTTAGGGTACGGTGAGTGTTTTCAATTTATTTATTTTCCCTCTATCTCGAACTCCAGAGGGCGCTGTAGTACAATTGTACAATTCTCTAAAAATCTCCGAAATTCCTCTTTCGAATTCCATGCAAATTTGTATTAATAAATTATCGAGTGGGGAAAATGCTATATCTCAAACACCAGAGAACGCTGTAGTACAAATACCTCAAAAAAAACGTGATACACCGAAAACGAACATACAACAAAAGCTGCAAATAATTGCTACCGCGTATAGCTATCTACCTATGAGCCCCGTTCTATAATCCGATTTTGATAGGAATCGGGGACAACATAAGAATACTTGCCAAAATTCCGCGATGCTTTTGTTTATGAAGGAGCATCCAGACATGGCAAGCTAAATCATAGCTAAGCATAGGGTGCGTTCCATATGGTTTAACATGTTCGGGACCACTTTCTCTGTATTCCACTATATTTTAAACGCCAAACGCTGATAGCCTCCTTCTTCCAGGAACCGTAAAGTAGCGGTCAGTTGAATAATTATGGGAATAGTAGATCGCAGGGCAAAAGGCTTAACTTCATTTAAAACCAAATTTAATGCCACGTGGCATCTCACACTCCAATAAAACTGCTGATTTTGACATATTCGAATCCATTTTCATTTTGTTTCGAACATCCGCTTTCAGACTTTTCCACTTTTTCGAATTGAATTCCGAAGTTTACGCAATTCCGACTCAGAATTTAGAACAGGGGGTCAACTCCCGTTCTGCGTTATCGTCATGTGAAATATGTTTTCACCTTTACACGGAAAATGCGATTCCCGTTGTGTGCTAAAAGGGCAACAGCTGTTCATTTTTCGCTGAAATGGAAAGAAAGTTAACGCCGGCAGCAAACGCACGTTATGGACAGAAAATGACTTTAAATTAAAAATAAATAATGTAAAAAGAAAAGCAGCTTAGGGAAAAAGGACAAGCGGTACTCAGAAACAGTATCTTATCAACTATTTAGAGGAAAATGTTGATATTGCCAATAACAAGTAAATACTATTTGCTTTACTACTTTTGGCTGTTTTATGCTGTCGCAAAACTTATCTTGTTCATATTTATTTATTTCCAATATCTTCTGCGCAAATGAAATGAAATTAATGATGAAGTCATTTTTGCAAAAGTTTCTTTCTTTCTTATACATTGTTTACATTTTTTCATAAAAGCTTTGTTTAATAGGCATTCAGCAACTCTTATATGCTATTCAGCAACTACTTTCCATTAGACGAACAAGAATTGCGTTTTTGTGCGTAGTGAAGTGAAAAAGTGAAGACGTCAAATGAAAACGATTGTGAAAAGTTTTTTTTCACTTCACTTTAACGCAAAACAGGAATTGACCCCCAGGGCAGGAATATATAAAATCTTGGTGGGTAGTTATGCTACTAAAGAACTCACAAGCGGTAACACCTAAATCCACCAAATGTTGGACATATGTTATTAGAGTAAATATCAACACAGAGAAAACAAAACTAGCTGTACGGAGCATGTAGTAAACTAACCTAACACGACACGTGTAGAAAAAAAATATTTATCTTAAAAAATTTCTACATGCTTCATTTAGAAATATGAAAGCTAAACGTATTTGTAAAAAAACCATTCAATTTTGTTGGAACTAAGAAGTCGATGCAGCGTTGAAAGTCATACCTGACTCTCATATCTCGCGTATGGAGAGCCCCAACCTACACGAAATATTAGGTTTTCTGCACGAAATTTTAGAAAATCATAAGCTGCATGCCCGTAGAGAAAAGTTGCACGAAATGTGCACCCAAATTCTGCATCTACATATAAGAAACCTAGATGCCGCGTCTACAGAATTAAAAAGACTTCTTCTAAAGATGTATGTAGATCAAGGGGTTTGAAAGACTAATGAATGAGGTATTTTTTAAAAAGAAATCTTTTTGTTGCTGCACAAAAGTTCTTCTTAATTTTATTTAAATAGATGTCTTATTAATTTCTCATAAAATACACAGTTTTGGGACTTTTACGTGCTTATGAAATATTTCTTCTTAAAAAAATTAAGAAGGTAATCTTGCAGCTTACATTACTTTCCGTTCCTAATACATCTTTTTTAAATTATTCAAGAAGTCGTCCTTATAGAAATAAGAAGATATTCATTTTATTAAATTGTCTTCATAAAAAATTTAAGAATTAAATTCTTCTTGGGAAAAACCATAGACAAACCTTCTTAAATGTGATCTACGTTATTAGGTTTTTATGTGGCGATTTTTCTCTGTGTAGATCTACACTTTCTAAAAGTACGTACAGATGGGTGATGGGTGCAAAATCCCGGTTAAAACGTGT
This sequence comes from Coremacera marginata, assembly GCA_914767935.1. Lineage (NCBI taxonomy): Eukaryota > Metazoa > Arthropoda > Insecta > Diptera > Sciomyzidae > Coremacera > Coremacera marginata. The sequence continues at coordinate 2,447,457 of OU612048.1, forward strand.
AGAAAAGCTGAATATACGTGTAGCTTTTCCTTATTTTCTATTCTCTTAGTAGGTTTATGAAAAATATGTGGTGTGGCACACCCTCTTTTACCGCCCACATATCAATAAAAATGCTATATATCAGACGGTTTTGATCTTCTAAGACTAAAATTTGGTCATTTATATCATATGGTTACCGTCGGTAGCTTTACAAAAAATGAGCATGCCTCACTATAGTTACGTCCACATTTAAGGGAATAAGCGCGGAGAGAAGCGATGCACGCCGGGTATAAGCAAGTTTATTAAAATTTATAGCTATATGTATCACATATTAATACTTCATTATTAAAAATCAGCATATTTTTTAAATTTAAATATATTAAGATCTAGACAAAATTTATATCTTTTCCTAAATCGCTGTCAAACCCAAGGAAATCTCTGAACTTTGTCAGCATTGTTAAAGTCTAGAATGCAATCAGAATCTACTTTTTCTTTTTTCAAACCATAATGCACTCTCAGCACCACATTTTTTTTTTTTTTTTGCTACATAACGCACGACCAACTCCGCTGCCCCATGCTACATACCATCACAAACGTTCGACCCCTGCGCTTCCCTAAATGTGTGATGTTTTATATGAACGACCTTTTAGAGAGTTAGTTGCTTGCTCTGATAGATGTGCTACGCATAAAGCTGATTATATTGAAAACTAAAAACGTCTTTTTTCTTTGATTTCATTTACAAACTTTTCAATCTGCAAGCTACTGCAAACTACTGCAAACCTCCCCTTGTAAGTAATTCAATAGATTAAAATCACAAGTATTAAAATTAAAATTTTTTTTTTATGCTTTTTTTTTCTTAATTTCCTTTTTTTTAGTTTTCATTTTAGGTACATAGATTATTAAAATTGAAAAAAATCAAAAAAATTTGTTTATTTTTATGTATTTTTCACTTAGCCAGATTTTAAGTTTTACTCCTTACTTCAAATCAGAGCTATATTTATTTTTTGGAATTGTTTCAACTATACATGTACATATTTTCCCAGATCTACTTACCTTACCAAATCATGTTAAGGTGGAACTTAGTTTTTTTATGTTATTTTAGGTAATAAAATTTCACGTTCAAGTTGAAGTTGTTGAAATAACAAATTTTAGTCCGTCGGTGCATGCTGAAGATGATTATGTTGGTTGTATTAATATTTTTTGCAGGCACAACACTTAAAGATGTAAAAATATTTTAATAATGTTTATGCCTTTTTTTGTTATAATCCAAAATAAATTTATTTTTTCAACGATTAGGTGCGTTTGTTTATATACATGAGATTTAAATTTAAATTTATATATACATATATATATATATATATATATATATATATGTATAAGATATCTTTTGCAATAGCAGCAGTGACTTTAAAAATCTGTTTCTGCTGTTGTTAACGTACTAGCGATCAACGATTTACTACACACTGTGTTGGCAGCACAACAGAACACAACACAACACAACACAACAAAATAATAGCAGAGCAATGCGCTATTTTGGCCATAACCAAGCCGCCGGAATGCAACACTAACCCACATATAGGGCGCAATATTGGGTGATGCCATCCAGCCAGCGAGTTCACCCACCGTTCCGACACAAATCGACCCGGACCCGGGCCCGTACCTCTGCTGCCTTTCATATCTTCCGGCGCGACCCTACGCTTCCGCACTATAATGCCCACAATTTGGAGCTGCCGTGCCTTGCCGTGCCATGCCATGTCGGGCCTCTGGTTCTGCTGCTGCTGCTGCTGCTACTACCATACATGCACATACAAAAATAACAACAACAAACACAACACAAGTAACAACAACAGCAACTTGTACAGTAAAATAAATAAAAAAATGCATAACAAAAAAAAAAGCAAATCAAAATAAAAAAATAGCAGGAAATAGAAAACTAAGCAGCAGCACACAAAAAGCACTGAAAAGCTGAAGTCCTTTTTGCACAGCTCCTCAACTATGCTCAAACTTATCGCTGCGCACAGGCATCATCATCATCATCATCACTATAGTTGAGTATAGAGCAGCAGCAATAGCAACAGCAACAACGGTGCAACAGCAAATAGCTGCATATACTGCACCCTAAACTCAACACAAAACAATCAACTTACAACTCATGCTATACACCCTACACCCAGCACCCAAGCACCTTATACTGAGCAAGACAGATGCAAAAGTGCCAGATCCACTCTTTCACAAGCATAACACTCTCTGGTTGTTGCTGTTGTTGTAGTTGCTGTTATTGCTATTGTTGTTATTGCCGGCGTCGTTGCTGATGTTGTTGTTGCTGCTTTTGTTGCTGCATATACAGCACAACAAAAGGCGAAACAAACTGCTCTCTACTTCGCCATCTACAGGGCGTTGAAAGGTAGACAGGGCTGGGTTGTTGGGTGCCTCAACATGCGACGCAGTGGCGTCGAGTTAAAGAAAAATGTGCTCCTTCACGGCAAGAAACTGAGTCAGTCTCAAAATGCAAAGTTGAAGCTTCAAGTTAAAGATTTCAAAGTTGAATTTAAAGAGTAAAAAGTTGGCTTTAAAAATAAAAAGTAAAATTTTATTTGTACAGAGCTGTTTTTGAAATGTAAAAGGTTAAATTTGATAACCTTTTCAAAAAAAAAACTGTCTTACAAGGTGGTATCACATATGTATATAGTTAAAAATCTGACTGCCAAAAAGATGTTTTTTCCAAAAATTTATAATATGAACTCAATGTTTGTTTGATGACTGGTTAAAAAAAAGACCCATAGCAAAACGCGATAAAATCCATATCGAACATACTAGCCAGATATACAAAATTTTTTTAAGTTACAGTAAATTCGAATAGCGAAAACCATCATCATTAAAATAAAGCAGATAAAAGAAGTTTTGTAGCTAACAGGTCAATTATTAAGTCCTTAGGATAAGTAAGAAAAAAACAATTTTTTGATAAAACTCGATTGTATTATTCAACATAGTTGCCTTCGAGTGCGATACAACGAGTGTAGCGATTTTCCAACTTTTCGATACCACTTTTATAGTACGATTTCTCTTTCTTTCTTTGTGGCGGCCGTGGCGTAGTGGGTAGAGTGTGTGACTCTTACGCCAGAGAACCTAGGTTCGAATCTTCCATACGACACAGAAAGTTTTTTCAATTGAATTAATTTTTCTGTTCGGCCGTCACCTCTCTGCAGACAATGGCAAGCCTCAGAGAGTAAAAACTGCCATGAAAAAGCTTCTTGAGAGCATAAGCCGTTCGGAGTCGGCGTAAAACATGTAGGTCCAGTTCTCGATCATTTGTGTGCAAACATTTTCACATCACACACAACACAATTGATCATAGGAAGCTCGGTCAAAGGGCTGAAATGGCCATTTCGTTTTTTTTTTGTTTTTTTTTTTTCTTTTTCTCGTCAAAATAGGCCTGAGTTTCAGCAATTACTTCATCATTGGACTTGAATTTCTTTCCAGCAAGCATTCTCTTGAGATCTCAAAACTGGAAAAAGCCGCTGGGGGCTAACACTGGAGACTACGGAGGGAGGGTAAGCAATTCGAAGCCCAATTCATTCAATTTTACCATCGTTTTCATCGATTTGTGACACGGTGCATTGTCTTGGTGAAACAACACTTTTTTGTTTTGCAAATATGGCCGTTTCTTGGCCATTTCAGCCTTTAATCGATCCAAAAGTGCGCAATAATAGTCGCTGTTGATGGTGGTTCCTTTTTGGAGAGTGTCGATGAATATTATTCCTTTCGCATCCCAAAATACAGACGCCATCACCTTACAAGCCGACTGTTGGGTCTTTGCTCGCTTTGGATTCGGTTCGTCGACTGCTGTCCACTCAGCTAACTGTCTTTTGGATTCTGGTGTGTAATAGTGACGCCATGTTTCATCCATTGTCACGTATCGATGATAGAATTCGATTTTATTGCGGTTTAACAGCGCCAAACACATTCCTCTGAAGCATCAATTCGTTGTTGTTTTTGGTCGACTGTGAGCTCACGCGGCACTCACTTTGCACAGAGCTTTCGCATACCCAATTGTTCGTGTAAAATAGTAAAAACACTACCATCAGATATCTTTACAATGTCAGCTAGCTCGTGCACCTTCAATTTGCTATCGTTCATAACCAATTTGTGAATTTTTTTGATGTTTTGTGAAATAACAGTCTGATTTGGGCGTCCACTGCGCTCTTCATCATTTGTACGACCACGTTTAAATCCAGCAATCCACTTTTCTACCATTTGTCTCGATGGAGCAGAGTCCGGATAATGTTTATCAAGCCATTGTTTGGTTTCCACTGTAGTTTTTTTCATCAAAAAGCAATGCTTTTTAAAAACTCGAAACTCACTTTTTCCCATTTTTTTTTTTTCAGTAACAATAGTTGCACCCAAAATGCTATAACTCACGAATCAATTGTCAGATTGTTGTCAAATTTTAATACGTATCATTTGAAGGTTGGTATTAAATAAAAATCATATGGGAAAAATCTAGTAACGTCATCTATGTGTCATCCAATGGACTTTTTGAACGTACAGTTATGAGCTGGTCCTATTATTTTGCACCTCAATATTTCTTCTAAGCACACCAGCCACCTATTTGTCACCCTTTTTGAGTCCCCATACAAAAAACCTAAAAACTGCAAAAACAGTCGAAAATAGTCTATAGCTACGGCAAATGGACTCCTAGAGGGGTCAACTATATGAGCAGGTCATACTATTTTTTGCACCTCAACATTTCTTTTGAACATATCTAGCCCCTATCTGCCACCCTTCTTTGAGTCCCCATACAAAAAAACTGCAAAAAATGCCGAAAATAGTTTGTATCTCCCGCAAATAGACTCCTACAGGGGTCAAATATATAATCTGGTCCTCTTATTTTTTGTCCTACGACCTTTCTTCTGAATAATCTTACCCTCTATCTGTCACCTTTCTTTGGGTCCCATACAAGAAACACAAAAACTGTCGAAAATAGTTTTATCTCCCACAAATGTACTCCTAGAGGGGACAAATATATAAGCTGGTCTCATTACTTTTATCTCTTCAACATTTCTTCTGAACACACCTATCTCCTATCTGTCATCTTTCTTTGGGTCCCCATACAAAAAATACAAAAACTGCCAAACTGTCGAAATAACTTTATATCTCCCGCAAATGGACTTCCAGAGGGGTCAAATATATGAGCTGGTGCTATTATATTTGCCGTTCAAAATTCAAAATTTAGACTTTTATCGCAAATATTTCTGTTATTTTTAACATATTTCATTATTTTTTTCTTAAAGCTTAAGCTTAAAGCTTAACAAAAGAACTTAATAAAAAACACATGTGCGTAAATATATACATTATTGTAATCTGTTGCAACATAGCTTCCAGTTATACCTAACATTGAATCAACAACTCAGCGTAACAACGATTTCTGGATTGGTGAGTAGTGTGTAGAACTATGAATCGTTGGGGTACGAGTTCGATTCCCACGGCAGATCAAAAAATATTTTAAATATATTAATATTGCATTTTCTTGTAAGAGACGCAAGCAAAAACGAAACGAACATTTTTAAGAAAACGGTGTCAGAAAAAATGTGTCGTTTTTGAGATTTCACTCAAGTAAATATATGAACGTTGTTTGAATATGCTTTTAAGGTTCTGACGGTTCATATTTCCTAATCTCAAAAATTAAAAACAAAAAAAACATAAATTAAAAATTTAATAAAGTAAAATGGACGAATAATCCTGGGATAATGAACTATCCCATTTGGCTGTTTAGGGTTAAAATCATTCAAGCTACGGATATTACTGATCTGGAAAAATTATTCGAATATCTCTTACATATCAAAAACTACATTTTTTTCTTTTAAAATGTTAATTGTCTGATTAAACTCTATAAGAATCTTTTGAAAAGATTTAAAATTTAAGAACTAAATCTGTTAAATGATTTATGTTCATAGAACCTAGACTCAAGATTTACAACTTAAGTTTTCTTAGTCCCCTCATGCTATAACGTAAGTTCCTGAATGCAAAATATCATCCATACTTTCTTAATCCAAATAATCAAGGGTATAAACTGGACTTGACCCTTAAGATCCTACTCCTTAGTGTTGGCAGAGAGTTTAACGCTTTACCACACTACTCTTCACCCGCTTAATTAGACTGCTTGCCAAGACTGCCGCATGAGAAGAGTTCCTTACAGGCACCGCCTAGCGTTACGCCCTCATACAAATACCCAAGCAAACTCAACCCATACACTCACATAAATGCTATTGTAATAAATGCACCAACGTTTGTTTTGTAGTTATATTGTTGCTGTTTGGAGGCTGTATTGTTTGTTTAATTTTATTTTGTTTTGAACTTTCTGTAAACGAAATATTAGCTTGTTCGGGTGCTGATTTTCACAAAAAAAACAAAGACATTATTGCTGTGCTAGGATGTGCAGTAGAGTAAGTGGGTGGCTACTGGCTTAACTACTAGTGCACACGAAGCACTATTTTTGACTATGGTAATGACAGAGGGTCGATTTTTAGCAGAATAGCACAACGGACAATTTGTTCATATTGCTAAATTATGTAAAGGTTGCTTTTTTTTAAGATCAATAGAACTTTTTGAGAATGAGATACTACCTCAAGCTGTTCAAAAAATTCTAAAGCATAGTTTCAGGCGTTTCTTTTTGCCAATTTAAGTTTTCAAATCTATAAAAAAACCTTCAAAACTTTTGGTTCGTAACTACCAAAAATTACCAAAAATAGAAGACCTCCAAAATTTTAATGTAACGGATTTGTAACGATTAAAGAGGAGTAAAAAAAACTGCACTTCTACTTGATAGTCACAATTCCGTTAAGCTAATATTTTTAAGGTCTTTTCTTTTATGTTTTTGTTCTTTGCTATGATTTCCATTTTTGCTTCAAGGTCAATTTCAATTTCATAAACTTATATTTTAATATTCATATTCATATTCATTTTATGCGTTATTATATGTATAAACTGCTATTTTTCAAAGTTTTTTTTTAGAATATATGTAACACAATTACTTTGGTTGGGTAATCGATAATTAGGTCGGTAATCGGTTGGTAATCACTTCGGTTATTGATAATCGGTTCGTAATCGCTTGGACAATCGGTAATTGGTTGTTAATCGCTTTGGTAATCAGTAATGGATTGGTAATCGCTTCGGTAATTGGCAATCAGCTGGTAGTCACTCCGGTAAAAGTTAAGGGGTTGGTAATTGCTTTGGTAATCACTTCGGTCATCGGTCGTTAATCCCTTCGGTAATTGGCAATCGATTGATAATCACTTCGGTAATCAGTTGGTAATCGCTTCGGTATTCGGTTGGTAATGGCTTTGGTAATCTTTTCGGTAATCTGTAATTGGTTCGGTAATCGGTTGGTAATCGCTTCGGTTATCGTTAATTGGTTCGGTTATCAGTTGGTAATCGCTTCGGTAATTGGTTTGGTAATCAGTTGTTAATCGCTTCGGTTATCGTTAATTGGTTCGGTTATCAGTTGGTAATCGCTTCGGTAACCGGTAATTGGTTCAGTAATCGGTTGGTAATCGCCTCGGTAATCAGCAATCAATTGGTAATCGTTTTGGTAATCGGTAATTGGTTTGGAAATTGGTTGGTAATTGCTTCGGTGATCGGTTGGTAATCGCTTCGTTAATCGTTAGTCGCTTGGTAACCGCTTCGGTAATTGGTTCAGTAATTGGTTGTTAATTGTTTAGATAATCAGTAATTGGTTCGGTAATCGGCCTGCTAACCGGTAATCGGTTCGGTAATCGTTTCGATTTTTAGCTTAGTCGATGCTATTTAATCCCTAAAAAGAAAAGATGTACAGCAATAATTTCTGTTACGCTAACAGCGTGATGATATCGCGATTCTATAGTTTTGCTTAAAGAAGTTTTCACTTAAAAAAAAAGACATACAGACAAAATGAAATAATATTTTACTCCGTAGTATCCGGTCTTTCTAAACTGCATTCTTAGATCTTTATTAGAGATCTATGATTCATCACCCACATGTGCATTTTTCTAATTTTTTTCATTCCTCGTCCATTTTGTGTTAGACTGAGGCAATAAAATAATATTTGTAAAAAGAAAATGGATTTCAGTAGTGGCAAAAAAACTGCATATTTTGGTCACCAGGCCCGTATGTAGCGAAATATTCCTCGCAGAACAAAGAAAATTAACAAAAATAATTTTTTCAAAATTAGAAAACATTAAAATAATAATTAAAATAAAAAAGAAATTTTTTATGGCGAATTTTGAACTAAATTTTTTACAAAATTGTTGCCAACTATTTATCTAAAAATAGCCAACTATTGATAAATATGTTTTCCCGAAAATCGAAAAAATCTTTTTATGACTTTACGATGAATTAAGTAGATATAATTTTTTTTGATTGGCCACAAAAATAATTTAGTCACTATTTTTTTACTGACCCTTGCAAACTTTTACACAATACTTACTTTTGCACAATATCATGTTAGTTGCATTTTTTTGAAACGGAGCTTCTTACGCCACATTTTGTGATTTGCTTGAGTGAAATCTTAAAAATTACACCTTTTTTTTAGAATTGACTGTTATTCCATTTTGCTTGCGTCTACTTCAACGAGAATATGCAATTTTAAATACTAAATATATTCCTTGATCAGTTCCGGGAATCGAACTAGAACTAGAATCGAACCAATCCAACTACATTTGTTATGCAGAGTTGTTGATTCAATATTAAGCAGGGAACGAAAATAAACGGTACGTTATTTTAGGGCTCCGTAGTAAGCATGACTCATTATTCCGTAGCGTATATGTTTGTGTGCACGAACGCAAACACATTGACTACACTACGATGGCATAAAAAATTAACGCAAACATTATCGTTCTGTACCGTTCGACAGGAAAACATACGGTACTGTTAGTAGTGATTGCTTGGAAAGTACTTTTAGTGTGGCAGATACGGTGTAGATGTGTTCAGAAGAATTGCTAACGGGCAAAAAATAATAATTTGACCCCTCTAGAAGTCCATTTGCGCGAGATATAAGCTATTTTCGACATTTTTTGCAGTTTTTGTGGTTTTTGTACGGGGATCCAAAGAAGGGTGGTATATAGAGGGTAGGTGTGTTCAGAAGAAATGTTGAGTGGCAAAAATTAATAGGACCAGCTCATATATTTGACCAATCTAGGAGTCTATTTGCTAAAGATTAAACTATTTTCGACAGTTTTTGCAGTTTTTGTGGTTTTTCTATTGGGGTCCAAAGAAGGGTGACAGATAGGGGGTAGGTGTGTTACGAAGAAATATTAAGGGGCACAAAATAACAGGATCAGTTCACATATGTGACCCCTCTGGAAGTACATTTGCTAGAGATATAATCTATTTTCTACAGTTTTTGCAGTTTTAGTGTTTTTTGTATTGGGACCCAAAGAAGGGTGGCAGATGGAAGGTAGGTATGCTGGGAAGAAATGCTGAGGGGCAAAAACTAATAGGACCAGCTCTTAAATTTGACCCCTCTTGGAGTCTATTTGGGAGAGATAAAAACTATTTTGGACAATTTTTCTGTTTGTTGTATGGGGACTCAAAGAAGGGTGGTATATAGGGGGTTGGTGAGTTTAGAAGAAGTGTCGAAGACAAAAAATAGTAGGACCGGCTCATAACCTGGACCCCTCGAGGAGTCCAGTTGCTGGAGTTTTAAACTATTTTCGACAGTTTTTGCAGTTTTTGTGTTTTTGTATGAAAACCCAAAGAAGGGTGACAGAAATAGTGTAGATGTGTTCAAAAGAAATGTTATGGGACAAAAACTGATAAGGAGGTGGCAGATAAGGGGAGAATATTGAGAAAATCTCTCTAGGGGGCATCCCGGGAGAGCTATTAACTATTCTATTTGACATCAAATTTTTACCCTCACTAGGACCACTTTTGGGAGATTGCAAAAACTGCAGTGCATTGAGATTGCCATTGCCAAAACTCGCGTTCGAGATAGATTAAATAAATTATTCGCAACCACAAATAAACTGCTTTCGCTCTCTGCTTTCTTTGTCACTCAAAAACCGCAGTTCACAGACGGTTAGTGATGCTACGCAACAGAATAATAATAATTATGCACATTTTTATGCAACCGTAGTGTACTAGTTGCATTTGCGTTCAGATACACAAACTAGTACGCTACAAAATAATGAGTGCAGTCAGATGTAGATACGCTGCACAAAGTTAACGTACTGTCAATGTTACAGTACCCAAACATAAGCTACGTTAAGCGTATATTTTCGTTACCTGATTGCAACATGGAAAAGCACTATATTTAAGGCTTATAGCATGGAATTAATTAATAAATCACTATGAACCCTCCATCTGACTGCTAGATTGATTTTAAAAAAGTTTGCATTTTTTAAATTTTTTTGTAATTTCTCTAGCAACTTGTTATATTTGGTTTTTATTTGGTTTTGTATTGTTACACAAGCAGCGCACTTAAGCTCTAGCATTGAGTAGTTTTTCGAAGCATTAGAATGCAGTTTTGTGTATATTTATGAATGCGCTCGCCTGCTGCCTTGCTACCGATGTTGTTGTGCATTATTGTTGTTTTTGTTGTTGCTGCTTGCTGCTGTACATATACTATTGCTTTACCGTGCCGAGTAGTTCAGCAGCAGCAACAGCAGCAGTCGTTGCTTGTATACACCGAGGCAACACAGACAACAACATCGGAAAACAGCAGCGACAATAATAATGCTTCGTAGTTGTGCATTGGGATTGGTTCTTGTTTTCTTACCAGTTGGTCCTGGCTGGTTGGATGACTGGGCGCTCTACTCGAGCGCCCGCTTGATCCTTGTTCGATTGTATTTGTATATTTTGGAGCATGGTGGAGTATGCTATGGATGAATGCAAGGCACGTCCTATCGTGTGCTCTCTCGCTTGTTGTGCAACACAATTGTTGTTGCATTAAAGCTGACGTTGCTGTTATTGCTGTTGTTGCTGTCATTATGATAGTGTGTAGTGGGTTGTGTTTTGCTCTGTTGTACAAATAAAATTGCGATAAAATCAACAACAACAACAATAGCAGCAACAGCAACAAATGTTACCATATTGCAATTTGGTATTTATGTAAAACCCAAGTTAAGGACGCACCACTTTTGGGTGGAGTTATTATTATCTTAATAATTAGTAGCTTTTGCTTAGTTATTGGTGTTGTTTCTATCAAACATCTTATGCTGCTTCATGCTTTCCGCTAAGCTGGTAGTATCATCTAAGCTTGTCAGCATATTCTATCAGTAATATTTATTTAAAAAAATTAATTTTTAAGTACTGAACACGAAAACGGTGACGAAATTATTTATCACACTCGACCAAAAATCAATTATTGCTGGAGAAACAGTCTCTGTTACTTTTGATAAATTATCGTATCTCAAAATAACGTTGCAGAATAGAGTGGACAAAAGACTAGATTTCAGTTGATTAAAGAATTATTTAATGGCTCATCCGTGCACTGACGAGCAGTCGCGTAACTAGGAGGAGGGGCTCTCCGCCACAGGCTGCACTATTCTGAGGGTGGCATTAAAGCTACAATTACACAACAAAAGAGATAGTTAACAAAACATATGCTTATGATATTTGTTGGACACACGAGAGAAGTGAAACCTTTTTCGCATAGATTTCATAAATTTGATAATTTAATGGTTTTCCTTCTATTGTTTTAATAAAATACCTTTTAAAAACACACGATAATATTCACACCAGTAAATTTTATTGCATTTCATTATTATTTTATTTATGCGAGTCGCTATAAAAATAAAAAAAAACAGTTCGTTAACGAGTAAAATTCTTTTTTTACTGTTTACTTTTACTGTTACTTTTTGATTTCTTATGTTTATTGAACAAAATCAAAATTAACTTACTTTATTTATTTTATTATTTTATTAAAAAAAATTTTTGAAATGAAAACTTTTTTAGGCGCGTTGAGCACTTTTTGGTAAAGAGCAAAACTATAGATTCGCGATATCATCACGCTGTTAGCGATATCATCACGCTCTTAGCTGTTCATTTCTGTTGCATTGTACAACATTGTTTATGCCGTGGTTATGCTAGGCAAATATGTTGGATTAGCTTTTGTTTATTACCGAGGCGATTACCAACCGATTACCGAACAAATTACCAATTACCGAAGCGAATACCAACCGATTACCGAACCGTTTACCGATTACCGAAGTGATTACCAACCGATTACCGATTACCAAAGCGATAACAATACCATTAACAATTACCGAAGCGATTACCAACCGGTTACCGAATCAATTACCGATTACCGAAACGATTACCTACCGATTACCGAATACATTACCATTTACCGAAGCGATTACCAACCGATTACCGAACCGTTTATAGATTACCGAAGTGATAACCAACCCATTACCAATAACCAAAGCGATTACTGACCCATTACTAATTACCGAAGCGATTACCAACAATTACCAAACCAATTACTAACCGATTTCCAAACCAATTACCAATTACCGAAACGATTACCGAAGCGGCGACTACCAACCGATTACTGATTGCCGAAGCAATCACTCAATCTTCATTTTTTAACAAGAAGCTTATATTTTGAATTTCATCGCAATAACTTTAAAATTACGGCAGTAATCGTGTGCACAGACGGACACACGGGAATCGAGGTGGTGGAGCTGATCAAAAATATATGTATATACTTTATTATACCTGCCACGCTTGCTTATTGGCGTTACAAACGGAATGACAAAGCTAATATACCCCTTACGCAGTACGCGTTGGGGTATAAAAATCAACAAAATAATTTTCTCCGTCTAACTTATATGAATCGCAACACTGTGCGCCGGGTGCCATTCAGCTTTACTCGAAGTTTTCATAAAAAAGCTTTGTTTAGAAAATTTTGTTTAGAAAATTTATGCAGTCCATTGTTAGTGTTATGAACTCCTTCCAACATATTTCTTGACAAACAAAAAATTTCTTTGAAGTGGGCATCGCAATTCTCCATTCCTGTTTACTTTTTGAAAAGTGGTTGATATGTTGGTTGTAGTTGATGGTTGAATATTTTATACGCTTTCTTACTGCTTAGTTTAGTAAATTGCTGCTCTGCACCTAATATCCCTCAAACTGTATTTATATTATTGTCATAATTACAGTGCTTTTCAAACTTTTCATTTAGAATTTTCGCATTTTTATGTACACATTGGGCAATTGGTCGATTTTTCGACCAAATCGTTGCCGGAAAAGGGAAGATCGGAAAATTTTCAAACTCTGGATTTCTCTAAATTTGATCAATATAAGCAAAACCTGAAATTTTCTTTACGAAATTCCAATGCGTTCTAATAGCGGATTAAGTCTTAATGGATCAATAAAAATAAACACAAAAGCAGATTCCTTCCTCCGCTTCTTTGTACTTAACGATAAGAAAATAAATTATATGGTTATATATTCGTATTATGGATATGAAATAAATCGTATACATTAAGTATTCTTTTTCTCTCTTCTTCCGTCTACCTCTCATTCCATGGTGTGAGTTGCTGTAGATACAGTGCCGAGCACTGAAATAGTAGTGTGTAATCGCAAAACAAATTTTGCTGTATACGAGGGGTGCCTTTTATATTTCGGGATTAGAGAACAAAAACAAATATTAATCATCGAAAATCACTTTATTGTTTTTCAAAATATTCTCCATTAAGATCTATACACTTTTGCTTGCGTTTGAACCAATTGTCGAAGCACTTTTGCCACTCTGATTGAGGTATCTCCAAAACATGCATTCTGAATGCCGCAACCACCGCTTCTTCGGGCGTCGAAAATCGTTGTCCACGCAGTTAATTCTTCACGGTTGGGAATAAAAAGAAGTTATTCGGTGCCAAGTCAGGACTATACGGCGGATGACCCATCAAATCGATGTTTTGGGTGCTCAAAAATGCAGTTGTTTGAGCCGATGTGTGAGAGCTCGCATTGTCGTGGTGAAGAGTGATCCGTCTTCGGCGGTTGGTTTTCCTGATTTCTTGGAAGACAACTGGCAAACAAATGGTTGTGTACCACTCAGAGTTGACTGTTCTGCGTTGTTCTAGTGGTACGGTTGCGACATGTCCATATTTTCCGAAAAAACCGGCGACTATTTGCTTGGAAGTGCTTCGTGCGCGAACAACTTTTGTTGGATTTGGCTCATCTTGAAACACCCATACAGTCGACTGCTGTTTACTTTCGGGCTCATACGCGTAAATCCACGATTCATCACCTGTCACGATGTCATAGACGTGTTTCGAAGCACCGCGATCGTATTTTTTGAGCATTTCCTTCGACCAATCGACACGAGCCTTTTTTTGAGCGATTGACAAATTGTGTGGGATCCAACGCGAACAAATTTTTTTGACAGTCAAATGTTTATGCAATATTGAATGTATGCTGGTCCCACTTATGCCTTAGGTTGCCTCAATCTCACGATAGGTAACATGACGATCTTGTAATATCAGTTCGCGCACAGCATCAATGGTTTTCGGAACAACAGCTGATTTCGGACGACCTTCACGAAATTCGTCTTGGAGTGAACTACGACCACGATTGAATTCACCATACCATCGATAAACACTGGTCCTTGATGGAGCTTCATCGCCAAAAATTGAATTAAGTTCATCCATGCACTGTTGCTGTGTTAATTCACGTTGAAAGTTGTAAAAAATAATCGCACGAAAATGTTCACGATTTAATTCCATTTTTAGACCGAGATGAATCTTTTAAGTTACTATAAACAACACAAATAGCGCTCGTATGTCAAAACGTTCTGAGTACGTATAAGCCAACAAATGTCAAACTTTGCGATAGAGCTTTCAGTTGACAGATTGCAACACCAGGATTGCCAAATCCCGAAATATAAAAGGCACCCTACGTATTTTGTACCCTATACGTCATTAATGCCGATTAGTACTGAAACTATGCAATTATGTTGCACACAATTTCAAATTTTCAGAAGTTTACTGTTATTTCGAAGAACAGCTGGCATTGAGTTATGCGGTTTTTTGAGCGAGCATTAAAATAGTAGCGAACAAGAAAGTCGTATAAAAAATTTGTTTTAACGTTAAAATATTTATTTTAAATACACAAAAAGTAAATTTGATTGTAATTTCTTTAAATTTAAGTAGTGAAAACATTGCGGTGTAGAAAAACGCCAGCTGATTCAAAACCTACAAGGAAGTAGAAAAATACATCGGATATTCCTCCACAATGATACGCAACGCAATTTTATTCGAAAAAAAGGCTGAAAAAAGAGGTGGAAAGAAAATTCTTTCAGAGGCAACAGTGCGGAAAATCATAAGGTGCGCTAAAAACGACCAACAATGTCGGCGGAGATCCAAGAAGAACTAAACTTGCCCTGTGGTGTTTATACGGTAAGAAGAAGACTACGTGAACATAATTTATTCGCCCGCAGCCCTCGAAAGGATTCGCTATTAAAGAAAATGTATGTAACACGCCGTCTTGTGTTTGCACATCTGTGTGTTTGCACATCTGACATGACCCATAAATAAAGTGGAGGAACATACAGTGGACTGATGAATCAAAAATTGTGCTATATGGTGGCAAAGGGTTTCGCCAGTATGTAAGATGCCCTCTAATACGGAATAGGATCCTTGGTTCACCTCAAAGGAGCTAAAGCTTGGTGGATCAAGTATAATAGTGTGGGGCTGTTTTTCTTACATAGGTACTGGACTTATATTGAAAAATATTATGCTACCATTTGCTGAAGAGAACATGCCGCTACAATGGACATTCCAGTAAGATAATGATCCGAAACATACCAGTAAACTTGCAAAGGAAAGGTTTCGGATCAATAGAATTGAGGTTATGGATTGGCCAGCTCAGTCTCCTGCCCTCAATCACATTGAAAATCATTAGGCGGATGTTAAAAAAGCTGTATGGGATGCTAAGCCAAAAAACCACAACGACTTGGTCCGTGATGAAAAACTATTCCTCAGAAGAGATGCGAGATCCTTGTGTATTCCATGGGAAGCCGGTGCTCAGCCGTAATTAAAAATAAAGGTGATACTAATAAGTACTAACTATATGTAAGTACGTTCAAAAATTCCATAGGATGCAGAGCTGGGTTGTAATGATTCCTTTTGGAACTAATTCCGCCTCAATTCCAATTCCTTGGAATTAGGATTAATTAATTCACAGGAATGGAATTGGAAAAAATGGTTAATTCCATTACGGAATTGTAATTGGTAATTGAACATCTCAATTCCTCAGGAATTGGTAATTGAACATGTGAATTCCTAAGGAATTGGAATTTTCAATTCCATTATAGGAACTGTAATTGAGGTTACTGTAATCCAA
Organism: Coremacera marginata; assembly: GCA_914767935.1. Lineage (NCBI taxonomy): Eukaryota > Metazoa > Arthropoda > Insecta > Diptera > Sciomyzidae > Coremacera > Coremacera marginata. The sequence continues at coordinate 2,463,756 of OU612048.1, forward strand.
ATACAATTGTAATAGATAATAATGTAATCAAATTACAATTGTAATTGAGATTACTGTAATCCAATTACATTTACAGTAACATCCAGTTACAATTACTGTAATGGAATTGAAAATTTCAATTCCTGAGGAATTAAGATGTTCAATTACCAATTCCGTAATGGAATTGACCATTTTTTCCAATTCCATTCCTGTGGAATTGAAAAATTCAATTACCAATTACAATTCCGTAATGGAATTGATGATTTTTTTCCAATTTCATTCCTGAGGAATTGAGATGTTCAAATAACAATTACAATTCCTGGAATGGAATTGACGATTTTTTTCCAATTCCATTCCTGAGGAATTGAGATGACCAATTACTAATTCCTAATTCCAGGGAATTGGAATTGAAAAGTAATGGATACTTTTTGACCCAGCTCTGATAGGATGACACATAGATGGCGTTACTAGATTTTTTCCATATGATTTTTATTTAGTACCAACCTTCAAACGATACATATAAAAATTTGACAACAATCTGTCAATTGATTCGCTAGTTATAGCATTGTGTGTGCAACTATTGTTATTGAAAAAAAAATACAAAAAAGTGAATTTCGAGTTTTGATTAAGCTTTGTTTTTTGATGAAAAAAATACAGTGGAAACCAAACACTGGCTTGATAAACATTATCCGGACTCTGCTCCATCGAGACAAATTGTAGAAAAGTGGATTGCTGAATTGAATTGAATTGCTGAACTGATATTCTACAAAACATCAAAAAAATCCACATATTGCTTACGAACGATCGCAAATTGAAGGTGCACGAGCAAACTGACATCGTAAAGATATCTGATGATAGTGTTTTTACTTTTTTAGTGGGTGCCGCGTGAGCTCACAGTCGACGAAAAACAACAACGAATTGATGCTTCAGAGGAGTGTTCTATTTCTATCGTCGATATGTGACAATGGATGAAACATGGCTTCACTATTACACACCAGAATCCAAAAGACAGTCAGCTGAGTGGACAGCAGTCGACGAACCGAATCCAAAGCGAGCAAAGACCCGGCAGTCAGCTTGTAAGGTGATGGCATCTGTATTTTGGGATGCGAAAGGAATAATATTTATCGACACTCTCCAAAATGGAACCACCATCAACAGCAACTATTACTGTGCACATTTGGATCGATTGAAGGCTGAAATCGCCAAGAAACGGCCACATTTGCAAAAGAAAAAATGTGTTTTTCACCAAGACAATGCACCGTGTCACAAATTGATGAAAACGATGGCAAAATTGAATGAATTGGGCTTTGAATTGCTTACCCACCCACAGTATTCTCCAGATTTAGCCCCCAGCGACTTTTCCTGTTTTCAGATGCCAAGACAATGCTTGCTGGAAAGCAATTCAAGTTAAGTGATGAAGTAATTGCTGAAACTGAGGCCTATTTTGACGAGAAAGAGAAATCGTACTATAAAAGTGATATCGAAATGTTGGAAAATCGCTATACTCGTTGTATCACTCTCGAAGGCAACTATGTTGAATAATATAATCGAGTTTTATAGTTTGCCTGTTATAGAAAGCACTAAGAAAACTTGATTTTGTTCTCTAAATATAAATTTTTTTCAAATACTACAATTTTACTGCTCCAAGCAATTTTCATGTTAAATCAAATTTTATATAAAAAATCATGTATATACTGTGTATGTGAATTAAAACTTTTTTAATGTAAACATTTTTGGGAAAGTAGGCTTTACTTTTGCAATGCATTCGTTGCATTTTTGTAATCTCAAAAATTAAAAAATGTTTGTAACAACTGCTATTTCAATGCTCGCAGCTGTACAACTTTTTGATATTGGTAGACTTTGTTTACCAATTTAGTAGCAGAAACAAAATGTTCGACTGCAACCGTGTTTAGACTTGTTAATGCCGTCGTTCAACAGCTACCACAGCCAAGCTGTCAAGCTCGGCTCCTGACCAAACATGTCAGTTGAGAACGAGGTATGTAACTGAAAATTTGTTGCTTTAAGCGCGCGCGTGAGTTTAATTTTATAATGAAAAAAATAAAAATAATTTAGAAGAATTTTATAAAAAAAAAACCCAGCAAAAAAAACACAAATTTGAATATAGATTATCTACACTTGTTGCAATTCTAAGGAATTGAGCAAAAGTCTCAAACAAAAGGTAAACAAAACCTAATGAAAAATATTTTTACTTTGTAGGTAAATAAAAAAAAAAAAAATCAACAAGTGGTGGAATGTAAATTTTTTTTTTTTTTATGTATATATTTGTTTGTGTGAAAACCAAAATTGGTGTTAATTCGTGCAGGTAACTAACTAGCTGCTTACTTTGGTGTGTGTGTGTATGTGTGTGTGTGTGTGTGTGATTTATGTACACACATGCACATTAATATGCAAAGAGAACGACATTTTTCGAATTCCAATATGCTTAAAAAAAAAGATAAAAGAAATATATTCATGACTTGTGAATATTTTAATATTCGTCATGAGCGAGTCACAGACACTGATTGAATGAACATAATAATATGATTTTGAAAGTTGAGACAAACTGTTTCGTATCGGCAGCACTAAAAAGTGCAAAAAAAAAGAAAAACTAGTGAAGTGCATAAATTAAAAACAATGAATGGAATAGTGAAGGCTAGAAAAAAGAATGTGCCAAATAATAATGAATGTACAGCGAGTGTTAAGGGAATAATTGCATGAAACAAACAGGCTGTTATGATAAAGTTGCCAAAATTTACAAGTTTTCCAAACTAAATGAAAGAAGAAACAGATTTTAGAGAAAACTAGGAACTGGGTACTAAGCTTGGAAGTCTCACCCTGTCTCGTAGAAATAAAACATAAAATCCAACTAGTTCTTGAGCTATAGTTGCATTTTTTTAAAATTTAAAATTGATCAAGCATTACAAATGCGTTGCATGCATAGAATCGAGAACTAGTGTCATGTACGAGTGAGTAAGTGTTAAGTTAAGTAAATGAAAGTACGGTTTAAAATAGCAATAATCAAGCTTAATGAATTAATAAATGAAAGTATGATGAGTTATTGATTAATTAAGTGTTGCTCTTGTTTACGTTAAAATATTATTTCGCCTAAAGAGAAACTGAGGTATTATAAGCTAAGCTACAGGCAAAATTCAAACAATCGAAAGTGAAGTTAAATTGTTTTTTAAAAACAGTGAAGAGAAACTAACGCATACTAAAGCAACCACGAATACCCTGGAATAAAATTGTTATTAAGTTTACAGTTCAAAACAGGTGTAAACCAGCTAAGCCAGGTATGTAGACGCTTAAGAATTTCAAATTCTGTAAATTTTTCAATTAAATTTTGCAATAAAAACTATTTTATTGCTGCAATATAGACACAAAATACGCAGCGGCTTTAGATCATATTAAAAATTTGGCTGGAAATCTTAAACTAGAAATTGTTCAGCTGCAAAGCATAAATTAGCTGTATAATTTTATATTATTTAAAAATAAAGTAAAGAAAAAAAAAATTTGATTTAGGAGAAAGTCAAAACGCACTAAAAATATCAAATATTTTTAATAATTATTTAAATTTAAATATATTGACGTCTCAAATGTGTTGTCAGTTTCAAAGACTGCGCATTTGAGTTCACACATACGAGCATATAATTTTTTTTTGTGCTTAAAAATTCTTTAATTCTCTGCTAGCTGCTTGAAATATCTAGCTAGCTGGTAGAAATCAGCCAAATCGCTTGTGTGGCTTAAAAACAAACAGGTGAACAAACAAGACGTAAAGAGAAAATAATCAATGCTAGCTGCCTTCCTGCCCTCCATCCAACACTTGGCCCCAATGCTTTACCAACACACAATCGCCACACAGTCGACGCGCTCATACATAAGTGAAAACGCGGTCGAAATAACAGTTAAGTTGGAATTCAAGTTGGTGCGGTGCGGTGCCGAAAGAGGACTCAATATTCGCTTCTGACAAACATACTAAAGCTAGAATTAGTTGTGTAGCTACGGAGTCTAAAGGGAATATATGCCCCCCTTCCCCTTACATATTGATAAACTTAAAAATTATGCTATTTTTAAGGGTTCAAAACATGCGTACGAAGCTTTGGCATAAATGCTAGGTAATGAGCCAAATGCCAAAAATATTAAAAAAGGCATTTGACTTTTTAATTTATTTTGAATCTCAATATTGTGGTGGCAAGCGGTTTGGCCACCGGTTTTTTAAAACCATTTGAATGAAGAAAGTTCAGGCAAATTCTGCCAGTCGTTGACAGTAAGGGCCAGTTTTTCAGTACGAGTTTAAACTTTAGTTAAATTTAAGCGAGCTTAACTCACCAAAATTGCACGTTTAAACTCGGTTTAACTAGATATTTAAGCATTCGCTGAATTTAATTTTTTTTTTTTTTTTTTTTTTTTATTTGAGATAGTTCAATTTGCTTTATGTACATTTGTTGTTGTGCTCCAGTGCCAAAAGGCTATTAAGGAGCGTGCCTGACTGGCTTAGCTTAATTAGTAAATTATATAATTTTAAATAATTCAATTAATGTAAATATAAATATAATAAATAAATATATAAGTAATTAATATGTTTTCATATAAATTGCATTTGGATTCTAGCTCTGTGTTTGTATGTGATTTTTCAACTTCGTTTTGAATACTCCCATTGTAGCTATGTTTTTTATTGTATCCGGTAATTCGTTGTAGGCTATCGGTCCTGCGTATAGGTATCGTTGCTTAGTGACTTCTCTGCTGCATTTCGCCACGACTAGGTTGTTTCTGTTCCTGGTATTGAATCTGTGGGTATGTTGGTGCAACTGTGTGGTATTGTAGCTTATGTTGTTTATGTTTTTGAACACCTGCAGTATTAGTTGGTATTGGCATAGTTTGCGAATAGGCAGAACGTTTTTGAATGTTTCTTGGTAGAGTAGGTGACTGGGGTATCGCCTCGGCAGTCCAAATACTGCTTTCATGCATTTGTTTTGTATTATCTGTAGTTTTTTCAGTTCTATGGTGTTTTTGTGGGCCCAGCACATAGTCATGTATGACAGGTGTGATTGCACTAGCGAAGTGTATATTAGGTGCTTTGTGCAGATGGAGAGTTTATTTTTGAACTTACGTAGAAGGCCCAGTCCGTATGATATTTTTTTTTGTACATTTTGTATGTTTGCGTTCCAGTTTAGGTTGTTAGATACCGTCAGGCCCAAGAACTTGACTTTATCCTCCTCTATAACCTCTGTTTCATTTATAATGAATTTGAATTTTTCGTTTGTGTTGTGCTGTGGCGAAATGATCATGAACTGTGTTTTCCCTTCATTCATTGCTATTTTGTTGAAGCGGAAGAATTCTCTAATCATTGACACGTCATACTCGAGTTTAGCTCTCAACGCAAGTCTTGACATGCTTGGATAGAAAAGCGCGATGTCATCAGCAAAGAGAAAAAGTTTTCCATTCAATGTAATGTTTTTTATGTCATTGATGAATATAAGAAAGAGGATGGGGCCAAGAACGCTTCCTTGCGGTACCCCACATGAGACCACCTTTGGTGAGCTCCTGGAGGTGCCATTAAATACTATTTGGCGCCTGTCGGCGAGGTAGTTCCTAATCAGCGAAAGACTGTTCCCATGAAATCCTGCGAATTGAAGTTTTTCTATGAGTATTTCGTGATTTACACATTCAAACGCTTTCTGAAGGTCGATAAAGAGTGCTCCAACCTCTCTGCAGCCATTATCAAGGTATGCGCACACGTCGTCAATCGCCTGGGTTAGTGCTGGCTGGGTCCCAGATCGCTGACGGAAGCCATACTGGTGGGTATATAAGAGCTGGATGTCTTCGAGGTGCTTGCTTATTTGCTGTTTCATAATTTGATATGATATTATCATATCATAATATGATAATTTGATTTGATATGATAAATTGACTTAAATTATCATTTAAAGTGTTTTTTTTTTTGCCTAATCCGAGCTTAAACGTCCAAATTAGTGAGTTGAACTCGGTGTAATTTAACTAAAGTTTAAACTCGTAGTGAAAAACTGGCACTAAGTGTTGAACTAAGCGTAAGCGCGCGTTTGCCAGCTGCTTGCTGTGCCGGACCGAGCTGGAGACGCTTCATGCTTTAAGCAGCTGATAGTGTGTGTAGTGCGCGCTTAGCGCCGCACAGTGGTTTCATCGCATACAACGTTTGGAATAAAATAGGAGTCGTTGTGTAGATTTAAAAAAAATTGCCACGCTCTCATTGCAACTCAGGAACAACTCATCGTAGATCGATGAAATTTTGCATATGCTATAAGTTGCAATTAGCTGTATTAGCAGCACGTGTTAGAATATTTTTTAATCCACCCACAGCCACGCCTATCTTCCATACAACAAATGCTCTATGAGTTATTTTTTCAAAAATCTGCAAAAGTTTTCACACCCACTCTTTTTTCGAAATGCTAAATGTCCTTAAACCAAATCCTACACATTTTTCTAAAACCTCATTTTTACAAAACCTCACGTTAAACAATATAGAAACGATTTAAAAATTAAAAAGAAATGCTTTTTAATTCAACAATACATTCGATTCATCATTGTAAATATCTGATAATACATCTTATGGATTAGTTCTATACTTATTAACTCATGAATCAGAAGGCGCCATAAGAATGTTTATTGCATTTTCATTTGTGGATTTTCTACTGTATTTCCTTGAGTGGCTAAAACGATATTGGCGATTACAGCCTCCTGTGCTTCTTCTGTTAGCATTCCTCTTGGAAGAACTGCAGATGATATGATTAAACCATCAAGCAATAAAACTTTATGAACAGTAACTGGCATTTTGTACCAAATTATATAATTTCACATACAATTCTGCAGTTTCGATACAATAACATTGAAATTATAACGGATCAACTATTTATAGTGTTTAGCATGATTTCAAATCGAAAAATTAAATCATGATCGACATCTACAATACTAACCGCTGTGACATCAGGGCTCTGAAAAAATCTTCGAGCAGTATTGCTACATATAATCTACAATTCTTTTTCAATTTTTATAATTAAAGAAATGCATATTTTTCTAATTAAAAAACTGCATATTCTTTATGGTTAGTTTTATGCATTTATTCTTTTGTACGTTAAATTCTTATTTAAAATAGAATTCTTCATTAAAATGCATATTAAAAGCCTAAAGTTTAAGATTTTTATAGCTAGAAACCATCGATAAGTGTCGATAGCGTAGTTCTGGCTCACCAAACTTTGGAATCTGGGATAAAGATTAGTAATATTATTAAAAAAAAAAAAAAACATTAAAAAAAAAATATTTATCATTGATATCAAAAAAGTCACGTGATTTCGTGTGCACTTTTTGCTTTCCCTTAACTAGCGGATATCAAGTGAAGAGACAAAAATACAAACAAACGCTGCTGAAACGCACTTTCAGTCACTGCAAGCCGCTTCAAGCCACTTGCCGTTCCAGCTTGTTCCCTTTTTATAACTTTTATTATTATTTATTGCATCTTTCTCTTAGAAACTAAAAATAATTTATCAAATTTTAAGCTAAATAAATATATAGAGTGAGGTGGGGTAATGTGTATCATGCGGTGTTGTGTAACACTGCAATTCTTTGTACAAAATGTTGTCATATGAGTGACTGAACAACTGTGATATGTTTCTTTTGACAGCATCTAGTTTTTCAGAAGTATTGGAAGTAGGCAGACATACATTTCATTAGAGTATTTAAAAAGCATGAAAAATGTTTGTAAAAAAGGTCTTTTTTATCTACAAAAAATAGCGTTTCGAAAAAAATTTTCTCCAGATTTTAAAAGTGAATAGATGTAAAATGTGGTATTGTTTAATATCTTTAAATATAACACAAGATTTAAAATTTTTTCACGTTGTGGTAAAATTCCATCAATGAAAAAAAACAACTCACATTGGGGTGATGTGTAACACGTTTTTATTTGCTCCAATAAAAGTGCTTAGAAATTTAATATTGATGGTTTTTGAATGTTTTGAGAACAAATGGAGTAGAACAAAAGTTAACAAGTGGAGTAGAACAAACAAATATGTTTTTTTTGGTCTTTTTCAAATTGGTGGGGTGATGTGTAACACCTTGTTTAGTAAATATATTACGACAAAATCTTAATGAAATAATAGCAATATCTGATAGATCTGTCTGTTTATCAATGCGCAGGCGCACACATACCTACGTTAAAATTAAAAAAAAATTGATCGCTGAATTATATATCAAATGTAAAATGATTATTTGTCGGAAATATCGATATGGGAGTGACAATTCTCACAAACACAATGGACGACAAAAAATACATCCTGCAACTGTAAATGTTTCTGTGGCATGGTTAGAACACAGCTTTTCATTGACTTCCAACCACGATTGGATTTTGGTCTGGGCTGAATAGTGTGAATTGGGCTGATCTCTTTTAATGCCGTTGATGTGATTGCATTTAAGAGTTTTTGACGCTGTTGCCTCTTTAATGGCAGTTGTATTGTGTAAGATGTGTTACACATCACCCCACCGTGAGTGTTACACATCACCCGAATATGAGTAACTTTTTTCTCATTGACAGTATTTTACCACAATGTGAAAAAAAGTCTTTTGTTATATTTAAATAGATAAAACAATACCACATTTTACATCTACTCACTTTTAAAATTTAAAGAAAAATTTTATCCGAAACGCTAACTTTTGTAAATTTAAAAATAAACTATTTAACAAAAATTGTTCACGCTTTTTAAGAACTGTCAAAAGGAACATATCACAGTTTTTCATTCACTCATATGTCAACATTTTGTTCGAAAAATCGTCGTGTTAGACATCACCCCATGGTACACATTACCCCAACTCACCCTATTTATATCAATTCCCGAGTAACACCGGGTATTCAGCTAGTTTTATATAAATTGAACTCTTCAGAAATAGTGCAACGTACAGAAATTTTTATTGTATTTTTTCTTAAAAATTAGACCCCTTCCTTTGCCAAATCGTAACTACGTCACTGGCTAGAAGTATTGTAGTTAGCTAGACCTAGAAACGTGTAGCTAACGTTTAGCAAGGTGTGTGCTAGAATAGTTTTGTCAGTATTGTAGTTTTTTTGTTGTTGATAGCCAACACGGCTAGAATTTAGAGTCTCACCGTCACTGGTATTGCAAATATTAATACAAAAAACTGGCTAAAATATTGGCTTAAAAGATCTGCCTAAAGTTATGCGCATTATTATCTTGTTCAAAGTGACTTATACCGAAATTTACGAAGACGGCGTAGTTAACAATGTAGTTTATCTCCCTTATAACAAACTTCTATACAACCGAAAACTCTCTATTACGAATTTATTTCTAGAACATATCGAATTCTATTATTCTTATTGTAATTCGTTTCTGTATAACGAACATATTTAAATTATTTTATTTTTTTTGATAGAAACTTAATGCTTTTATGAGCACAGTTTTGCATTTTATAAATTGAGTTTTCTGACTGTTTTTCACCTTATGTCTAATCTGTTATTGCCAATCAGCCAACGGATTTGAATTCTTGCCATCAATATTTACCAGAATCAAATATTCTGGCGTCTCTTTCCAATAATTCCAACCTTTCTGGTTAGAGGGTTGAAAATAGTATTAAGCTAGTTTTTCTTCTTGTGGAAAAACTTGCGGGTATGGTTCTACCTGAAAAGGGGATCAAAGACTCCAACTACCAATGTAGACTGAGACAGAAGTTTAAAATACAACAGCAGTCATTTGTATTAACATACATTGGAAGTCATTTACCCGACCAAGCACACAAAATATACCGCTTTTTTCGACTTAAATGGATGAAGAAAATAACTTGTTGATAACTGCCGCAGTGTATCGATAACTTGAAGTGACTCTTGATAAATGCACGCAGCCTAAAACGCAGCAACTAAACTTGTTGCTTTTCTTTTTGGCTTGTTGGAAGCCGAAATGAATTTATTGGGAATACCACAAATTCGCCTTATTGTAGTTGTTCAACAAACCCGGTTAATAGACGTTATCCATGCAATTTGCAAGCATAAAAAGGCAACTCGTATTTGCTGAATGTTGGCAACAATTGGTTGTTAACCGCGGTAATAGGATTTTGATTTTAAAGTGGTCAGTGAAGCAACAAAGCGCTCAATAATGCGTGCAATAGAAGCAATATAAATGCTCCAACTTGAACTGGGTTATAAGAAGACATGACATAGCGGCAGGGTCGAATTTGGGTTAATGACGCCCCAAAGCAAAAAATATTAATTGTGTAGTATTATGGGATTATTTAAGCGAATATATACAATTCCATATCTAGATTGAAACAATAGTATGAAGAAAAAACAAACAAATAGTTAGCTATGCGTCCATTAAAAGTGAGAAACAAACATTTTTAATCTCTGCAAATTTAGTTTTTCAGCAACTACAATTTCTTAAAAACTATGAATTCGAGCATTTTTATTCAAAGAGTGTTGTTTTTATTGATGTTGACTTACCTACTCGGTAAACGGTGAATTTCAAAAAATATGGCTATGACTGAGAAATATTTTTTTGAAATTTTTTTATACTTTCATCTAATTAAACTTTAAACATGGCCTCTTTAAAAAAAATCTGTTAAATTAATTTTTTAAGTTTATACAGAAGTGCATACGATTTTTGTCTTGAGTGTTATACCTCAAAAAAGTGTTAAATTCTACTAAAAATTTCCGAATTTTAGCATTTGATAATTTATTTGTCTTTAGCTGAAACTTAAAAAAAAAAATTAGAAAGAAATGAAACAACACTCAGGACTTTTAGCGATTTTATAATAATTTTGTTGAAAAAAATTTTGCACTAAAAACTTAAAATACAAAAAACATTTAAAAATAGGTAAAAAAAATGCTTTTTGATTTATTTTAAATACTTAAAACCGCAAAATTATACACAGCACTCTTGACGTATTAAGCTAAACTTACCATAATCTGCTGATTAAATTTTAATAAACATTTTGTTAAATACCACATATTTATGCCACTTGCTGTTATGCATTTGCAGTTGTGCAAATTAGGTAAAACATAACACTCCTGACATGAAGCGGTGTTAACACAAATTCTGCAAAAAAAAATTTGCAAACACCAAAAACACCAAAAACTCCTTGGAATTTTTACTAGCATATTCAAAAAGAATATATATATATATCAAAAAGAAATATAGAAAAGCATAAATAAAAAATTTACCTTCCTTTTTGTCTTCTTTTTCTATATTGAAGCTTATATTGAGCTTATACCCGGCGTGCTTCGCTGCGCTTAGCGCTTATCTTCTAAAAGTGGGCGTAGCTATAGTGGGGCCACGCTTTTATAGCAAGTTCTTACCGAGTTTCATTGATGTGTGACTTATTTCGAAAGCTATACCGAAAATTTGGGGTGTTGAAAAATTACCACGCCCCTCGACCAACGCCCATAAAATGTTACCAGTGGAACGGCATGTGTAAATTGAGGCTGAATATTGATGAATATACATAAAAATGATTTCTGAAAAGTGGGCGTAGATTAAGTGCGACACGCCCATTTTTTAACAGTTTCTGACAGGAACCATCTGAAGTAATTTACCAAATTTTAGTCTTCTGCAGTAAAAACCGTCTGATATATATAATTTTTACGCATTTGTGGGCGTAAAAGTGGGCGTGGCTACATTAATTTATAAATTACCGCCACTTGGACCCATAGCACGTGCCTACCAAATTTGACTATCAAAACATGCTCATCTCAGAAATTTAAAATATTTCTGAGAAGTGGACGCGGATATAGTGCTACCACGCCCATTTTTTGTTTGAGATTGAGATTCAGGACAACAAACTTATAGGACTTAAGTCAGCTGGTTCGATGGCATTCGATTTTTTGGCAATTGATATATAATATTTGCTGCCTTCCATTTTAGCTATGATTAATTATGTGCACAAGCAGACTGATAACATAAGGCAGTATGATTCTAACAAACCTAATCGATATTCCATCATCACCGGAAGCATTTGACCTAACTTTAGCCATACTGGTCGCGACATCCAACTCACAAACAGCATTAGAATTAAACTGAGAGGATATATTTAGAGGCAAATATATTGAACTTTAACGATTCTGAAGGTTCAGCAGAACCCGAGCCAGAAACGAAGTAATCATTGAGTATATTAGGATCAATTTGGCAAGATCCGTTTTTTTTTTTATAAGAAATCCCGATGGTTTTTAAATGGTTACATATTTTTTTTGAAGACAAAGTGGTGCTTAACTTAGACAAATACAATCATTGTGGGCGATCAAACGCTCTAACGGTTGAGGTCGCTTCATTTCTAGCAAGTTTGTGTACCTCCCAGTTCTGTATAGCTGGATTGCGCTTCGACCTGCTGTAGGTTTTGCTTCTCTTTTTCAGAGCAATTTTCACCGAGAATGTGAACCAGGGGCAAGATGTGTTGGTGACTCGTCGAGTACAAAGGGGAACATGATTATCAAAACTTTCAGATATTTATCTTATAAAGAAATTTAATTTTTCATCAACCGAGCTAAAGAAGCAACAATCCGTCCAGTTTATAAGAGACAAACCAACTAAACAGCGATGCATAATCAATAGATTTGAAGTTGCGAAGGCAAAAAGTGGCATCAGTAGCAGCAGAAGAGAAATCCATGTCCAATGTAGGCTGAGGTGGGGTAATGTGTAACATAGGAGGATGTGTAACACGGCGATTTTTCATACAAAATATTCACATATAAGTGAATGAACAACTGCGATATGTTTCTTTTGACAACATCTAATTTCCCATAAAAGTTGGCAGTTTTTTAAATTTACAAAAATAGTGTTTCGAATAAAATTTTCTTCAGATTTTAAAAGTGAGTAGATGTAAAATGTGGTATTGTTCAACATCTTGAATTAAAACAAAAGATTTTAAATTTTTTCACGTTGTGGTAAAATTCCATGAATAAGAAAAAAGTTACTTACATTAGGATGATGTGTAACACTCACGGTGTGGTGATGTGTAACACATATTACACATTATAATTGCCATTAAAGAGGCAACAACGTCAAACCTTGCAATGCAATCACATTAACGGCATTAAAAGAGATCGGCCCAATTCATACTATTCAGCCCAGACCAAAATTCAATCGTAATAAGGAGTCAATAAAAAGTTGTTTTCTAACAACGTCTCAAAAACGTTTACAGTTGCAGGTGCAGGAGATTTCATTAAGTTCTTATCATAATATGTAATTTTACGAAAGAAAAAAAGTCAAAATAAATGTAAAAAATTAAAGTTTCTGCACTTTAAACCAATATTTTGTGAGTGTTACACAACACCCCACCGATTTGGAAATGACCAAAAAAACATATATGAAATTTTTGTCCTATTTCATCCATTTCTCAAAATATGTGCGGTTAAAGTCACCACACAAGACATAATGCTGAAAATCTATGCCATAGTTTGAGATTCTTTTTAGTAAAGGTTCAAGGTTGCAGTTACGTTTATAGGATTATACACGCTTTAGTTCTACTGTTAGAGATATGTACATTCAAATATTTAACATCATTAAAGCAAATTATCAACGAATATCATCAACATCACTAAAAATATACAAACTTCGCTATTTGCGTTGTATTGCGTCATTTCACTGAGGCAAATCATTTTCTAATTGATTTTTAAGTAGTTAAAGCTTAATTTTTGTAAACATTAAATGTTTACACCTCACCTTAATAAGCTGTGCCCAACTTTACAAAGCAATTAGAGGTAGCTTGGTATGTGGGATAGTATTGAAAAATGTTTAGGAGTGCTCTATACAAATGTCGTTTTATCTAAATTGGAAATTACATGGTTTTTTTTTTAAATATATCTGCTCAGTTTGTAATTTAAAATAATTTTTAAAAAAAATTTTTACAAACAAAAAAAAATATATATAAAAATAAATTTCAATAAAAATAACTTTAAAAATAAAAAGAAACTTGGTTCACATTAATTTTAGTGCTAGTAAAGGCAGTGCCAAGGCTTTTGTGAAGGCGATTAAAATTGCATTCAAATCAATAAATTTTGTTTAAAAAGTTAATTAAATAATCTTTGACTGCAATAGACCAGATTTTTTTTGTTTTATTTTTTAAATATTATGTGTACGGTGGGTAATACAAATATCTACGAAAATTTACCTGCGCACACTTTTACAAATTTGTTTAGCATTCAGTTTTCTCGGCTGGAATGCATTTATATTAAGTAACGAAGTTTTTGTTTTTGTTATTTCCCTTTTCATATAGCTAACGCAGGTGTCGCTTCAGCCAATAGGTAGGTAAAAAACAAGAACAAAACATTTTTTGCTGTTTAGCTGGCAAAAGAGTGAACGCAAATGCAAACAGGTTGCATACACTGGCCAACAGAGTAAATTCTACCAGATCAATGCGACACAGATTTTGTTTATTTGTTAGCCTAGCCAGCCAAAGGGTGGACTAGCGACTGAATTTTTTTTTTTTTAATTTTAATTGCTACTCGTAATTTGAATATAAGTTCTTATTATAAAGGCGTAACAATAAACCTCTAACAAAAGTAATTTCACAAAACAAGTGTGTTTTGATTCATATTGACGAAATTCCTAAAAATAAATTAATTAATGCAAATGAAAACCTAGAACCAAGAAACAGCTACGAACTCTTGCGACAGACCAACGCAGATATGCTATATAAGAATCAGCCCTTGTTGTTGTAGTTTGATCTGCTGTCTTTATAAAGCAGAGTCTTGTCGCTTGGTAGAATACTTTAACTCTTTAACGCACAAATGTTTTGATTTGTACCTTGACTTTCAACCTAGAGTAAAAGATGATGAAAAAAATTTAATACAATTTCAAAAAGCCGCATACTTTATTATTTGAATGTCGCTCTTTCGAGTGGCGTGCATAAAATTTGAAAAAATTGCAATTTACACCTCATTTTTGCAGAAATACCCCAAAAAATGCAAATTTTTTTTTAAATCGTGATTTTCTCGATGATACCAGATTGAAATGCACGTATAACGTGTTCCTGATGGTTTGAATTCAAAACCAAAAAAAATTAAATTTGTATTTTTTGGGGTATTTCTGCAAAAATGAGGGGTAAATAGCAATTTTTTTTTTTTTAATTTTATGCCTCCATTCGCTCTTTCAAATTATAACAAATTTTTTTCATCATCTCACACTAGGTTGAAAGCCAAGGTAAAAATCAGAACATTTGGGCGTTAAAGTGTTAAAATAACTACATTTCTGGTTTTATACTTATACTGTTTAGAATATACACACTAAATTAGAATTGAAGACTGACCATACCACAGGCAGATGAGTTGGTCGGCAAGTTAGGTGTCTAATCCTCAGGTAAGCATATTTTTATGCTGCATGCATGTATGTTTGCGCAGTAGTTCGCATTTTTTTTCTTTTTTTTTGCAATGTGTGCTTCTGCTGTATTTATGCTAAAGTGAGTCCAATGCCCGCAAAAACTGTGTGTAAGCGTATGCAGGAACAGCAGTGCCGTAGCCAAGAGGAGTTTTAGAGGTTCCAACTTCTCTCTTCCTCCCAAAGGGTCTAGAAAGTATGAAAAAATAGTACAAAAAAAAAGTGTGATATTTTCCTGTTTTCGGAAAAATTGAGATAATTATTTAAATCCATTCAAAAAAGCAAAAGTTACATTTTGAAAGTAAATTTCAAAAAATTTGCCAAAGCTATAAAAAATTGTTTTGGAAAAGTTTAACTTTTCTTACAAAGGTCAAAATCATTTTATTTGTATAAGCTTTAAGAAATTGGTATTAATTACAGAAACATTTTCATTTTTTGTCCGAAAACGAAATGTATTTTAAAGGGTGGTTAAATTTTAAGGGCCGATGTTGAATGTGAAGCACATCTAAACGTCAAGTTTTTTTCTGCATTTCATTTGACATTTCTCAATTTCAGACTAACTCAACTTGAACAATGGAAAGACACACAATCGAGCAACGCGTTAAAGTTATACAGGCTTATTATGAAAATGGGCGTTCAAATCAAAATGCATATCGTGCACTTCGTGATTTTTTCGGTCAATTTAATCGTCCAAATGTGCGTACAATCGGAATAATTGTGCAAAATTTGAGCAAAGCGGATCTGTAGGAGATGTGAAAACACCAGTGCATGCTCGTACAGCTCGTACTGCAGAAAATATTGCTGCTGTTGACGATAGTGTGGCTGAAGAGCCGTCAGGCAGTTACTGTGAATGGTGTTCGCTATCGTGAGATGATAACGAACCTTTTATGGTCCGAATTGGATGATATGGATGTGGACGATATGGAACAGGACGGTGCCACTTGCTACACAGCTAATGAAACAATGGCTCTTTTGTGCAACAAATTCAATGGCCAAGATCATGCGATTTGACACCGTTGGACTTCTTTCTTTGGGGTTATTTGAAAGAAAAGGTGTACGTTGATAAGCCAGCAACAATTCAAGAGCTAAAGGATGAGATAATTCGGCACATTAACGGCATAGAAACTCACTTATGCCTCAGCGTCATCGAAAATTTGGACCATCGGATGGAGGTGTGCCGTCGACACACCATGATAATATCAATATTATCATAATAAAAAGAAATGATATTAATTTCTTAAATAATTTGTGTTTTATTCAAAATCAACTTCGGGCCTTAAAATTTAACCACCCCTTACATGAAATAATACCGCGAACGAATATTATTTTATAAATTGTAAAAAATAAAGGTTAACAATTCTTTTATGCAATTTCTAAGCTTATAAGAACCCAATCCTTTGAGCAAATATTAGTTTTTATTTTTAAATTTTGAAAATATAATCCATATTCTATTATAATATGTTTTTACACGAAATAAAAAATAGTAGGGTGTTTTTCAAGAGATGCGTAAAACTAAAATTTTGCCCATTCGATTTTGTTACTATTCTGGTATTTTAGACCAGTTGAAGAGTTAACTTGTGTACATGAATATGGTGCAGCATGAAGTCAAGTCTACTAATTACGAGCTTTGAAAAATCATCTTAAACCAAAATATGGCTTCTTTTTTTTTTTTGAAGAACTTCGCTATTTTTAAAAAAAAAATGTTTTTAAAAACATTTTATTCAGTCATTTCTGTGGGGAAGATTTTGTTTTTAATCATTGTATCAAATTTTCTAAAGAAAAAAAAAGTTTTTTAACTTTTATTATTATTTATTGAATCTTTCTCTCAGAAACTAACAATAATTTATCAAATCTTAACCTAAATAAATATATACAAATTCATAACCAGTGTTTAGAAATAAATGTAAAGTATGCAAATTTATAACAAAACAATAATGGTTTTAATATTGTTAATCTTTCAATATAATTCTAAAAGCTTTTCACTTAATAAACACGAGTTCTTGTTGAGGATATCTTCTTTGGTAATAAATAAAACGAATGATAAGAGCAGTGCTCACATATGCAAGGCAAGACAGACGTGGCCTAGGTTCAGCATATGCCAAGCGAGACGGACGAGGTCTTGCTCTGGATAATCATGTTCTGTTTTTTTTATCTGTAGGTTTATATGTAAAAGGATTAGAGCAGTGCTCACATATGAGTTCTCTAGTTCTAAAATGAGACTCAACCGAATTTTTTACGAAACTGAGTTAAACACCATATCTTAGAGGAAATCTTCTCAGGTTTCGATTTGTGAACTTTATTTTATTCCAAACCCAGTCTAAATGCCTTAAACAGTGATTTGAAAAACAGCCTTATTTCCAAAACGCGACCTGAACAGAGATTTTTTTCTTTCAAAATTCTTTCAAAAAATTTTTCAGTCTCATTTTGGAATTAAAGAACTCATATGTAAGGCTGGACGAACGTGGTCAAGCTCCTACATATGCCAGGCGAGACGGGCGTGGTCTCGCTTTGGATAATCATGTTTCGTTTATCCATAGTTATAATTTATGTCTAGTACGACGGTAAATCCAATCTTTTGAGCCGCGTGGTATTTGTGGTTTGAACAAGTTTTTTTGCCAAAAAATTTGGCTGATGTTGAAGTCGTTCTTTGTATTTTTTGAGTGCAATACAAGACTGCTTTTAACAAAAGGAACGTTAAGATCTTTGTGTATATTTTCATTCTTTACAAACGAAGGTGCATTCGTAATAGTTCGTAAGATTTTCGATTGTAAACGCTGTATTAGCTCAACATTAGAACAACTGGCTTTTCCCCAAAGCTGCGCTCCGTACGCCCAAATTGGTTTAATTATAGAATTGTATAACAGTACCTTCCAATTAGAGCCTTGAACTCCTGTTAAGAAGCCGGTTTAACTTTAGAGCTTTTAGTTTCATTTGGGTTTTCTTGGACTAAATATGTTTTCGCCAAATTAACCGTCTGTCCAGATGAATACCCAAGTATGTAACGTTATTCGCTTGAGGACTGGAGTTTTGATTAAGCATGACATTAGGACATGTTTTAGTTCGGAAAGCAAATGTAACGTGCGTACTTTTCAGCTCATTTATTGTTATTCTCCTGTTTCTCAACCATGTTTCCAGCGTTTCCAAATACTCATTTAGGCCTTTGGATGCAACTAAAGGGTTTGAATGGGTAATCAAAATAGCTGTATCATCAGCTATTATCTATCTAGTTGATAGATCCCCTGTAAATAAGAGATAGAAAACTAGACCGAGGACGCTACCTTGAGGAACTCCTGCTGAAATTGGAAAATTAGATGTAATCAAATTTTTACATTTTACTCTAAATTTTCTTAGATATGATTCAAACACTTAGATAACTGGCAATAAAAGTTTTATTTTGTATATTTATCTCTCGTGACACACCCTATCAAGTGACTGAGCAACATCTAAAACAATCGCAGAACAGTGCTTTTCTTATTTCATTTGTAATACGATGCACTTGCTCTATAGTACCATGTTTTTCCGAAAGCCAAACTGGTGGCTTGGGATAACTCTTGTTTATTCCATATGTGGTTATAACTTAGTGAGCAGTCCTTTTTCAAAAAGTTTTGAAAACATAGGTAGTAAACTTATTGGTATGTAAGAGGATATTTGGGTTGGTAATAAGGTCGTACCCTGGTTCTTTCTTAGTATTAAGTTTTGTTTTAATAATTCTGTCAATATCCTCGACTTTCACTTTTAAAGGGCTTTTTCTCTCGGTTGAGTAGGTATGTTAGGAATCTCAAAACTGTTACTGGGTAGATTTGGCTGAAAAACACATTTTAAGTGCTCAGCAAAGACAAGGGCTCTTTCTTCATCACTTCTCGCCCATCTTGCATTCCTCTCAAAAGCGCTTAGCATTCTTTTGGAATCTTTATGTTTTTATTTGCCTTCCATAGAGAATAATTGGTTGCTTCTATTGGACTTAACTTTTGCGTTTAAAGCTTTAAATTTTCTTCTAATTCAGTATTTAGTAATTCTTTTAGTCTGTGGACAGCTGAAAGGAACTTCTATTTAGATTGTGGCTATTGTAGCTCTTAGAGTTTTTCTCTAAGAAGCTCTTCAATTCTTCTCAGGTCCTTTTTAGAGTTGGTGTTTGTGTTGTTTGAGTTACAGGAGTTGCATATTTAGCCGCTGAGATCAGAATATTACTGAAGCTCTCAATAGCTGAATCAATTTCAATGTGCATATTTTTTTTAAATTGTTTTTTTTCAAGTTATACACTGTGGAAAATGAAGAAAAAAGCCAAAATTGTAATTTGGAGATGTAGGAAAAAAAACTATATCTTCAAAACCATAAGTCTTACACAAAAATGTTGAGAACATATATGAAAGACCTTGAATTGATCTTCGTTGTGGTGCAATTTTTTGCGCACACTTTTATGAAAAATTTTAATTTTTTTCACAAAACACTCAGGTGATCAGATATTTAAAACTTTGTAAGGTTATTTTTTGTGCGGACCCCCACAACTAAAAGCTATCTACGCCATTGTGTGGGACTAAGCTAAGAATGTAATTAAAAATGTTCAATATCTCAGGATCGACTCGCTAATCGAATTCGAAATATCCTGGAACATTCAATTGTTCATATCTTTCAAAAAGGCGTTCTGCTCTCTCTCTCTCTCTCTCTCTTTCTCTCTCATTCTATTTATCTCAAACATCTGTTACTATTTTCAACAAGTTTTCAACGTTTCAACAAGTAGAATCTAAATAATTGATTGAA
The DNA here is from genome assembly GCA_914767935.1 of Coremacera marginata. Taxonomy (NCBI): domain Eukaryota; kingdom Metazoa; phylum Arthropoda; class Insecta; order Diptera; family Sciomyzidae; genus Coremacera; species Coremacera marginata. The sequence continues at coordinate 2,483,828 of OU612048.1, forward strand.
TTGTACAGGTGGTTAAAAAATACACAAAAAAAGCTCTATTAAATTAGCATGCGATCATCCACAACGTGCACATCTATACAACTGAAACTTGTGTGGTTATTTGTCACTGCAACAACCTTGAGTGAATAAATACCAAACACGTGATGTAAGATCACACGTCGTCATTACCGCACCGCATTAGTACACTACCATAAAAGCTGTTCCGCCGCGATACGATCATGGGCTGGTTCACATATTTAATTTAAAATTTTATTTATATTTAAATAAATAGGTGTGTAATTCTACTCATGCAAAAAAGAGAAGCTTGCATGACTAAACATTCAAGAATGCTGAGAAACTTAATGCATATACATTTAGTAATTAAATTTTTATTTAATATTTTTTTTTAGCAATTTTTTTTTTAATTTTGAAATTATCCAAATTATTGTATCAAAGCAGATCGATCATACAATGAAACAACGCTGTAGATATAGGGGGCTATGGGGGTTTAAAAACCTTAGCAATCCAGATTTTTTCTAATATATTATATAAAAATTCATATATAGCAAAATATTTAATTTTGTTATGACATCAAGATATAATTTTCAAAAAGCTTAAAAATTTATCTACATGTTATGTTCTTTATACTATATTTTCGTTTGCAAATATTAAGTTAAATAAAATATATTACTTTTACTTTCATTCTTGCTTTCGTATTTTTGCTTACCAAATAGTTAAAATTGTAGTAAATTTACTAACTCAAAAAATATTATTACTAGTTCAACCCAGATACTTTTTACATTGCGTAAACTGGTTATTTTCCTGTGTTGATGTCATATTAGAAGACAACAGTTCTAGTAACATCCTTTGAACTAGTTGTGATACTAGTATTTTTTAACTCTACCATGAGCGGTTACCGTTGAGGCGGTAAATGGAGCGCAAGGGTCAGTCCAGACCCATTCTATTTTAATACGTACAAGGGACGTTGGATAAATCAGTGAATAATGAAATTTCCCACGTAGTAACTTTAAATGCAACATTGATCCTGTCTACTGCCATCTGTTAAGATGACTACTGTCAAAATTTCAGCTCGCTGCGACGCTTAGTTTGTGTTTGGCAACCATTGACAGCAGACGATCTTGTGAATTTTGGCGAAAATGGAAACAAGTGAATTTCGTGTGCTCATCAAGCATTATTTTTTGCGAAAAAAAAACCATCAGTCAAACCAAGGAAAGGCTTGATAAATACTTTGGGGACTCTGCACAATCAATTTCAATAGTTAAGAAGCAGTTTACTGAATTCCGATGCGGTCTTACAAGCACAATTCACGCCGAACGTTCTGGACGCCCAAATGAGGTCACCACACCAGAAATGGTCACTAAAATTCACGACGATATCGTGTTGGCTGATCGCAGAGTTAAGGTGCGCGAGATTGTTGAGGCCGTAGGCTTTTCAGACGAACAGGTGTGGAAAATTTTGCGAAATCATTTGGATATGAAAAAATTATCCGCAAGATGGGTGCGCGTTTGCCACTCTGGACCATAAACGCGATCGTGTGACTGATTCAAAAGCGTGTTTGGCTAGGTTGAACAAAGATAAGAAGGATTTTTTTCCGTCGATTAGAACACCACAGACAAAGGAACAGTCGAAACAGTGGTTTTCACCGACCAAAAGAACGTGCTCCGAAGAAGGCGAAGACGGTGCTATCGGCCGGAAAGTTTATGGCGACAGTATTAGGGATAAACGCCGTATTACATCTATTACATATATACATCGATTACCTTCCACCGAAAAGAACGATCATTGGCGAATACTATGCAGCTGAATTGGACAGTTTCAACGACGCTTTGAAAGAGAAACGTACCCATTTGTCAAGGAAAAAAGTGCTCTTCCATCAAGACAATACGCGCGTTCACAAAATTCAATGAATTGGAGTACGAATAGCTTCCTCGTCCAGCATATTCTCCAGATTTGGCCCCCAGCGACTATTTTCTGTTTCCAAACTTGAATAAATGGCTCGGCGGAAAGAGATTCACCACCAGAGAGGAGCTTATTACCGAAACAGAGGCCTATTTTGAGTACCTTTCGAAAACGTATTTTTCAGATGGGATCAAAAAATTGCAGGAACGTTGGACGAAGTATTTCAAGCTAAAAGTAGACTATATTGCGAAATAAAACGTTTTTTGCCGTAAAAATCATTCCTACTTTCATTTTTTACTAAATTATCAAACAGCCCTCACATATGACAGGACTGGTACAGGCAGATAACCAGCGCTGTCGAAAGTACTGCAATTGTTGTATCTAACTCCCATTGAATCGTGCGCTCCACTATACTCCGCAAATAGGAATAGTACTACAATTTCTTGATAGCAAAAAATAACCTAAATTCATTTTAAGTTTATCACAAAAGGACATTTTTTTGACACGTTTATTTTTATTTCGCCTTGTACGCAAAATTTCTACCTATGGTCAGAATTGCCAAGTGGCGGAAAATCAGTGATTGAAACGGAGAAAATGTAGAGCTAGTAATAAACTATTGTAAGCTAATTGATGAATATGAATATGAATATGAATATGAATATGAATATGAATATGAATATGAATATGAATCTGAATATGAATATGAATCTGAATATGAATATGAATATGAATATGAATATGAATATGAATATGAATATGAACATGAATATGAATATGAATATGAATATGAATATGAATATGAATATGAATATGAATATGAATATGAATATGAATATGAATATGAATATGAATATGAATATGAATATGAATATGAATATGAATATGAATATGAATATGAATATGAATATGAATATGAATATGAATATGAATATGAATATGAATATGAATATGAATATGAATATGAATATGAATATGAATATGAATATGAATATGAATATGAATATGAATATGAATATGAATATGAATATGAATATGAATATGAATATGAATATGAATATGAATATGAATATGAATATGAATATGAATATGAATATGAATATGAACATAAATTTAAATATGAATATAAATACGAATATGAATGTGTGTGGCTCATACGCCAGAGAACCCTGGTTCTACCTGAGTCAGAAAGTTTTTTCAATTGAATTAATTTTTCTATTCGGCCGTCACCTCTCTGCAGACAATGGCAAATCTCAGAGAGTAAAAATTGCCATGAAAAGCTTCTTGGGAACATAAGCCGCTCGGAGTCGGCATAAAACATGTAGGTCAAGTTATTCATAAGAAGCTCGGTCAAAGTCCTTTCAAGGGCTGAAATGGCCATTCCGTTTTTTTTTTGATTATTCATGCAATGCCGAAAACGAGCCGATTATGCCGAAAATCGGAAAAACCGTAAACGCCGAATTTGAACTGTCAAAATTTGTATGGAATCCGAAAAAACGTGCATTTTTGCCAAATTAGAATATGGAAAAACGCCCGAATTTTCGTTTATTGCCAAAAGAAATTTCAAACTCATTATGATAAAATGGTTTGCTCTTGTGCAGAAGGTAAAAAAACATTATTCCGTAAACGGAACGGTGTCCGTACATACATTGCTTTTGGCATGAGTTGATTGTAAGTCACAAAAATGCTACCGCGTGCAGATGTCTGGTGCCAACCAGGCAGCCTTATACTAAAATTCAAAAACCAAGTACTTAGAATTTTTTTTCTACCATTATCTTTTGAGACATCATTTCTGAAATCATAAGGGACCATTGAAAAAAAAAACCTTGATTTTTTTAAAATTCTAAAGTGCCCTAGCCTCGTAAGATAAGTGAATTTCGCTGTATGAATCAATTTCTTTGATTTTAAAAACAATATTTGGTTTATAATTGTCCAAAGTATAATTGTAGAAATGCACAAGTATAATTTTTCAAAATATCTTAAACGTTCATCTAAATTTTTATGTAATTTCTGATATTTAAGCAATATTTTTTTTTAACTTTTCAGCATAACATCGCACTTATACCCCCAAGATTGTGCCTTTTACCATCAAGCAACACTAGAGGTGCCCACTATATATGAGCCCATTGATAATGGCATATCATCATTCAAACGGCGGTGGCGGCGGCAGCGGTGGTGGCGGTAGCATGCGCGGCCTTGGCGGCGACTACTCTGGTGATGAGCGCGAGTCGCGCAGCGGTGGTGAAGAACGCCTCGATAGCGATTTCAATGATAAACCAATTTATCTGTTGGAACATTTGGCCACCTTTACAGTTAACAAAGAATCAGGTATCGTTTATCCAGCTGATGGTATGCGGCGTCTGCTACAGCTGGAAAAAACCACCGGGATTTGGTCACAAAAAATGCAGTTGTGCCTGGACTGTCAGTGGCTGTTAATTATGGACTATGAGACAGGCGTAAGTTGTAACTGTTAATGTTAAAGGGTTTTTCAAAGATTTAATGTTGATTCTTTGCTTTCTAACTGCAGAATATTATTGAGCGCTTTCCAGCCTCGCTTATTCAGGAACCTACAGCGTTCACCTCTACAGACGCTATGGAGCTGTATAACAATATTCTGGTCTTTATTGTTTCCGGTGGCAGTGGTTCACGTTCGGAAATGCACATATTTCAGGTAAAAGCGACCGTCAAGGTCAATACAATGTAAGAATTGCATTATATTTCTCCCTCTATCACTCTCTCTCTCTCTCTCTCTCTCTCTAGTCACAAAGTGTCTCCGCCGTGCATCTAGTGGAAGATTTGAAGAATCTACGCAGCGGTAAGATGGTAACGCAGCAGCGCGAATCCACTGTGCAGATAGGCGGCAGCAATAGTGGTGTAGCTGGGTCTGGTTTAACCAAGTCAATGATCACCACCAGTCGTGAGCATCATCACCACCATCGCAGCAGCTTAGACCGTTATGGCATGCGCGAAATGAGTCATAGTGCCGCTGGAAACGGTGAAACGGACTCCGAAATTGGCGGCATCAATGATGAGACAAGCTCCACGTCAAGCGACAAGTACGAACGTGACGTCACGGTGCTAAATCACTGCTTTGACGATATTGAAAAATTTATAGCGCGCCTGCAGCATGCAGCAGCTGCATCGCGTGAGCTCGAACGACGGCGGCGCAATCGAAAAACTAAGAAAAAAGATCCTGGTGAGGGTTTGCTTACACTGCGCACACGTCCGCCCCACGAAAAGGAGTTCATCGACATATTCGCCAAGTTCAAGCTATCTTTCAATCTTCTAGCAAAGCTAAAGGCTCACATACATGATCCAAATGCGCCAGAACTGGTGCATTTTCTGTTTACGCCGCTGGCTCTAATTGTCGAGGCGTCAAGCGACACCTACTACGAGTCACAACTACCTGCGCGAGTCATTAATCCGCTACTAACACGTGAGGCCATCAATCTGCTGATTAACTGCGTTACCAGCAAGGAAACAGAACTGTGGCGTTCATTGGGCGATGCCTGGATTGTGCCGCGCGATCAATGGAAGGAGGATGTAGGCTCCTATCATCCGGTGTTTCTAGATGGCTGGTCACCGGACTATCTGGTGATAGACGAATTGGAGCCAGTGAAGCCAACAACGCCGACAAATATAAGCAAGCGTAGTCTCGAAATGCATCAGCACCTAGGTGGCTTAAACGGTCGTGGCTTGGCCAACATTGCAATGTCAAACAACGTGGCCGGTGGTAACAGCGGCGTTGGTGGTGCTGCTGGTAACTACGATGAATACGACGGCAGTGCCATAAAACTTAGTGAAAAATACACAATGCATAATCAGCAGACGACTGTGGATCGTACAATTGAGCATGATGGTGGTGGTGGTGGTGGTGGTGGTGTTTCAGGCGGTGGCAACGAATTTGGCACACGTAGTGAACTATCCATCGAGTCTATTGAGCGTAACGGTGCCAATCAAATATCGGCGGCTAATAATATGGGGCAAAACGAAGCGCTATTGCAATCAATAACTACAGGTTTACATAACCTAAATACACGTCGGAGTGGTGGTGGCGGTGGCTATGCGGGCGAACCTATAGCGCAGTCGGATATGCGCTTGAATAGCAACGGAGGCGCACTTAACACCACCGTTCCAACCGGTATTTCCAACAATGACAGTGAAAATCGCATGCTAGAGGCCTGGCTCGACGATCTGCAAGCGTCTGGTGCTAAAATCGTGCTTGTCACCTACCCGCGCACAGCGAACAACGACAAAGAATTAAGTGTGGTGCGCGGCGAATACTTGGAGGTAAGAATGCGCACTGTGATTTCTTGCTTATAATATTTAAATTAAAATTAACATATATTTTCATGCTCTTCAACTGTCAGATACTAGATGACACTCGAAAATGGTGGAAGGCGAGAAATATAAGAGGTCAGGTGGCGCATGTACCACACACAATTGTGACACCTTTCAATTATGGTGATACAGAAGTAAACAATCACTTCTATGGACAGCAGCAACAACAACAACAGCAACAACAACCAAACACTTACAAAGGTCGTAACTCGGCGAATACAGCGACGACAGCATCTGTGGTAATTATAACAAAAAAAAAATAGTTATATTATTTAAATAACCAAAAATTTTCAAAAATGATTAACACCAATTTTTACAAACTATTTGCTTGAAAAATTGATGGCAACTTAAAAATCATTTTGTTTTGCTTCGAGTTCTGTCTGGCTCTATTATTTTCGTGTTCATGCCTGATGATTTTCACCAGGGAACAAAAATAGACTCTAAGCGTAGCGTTCCTTAGGGTACTGTAGCGTTCACTTAGAGCACAGTACGTTAACGTTGTGTAGCGTTGCTGACTTCGCTCATTATTCTGTAGCATTAAAAATTGTGTGCTTGAACGCAAACGCAAGCAATGCAACTACGTTTGCATAAAAATGAGCATATTTATTATCGTTCCGTTGCGTAGCTACACTAAAAGAACCTTTTTTTTGGCAGACAAAAAATTGGGTCACAATATAAAAAACACAAACAAGAAAAAATTGTCGTAATTAGTTAATACCTCCTGCAATTGGACTCCTACAGGAGACAAATATATGATCCTAACTGATCCTATTATTTTTCACCACTCTACATTTCTTCGCAACACAACTTCACCCTATCTGCCATCATTCTTTGAGTCCCCATACAAAAAACACAAAAAAGTGTTAAGACTTTTGAAAATAGTTTATATCTCCCGCAACTGGACTCCCAGAGGGTTGAAATATATGAGCTGGTCCTATTATTTTTTGCTTGTCAAGATTTCTTCTAAGCACACATACCCCCTATCTGCCACCCTTCTCTGGGTCAACATACAAAAAACACAAAACTAGGAAAAAGTTTAAACTCTCACAAATTGTGTTCTGTGGGGGTCTAATATATGAGTTGGTCCTATTATTTTTTGCCCCTCAACATTTCTTTTCAGCACACCTGCCCTATATCTGCCGTTCTTCTCTGGGTCCCAATACAAAAAACACAAACTCCAAAAAATTTTCGGAAATAGTTTATATCTCCCGCCACTGGACTCCTAGAGGGGTCAAATATATGCTCTTATTTTTTAACCCTCAATATTTTTTCTGAACACATCTACCCTTTATCTGTCACCCTTCTCCGGATACCCATACAAAAAACATAAAAACTGTCGAAAATAGTTTATATCTCTCGCAAATAGACTTCTAGAGGGGTCAAATATATGAGCTGACCCTATTATTTTTTACCCTTCAACATTTCTTCCTAAGACCCCCTACTCCCTATCTGCCATTCTTCTTTGTGTCACCATACAAAAAACACAAAAACTTTGGAAAATAGTTTATATCTCCCGCAACTAGACTCCTAGAGGGTTCAAATATATGAACTGGTCCTATTAGTTTTTGCTTCTCAACATTTCTTCCAAACACACCTACCCCCTTTCTGTCACCCTTGCTTGGGTCACCATACAAAAAACACAAAATCTGTAGAAAAAAGTTTATATCTCTCACAAATTTACTTCAAATGGGGTCAAATATATAAACTGGTTCTATTATTTTTTACCCCTCAATATTTTTTCTGCACACATCTACCCTTTATCTGTCACCCTTCTCCAGTTACCCATACAAAAACACCAAAACTGTCGAAAATAGGGGTAAAATATATGAACTGCATCTATTATTTTTTTGCCTCTCAATATTTCCTCCGAACACACCTACCCCATATCTGCCAACCTTCATTGAGTCTCCATACAAAAAACATAAGAACTGTCGAAAGTAGTTTATATCTCTCGCTAATAGACTCCTAGAGGGGTCAAATATATGCGCTGGTCCTATTCTTTTTTGCCCCTCAACATTTCTTCTGAATCAATCTACCCCGGATCTGGCACACTAAAAGTTTCCAAGCAAACACTACTAACAGTACCGAATGTTTCCTGTCGAACGGTACAGAATGATAATGTTTGTGTTCATTTTTTATGCCTTGTAGTGGATGTGTTTGTGTTCGTGTACACAAACATTGCTATGGAACCATAAAATAACGTACCGTTTATTTCTGTTCCCTGGTTTTTTTCTCTTGCAAGCTCACCACAATGTCGCCAAGAAAATAATGGTTGTAGAAAATTTATTTCCCGAAACTAAATCACAAATCCAAAAATTATAAATAACCATGACTTTCGAGCTTCAAAAAATTATTTTGAAATTATATAAAAGATGCTTGTTTAAGCATTCAAAATTCGTTCCTATTCTTCTGAGATTTTTTTCGATGTGAATTTATCATTTTCAAAAAGTCAAGAGCATAATATATGTAAGGGAATAAGTGAGTTATTTTTAACTCCTCAACTGTCTGCCCCACTCATTCGCTGATAGAGTCTGCTGATGCAATATATTTAGTTGTCATTGCTCGTGAATTTTGTAATGATAGACTCATTTGATGCCTAATTCGAAATAATTATTTCGCACTTATTAGGCACCCTCTGGTGTTCAAGAAATATTGAAGAATCAGTTAAGAAGTTTGTCGCGTTGTTTTAAGGAATTTGTGCTACAGAACCCTCTGGTGTCCGAGATAAAGCAAAATAGACAGCGCTAAAATACTCACTGCACCCAAAAACCTCTGTATTGTAAAAAATTCGAAAGATTTTCTCTTTAGTAACGGTTTATTAAGTGTCAAAACCAAAAAACCTAGGTTCAACAAGCTCCTAGAGTCACACATAGATGTCGGTAGTACGCCCCCAGTCTTAAATTGAAAAAAGGTGTAATAATCACTGCAAGATATATGGTCAAAATGCGTTAACTTAGCGCAAATAAAAACTTAAAATTATGAACATTTTTTCCTACATTCAAATAGGATTAACTACAAAAAAATTAACTACACAGCTAGATGGCGTTGTGAACAAATTAAGATCTGGATATTGTTTAATTGGCAATTTGAACTTGGACAAAAATAACCGATTGTTTCTAAAATAAATGTCTATTCAAATTTCTACTTTACAGGAAACAGTTGAGCAGCATTCCAACGACTCCACGGAATGGATACGCAACAAACATTTGGGTAAGAAGGGCGAGTTTCGTTATTTTTAAATGTTTACTTAGAGTGCAACAGTTGATAAGAATTTGATTTAAGTTGTATTAGCCACTTAATGTACTGTAATGTTAATATACAACATAGATAAAAAAACATACTCACTTCACTTCACACACCCACACACACATACATAAACATACACACACACAGTCACATTTTTTAAGTTTACCACCATTATTGAATGTTAAATCAATGCACTCCATGTTGTATATTGTGTGTGATTTGTTTTTTTTTAAAATATTATCGCATACTGTGCGACATACGCAAAATAGCATGTATGGAATATAGTTACTTTTATTAAAGCAAACAAAAATAAATGTTGATTAAATATTTGGCTTAAAACAAGTATATTCAAAGTTCTTTTACACTCAAAAAATGATGGTGGTGAATATGTAGGAAAAGCAGGTCAATTTAATGAAACGATGATCAATATACGATCAACATCTTCTGCATGTTAATACAACAAAACTTTTGTTGATATGAATATATTTTGGAAGTATGACGAAATTTCATTCCGACTGTATTTTATTCAATTTCACAAAGTTTCGTTAACTCCGACAAAACTGATTCTTCATATTAACAAAATATTCCTCAATATGACTAAATTATTCTTCATATAGATATAATATTTTTCAATATGACTAATTTTTTTTTTCATTTTAACAAACTATTCTTCAATATGACTAAATATATTCTTCATATTGATAAAATATTCTTCAATATGACTAATTTTTTTCTTCATATTAACAAACTTCTCTTCAATATGACTAAATTTATTCTTGGTATGAACAAAATATTCTTCAAAATGACGAATTTCTTTATTCATCTTAACAAATTATTTTTAATAAGACTAATTAGTTTCTTCATATTAAGACACAATTCTTTAATTTATTTTTATTAATTCTTCATAATAGCAAAATATTTCTGAATATGATTAAACTAATTCTTCATATTGACAAAATATTCTTCAATATGACTAAATTTATTCCTCATATTGATATATTAAAGTTTTCAATATGACTAAGTTTTTCTTCATATCAAAAAACTATTCTTCAATATGACTAAATTTATTCTTCATATTGATAAAATATTCGTCAATATGACTAATTCTTTTCTTCATACTTACACATTATTCTTCAATATAAATAAATTTATTCTTCGTATGAACAAAATATTCTTCAAAATGACGAATTTCTGTATTCATCTTAACAAAATATTTTCTATAAGACTAATTAGTTTCTTCATATTAACACACAATTCTATAATTTAACTTTATTAATTCTTCATAATAGCAAAATATTTCTGAATATGATTAAATTAATTCTTCATATTGATAAAATATTCTTCAATATGGTTAATTTTTTTCTTCATATTAACAAACTTTTCTTCAATATGACTACATTTTTTCTTCATATTAACAAACTATTCTTCAATATGACTAAATTTATTGTTCGTATGAACAAAATATTCTTCAATATGACAAATTTTTTTTTTTCATATTAACAAACTATTCTTGAATATGGCTTAATTTATTCTATATATTAACGAAATATCCTCCAATATGTCTTAAATTTTTTCTTCATATTTACAAAATATTCAAAATTAATTATTTTATTTTTCATATTGAGAAAAAATCTTCTATTGTATGCAATTTGCTTACAACATATATGCAATATTTCGTCATTCAATGCAGCGTTAACTGTGCCTGTACGCAAAAGCAATCTAAAAAATAGCATGTGTGTGCAAAATAGTGTTATAAGCTTACCTAAATAACACTTGTGCGTCGTATCCATAGAATTTACTTTGAAGCAAAATATTCCTTTCCTATATAAATATAAAAATACATAATTTCAATATTCGTTTCCTATACAAGATGTGGTATATACCTTTGCTTTATCTAATTTTATTTAAAAATAATTTTTCAGAAATTACAGATTTTTAAACTAAAGTAATGTTCAGAGGCTATTATTTTATTTCTTTTTTTTTATGAAGGAATTGAAATTAAAATATTGAATAATTATTTGCAAACCAATCGACAAATTGAAATAACTTTTAAAGTTAATTCAAATAGAAGCAACTTCTTCAATATGACACACCATGCTAAATTTCGTCAAATTAACAAACTTTTTTGTTAAATCAAGAAGTTAAATTTTGTTACATGATGAAATTGTGTAAGCTTTAAAATGGTTAGTATTTGTAAACGTTACAAATGCTTCTTCAATACGCATTAAAATTTAATGATATTTATTCAAATTTAATAAAGTTTTCGTTAAGCAGTAATATGAATAAATAGTTAATTAATATGAAGAAATTTTGTTAATATAACAAAGTTTTCTTCAATATAAAGAAAAATTGAATAAAATTTATTTATTTCGACTAATCCTCTTGTTATAAAGTTACAAAATTTTTAGTCAAATTCACCTAAGAGAATTTTTTTTTGAGTGTACTTGAAAAAAGCAAAACGTTTCTGCTAATGTTGCTGAAATCTTAACTTTTCCATTGCTATCATTGTGACAAAGTGCTAAGTGTGCTGATAAAAAGTAGCTGATACGGTACTCATTTTAGCTAGGCATTATTTTTTTTGTTTAATATGTGTAGTGATGCTTTAAATATACTTTATTTATAATTTAATTTTTGCTTTAAATTCATATTCCTCAAGTTAAAATCTTTACTGCACAAATATGATCATATAAAAAAAGCAAAGCTTTACTTAAGAAAAGTTATAAATTTTCTTAAATGTAAAAATAAAAAGATCATTAATAGAAAAGTATGTTTTATTTTTAGTATTTATAACTTTATTGTTATTGTAATTAAAACTTACAACCAGTCAGTGTACACATTGCATCACAATATGGCATGAGAAATTATGTAACTTTTTTTAGTTTACAAAAAAAAATTATAAATAAAAAAAAAATAAAAAAATAAAAATATCTTAAACACATACTTTTCTCATACCATTTAAATAAGTGCTTTTTTTTTTGTTTGTTTGTATATCTTTTATAACCAGTGAAATAAGAAAAAAAGAGTGTAATAAATATAAAACATATAAATATGTAGAGCTGCTAGATATTATATTTTAAATAATAAAATATAATTTATATTAATAAAAGAATTAAATTTTTTTTATAAATTTTATAAGTAATTTATAAATTGTCTACTATTTTTTTTATTACTACATTAAGTTTTATCACAGCAATTCTCAAAAGTCATGATTTTAAATTTTGGCATTTTTTTTAAAATATTACAATTCACGTTAACGTTGTTATTAGCTTCAATAGGTAGCTTTTTTTTTTGTCAATTTTATAAAAATAATAAATGATATGTATGAACTCTGATTTTAGACTCTAAGAAGCCATAATTTGCGTTCAATGTTAGTTTAAATTTTAAAATAAATTTTGTTTTTTTTTTACAAAACGCAAATGATCTACATAACATTTCTTTTTATTTTATTGCTGTATAAATATAACGTTTAAGACGTTTTTAACATTATATTTGTCTAAAAATTTTAGACACAGTCTGGAATCTAGAATATATTAATTTTTTTTATATCATATTTCTTGACAAAACATTGTTATTACTGTACAACTAGCTAACTGAAGCATAATTAAAATTTAATGCAGTTTTTGGCAATAAAAATGCTTATATTCCGAAAATAAATAAGGCGTAAAAATTAAGGCTGATTATTAGGTAGAAGCCATTTGTTCGAGGCGAAAATTTTCATGCTGGTAACATTCAGTTTCGGATTCTACATGAAATTCTGGGCTAAAAACTACTTGGGATCATATAACTCCGATAAAATTTTTCCCAGCGAAATATAATTTAAAGATTCCCATATTAAAATATCATAGAGCGTTCGCTGCTTCTTACTGTCTTACTCATTCACTGATCGATCCACAGCCTAAACTACTTGGCATCCGTAGTGCCTGTAAATTGATGCGCACTTTGAAACAGTTCTGTGCTATGAAAAAAAAAGTTTCTTTGATATGTAAATCTATAAACGAATTTTCGCTGGGAAAAATTTCATCGAAGCTATGTGGTCCCAAGGATTTTTTTACTCAGAATTTCATGTAGAATCCGAAACGAGACGATGATGGCACAAAAATTACTCCTCTCTACTGGTTACGTCTACTTGGAGATCTATCAAAGAAATACATTTACTCGATAGGATTGAGTGTGTGTAAAGAAATCAAAATATTTATTTATATTGTTCAAAATATTTGCAGTTAGCTTGCTGTACATCAATATTTACATGTATTTACATATATTTCAGTTAACATTAATTTACCGTTGACGTCTTTTTCTATAAATTACAATATTTAAGATGTATGTAAAAACCGATTGAGTGTTCAAAGTTAGTCTGGTGGATCAAAACGAACTATTTGCTAATAGTACTCAATTTTTTTAATAATGCTTCAAACGTTGTTTATTTAGAATTTACTTAAGAGTACATGGGCGTAGCGAGGGTATCGTAGGGGAGAGGGGGAGGAGAGTGTTCCCAGTAAAATTTTAGTATGAAATTAAGAATCTCAAAACACTTTTTCTTAAAATTAATAAGCATAGAATTTATTAATATTTATTAACCCATTTTTGTCCAGCGTTGCGTATACGCAACGGTATACTTTTCTTAACCTGGAGTTCATACAGTGATAGATTTTCATAATCTCCAAAAAGAATATAAATTTTAAAAATTCATATAATCGAGGTGTTTTCGCTCAAGGCTGAACAACATTTACTTACATTTCCAAGCTAGGGAAAATTTGGGAATTTTCCATTTTTAAACCTTTGAAAAATCTAAAAAAAATAATGTATAATATTTTACTTAGTCTTTCTTAGGCTTTATATTTAACTTTTGTGAATTTTTATGAAGTTTGACTGACATAGGTGGCTCTGGCGGCTTGACACAACGCTGGTCTTTAACGAAATACGTTTTTGTATATTTTTTCTTGTTTTGTGGAAATTCTTAGCAGTTAAATTTTATGCTGGTAACTTCTTAGGTGTATTCAAAATGTCGAAAAAAGAAAAGCAACGCCGTGAGAGAATTTGTAATTTTTTTTTAATGTTATTCTGATTGGAAGAATCAATGCTCGATTTTGCTTGTAGAATATCGTTCAATATCATTCAATTTGAAAATTAAAAGTCTCGTGGTGGCAACTCGATTTTAATTTTTTTTTTCTAAGTTAGACCAAACTAGATACTTTTATAAAGTTTCATCCTTCTAGCTCAACGGGAGCATGGGTCAGTCCAAAATGGGTTAAAGTTTAATATTTTTTATTACAAACTTACGGCTAACACATTTTTTTTTTTATTTATTTATCAGTCACATGGAAAATAATTTTTCACGCCCCTGAACAAAATCCTGGCTATGTCCATGTAAGGGTAGTAGTGACATCAATTTAAAATTTACTTGTTAATTATATTGGAACAATTATCTTTTTTTTTTGGTTTTTTTTTTGTCATTTTTAGTTTTTAGCTCGTTTTCTATAGTTTTAGGTAACTTTCTCGATTAATTTTTATGGATTTTTACATATTAAAGCTATTTTTTGTCATTTTTAGATCGATTTTAGAAATTTTAAGGTACAGTAAAAAATGTCGTACATTCTATTGAAAGCCTTCAAGCCAAAGTTGTTGAAGAGGTTCAAACACATTTTTCATCAATGAAATAATAATTTAAAAATAATTTAATAATTTTCAAAATTTTTTAAAAAAAAAAAGTTAATATTTAATCCATAACACGAGCCATAAAAACTTTGCAGTATAGCATCATTGACTTCGCAAAATCAAATAACTTTGATAAAAAAGTATAAAAGAAAATCTCTCTCTAAGATAAAAATGACTTACACATTGGGGTGATATGTAACACTCACGGTGGGGTGATGTGTAACACATCTTATACATTAAAATTGCCATTAAAGATTATAATAATTTTTTAATCTTATTCTGATTGGAAGAATCAATCGCCAAACCATCTACAACATGTTGACAACGTGTGCTTTCAGAAAGACAACATGGAAAAAAGCTGGCTCTGGTAAATGATTCACATTAAATGATTCTGCGACAAGGTCTAAGCTAAGGCGATTAACTGATGGAAGAGTGACAAAAACGTACAGAGAGTTGGAGAAAAAATTTCAATGTGATGGCAAAGCAGTGAAGAAGTATCTTCTACCAATGAAAATCCAAAAAAGGGCACGCAAAAGTAAGCCAATATTGTCGAAAGCTCAAAAATGTGTCCAAAAAGCACGTTTGTCAAAATATGGTTAAAAATATTTCTTGCATTATGGATGACGAGTCATATTTCACATTCGATGGTAATGAGTGGCAAGGACAACACTTTTTTGACCCCAACAAACAAGTAGAAGACAATGTGAAATATTTGGAACATTGTAAGTTACCAAAAAAAGTCTTATTGTGACTCGCAATAAGTGCTTTGGGTATGTCTGAGCCAGTTTTTTGTTGAGTCGGGCTTAGCCGTCAATGGTGAACGGTATGTCAACTTCTAGTTGCTAAAAGTAGCTGACTTTATAAGAAGCAAATACAACAACACAAAAATATAGTGTTTTGGTCTGACCTTGCATCAAGCCATTACTGTCAACAGAGCTTAGAAGCTATGGATAGGCTCCGATACCTTAGGTACATAAGAAGAATAACCCGCCCTGCTTGCCGCAACTTCGTGCAATCGAAGACTTTTGGGCTAAACTTAATTGGAGAATATATGCCAATAAATTTCGGCCCAAAACTACGACAAATTTGATAGCCAAAATAAAAAAGTAGCTTATCAAAGTGTCAACATCGGTTTTTACAGATCCAATGGCAAAAGTGTCTCTAAATTGCCGCAAGGCTGCACACATTGGACGCAATTTTTTTCTGCATTAACTATAAATTTATAAGTTGCATTTAAAATAAAATTTACCAAATTATATACTTTAGTTTTTTTTTAATAAGGTTTTTAAATTTGTCCATATTTCATTCCGCATACGTTATTTGAAATTTTTGTCCTATTTCATCCATTTTTCAAAAATATTTATCAGCCATGAAAACACTCCAATCAAAAATTCAGTTTCTTAAAACTTTTATTGGAGCAAATAAAAACGTGTTACACATCACCCTACTACAGCCTACTCAATTGCTTTCTTAAAATAACATTATTCAGATCTTATGAGCAACATTATTAGCACCAAATACAAATTCTTTGAACGTTAAATCGGCTGTTACTTATACCAATTTGATATAGGCGCCGGAAGCTTATTTCAACGGGGAAACTTTGTTCACAATAAAAAATTTGTGTTTATTAAAACATTTTTTTTTTATAATAAAATAATGCATAAAGATTGATATAAAAATAAGTTTAACAAAATTTTTTAAAAACAGATTTATTAAGCGGGGGGGTGCCTTACCCCTCAGATCCCCGCTTCCAACGCCCCTGCAATTTAATCTATTTATTTGTTTGTTTTCTTTATATAAGTTTAAAACATGTTTTTGTATGTATATAAATTAAAACTATCAATTTACAATTGAAACAAAATCATTTTATGTGGCTTCAAATACTTATTACATATAAGGTATACCTACATACAAATATTATTACACTACTTAAACAATAACCTGGCATTTACATTATTATATACTATTAAGCACCGTATTGTTCAACTCGGGGTAACTTTAACCAGCACATACCAGCTGCAGGTGTACCAGTTAATATCCAGAGCTGAACAATAACCAGAACTAAGTGTTTTATTGCAGACGCTAATTATTCCATTATGCTTTCATTGTTATTGTCAGTTAACAGTTTTATGAAAACTTAATTTTTATTTATGAAATCGATAAGCACATTTAATTTAATTTTAATTAAATTAAGCATAAAAAATTATGAAATTAATTATAAAAAAAAATTATTGAATTATTAAAATAATAAAAAATTAATAAGTAATTAATTAAAAATTTAATTATAAAAAAAAAAAATATTAATAATACAACTTGTAAATTTTTGTGCCACTATAAAAAAAAAGAAAATTTTTTCTTCAAAATATATTACTTTCAGGCAAAGCTTTAAGATTTAAGTATTTATAAATTTGCTTTTCTACCATACAACAGAACATATTTCTACCATACAAAATATTATTTATAATTCTGCTTGACATCTGTTTATACATTTTTTTTATTGTTATCATATTGTTCACCTCTGCTTAACTTTAAGCAGCGCATTAAAAACTAGATTTTCATTAGTTTCTGTTATCAGCAAATTTCCACTGTTTAAAGATATTCAGAAGCATACAATACGACCTTAAGACTAGTTGTAAATGTTGTCATAATTATATTGTTTTTTTGCTTCCTTGTGCTTATTTGTTTTATGTATTCTATATTTTAATTTTATGTTTTCCTTAAATAAACAAACATGTAATTACACATAATTTATATGAATCTAATGAATAAATATTTTTAATTTCAATACATTGTGATTTGATTTATTTTTGTCGTTTTTCCAGTTTTTGTATCATTCAAATATCGGCTTAAGCTATTTTTAACTGTCATTTATTTTTAACATTATTTTTGTCTTACTTTAAATCGTTCTAAACCATCGGCAAAGTGCAGTTCGTGGACAAAATCGACTGAAAAAAAATTCAAACTTTAACATATGCTATGCTGCAAAAGCAAAATAATCCACCTGTACCACTACCTTGACCTCAGCAATAAAATGAGTAGCCAAAGTTTTGCTCAAGCATTCCATTGAAAACGGTATTTATGTTGTTTTTTTTAAATTTTTGGTGTTGGTGGCTTCAGACAGTAGCATCTATAGCTTTTTTATTGTTTTTGTTGTGTATCTTGTTGCAACCCATTCATTTGTTGTAGTATTCCAGACTTTAGCACTCTACCTGAATTAAATTTTTTGCATTTATAATAAATAAGTAACTTTCAAAAATTCTTCATGCATATTATTTTAATACCAACACTAAGCTTCCATACGCTCTAACAACTCCAACTCACCTACGCCCAGCGGCTATACTACATCTAAAGCTGGTACCATACAAGACGAGTTGAAACTTGTTTTGCGCATGCGTGAACGTCGCACTGATCTTGACATTTTGAAGACACCTCAGATATATATAAGACAAAATTCCAGCGCCATGGAGGTAGCTGCTTGGTTGCGTGCAAAAGAATTTTCCAGTTCTATACTAACACGTTTGCAAGGCTTGCGCGGCGAAGAAATATTTGCATTGTCCACAGAGCAGTTGGAGGAGCTATTTGGTTCAAAAGAAGGTCGCCGCTTGGCTTCGCAACTAATGCTGCAGAAGAGTGTTTCGGGTGTAAGTTAAAATTAATAATAATTTATAATTAATAATAATTAATAAAATTAATTAATATTTCTTTTACTTTTTTTAGTACAAAACAGCCAGATCTTCAGAACTACAAGCGGTTTTAGCACGTGCAAGACCTAAATCCGAAACTTAGAAACCACTGAGAACAACTGAGCGATTTGGAATAAAGCCATCATAGAAGAGAGACTAAACACTCCGATCAGTCAACTAAAAGAATAATATGTGCCTTGAAATTTAAACCTAAAATGCATTTAATAAAACTACAAATTTATACATGGAAACAGAAAGATTCTTTAATCTTTTTGAAGTGAAAACTTCTTAAGGTGCGCTGAGCACTTTTTGGTAGAGAGCAAATCTATAGTTTCGCGATATCATCACGCTGTCAGCGATAGCATCACGCTGTTAGCGATAGCATCACGCTGTTAGAGATATCATCACGCTGTTAGCTGTTCATTTTTGAGCATTGCTTAGGGGGCATCCATTAATTACGCGAGGTGATTTTTGGTGATGTTTTGAGTCCCCCCTACCCCCTAGTGAGATTTGGCTCGACCCTCTCCTCTCCTCTTATCTCAAGTGAGATTATTCAAAATGCGTATTTTCAGTGTAAATATGTTAATCTATGTTTCATTGTATTGGATTTAATAAAAAAATGTGATTTATTTAATTTTCTTTTCAGACTAGTTGAGACTAGTATTTAAGACTGCTAGTCTAAAATCACTATGAAAAAAATCGGACAATGAAATACTTAAATGAGAACTTCTAAATTTAGTTCATGAATATTCATTCTAATTTAGTCCATGGGAACTCATTTGCGGTCTCAAGAGCGACTACAGGAACCAGCATGTCCATGTTATTTTGCACTATGCTACTTTGTGTTTTGTGTAAAATTTAATCATATGTTAGTAGAGAAACAAGTTTTACTCAATTTAACTCAACCAACATTTTGTTGGTGTTACACATCGCCCCACCGATTTGAAAAAGACCGAAAAAGCCATACTTGAAATTTTGGCAATATTTCATCCATTCTCAAAATATTCAACAGCCATGAAAACACGCACTTCGAAATGGTTCTCCAGCAATGGATAGGAGTGTGTGGTTAACTCACACTCAGAAAAAAGTTTCTCGGAATATGAGGAAAAAAGCATAGTCTTTAGAGACAAATGGTAATGACTTTGCTCCAGAGAATGCTTTTCTCTAAATGCGATCCCAAAAATTACCTGAAAATGGTAAAAAGCTTCCATGAAAAATATAAATTTTTTCACAATCACAATCGCTCTCACGCTTTCTACTTCTTTGTTCGTACCTAATTTGATATAAGAAAAAATATATCGTTTTTGGAGAAAAAGTCTATATTATTTTTCAGAGAGGATTTGTTTTTATTGAAGAAAAATATTTCGCATAGTGAACTGTTTATCAATAATAGAGAACATTTTTTTAATTTTCTATAAATTTTTCTCAAAAAATGAGAATTTTTTAGTGCGAGAAAAATACTTATCATTATTAAAGACATGAAATATTTTCATTTCCCACAAGTGAAGAAAAAATTCTTCGAATATGTGAAAATTTATTCTAATTGAAGAAAATTTTGTTAGAAATAGAGAAAATTCCTACTATTGAAAATAGAGAAATATATCACAATACTCTACTGTTTCTAGCGTTTAAAAAACCACGTCATCTTTGCGAGAACCCCTCTCCCGCCCCAAAACAACTCACGTAATTAATGAACGCCCCTTAATGCCGTGGTTATGCTAGGCAAACATGTTTAGTGAGCTTTTTTTTATTACCGATGCGATTACCAACGGATTACCGAACCAATTGCCGATTATAGAAGATTTCATCAACCAATTACCGAAGTAATTACCAATTACCGAAGTGATTACCAACTAATTACCTAACCAATTACCGATTACCTAAGCAATTACCAACCGATTACCAAGTCAACTACCGATAACTGAACCAATTTCCGACTACGGAAGCGATTACCAAACGATTATCGAACAAATTACCGATTACCAAAGCGATTGCCAACCGATTACCAATTACCGAAGCAATTATCAGCCAATTACCGAAGCGATTACCAACAAATTACCAATTACCGAAGTAGTAACCATCCGATTACCAATTACCGAAGCGATTACCAATCGATTACCGAAGCTATTACCAAACGAATACCGAACCGATTACCAGCTCATTACCGATTATTGAAGCGATTAAGAACCGATTACCAATTACCGAAGCGATTACCAACTGATTACCGATTTCCGAAGCGATTATCAACCGATTATAGAAGCGATTACCAATTACCAAAGTGATAATCAACCGATAACTACCGAAGCCATTACCAACCGATTACCGAAGCAATTACTAGGCTAAAGTGGGGTGCTGTGTAACGCGTTTTTATTTCCATTTATATCCAATTAGAGTTAAAAAATCTAATTTTTTGATTGGTTTAAAGGCCTATCCCTTGCAGAAGAACCATTTCGAAGTGCGTGTTCTCATGGCTGTTGAATACTTTAAGAATGGATGAAGTATTGCCAAAACTTCAAGTATGGCTTTTTGGTCTTTTTGTCTGTGGGGTGATGTTTAGCACCAACAAAATATTGGTTTAAAGATCAGGAACTTTCATTTTTTATGTTTAATATATGTATAATGACAACTTTGAGGCTGAACATTTTTCAGGACTGCATATGTTGTAAAAGTACTGTAATCATAAAAAAAAATAATTACAGTGTGAGAATATAACGTGCCGAGCAGCATGCTTGTCGTTTATGTATTAAGAAGATGTCTTGAGTCCAGCGGTCTGATCATGAGCGGTAAAACTTGGTATTATAGAGGGCAAGGGACAAGCGGAATTGGTAGAAAAGTCTAAAACTATTTTTAATAGCAATGTTTAATGTTTAATAGCAAAAAGGAAGTTTTATCAAAATAATTTGACCACACATGTATTCTAATAAAAAGTGATTTGTATAAATCAAATAGATTTTTTGCCAAATTTTTTACTCTAAATGCTTCCAACCCGTCGTTTTCTCACAACAGCATTTTTTTAAACGATAACAAAGATTGTGGAGAAATGGTAAGTCCGTTTGAGCTAAAACTTTTTGCATTATATTTAATATTAGTAAAAAAAGCACGGGAACTGATCTAGTTTAATGAATCCACTTAAATTTCAGAAAGTTGTTTGGTACAAGGCATGGCGAATTAAAATTTTATCATTCGTACAAGATAGCATTATTTCCGTAGATTATTGGAGTGGCATGGAAAAAAATACCACTATCTCCCCTGTTGCCCTTGTATTCACCCTATAACCCCTTGAAATTCAGTGGGTTCATTAAAGTAGACTTAAGCCAAAGCTCAAACTGTATTTATTTTTTGGCACTATTGCAGTGCTTTTACAGCATAATGTTCTGAAAAATATTCAGCCTGAAAGCATGCACATGTATAAAAAGCAAGCATGTCACCGATAAGTAGCAAATGAATTTTCTGTGCATACTTTCAGGCTGAACAATAATCAGAACAGTACAAGCTGGGAAGAAACTGTAAAAATCGCAAAAAATAATTACAGTTTGAGCAATATTGGGTGCAGAGCATTGTGCTTGCCTTTTAAGATAGTAAAAACTATAAAATATAATTATAATGAAGAACACGTTTTTAAGAACGTTTGAGTGGTAAAAATAGGCTAATTTAATTTTTTGTTTATTTAAATTGGCTAATAAAGTTTGAAAGCTTTTAGTATTATCTTTTATATGAACAAGAATTTTTTTTTTCATTTATCTCTTTTAGAAGCTGAGAAATTATTGTCACCGTTTTGGAGTTCAAAAATGAAGTCTTAACTCATAGCAAAAAAAAATCAATATGTACCTTATAAAATGTAGTTGAGGCACAACAAATTTTTTTTTAGTTATATTAAGTAGTTTTTCCAAAAAAAGTTCGCAACAATGTTTTGTTTTAGCCGTTCAAAAGTTGCAATAATTCACTATTTTCGAATAGGATGTGATGAACTGTTTACACATTCATTCTTTTTTTTTTTTTTTTTTTGAGAGCCGTAGCAATACAGTTCAACAGCTAGTAAAAACATATAATTTTATGCAAGTTTTTCAAAAATACTTTTCCCTTTTTTGAATATTTTTTTTTAGCGTTTTTTACTTATTTTTAATTTATTTTCGGTATAATTTTAAATTTTATATTTATAAAAGATAGTATGTCAGTTCTGAAATTTTTAGACATGCTGTTAATATCCAAAAAATTTGAATTTCTTAAAAACAATAGTTTCAATAGATCCGATCTTTTTTCGCTTCTTAGATATATATATTTGTTGTTTTTCAAAATAAAATCTTTGCTTAAAATTATAGACCTGGCATATAGAAAATTTTTCATAGGCTTGTGTAGTTGGAAGTATAACATTGTCACGTCAATATGAAATTAAATTTATTTGCACACTTCCTTAAATAGCTATGTAAAAATTTAAGACAAAATCAAATGTGCGGCCTACAAAATCCATTTAAAACACTAGTTATGCAATCGATAAAAATGTAAAATTTTTAAGACATTTTTTTAAGAGCAGCTAGTTACCGTTGATATAAAATGCATAGTTTAAATTATTATTCCATTTTTAGAGAAAAATTTCATTTTAGCAAGCATTGTCTAATATCTAATAATACAAGCTTAAATGCAAATAAAAATAAAGTCATTTTTAAACAGAAAATTATATTAATTCAGTTCCTTGGCAGAGCCCAGCTATAGATCCAACGCGTATTTCGCTTAAAGTAAGATCCCCAAGACTCATCACTGGAAGATTTTCGTTGTTTATATATATTCTCCAAGCCATCTGCTAGTGTTCGCTCTAGGGTGCTCAATTTGTCAGAAACATTATCATCAATAGCTTTGTTGACACCTTGCCGCAAGTCGTTTGCCAATGTAGCAAATTTGGCTTGATGATGATAGTGCGAAATAACAGCTCCAATTAACGTAACTGTAGACGCCACTAGTGTGCCGATAAGGCCCCAAACTTTTATAAAGTTTGTATGAATTTTTTCTTTTTCGTAAGAATCATTGATAGCTACGGAAAAGGCATTAAATAGTAGGCGTTCCTGTTCATCGGCGGTTTTAAAATCATTTTGTAGTTCCTTCTCCTTGCGATATAGCTGTTGTACAAATGGGTGATATTAAAAAACAAAAACATTTTCTATTTATACAGAGTACTTACATCTACTTCTTGTTTAACCAGCTGCAAATAGCGTTCTGATGCTTTGCTATCGTTATATTTCAAATCGTTATAAATGCGTTGCAAATCATGGCGAACGTCATCAAGTTTATGTAAGATATCACGTTTATTTTCTCCAAAATCTCGCAAACGTTCCTAATAAATATAGCATGCAAATAGAATATAAATATAAATAAATCATAAATAAATTATAATATATATAAAAATTATAAATGTAAATAAAAATAGATAGAAGTGAAAATCAGGTATTTAATAAAAAAAGAACATAACAATAGGGTGAAGAATGGTAATGTGTATCATGGGGTGATGTGTAACACTGCTATTTTTCGTACAAAATTTTAACATATGAGTGAATGAACAACTGTTATATGTTTCTTTTGAGAGCATCTAGTTTTTATGTGTTAGAAGTGGGCAGACATACATTTTATTGGAGTTCTTGTTAAAAAGTTTTTTTTAATTTACAAAAAATAGCGTTCCCGATAAAATTTTATTCAGATTTTAAAGGTGAGTAGATGCTGAAAAATGTGGTATTGTTTAATATATTTAAATATAACAAAAGATTTTACATTTATTCACGTTGTGGTAAAATTCCATCAATGAGAAAAAAGTGACTTATATTGGGGCGATGTGTAACACTCAAGGTGGGGCGTGATGTGTAACACATTAAAATTCCCATAAAAGAGGTAAGAACGTCAAACTCTGAAATGCAATCGCATCAACGGCATCATTTAAAAGAGATCGGCCCACTTCATACTATTTAGCCCAGACCAAAATCCAATCGTGGTATGATTTAAAAACGCCACAGAAACGTTTACAGTTGCAGGAGGTGGCAAAAAAACAGCATGGAAAAGAAAATCAAACAAACGACAAAGAAAGTCGCCATCAAAATAAATAATAAAAAATCAAGCCAAAATAAACATAAGAAAATAAAGTTTCTGGTCTTAAACCCAACATTTTGTTGTTGCTTAACATCACCCCACCAATTTGAAAACGACCAACAAAACCATATTTGAAATTTTTACCCTATTTCATCCATTTCTCAAAATATTCAACAGCCTTGAAAACACTCACTTCGAATTAGTTCTTTTGCAAGGGATAGGCCTTTAAACCAATCAAAAATTCAATTTCTTAACACTTTTATAGGAGCAAATAAAAAATGCTCCAAGAAATTTGAGACTGAATCGTATGTTTGAAGAAAGCATTCACAGCACCAATTATGCTAATAATGAATCTATAGCACGATGTTTACACTTATGCAACAATCTTTGGAATATTTTAGATTTTAATGTGCCTGAAGATTAGTTTAGGCTTAAGTTATTCTTACTTTTTAACTAGTTTTATGATATCAGTATTACACCAAACAGTCTATAAGATTTTAATAAATTTTCGGAAGCTTATGACAGGGAAAAATTTTAATATACATAATGCAATGAAACATTAATGGCTGTATTGTTCACCTCTGGACATCTTTAACCAGCGGATAAAGTACTAGATTCTCAGTAGAATCAGTTATTAATCAGTTAAAGATATCCAGAGGTGAACAACACGGCCATAAGCATATTTCTGCTTTTGTAAATTCTAAACCAAGGGACAGCAGACAACAGACGTTAAATACAAAGTAAAAGGTAACAAATATCAACCAGGAAACAAAAGCTTCTATCTAACCTTTATCTGCAATACATTTTCTTGTGATTTTCTCACATCATCCATGTGTGAGACTTGCTCGATATAGTTAAAAATTCGTTTTCCCATGAGAGAGCCCATTATAAGCGATGTTTCCTCAACCTCATTAAACTGTTTATCTTGCCGCGATTGTGACACTCGTTCTTGTGTATCAAGGCTGTGCAGCGTTGCTTGGATCATATTTTGGTTACTAAACTTTTCAAGATTTGCTAAATTCTTTTCCTGTGTGTCCGATTCGTTCACTTGACTGGCTTTTCGAGCATCTGTATCTAGCAATAAAGATTTTTGTTGTGTTTCGGCACTGGTACTTCCAGAGTTTTGCATTTTCCTGACTAGTCCCGTTACTAAATTCTGCTGCATTAGCAGCTCTCGATGGCAGAAGGTTTTACGAATCATTGTTGTTTTATTAGATATTCGTTTCACAAAATTATTAAATCACACAATATTAGAATGGAAAAAGAATATGGCAAGCACACAGAACTGTTTGCTATAACTTTAGATTTGTTAAAACTATTGCAAATTACATACTTTCTCATTGCAAATATATGTCGCCAACAGCTGATCTCTTAAATTGAATAAGCCGGTAACAGAGTTGCACGAGAACTTACTTTTGATCCATTATAAGTACGTTTTTATTTTTTGGAAACTTTTTTTTGGCACGAAGTATGAGAGAAAAGGAAAGTATGACAATAGCAATTTTTAGGTTGTAGAATGGAACTTTTTTTTTTGGTCACGACTTGTGAAAAAAGTAGAAGTAAAAGATAACCCAAAAATTTTGCACGTCAGTCAAATGATTGAATCAATCAAAATTTGGTGTTACTTTACTATGTAGAAAAAAATTAACTTCATCTTAGAGAGAAATTGAACTCCAAAATCTTCTCTCGTCAGTCATAATTTTGATTGAGCTCCAGACCTGCATCAATCAGTCAAAGGGTTGCAAAATTTTACTTTTCTGCTTCTTAGTAAGCAATTATATCAAGAAAAGTAGTTAACTGGAAACAAAGGTAGTTTTTTGATGAGAAAAAGAGGTGTAGTTTCGTCAGTTCCTGCCATAATTTCATTAAATCTATTGTTTTTTTTTATGACTTGCATTGGATGATCATTCAAATAGGTATAATTTCCGGTATATTGATTTCCTAATGTGATTAATTTTAATCCTAGAAAATCAACTATATTTCCGCTATTGTTTTCCATTTTGTAAAATTTTTATGTACACAAAACAACTTAATAAAGTGATGCACACAGCACGATATGAATTCACAAAATAGTAGGTAGCAGAAAAGTAACAAATGCTTGCGTCGTAGCTTCAACCAAAAAATTGTGTGTGAGCAAGCGTCAATCAAAATTTTCAGAGAGAGTAGAAGAGAGTAAAAAATCGCGATATACTTCAATCATTTCACTGATGTGTGAACACCTACATAGGACACATTGATTTTGGACTTTGGGAAACGATAACCTTATGTTATAACTGTGTCAAATACTAACACAAAAAGTTCAATACAAGCACAAAACTCCTCTCAAACATGGAATATTCAAACTCACCATAAATGTGAAAAAGGCTGACAAGTCACAGAAACTCCCCACAAACATGGGATATCCAAACTCGTATACAGAATTCGTGATATTTGCATAAAAAGAGATTTGAAAAAGGTAAAATCGGAAAAGACCTTGAAAAACATGAAGTTTCCTATCTCTTTATCTCGACTGCCCCAACTACAACTGATGGTCCACTTTTGGATTGTAGCAACGTCGTAGTGTTTATTTTTGTGTCAAAATTAACATAATGTTACTTGAGCTAAATGCAGATGGGAAAGAAGATCTTCGGTAAAATTAAAGCCAAAACTTCTTCAAAAATTAAGCGCCAGCTAAATTTAGAAAATTTGATATCTTTTTATGTGCCAGATATAAAAATCTAATGGTGTCCGTATGTTACTCCATCATTTCTGAACAGTTCCATTGGTGTTATTGAAATTTAAAGAGCGTGTTTGGCCAGTCATTGCATGGGTTTTAAAACTCATTTGTACAACATCGGATGAGCGGCTCACGAGATACTGCAAAAATAGTGGAGCTTTTTGTTTTCACCCATAAGATTTCTCATTTGAAATCGCTAAAAATCCGTTTTTCGTCCTTTTTTAAATAAAAACGAGTTACGACTACTTTTAGGGAATAAGTCGGCTATAAGTTTGTATATATATAAAAACCTAATCGTGTCCGTATGTTACTCCATCACTTTTGAACCGTTCCAACTGTGTTTATTAATCCTGGATGGTTATACTTATTTTACATACTTTCAAACAAATCCGCAAATCTCCTATTTATAGATATTTTTTTTTGCGTTTTAATTAACAGCTTAGCAATAACTAACATTGTAAAAAAAACGGAAACGTGCGACGATTAGATACAACAAAAAAAAAATATAATACTATTCCTTCGTCGATTCGACGAAGTATAACCATCCAAGTATAACCATAAAGCTTATTTGTAAAACATCGGATGAACTGTTCTCGCGATGTTGCAAAAATAGTGGATCCCCTTTCGCCCATACGATATCTCATATAAAACCTCTAAAAATTTGTTTTTCGTTGAAGTAAAAGTCACAGAACATCTGAACTCAGAATGGAGTTACCACTTGGTGATGTGTTTCTAATATAAGAGTTGGACGGGCATTTGACAAAGGGGTGTGGCTCCGCCCATATAAGCCAAATTTTTGGCAATATCGAATAGCTGAGAAAAATCACAGAAACTCGGAATGGATTAGTCTATGTGTGCTTGATATATTACGACGCAATAATTTTTTCAGGATGAAAATTAGATAAGAAGGAAAAGGGATTTACATATGAAAGAACATTTTGGGAACTTCTAAAATTTTTATACATTTTTTTTTATAGTTAGGATTTTAGTTAATAATATTAAAGGATATAGATTTACGAGAGTTAATGTTGTGTAAATAGTTGTAAATATTATCATAGAGTCGAGTAAAGTTTATAAGTTAAATTCATTGATAAATCAATGTAGAACCATATTATAAAGATTAAACTATAAATTTTTAACCTCAAAAAATAAAAATTTCAATTACGTTTGCATACAACTTAGAGCTTCACCTTGATTATTTTGTTGATTTGGTTTATTTTGAATGTCGTTAGAGAATGCATGGATAGGAGGAATAACGGATAAACATGGTTAAGTGTTTAATTCATGGGGCTTAAATGGTTGGGGAGAAAGAAAAAGAATGAGAACCACTAAATTAATAGGTCTATTGATTGAGTTTCATCTTATAATCAAAAGTTTCTACAATCAGAAATTTTACATCGTAGGATGAATTTGGAAAGTTTAAGTACGCAGGCCTGTTTAATTTCAACTTACGTAAGCGTGTTTTTATTTGTTGATGTTTGCAAGCAAACGCAAATACGCAAACACGCGTAAATGAAAGTGGCCCTTGGGCGTGTTTTTTGTGTCTCGTATATTTATACCCTATCTACAGCAAATATAACAAACACATACTGAGGTGCTCAGTAGGCTATAAATACGATTTGTTAATTTACCTTTAAACTGTGAATAGCCCAATAGTCTTAATTTAATTAATAGTGCATAAAAATTATGCTATTTACCTCATAGGAAGGTTACCTTAAACTGTAGCAATTGCTTAAATAAGGATTTTAAAGGTTAGTGCCATCCGATTCTAGAAAGAGGTTGTCCGAGGAAAATTGACTGACTGAGCCTTTATGTCGTATTCCATTTTTGTATGGAAAACAACATCAGGGTGCTATAAGCAAAGAAGCAATACGACGTTACAATGTCCTATTTCAGGTTTTGAAAGACCTGATTGTGTATTTCCACAAACGTTAAAATAGTTTTGTCTGTTTTTACTATCTCTTTTACTATATCTTTTATTTATAATGATAATTGTACCGCGTACCCAATTTTCCTTTCTGCAATTATGCATTTACGTGGAATTCGGTATATTGCGACTTTTTTGACTTATTTGTCTTGACGTAAAGCTGAAATTCATTTGTTGAATTTATTGAAAAGTCAAGTAAAGTTCAATCAGAGAGAGCTAAGTAAAAGTTGAGAATAGTGCCAGAAGTATGGTAACGACTTTTAGCTAGTTTCAATAAATACAATAGCCGTTTGCCTATCAAACGTAAACAGCACCAATGTTAACTTGTTGCAAACATAAATAGCAACAATTTTAACTTGATATTTTATTTATATAAAAGTTTGTAAATTTCTTTTATTGCACAGCATCAGCAAACAAAATATAACAAATTGACGTTTACTTGCTCTTCTTGATGCTTTCTTTTTCTTATGAAAAATCTCATCCAGCACGCTTCTATCAACTTTCTAGAAAACTTTCTAAATTTTATACTTGTTCTTATTAGTGGAGTACGGAAACAGACCTAACGTAACGTCGACGTGACGTATAACCAATTTGTGCCTGCATGTTGATATCATTTTGAGTGCTCTGCAGCCCTGATCCAAATGCTAGTGTGTTGTCGTCCTTAAGTCGGTATTGGTAAGAAAAAGTAACGCGAATTCGACGGTTTGGTGTAAACTTCTACAGATAAATTGCTATATTTTTCATTTCGAGTACAGTGTATATATTTTGCAAATAACAAACTCTGTAGCGCATTGTTTAAAATTTAATTAATCAAATGGTAAATGTGTGCTCTCAACAACTATTCTGTTTTTCTAGCCAAAACATGATTTTGCTGAACGGAAAAAAAAACGATAAAAACAGTTTACTTCGATTGCACTTCGTGTGCTAAGTTACGTCGACGATTGTGAAGCAGCGACGTCGTCGTCGGGAAATATATTTTTTCCGGTGCAGTAATGAATTATAGAAGAAAACCACGATATTTAGTGAAATAAGTTAAATGAAAAGTTTTCGTTTGAATCGGTCTTAAAGGGTACGGATTGGCTTTAACAGCTGTGCCAAAATTAATTCTTAATGCGTAAGATTGTGTGTAAATGTAGCGCAAATTAAGTTTGTAATTATTTAGCTCCGTTTGTTTTATTTTCTTTGTCGCAAGGGTGTCGTGGTGGTGGTAGTGTGAATGGAAACGGTGCGGTTTAGTGCGTTCAACTAGAGCAGATTATAAGCAGGAAGAAAATCGAAATTGAGTTCCTTTGAAGAAGTTTGAAGTTTCTTTTTTTAATTGTGTTTTTGTGTATTAAGTGAATATTATTTGAAATCAGCCAGCAAGTTTGGGAAAAGGTCAAAAATCGTAGTCCTCAAATGATGTATGAAATCATGTGTTCTACTTGTAATATTTCGCAACTAAGTTAACTATTGCTATTTTTATGATGTGCCTCAAAGTTAAGTGTGTTTGCCTGCCCCATTGGACATACACATTTCTATTCGCTGGTTTTTGCCATTAAGTCTTAACAGTGTATATGAAAATCGTTTTACCCTTGATTGAGCGAGCGTAAAGATTCTAACAACACCAGCTAATTGGCATTCAACGAATTTGGGTCTTGGAACCCTTTGCATATATTATGACTCAACATGTTTGCACAAATGCATGCACAGGCTCTAAACTATTGCCGGGCACTTTGCCGCCTGCGGTCAAAGCGCTTTCTCAGCCATGTGTTTTTTATGGCAGCATGCAAAACTCTGCTGTCAGAATGCATTGCTCATTACTTCCTTTTCATTTTTCTAAAAAAAACTTTGACAATAATTTTAAGTGCCTTTTCAAATATACCAATGTGTGCTTGCGATTTGTTTAAACCTATTTTTATAATTCAGTAAATTTTTATAACTGTTAAGATAGTTTACACAATTTCCCTGTGCCAAGATCCAGATTCACTGGAAAGAAAATTATGCGCAGGAATTAGAAAAACAAAAATTGTTATCCCTTTTTTACTCGAAATATGTGGCAACTTGTTTTAAACATGGCTCTGCTTGCGCTCTCTGCATTGCTCTCACATAAAGTTTAGCACCGTTGAGTTCTCCGCTTGTATAAACTTTCTGTAATTTGACTTAAACAAGAAAGAAAAAACTCCACACCTCAAAAAAACTGCAAAATTTTAAAAAATGTAAATAAAAGATTTTATTTTGAAGTTAATAAATTGTTAAAATTATGTCGTGCAATAAACTGTGGCTCTACCTACGTTTCGGAATTATAATTCAACGCAATAGGAATACATGAAAAATTCTACTCATGTTTGTTTGTGCGTGGTACAAGTCAGAACCGAAAGGAGGTGAAAACTTCTTTTTGGGCTCATATTTTTGTTCTGTGTGTTTTTGTTCTCGTACTGTTTTCCCGTAATGTTCAACATCGCAAACGGTTAAACGTCGAAATATTAAAAATAAAAACATGAACTTCATGCATCAATAATAATCGTTTTGTATATCTTTACTTTGTTATTGTAACAAAATATTGTTTGGAATTTCAATACTCTACGTATATTCCGTCTGCTTAGACTTCTCTATTTATATCTTAAGTAGCAACCTTTTCAGCAAAAATAGCTAAAGCAGTCTGAGGTATTATATGAAAATAAAGAAAACTCAAAATTGTTGTATTTATATCCTTCTCAAAAGCTGATCCTCACAGCACATGGGATCAGCGATCGAAAATTTTCAATATGCAGCATAAAAAGTAATTTGCAAGTGTTTGTTTTTTGGAATACCAGGGGCTTCTCACGGGTACTTCTGTTCCTCCAATCGTCCATAATTTTATTGTGCATTTATTACAAGAATTTAACTAGACGGATGTGTAAAATGAAATTATACAAATTTAAAGTTTCAATTTCAAAGTATCGTTAAAATCATTAATTATTATAAAAAAGGCATTAAAAATGCACATGTCTTTCAAAATAGCTTGACTGGAAAATCCACCATTTCTGTTGACATCAAAGATATCGAGAGCAAATAATGTCGCATGCCCTTTGAAACCATATTGGCCAAACCAGCCATGAAATTTTATCACTTTGACATACGGAATGATGCAATGAAGCACAGTCTTTCTGGTTCATTAAGTGCTGCAATCTCATTCGGAATATCACTCGGAATTAAGTTATTCCAATAGGCCTTGGATGGAGCATGACTCTTTGTGCTCTTTAAGTGCGTTTTGAATCGATTACAAAGAAACAAATAATTTTTAGCTATAAGTTCAGTTGGTAAGTATGGCTTAGACGAAATTAAACGATATTTAACTGCCTGATTATGGTAGCATGTTTTGTGTTGAGTGAAAATGTGGCTTATCAGCTATGCGTTAAGCATAAGTCTCGCGCTGACTTCGTAATCGAGAGCTATGCGCTTGGATGGACTCGATCGCTCTTGTTTGAGCATAACAAAGTGCGTCACTATCAAGGCGGGAGATGTGCTCCTCTGCTGTTTCATTTGCTCTTGCTTGAGCATGTCGTTGCGTGTTCAACATTCAGCTGCTTTGTCCCGGCTTACACTCGTCAACAGTTGACGGTCAATATTTTGGCATTCCTTTTTAAAGTTGACGCTTCAGTTTACACAGATCAACAGTTGACGATCAATCCTTGCCATGCTTTGCAATTTGACGAAATGAAAAATAACGGGGCAACGGAAGAACGAAAGCATATTGCGCAAAAGTTGCCGGTACGTTCAATTTTGTTCTTTTCCCTTTCCTCGTAAGTCGCTCACCCACGAATTTTTAGAGTTGACCGTCAACTATTGACGTGTGTAAACCGGGACTTTTCTGCAACTTCTTGCAGACTTGCCTGCTTCTGATAATTGTTGAAGCTTCTCTTGTCGTATTTGCCTCTCCTTCTCTAGGCGGAAAGAGGCTTCTCCTTCTCCAATTTAAAAATGTCGATGAGCTTTTCAGTATTTTTGTTTGATTTCTAATATGTATGTATGTATGTATGTATGAATGTATGTATGTATGTATCAAATAATTTCGCATTTTAGCCAAAGAAATAAACGTACAGACAAGAAAATAAATGATTATTGTGTTGTCATCCAGTTCTGAGCTATATTTTAAGTTTCAAGAATCTAGCTCATCGGAAAGTTGGTTAAAAATGGATTTCAAAATTTGTACAGGACATGAAGTGAAGCTAATAAAAACGTGTTAAAAATAAAAAAAATTAGTAATTAGCAGAAAAAAAGAAAATAAGTAGAGATAGATAATGAATTTAAGGAACTAAGAGAAGTATTCTAAAATTAAATGCTTAAATTTATTTCTGTTATATGCGCTTTTAATATGGTTGGGTAAATAATTCCAAGATCTTATAGCACAAACGAAGAATAATCTGGTGGAATTGACGAAAATGTATCTAGGTATCAAGAGGTTCATGTTCCTAATAGTTCAATAAAAACCAATTTCATCATAAAGGTATTATGGATTTTGTGTATAGATTGCTTCGAAATAACTGAGTAAGTTACATGGTTCCGACCATTCAATTTCTAGAATGAATTTGGCTAAATTTACACGAATTCGTCTGGGCCACACAAAGCTGACCCATCTCCATCTCTTGGACCGCAACACCTCGAACATATGTCCATTCTGCAACTCTGTTCCAGTCTCCATAAACCACATCATTGCTTACTGTCACGCCCTCAGTGCATATAGAAACCACTCTTTCCTTAACTCCGATCCTATTCAATGCATTTCCAGTCCTACAACTGACAGTATTCATAAAATAATCTCATTCTTAAAAATTTCTAGACTATACAACGAAATCTAACCAACATTTTTATAATAATAACTATATAATAATAACTAAATAATAAACTATATACCCTATTTTATAAATTCTTCTCTACTCGAAAGAGATAGCTCAAAGAAAAACCCTGGTGTTCTATTAGATCCATGTCTTAACTTTAATGATCACATTAACCTCATCCTCAATAAGTTTAACTCACTGTTAAGCTTCTTAAAAAGAAACTGAGTGGATTTTAAAGATACCTACACCCCGAAATGTCCGTACTCTTTATTAGTTCGACCTCATCTAAAATACTGCTCTCATAGAATCCGTCTTCGCCCTCCCAAAATCTTAGAATCGAAAGAGTTCAGAAAAAGTTTCAAAGATATATGGCATCCAAACTTAACTGGAACCTCCCTCAGACATTACCATACATAACTAGATGTGTCTTAATTGATATCTGTTCACTCGAATCTGGGCTTAAGAAGCAGTCCGTCACTTTTATAAGAGACCTGGCTTATCACCATATCCACTGTCCTTCTCTACTTGGTATATTAGACTTTACTAGCCCGCCACTCTTTCTTCGTAGCCAGTTTGACTTCCGCGTTCCTTTCCACAGATCTGAATATGCCCGGAATGAGAAAATTATGCGTTGTACGCCAAAGCCGGTGCCTGAAATTGGATTTTTATAAAATTTTGAATAAGGAAGATGATGTCTGGCGAAAGTACTTTCCATATTGCTTAAATTTGAAATGCTTTATGCAAAGGTTGTGTGCTAAATTATATTTACTAAGTATTGTACACTAATTAAAACTAATTTTTTTCTTTTCTTTTGTTTTTTTTTCCAGTTGACTTAATAAACGTTAAGCAACAGTAGATCACTTAAAGTTGCCCCCTTACTTAAGTATCCAATGAGCAATAGTAAAAATAATCAACCTAGAAAAACATATTCGTCAGATGAAGAGTCAACGTCAGAAACAAGAAGAAAAGTAAAACAAAAGTCGAATTCAGTTACAACAACAACATCAGCAGAGGGAGCAATAAATACGGAAAGGAAAAGTAAAAGTTTTGAAGAAAACCTTTTGCAAAGCCAGAAGGAAAATACTGCAGAACCATATAGGCATCAACAACAAAAACAGCAACAACTACTACTGCAACACCAACAACAATTGCAACAACAACAACAGACACAAAGCGGTACTTTAAAAAGCATTTTACGCTTAAATATCTTAAGCGGTATATGTGGTCGACGTTCATATGGAAGCTTGCAAAATTCCGCTGCACTGTCTAAGGAGAATATTGCGCCAATAACTGATAAATATACAGTCGACGGCGAAGCAAAGGAATGCTCAACTAATCAAGCAAAAAAAGAATTTATTATACCTACAGCTACAGTCATATCTTTGGTGACTTTGAACGGACCTTTTGGTGGACAGCAAACAGAAGTTGTAACAACGTCCATTGCTGGCAGCAGCACTGCCAAACCAGCGCTTTCTGCGTCCTCATCCATTTCGTCCAGTACGTCTTATACCTTAAAAACGCCAGTAGCGCAAAGCACCAATTCTGCTGAAACTGCATTCAGCAGTGTTCAAAAATCGATATACAATCAGCGCCAGCGTCAGCTACAGCATTCTACAGCAGCGCATTACACTCATTACCATCAGCACCAACACTATCACTATCCGCAGAAAGTAGCTTCCTTTTCTAGCCGAGGCAGCATTCCAGGAACACCACCACCCGTTGATTGTATCTACGATTTCGATATAGATGACAATTCACCATCGTCAAACACCACCACTTCGTCGTCGAATATTAGTACACGCAGTAATAGTCAGGAACAACATCAACAGCAAATAGAAAAACGCCGACGTCTACTCCTGACGCGTTCACTCTTTGACGTGTCTTCAGCTGCACAGTTGCCAGCAACCTGTTATTCTACCAATCGTGCAAACGCAGGAAATCCACTAACTCTGCAGCAAAAATCTCTCGAAGAACAAAAGCTCTCAATTTTTGATCAGTATACACGTCGGCTGAAGAGCAGGAATGAAAGTCATTCCAGCGTCTGCACAAACAGCTATAATCCATACACTTCCCATCAACAAGCTGACATATCTTATGCTCAGCTGAATTTGAGAGAGTCCGTTGCGCGGCAAACACCTGTCAAATTAAGCCAACGTACACTGAAGGACGACTTTGTTGCAACTGAGACTGCTGCAGCTTTGCCTCATTTGGCTACATATAAAAGCTATTTAGAGTCTACTAGCAGTCGTTGGCTTGAAGCTGCCACACTAGGTGGCCGCTCTTATACTGAGCAACGTCAGACAGCAACTGCAGCAGCAGTAGCCGCTGCTACTGCAGCGTATCATTTCCAGAAGCAGCAAGAGCAGGGTGCACTTTTCTACTTGACTGCTGCGCCACCACTTTTAGCGGCTGTTGCTCAACAACAACAACAACAGCAACAGCAGTTGTTCCACGACCACGCGCAACGATCTACGGCTCAGCGCTTAGCGGCACAAAAAATAACACCGGACGCTCGGCACAACATTCAAAACTATTCACTTCCTAGTCTGCAGAACTCGTTCAGTGTTGCCACAAATCTTTCAACACTTTCGTGGCAGCATTCTTCCTCTGACGACGACGAAGAACTTTT
Organism: Coremacera marginata; assembly: GCA_914767935.1. Taxonomy (NCBI): domain Eukaryota; kingdom Metazoa; phylum Arthropoda; class Insecta; order Diptera; family Sciomyzidae; genus Coremacera; species Coremacera marginata. The sequence goes on from OU612048.1 coordinate 2,520,789, forward strand.
CATCAATGAGGACGTCATAAATCAAGCTAATCGTGCAACTGAGTGCGAAGGTTATGCAAACGAATATCGTGACGTAGTCAACAGCAAGCATATAAATTCTGTTGCACAACGGCAACGACGTTTGGATCGCCAAAGCCGTTTGTCTACTGCCTCTTCATCAGCCTCCACCGTCAACAGTGAGCGCTACACAACAGCAATTGACAGCGAGCAAGCAGCATACCATATAAACTATCTGGACGAACAATATTTGGACAGTGGTAGCAATGGTGAAAACAGCTCTATTGCCGATGATGCAAATCTAGTACATCAGCAGCGACAGGAGCGTGATAAATTATTCTTAGATTTAAGCAAAGGCTATGATGATCTTGGCATAGCACAGTTTATTAAAGCTTCAACAACAACTACGTCAAGTGATTACAGTATTAACAACGTTCTGAGTAAAAGCAGATGTGACCAAATAGCTATGTTGCAACATTCATTGCCACAGCAACAGCCACCACCAAAATCATCATCATCGAATACCACCAACTCACTCACTTACATACAAAACTCATTAGGAGGTACATCATTATCAACAACGGCAGCAGCAACTCTAGCAGCATCATCATTGACTACTTCAGGTAGTCCACTTATGCATGCAACAACCTTCAACAGAGATGAAAAGTCACCCACTAGCATATCTGCATCGGCAACATCCTCAACAAACATTTTAAACTCATCATCATCTAGTTCGGTTTATAATAATAATAATTTATTACAAAAATTTAAACAAGCCTCAAAATCGAATCTCAATAATTTGAATAATAATAGTACACATACACGTTGCGATATCGATAGCACCGCCGTAGCCGGTCATAATAATAATATTGCCTCAACAATGGTTGGCACGCAGACACATCAACATCATCATCACCATCACCATCATCATGCACATAACGTTGGCTCCACACCTGATGGGTCGTCCACAACAGTCATTGATTTGACAAATACACGTTCGATTGCAACATTTACGGGCGATATAGAGACTACAAGTAATGCAGTTAAAAATGGCAGCCACAACGGGCATCATCTCTATCAACAGCATTGTAATAACTCGAAAGCTTTACCATCGACATCCACTACAGATGGGTACTATGGTTCAAAAACACATTTAGGTACAGCAAAAATTCTATACTCAGCCTATTGCACATTAATCTATCTTAATTTTTTTTTCTTTAGCATTATTACTGCCAAACAATTTAAGTACAAGTTCAACGACAACAACAAATACTACCACAACGACTTCATCAACCAGTTCTTTATCGGCAACTTTATCGACATCGACGACAACGACGACGGCATCTTCATTTGCTGATGCTGATACAACAAGTGGATGTGTGGAAGTAGCGGTTACAACAACAGCATCTTCCTCCACATCAACGGCACGGATCTCGGCACGTAGTAATATGCCAACGGCAACATCAATGGCAGCTTCAACGACAGCTGCAACTGCCGCCACTACTGCTGGAGCCTTAGTTTCCCTCTCCAATACTCCAGAAACGTATATGTTTCATGAGCAAATCATCATGTCAGGTCAACAGAAGTGCGCCTTGCAGGAAAAACCTAAACCACTTGTAGTTTCACCCCAACAAGTTATGGTTCTGTACATGCATAAGTTGACACCGTACGAACGCACCGAAATACTGTCTTACCCACAAATTTATTTCATTGGCGCGAATGCTAAAAAACGTCCTGGTATATTTGGACCAAATAATTCGGATTACGACAACGACCAAGGCGCTTACATACACATACCACACGATCATGTAGCATACCGTTATGAAATGTTAAAAATAATTGGCAAAGGCAGTTTTGGCCAAGTAGTCAAAGCTTACGATCACAAATCTCATGAGCATGTTGCTCTTAAAATGGTACGCAATGAGAAACGTTTTCATCGTCAGGCCCAAGAAGAAATTCGTATTCTACATCATTTACGTCGGCAGGATAAGTATAATACTATGAATATCATACACATGTACGACAATTTCACTTTTCGCAATCACATGTGCATAACATTCGAGTTATTGAACATTAATTTATACGAATTGATAAAGAAAAATGGCTTTAAGGGGTTTAGTTTGCAGCTAGTAAGAAAATTTGCTCACTCACTATTGCAATGCTTGGATGCTCTCTATAAAAATGATATAATTCATTGTGATATGAAGCCGGAAAATGTGCTGTTGAAACAACAGGGACGATCGGGTATAAAGGTAAGATAATACTCTCGAATAAGAGCTTCAAAAGTAATGATATTTTGTAATGATTTACACTATTTAAACATATGCTTAAAGTTTGTGCAATAGGGTGATGTGTAACACGACGATTTTTCATACAAAATGTTAACATATGTGTGAATGAACAACTGTGATATGTTTCTTTTGACAGCATCTAGTTTTACATAAGTGCTGGAAGTAGGCAGACATACTAAAAAGTTTTGTTAAAATTTGCAATAAATAGTGTTTTGGAAAAAAGTTTCTTTAGATTTTGAAAGTGAGTAGATGTGAAATGTATTGTTTAATATTTTTAAATAAAACAAAAGATTTTACATTTTTTCACATAATATTGGGGTGATGTGTAATGCCCACGGTGGGGTGATGTGTAATACATTTAACACATTATAATTGCCATTCAAGAGGCAATTTTTGTCTTCTTCGTAAGAAGTAAAGTGCAGCTAGGTCAGGCCATGAACCATCGACCGGAACAAGTGATAGTCGGAAGAAGCGGCTAATTAAAGCTCCAAATTAAATTGACTGCAAAACGTACTTTTTCTCCACACTAATCAAATGGCAAAACCTAGCAATTCCGAATAGTTATGAGAGATGGAATTTTGTCAATTTGAGTTCATTTCATATTTTGTTGTTATTGTAAGCAAAAAAAGGTTATATTCTTGTTATTATTTTGTTGAAAACAATTTTCTATTCCGAAGAGTTTTCTGAATGTCTGGATATTATTAAAAAATTTAAACTAAACTGCCTACATACATTCTTTGCCTTATTTCTATCTCTCTCATTAATTCTCAAGGTTATCGATTTTGGTTCGTCATGCTATGAAAGTGAACGCGTCTATACCTATATACAATCTCGTTTTTATCGTGCTCCCGAAGTGATATTAGGTGCAAAGTATGGACGTGCCATTGATATGTGGTCACTGGGATGTATTTTAGCCGAACTGCTTTCTGGACATGCACTGTTTCCGGGCGAAAATGAAGGTGATCAATTAGCCTGCATTATTGAAGTGCTCGGTATGCCGAGTAAAAATCTGTTGGCCAATGCAAAACGTGCAAAAACATTTTTCAATCCAAAGGGCTATCCGCGTTATTGTACTGTACGAACAATGACTGATGGCATGGTGGTATTAGTAGGAGGACAATCACGACGTGGTAAGCCACGGGGTCCACCTTGCTCTAAAAGCCTCTCGAAAGCCTTAGATGGCTGCAAGGATCCGCTATTTTTGAACTTTATACGTGGTTGCTTGGAATGGGATCCGGAAAAGCGACTCATTCCAACTGAAGCCTTAAAACATCCATGGCTACGTCGTCGCTTGCCTAGACCTCCAAGTGGTAGTCGTCCAAGCAGTAGTGGTGCTGGCGGTAGTGCTAGTGGAGATCAATCACCCGTTACTGGTTAGAACTAAATCAAATATATATATATATATAAATACTGTCAACTGGATACACATACTTTTTTTTCAATTGCTTCTGTTCATATGTTTTTCAAAGGTGGCGTTGTAGGAAATGGCGCTGGAGCACCAACGTCATCGTCATCCGCAGCATCATCACATGCCGTTGAAATTGTTGGATGTGGTGGTGTCCAGGCCAAAAGTGGAGACTGCTTAGACCTACCGGCATTGCCCAGTTCATCCGCTGTGTCGCTGCCAGCTAATGCTTTAGGTGCTTACGCGCATGCCTCACCATCTACGAGCGCTTACCAACCATCGCTCGATCCATTGTGGGATCTTATTGGTGCATCTGGAAGTAGTAATTGTCACAATAATGGCAAACTAAGTCTTAAACCGACAACAGCTGCTTCCTCCTCATCGTTATCAGTATCGAACAGTGTTTCAGCCGCAGCATCAAACATGAACTCAATTTTTCATTCGTCCTCGTCACTCTCAAATGGTGGTGGAGGCTCGAACGTATCTAACGCACCCTCATCTTCTTATGCCCAATATCACAGCACGCTAATGGCGCATTCAATAAATGGAGTTGAAAATCAACACTTTGCCTCACCTAATCTCATTACAACTATTTTTGGCAAGTCCGGTAATGAAAACAGCACCAATCTGAAGACGCTGCCGCAACCTGCACAATTATACAACTCTTATAATGCACATAACAATGATTTACCAAATACAATTGGAAAAAATGTCACTGCACACCAGTACCCGAATGCAAACAATTGTGAGTATAACAATGTCATAAAAATTTGACAGATTATAATTCAATTATAATTGTTATACAACTGTGTTCAATAAAATAGCAATGACTTGATTTTTGTTAATAAGCACATGATTCTGCTTGAACTTAAACTATTAAAATTATCATTAATTGTTAAAATAGTCAACTGGACTCGAGTTCAATTCCAACTGCTTTATGTTTTTTTATGAATTCTTTGCTATTTTTTATAGCAATATATCCTTATATTTATTATTATTATTATTAAATATGCCTTTTTTTGTTTATGAAGAGCCAAGTTCTTTTATAGTACAAAGCTGTTCATTTGATATAATTCACAAAACATTAAATAAAATGATCACTAAACGAACTTTTATACAATTACTATACAATTTTTCTTTTTTACTGAAGAAAACAAAAAAACAGAAAGAGAAGATAAATAGAAAAAGGATGAAAAGAAAAGATATACGAGAAAGAGGAGCGAGTTAGAGAACTGATTAGAGAACTGTTAAGTATTCTGTGACGAAAAATGCCCCAAAATAACTTATTTGAAAAAAGGCTTTGCCTTAATCGATCTTAGATGACGCGGTAATGAGTTCCATAATCTGACCGTGGCTATTAAAAATAGTCTTATGGAGTTTAGGAAATAATATTGGGTGTAAACATTGAAAATCTAACTGTTTTGGATGAAAATAGTGCTTTATTTTAATTAATTAATGAAATTTCCTGTTATACAAAATATTGGCCATCGCTAGGGATCGATTTTTCCCACCATTCTGGTAGCAAATGAATTCCGCTTCGGAAAAATCTTTGTCCCTTGAGGCCAAGAACGAATCAAGACAATTTTTGATACCTTGCTCAGAAGTAAAGCGTATTCCAGTGAGGGCGTTTTGCGCCAAGTCTGGTGAATATGACGGGTGAGGTAAAACTTCCCAGCCACTATTCTCTAGATAATTTCTGAGGAGGGTTTCTTCGCCTTCGTCTTCAAATTTTTTCACTTGACCAGGGCGTTTTTGTCCTTGATATCGAAATCCCACTTTTGAAGTGTTCAACCCACTCAAAACACTGTGTTCTAGGTAGAGCATTGTCCTCATAAACATACACCAGCAAACGATGACTTTCCGCAAAAGTTTTCTTGGCAAAAAAGTATCCCAACAATACTTACCTCAAATACTGTTTTTTTTTGGCCAATTTTTTAAGTTTCCCATAAGAGTAAAAAACTTATGCGGACACAATGTAAGAAAATTGTCTATTTATCTATCAATTGTTACAGCTGACTGATGGTACTTCAAAATAACATATACTTCTGTGGACAAAAAAATCGGAAATTTGTTAATAAATAAAAAAAACCTCTACTTATTCTTTTAAATTCATTTCCTCGCCCTCAAAGTAGACGCACTTCCCCCTCCCCTCACCGAAAGCAATTTTCAAAACATGCTGCAAAGTCCTCTTTGGGTATAGCCTTAAATTCCTTCTTCGTTTCGGTTTCCATCGATTCAAAATGGTATCCATGGAGCGGTCCCTTGAGTTAAGCGAATAGCCAGAAGTCAGATGGTGCTAAGTCAGGCGAATACGATCGTTGCGGAACAATATGGATCGAGTTCTTGGCTAAAAAGATCAACGAATAACGAGTGCAGTGTGAGATGGTGAATTACCGTGATGCAAAAACCAATAATTGTCTCTCCACAAATCCGGTCTTTTTCGTTGCACACCATTACGCAAATGACGATTAACACCCAAGTAGTATTCTTTGTTAACAGTTTGGTCGGTTCGAAGGAATTCGTAATGCACCACACCACTATTATCGAAGAAAACTGTCAACATGACTTTGATTTTTGACTTGCTTTGACGTGGTTTTTTCGGTCTCGGCTCATCTTTGGCACGATATTCATCCTATTAATCGGCTGTTTCCGGGTCGTAAGTGTACACCCAAGACTCATCTCCAGTTGATGCGTTTCATTTTGTCTTGATAATCGGAAAGCATTGTTTCGCATTGCATTGCATTGCAAGCATTGTTTTGTCATTCAGAATAGTTTTCACTGATCCTTCCGATATTTCAGCAAGGTCAGTGTAAGGTTTCGGACTGTCAATCGACGATTTTGCAGCACCAATTCTTTGATTTTGTTGACGTGTAGCTCATCAGTTGATGATGATGGTTGTCCTACCCGTGCCGTGCCTCGTCTTCAACGCTTTCTCGACCCTCTGCGAATATTTTGTACCACCCATAAACTCTTGTTTTCGATGGAGCTTGCTCACCGAAGGCCTTCTGCAACATTTTCAACGTTTCGGCAGCAGAAATTTCATTCCGCACACAAAATTTAAAGGATGGTTGAATACTTTCAGACATAAAAAATTAAAAATTTACTTTAAGCTATTTACAAAAGCACGCGTAACTGAAACACTAATGAATATTTTTAAGTGTAAATTGGAAATATTTGTCCCCATCGAAATTCCCAAAACAATTTAGTTCAAAGTTCCCGGTATTTTTTGCCCACAGTAGTATGTCATTGGAGTGTTATAGCGCATGTGTTAGTAGTGCCATATGTTGTAAAAGTTCGCAATGCATACACCTACTATCTAGTGAATGATGATAAACTATAAGTATACAAGGAAAAAATTACGGAAATAGAGATATTTACGAGTGAATAGATATGAGTTTCTTGTAAAGATATAATCTTAGGGCTATATTTTTTGATTAAAATACACAGTTCGTTGTAATTACACTAATCTACAAGGTTTTTTTAGCCAGAGTCCTGAAATTCGTTTCTAGAAAAGCTTTTTACGCTGATTCTATGTCTATATTCAATTTTTCCCTAATAGATCAAATTTATGAGATATAGTGTGATTTGCATTTCTTAGACTTTGATATAGTTTTTCTACTCTAGAATGAAAAAAATTAAAACAAGTTTTAAAGCCTAAGTTTTTCAATCAATTTATATGGAAACCCAAAGAAAATTATGTTTGAAAAAAAACCAAATTTGTTAAGTAGATATTAAGAGTTTGCTTTTTTACACACAAAATGTTTTTATAAATTGAGCAAAATGGCTTTAAAATTTGTTTAAATTTTTTTTTTTAGTTTTTCCCTAACTCTGTCATATTGTTATTGCCACATTAATGAAGGAAATTATATAAAAAAAATTATCAAATTAAAACATCTTTGAAAAATAGTTAAAAACATTATGGAAAAGACGGTCAAAATTCAAAATTTATAACCAAACCTTAAAATTTGAACTTTAGACTAAAATATCTCAGAGAAGAAACATGATATAAAAATGGTTAATACAGTATTGGATAGCTTATTAAATTATCTGTCAGATGACATACAACTGATTGCTTTATATGACACGGTTCAGTTTCTAGAATGGAAAAACTGGATCAAAGTGTAAAAAATGCATATCACCCTGTATCATAAAAATTCCACCTATTAGGGGAAAACTGACTATAGACGTAGAATCAGCGTAAAAAGTTCTTCTAGAAAAGTATTTCAGGTCTCTGGATAAAAAAATGTTCCTGAATTTGTAGACTAGCGTTATTTAAGTATAGTGTTATATATTCCGCTATCTTAAGTTTGAGAGACATCGTTGATATGTAATGAATTAGATAACCAAATTTATTGAATATTTAATGAAACATTAATCATGAAATAATTCACAGATTTACAAAAAAAGCATGTTTTTCTCCTCTGTCGCAAAAGGTTCATAAAATAATTGAAAGAAGATACCTATGGTTCACTGAGTTTTGTAATTTATAAGAATGTGAAGTAAGCTATGCTAATTTATCGAACACAGTTGTATATAAAAGAAAAATTATTGATTACAGAAAATCGTTCAGCTCTTAACTCAAGTAGAATTTTATTCTTAATATTTATTTAGCTCATGGCTGTGTACCCAAGTTTAACTCATTAAAATACAACACCAAGCAGAATATGGCTGCAACATATGGGGCTTTACAAAAACAAACAGCAGTTGATGCAACACCTACAACAACAGATCTCAACACCTCAACACAAAACTATTTAAATTTTACAACAATAGATTCTGCTAGTGGAGCCAACACAAAAGTTCAACAACCAACTAAATCGAATTCCACAACCGGCTCGCTTGTCAATTTAAATGATTTGCTTGTAAATGCGTACACCAATCAAAATCCTCAAGTCTCGTACAGGCAACTAAGCTCAAAGCAACAACATTTACTAATACAGGCGGATAATAATGCTGCAATTGTGAAATTACCTGCCCCGGCCAAGCACGCAATGTAGCACACAAAGCCATGCAACAAAACTAGCGTAGAACTCGAATCATTAACGTATTTGCGGCAGGTACACGAACACTTTATATTACTTCATACTGTAACGCACACTGCCATTAATGCGTTAAACTTAACATTTCAATGATAAGCAGAGCCAATAAGCAGAGAAAATTAAGTCATATATTGATTTGTGAATTTATTATTTTAAGTGTAGTTATTCATTTTTATTTTTAATGTAGATTGATTTCTTTGTATGCGTGAAGTGATTTGGGCAACCCGATAGCAGCAGATCCTTGCATCAAAACTATTGTAAACAAGGTACTGACTAGCTACCTTTTGAAGTAATGCATAACTAATAAAAAATAATAATAATAATGATATATATATATAAAATACATATAGATATGTGTATGTTATATGTATATGCATACAAATTAAGTTAAAAAGATAGCGTTATATGCATATATATATATATATATATATATATAGATTACTTATATTAAGGGCTGTAAGTTTAGATTTATGATATATTTGTGGGTGTTATTCTTATTCTTTCAGCCACAGAATTACTTGAAATAAGTTTAAAAAAAGATCAAATTTTTTTGCCAAAAAATAAAAAAAAAAATAATGACATTTTAAAAACCTACACTTCTACCGCAAGTTATTCTATCTCTTCTGAACCGTTCTAATGGTGTTAATCAAATTTTTAGGGTGTGTTTGGCCAGTCATGGCACTGGTTTTAGAACTTATTTGTACAACATCAGATGAGCAGTTCTTGAGATATTGCAAAAATAGTGAATCCCCTTTCGAATATACGATTTCTCATATAAAATTGCTTAAAATCAGTTTTTCGTCCTTTTTTAAATAAAAATTTAGGAGATAAGCAACGAGTATAAGCTATTTAGTAAAATAAAAAATGACAGCCGATAATGGACAGTTTTAAGAAAGTGGCTTATGGAATAAGAACACCCAAACAAATTTTAAATCTAAACGCACAGCCTTTTTTTAAAAAATAAGAAGATCACAAGGTTAATGATCTCAACGTTTTAGGCATGCATCTTAAAAAAGAAAACTTATGTTTTATTTTAAATGTTTTCCTATACAAAAAAAAAACCCTCGCTTCCACAACGTTTTAAGTTTTGTTGACTGACATCTCATCAACTGAATGCTTCTCTCTTTTTTGAAAGCAACTAAAACGCATTCGATATACTCGCAGTTATGTTTATTTAAAGTTTCTCTATGTTAATATGTATGTTCTTCAAAGGCAGTGTACTAAATATTTAAACCAAGCAATAATATTTTGGAACTGTTAAAATTATTGTAGTCCCTAAGTCTGTATTTTGTATTCAGTTTTGCCATTTAATATCATTGATGATATAGTATATATAGTATATAAAAATGAAAAAGCATTCCTAGCTACAACATTGCAACGAAGCGTATAAATCAAATCAGTTTAATTCACTAAATTAGAAAAAAAAAAATCAAGCTACTTTTCCAACAAATATTTTTGCGTTTAAATGCATAAACTACATACAAACACGTATATAAATATGCTGAATTTGAAAATTTTCTTAGCAGCTTAAAACAAAAAAGAAACACATAACAAAAATTAGCTAAAACTCAAGCTATTTGCTCAGCGAATTCAAGATTTAGTATAAATATATTTTTTTATTTTTTAAATAATTTTTTGTTAACATTTAAAAACCAGCAATTTGACATTATAACGGAACCTGCTCTTAACCAACTGAAGAAGTGTTTTTTTTTTCCTGTAACGTTTAATTGTCGAGATTAGTGCTCATGTAAGTTGTAGTAAAAGTTACTGAACAAAAATTAATACTGTTTATTTAGAACTCAGAATATGTACGCAAACATTTTCATTCTATAGCATTAATTACAGAGGGGGAGGAGAGAGGTCAAATATCTTTAGATTGGGTGAAAATAGTCATGATCATGGGCGTATCGAGGGTAGGGCAGGGGCAGTTGCCCCTCCTGAATACTAGAAAAATAAAAATTTTAGTATTAAATTAAGAAATTAAAAAACATTTTTTTGTTTAGCAAGAAGCATAGAATTTATTAATATTTATTAAAGCTTTATTTATTTTTTAAAACAATATTACGGCGAACACATTTTTTTATTTATTTATCAGTCACATGAAAAAAATTCGGTTTTCCCCCTCCCCCTCTGTACCATATACTGGCTACCCCTATGTTCTTTTTTAATGACTCTTTTTCAAGTTGATAACATAATTGGCGTATTTTTTTATTTTCCTAACGTTTAAGTACACCTTTGAACTGTAAAAAAGTTTTAATTTTTTTTTTACAAAATGGCGGCACTATCTTCTCAGTCGTCTGCTGCGAAGCATCTAAAAGTGCTGCAGCTGTCAAAATGTTTCCATTACTTTGATTACTGATATGTTAAAGGTAGGGAAAAAGCTTTAAAATAATTAAACAGTAAAAAATTTAAATTTATAACGGCTGTTTAATCGAAGATCTAGATTGTCGACTATTATTTTAAACAGTTTTGACACAAAATAAGTTATTTATTCACACGATATCTTTAAACTTGTAATTCAATCCTTCCGCTACTATTATAAAGAGAAACTTGTCAAAATTTCAGACTGATCGGCTAACAACTTTTTGTGTCACAGCACGCGCATTTTTTTTTTTTAAAGTAGTTACGAGATAATCACGTTTAAAGGTACGATACGTTATAAACATAAGTTTATAAATAAGTCGCTTCCATACATTAGCCCTTCGGCCTTCTCAAAAAGCTGATTATCTTGGAGCTGTTGCTGTTTTCGAGCTATACGAGCAGCTTTTGTGTCGGAGAAACTCATTCGAATCTGATTCGCTACTCTTGAATCATCGTTGCCTTTTCAGCGAAAACTTTGCGGTGAAGGTGCCAATCATTATACCCAGCTCATTCATAAGCTTCAGAATGGTGGTGGTGTAGCTTTCATTAAATATTCCAGCAGCAATGTAAGCTGAAATTTGGACAATTTTCAGCCCGGAATTTAGCTGCTTCGCACATATTCGCCAAACTGTTGCGTTGGAATTTTCGTTGGCATTCTGGGAATGGCGATATATATATATATATATATAATAAGCCTTCCCAGAATTAAGAAACAAAAGAATTTCAACAATCTATTGTGAAAGAAGCATAGCTCTGCTCCAAGCGCTCCGACTACCTGAAAAGTGACTGTTACGGACTCGGACATTTTTGACCATAACTCCGTAAATATTCAATATTACGCTTTTTTCCTTTTGACAGCATATTTTATGTATTCAAAATATGAAAAAAAATCGTTGCATTTTTCCGAAATTATAAAGGTAGCAACCAGTTTGGTCCGCACTAGAACGCGTTGATATGTCGTAATGAAAATTTCAAGCTTAGCTTATATTGATAAAATTAAGAATATTCCCGAGTTTAAGATTTTTCCGGTCTTCCATTCCGGCTACGATTTGGTCGAAAAATCGACCATGTTTATACAAAAATTCGATTATTCTAAATGAAATTTTAATTTTTATTGAATAAAATATTTGATAAAAGACGATAAAAAAATCGACCATCAAACGGGCCATTGTTCGAAAACTCGACCACCCATAGTTTAATTCACTAATGCCCATGTTTTAGTCTTTTGGCTGCATGCTCACGTAAATAATTTTATTACATTTTACATAAGCATATATTTTTTTTTCGTTTTTTTTACAACTGGTTCAAAATAGGTGTTTTCTTAAATCACCTTCATCACTTCAAATCGTATATATTCTGAAAGAGTTTAAAAAATCGTATCAGAAATTAAGCAGAAATTAATTTGAAATTTTGTGATCGAAAAAATGACCAGTGGGCTAAAACGGGCTTAGGAGGTAGGGGTGTGGGTAAGGGGTAAAGGCCTGAAAAGGGGCATATTTAAATTCTTTTTGTTTGATATATTTCGTATAAAAGTTATAGTATAACATGTGAAGTATCTTTGGGTAAATTTTCAATTAAAAATATCTATAAATAAGTCTGTGACAGAGAATCTCCGTAGGCGTCTCTATAAAAAAAGTTGTTATGCGTTGAACTCTATAACTCGTTACTGGATCATCTGAAACAAAAAAAAAAAAAAAAAAAATCGAAATGCGTTTAAAAAATGATATGTTCCCTAGGTAGTCAGAGGAAGTTTTTTATTTTAATATTTTTGGCAGCATTTGCAAGCGATTTTCGCTAAAAACTTTCGGTGAATCAGCCCTATTATGAATAAAATTTTCCCCCTGCGTAAAATGTAACATTTTTTTCGTAGATTATAATGGTATTGAAAAAAAAAATGTCACTATCTTCCCTGTGGCCCAAGCAAGCCCTTGAAATGCAGCGGGTTCATTAAAGTAGACTTAAGTCAAAAGTTATAAAACCTTACCCTGCCCCCCAACCCCCTCCCCAATACTTAAGCTTAACACTTTTTAATGTTTGTTCAGTTAAAACTGGCCAAGAAATTAGGCTAAATATACGTTGAATATTTTTTAATTACTCAAACATTAAGCTCATGCTTTCTATGAAAGCACTGTACAGTAATTAAAAAAAAAAAACCCCGTGGGGTTTCATGACTTTATTTTTATGTTTTCGAGGTCGCTGAAACCTAATATGAATTCAGTTTTCTTCGGGTCATGTTCTCCATGGAGGCGGGTCCAGGGCAAACCCTAAACCCATACAATATCAAAGCGATATTTACCCTCTTCTGAAGGGGATTAATAGGGTTAATATGTACGACCGACCTCCAGTACTTTTTCAAGTGTAGCATTTTTTCCCTTGGGACCTATCCCCTTCGACACCTCCTTAGGGGGGCTTCCATACAATTTACCCTACTGTTCATGAAATCAATATTTCCCCTCTCGGTAAGGGTAGGAAAGGGTTAATATGTACGACTGACATCCAGTACTTTTTCAAGTGAAACATTTTTCCCCTTAGAAAACTATCCCTTCCGACCATCATATTTATCCTCTATGATAAAAGAAGGCCTAACTTTATCAAATATAACGAAAACTATAACGACCTTGCGATCAGTTTGGTGGGAAAAATAAGTAAAAAGGGGTCGAAGGGAATAAGCCCCAAGCAGAAAAAGGTTCCTCTTTGAAAAGTAATTGGGGTCGGTCCTACATATTAACCCTCTCCTCCCATTCTGAAAAGGGTAAACATCAATTTAATTAACTGCAGGGGGTAAGGTGCATTGTATGGAAGCCCTCCTAAGTAGGGGTTGGAGATGATTTGTCACAAAAGAAAAGTGTTCCTTTTTGAAAAATAATTGATTTCAGTCACACATTTTAACGCTCTCTTGCCCTCCCCAAAGAGCTAAATATCGATTTCATTAACTGTAGGGGGTCAGGGTGCATTTTATGGTAGCCCCTCAGAAGGCGGGAAAAGGGATAGGTCCTAGGGAAAAAAGTTTATCTTGGAAAAATAATGGAGGTTGGTCATACATTTTAACCCCCTTCTGCCCTCCCCAAAAAAGGAAATATCGATTTCATTAATTGTAGGCGTTTAGGATTTGCCATTGGACCCACCTCCTGGGAAATCCTTACGTGACCCGAAAAACTGAATTCATATTCAAACCCCACGTGTTTTTTTTTCGTGTTGTACAGTGTAGTTAGATGCTATATAGTGATGATAATGTTTGTGAGCAATTTCTTGACATTGAGTTCAAAGTGAGTCCGCATAGTTTAACAGTATTAAAGAAAACCTTTGTGGCCTCCAGCTTGCTAAATAGCCCTACAGACCAACAACTAATAACAGAACTGATTGAAAAACTGGTTGATAGTTTTATCTACAGACGCATAGATCAGTTTTTCAATGCCAGTAGTGAAACTTTTTTATCTTTTGAAAACATCATGCGTGGTATATTGGAAATATAAATGCAAACAATATTTTTCTACTATGAATCTGACGTTTGGTTCCTGATTTTGAACTAAAACCAGTTGCAGAACTGGTTGATATTAAATCGCAAAATATCAAAACTTTTTTATTTCTAGCAACTGATTGGGAAACTGGATGAAATACTGAAAATAAACCTCAACTCATCTACACACGACTTGTTTTCAACAACCAGCAATCAGTTTAAGTCTACTTTAATAACACGCCTTATTTAAAGAGGTTGCTTCGACGACAGGGTTGATAGTGCTCTTTTTTATCAATACCATTATAGTCTACGAAAAAAACGCTACCTTGTACGAATGATACAATTATAATTCTGTCATGCTTTGTACCAAACAACTTTCGGAAATTTAAGCGAATTCTTTAAACTAGACTTGTGCCATCAGTTTATCAACCAGTTCTGCGATTAGTTACTCGTCTATAGGGCCCTTAAGACATTGTTAGTCTGATTGCCACATATTTTTTTTTTTGCCGTAATCTTTGCCGTAAGAAAAAAATCTTTATTAAATTTCTTTCAAATATATACGTTCGATTTAAATTTTATTTAATTTTTGACTTACTATTTTTTTTAAATCTATTTTGCAATTCAATATGTAAAAAGTTTATTTATTAAAATATATTTTAGTCTATTTATGTAAAAATTATTTGGAACACAAATACTCAGTAATTTTAAATATATTTCTATGCATTTGCTATACAATTTTTGAACTTAAAGCTACTTTATTTCAAGCCCAAACTGTAATACCAATGTTTAATATATCCATGCCAAGTAGTTCTAGTTTTGTGTTAAAAAAAGATTTATTATCTGGAACCACAGCTTTTAATATGCAAACTCTCTCTATACCAAAAGTTATACTTTAAACAATTATAAATAATGTCCATGAGCTAAACAATTTTGTTCTCATCTAAAACAAAACTTATTCCTAGTTCAAAAAAAATTTAAGTAAAGAAAAATTAGCATCAAAATAAATTCTTTGTAGCGCCTGTGGGGCGACGGTTAAACTTTAAAATGCAATATAGAAAATAAATTTTTTTTTTTAAATAAACTAAACAACACTTATTGCAAATAATGTTTATATATTACTACTGCTGGACCCCATAGCAAATATAGAAAAACCAAAATTAAATCTGAAAAACCGATAAAATTGTGCCTATAGACTATTTCTTGACCCGCTGTGTTTAGCCGCAACGATTTCAAACATCATACAAATAAACATTTATATTGTTAGAACTAAGTTAAGACTTTTTAAATTATTATATGTGAGTGTGAGTATGTAGCGCGTGTTAGAAAATAATTTTTAGTACTAAGCATTTTTCTTATGTGTATTCTGAAATATTTCTTTAATGTTGATGAACTATTTGCTACGGCGCTGAATTTATATAAACAGATAATCAATTATGTCTTAGGTAGTCACAGCAATGGAATAACAGTAAAAAAAATGCAAAAAAAAAAGAAAAAAATGTGCTAACTGTCCCTTGTTAGTTCTTCAAAATGCTGCCCAGCTACGTTCTTCAGAATTTTGAACGCACAAAAATTTCTATTAAATGAGTTTGTTAAATAAATGAAATTAGTCTCTATGCTTTGTATATATAATATATTTATATAAATACATGTTTCAATTAGATTAACCTAACAGGCTGCTTTATGTAAAAATAAATATAATTTATAATAAACTACTTAAACGTTAAAACATTTCGCTTGAATTTTGTTGAATAACTTAAAAAACTTATGTATGTTAAAATATATGTATGTAAAAGCTCAAAAAAAAAAAAAATAATAATATGCATGATAAAAAAAAGTGTAAGAAAAAAACAACAAATTTTACAAAAAATATAGCTACTTCATCAGCCCAATCATGAAACATTTTCTCCCGCTAGCTGTAAAAGGGAGTTTCTGTTTTTAAAATTCAAACTTTTTGGAAATTTTTAATGCAAATTTGTTCATCAACCGTCAATGTACGAGCGTAAAATAAAAAAAATGAGTTGTCCAAAAACGGAAGCTCCTTGTTACAACTCCCGGCAGAAACTGTTACATGATTTGGCTAAATAAATCTCAAGTTAACTTAAAAAATGGGCAAATACAACATTTATTTTTTATACATAAAATCATGCGTTATACAAATCTACATTAACTGTATAAATCTGGTATTCATGGGCGTAGCAAGGGTAGGACAGGAGGGCCCGTACCATTAGAAAAATAAAAATTTTAGTATTAAATTAAAAAATATTAAACATTTTTTTCTTATAATTAAAAAGCTAGAATTTATTTTTATTTATTCAAGCTTAATTTATTTTTTATTTCAAACTTACGGCTGACACAGCTGTGTTCGATAAAATAGGAGTGCGTTATTTATTAAATTTTTTACATTAAAATTAATTTTTTTATTGAAAAGAAACTTAAAACATATTTAATTATTTATGAATTCAATTAAAAAATAAACTAAAATATTCACATTTTTTTCTTAACAAAAATGAAAAACTATAAGATTTTAAAGTTAAGTTATTCCATGAAATAGGAGCTATATTAAAAAATTGCACTGTACACTGTATTTAAAACAAAAACCCCGTGGGGTTTCATTACTTTTTTTATGTTTTCGAGCTCACTGAAACCGAATATGAATTCAGTTTTTTCGGGTCACGTAAGGTTCTCCCTGGAGGTGAAGAATTCCTCCACACCCTACAATAAATGAAATCGATATTCACCTCTTTGGGAAGGGTAGGAGAGGGTACGACCGACCTCCAGTATTTTTTCAAGTGTAACATTTTTTCCCTTGGGACCTATCCGCTCCGACCCCTCCTTGGGGAGACTCCCATTCAATGCACCCTACTGTTAATAATATCAAATGGGAAGGGTAGGAGAGGGTTAATATGTATGATCAACCTCCAGTACTTTTTCAAGTGCAACATTTTTTCCCTTTGGATCTATCCCCTCCGACCCCTCCTTAGGGGTGGGGGCTTCCATACAATGTTATTTCATAAACAGTTGGGTACTTTGTATGGGAGCCCTCCTAAGGAGAGGTGTAAAAATGTTACACTTGAAAAAGTAATGGAGGTCGGTCGTACATATTAACCCTCTCCTACCCTCCCCAAAGAGGTAAATATCGATTACATTTACTGTAGGGGGTTAGGGTTCATTGTATGGGAGCCCCCCTCAGGAGGGGTGAAAGAGCATCGGTTCTAAGGAAAACATTTTCCTCTTGGAAAAATAATGGAGATAGGTCATACATTAAACCCTTTCCTGCCCTTCCCAAAAGGGGAAATATTGATTTCATTAATTGTAGAGGCTTAGAGCTTACCCTGGACCCGCCTCCAAGGAGAACCTTACGTGACCCAAAAAAACTGAATTCATATTCGGTTTTAGCGACCTCGAAAATGTAAAAAAAAGTGATGAAACCCGACGGGTTTTTTTTTCGTGTTGTACAGTTTTATTATTTCTTGGTCTTTAATATAAATGTTTCCAAAAAACTTATAAATAATTAATATTTTGTTTGGATATCCATTGTTTTTAATAACAGCCTTGCATCGGCACGGCATGGAATTGATGAGTTTGCGACACCGATCAATTGGAATGGCTTTCCAAGAAGATTGCACCGTTTTCCAAAGATCAGACATGTTTCTTGGTCCGACATCTTTTACATCCTTCCATAGATTTTCTATGGGACTTAGATCTGGTGATTGATTTGTTTTTCAATTCTCAATTGTTTTTCTTGGAACCAAGCCTTCGTATTTTTCGCCGTATGCTTTGGATCATTATCTTGCTGAGAAATCCAGCGAAGAGGCCTTTCTTCCTCAACATACGGCAGCATTGCATTGCTCAATATATCAATATACACAAATTGAGTCATGGTGTCCTTTATCCAAATTATCGCACCAACGCCATTCAACGAAAAACAGGCCCAAATCATTATTTTACCACCTCCGTGTTTTACTGTCATTGCCCGTTTTTCGTTTGCGGTGGTCGTCAACGTAATTGGGGTTCTTATCCGAGGCTGGTTTAGTTTTCATTGGGCAGTAGTAATGTGGCGGGACCCAAACCCTGCACATATTCACTGTTTAAGGTTCACGGAGCGAACCGCCGCTCAAATTAGCCGTCAAACTAACGGATGCCAGTTTGCCGTTGCACAGGGAACACCACGTGGAGGTTTGAGTCGACTTGGCATTCATACACGTTGCCATGTGAAGGTTCGCTCCCTGATCCCCTTGTTACGGCCACCTAAGTAATGTTTTACTGTCTTCAAGGTGTACTGTGGTCAGTATACCTTGGAAGGTGGTCTTCGAACGTATTTCCTAGTACCACTAGAACCAAAAATTTAAATTTTGACTCGTGTCAGTCCAAAGAATATTCCTCCATTTTGATGGTGGCCAACTTGCTCGTTCTCACGTGAACTCTAACTTCTTGGCGCGCTGCTGCTTTTTAGCAACGAGGGGAACCTTAGTCTGTTTCGTACTGTTATAGCACTGATATTTCGGTTTAAGTCTTCCTTAAACTTTCTGGAGGGGATAAAAGGATCACGCTTAGCTGCTTTGAGGACTGCCGAATCTTTACGGACTGTTGTTTTCCCGACTTTACCTCGAGTTTCACATTTTTTTTGCAATTCTTAACATTTGAGCAGAACAACTTTTTGTAATTTGTATGAATTCATACGTTTTTCCTTCTTTAATCAATTTTTTTATTAAAAGATGTTTTCCGTGTCACATTTTATTGAACTAAAATCAAAATATATATTTTCAATGGTGGTTAGATTTCACTGCTCTTACTTTTATTGTTTTGTCTTATTTTATTAAAATATTTAAATTTAAAAAGAAAAAACTATGCAAAAACTTTTCACAGCTCCTATTTTAAAGAACACTCAAGTTAAACGTTCGTGCGAATTTCGGGGAATCACCATTTATGTCAGCGTCATGCGCCTGGATTGCCATGTACTTTTATTTTACAAAAGTAGTATTTGACGTTTGATAAAAAGTTGGTTGATAAACATCAAGCAATTTTAGTGAAAATTTAAAATATCTCCAAACTGGGAGAGCACTCCTATTTCATCGAACACAGCTGTATTTTATTATTTATCAGTCACAAGAAAAAAAAATAATTTTGTTCCTCCCTGAACAAACTCCTGGCTACGCCCAATGCTGGTATTATTCTGTATTTGCTTTCTGAAATTTATGTTACATTATTATCTGCTAATGAATATTGTTCTTTAGCACTCTTTTTTTTTTGTATAACCTGAGCTGAGCCTAATGTGTTTTAATATTTTCGGTATTACCAATGAGTGTAGCCATTTCATCAAACGCATTTATTTAAAAATCATTAAGCAATTTTTACAGGCAGCATCTTTCGTTTATATAAAGGATTCGTAAATTATAATTTATAGATTAAAATTTATAAATTATAATTTATATGTAAATTATAATTTAAGTGTAATTACACTTTTTTTTTGTGCGCCTCATTTATAAATTACAGTTTTAGAAATGTCTACAATTAATTTGCAAACTTATATACAAACAATTAAAAAAAAAACAGTTATGATACATTTGCAAACCCATTTTCGCAAAAAACAATAAAAAAAAATTGTATTGGGTTGAAAGGGCTTTCTTCAAAATTCATTGCTTCAAAATTTTAACTGTTTAAATCTAAGAATCTAAAAAGGTCTTTTATTTAATACGCTAGTACAGTGAAAGAGATATGATTTGGTAAACAGGGGAAAGGGGGAGTTTTAAAGTTTTAATTTTAAAAATTTAATATTATTTAAGAACATACTTATAGGGATGCGTTTAAATTAGCGTCATTCGAATATTTGTGTGAGTAGTTTCAGTAAAACGAAAAAAACCCTCTAAGGGGGGATCGTGGGGGATATAAAAGTATATATGAGGTGAAAGAGGACACTTCCACCTTTAACTGAATGCTTTCATTTTTTTGATCCGTTTTGATCCGGTTTCATCCGTTTTGATTCTTAGAAGTTCTATTCCATTAAAGTAAAAATTTATAAAAAAAAACATTCATTTTGAAAACATTTTATCAGTAACACCCAAAATATAAATATTACAGCTACAACCCCATACAATAATTTAACGATAATAGTCCAACCAACCTAACAAAAAAAAAATTCAACCATCTATTGATTATAGCTTGCGAGCAATGGCCATTTATTTTTGATAAAAAAATAAAAAAACTCACCTTTTTCTGAAATTAGCAAAAACAGTTGTGTTTAAACGCATGCCACGCCCACAATTTTAGATACTTTGACCTAAATTTTTGGCTACCTAACTTTGGATATATGTACTACAAAATGGCGCAAAAATTTAATAAATCGGTTAACACAAAAAATGGACATCTTGGCCAATGGATTTAATTCTTGAGCCACAGCGCGGCGTCAGCGGCGTTCTTTGTCGTGTCGTCAGCTCGAAATAAACCACCAAGTCAAGGTTGATTAATATAGGCTGAGTCACTTGAGAGAAGCTTGGCCAAACTGTCAGAATGGTTGTACAATTTTTTTGACAGTTCGAACAAAGGCGCGAAAAAGAGTGGTTTTCTCTCAATTGGCTTACAGACTAAAGGTCTGCAGATAACCATCCATTTTACTTGTACAAACAGATAAAACAAGTAAGAACTTAATATTATTGGTACAAATACAACAACGAGTAGAACTTAACTTATGCTTACATGTTTTGTATTGAGCAGAGAGCGTATCATCTCCTTCTCTGGCTCTCATTGCAGTGTGAGCTTTTTTCTCTTTATCGGCTTCACTAAGCACAGAGTAACTGTTTTAACTCGGTGCCTAGGCCTTTAATAAAGTGATCCCATTTCAAATTTTGCTTTTATAATTTTCAATTTTTCCTGAAAATCATGTATGGCCTAAAAATCAACTTTTAAAAGACGCCGTCTTGTGACGCCAGTAGGAACCAAAAGTGACCAACCTTTATTTTTTTTTTATATTTGATACTTACTTAAATACGTGCAGAAACGCTTTTTTGAATAATTGTAATTTTTTTACGTTTTAGTAAGTAAAGGTGACCTTAATTTTTATTTTTATCGAAAGCTAATAAACATTTTTATTAAATTTATTTTTTTCAAAGTAACGCTATTTTTAGATCTATCAATGGTCACTGGGTAAAATGTCCCCCTTAGCTGCCCCTACAGTCCCCTCCTCCCTGGGTTAAAAATGATTCTTAGTTAAGGAATTTCTTGGGTTACCGTAAATAATTTTTACAAGCATCGGTATATAATGGAAACTGTTGCAAAAACTCATTTGGTGCTATGCAGTATAACTAACCATCCCATCTTTCCTCCTTTTGGGAGGATCATCCTTTTTTTTAAGCCAAAAATGTCGAAAACCTCCGAACCTCCTTCTTCGCCTTGAATCTACCTATTATCCTCAAAGTATCCTCCTTCCATATCCAAATAATAACACACATTTTTCAACGATAGTAGCTCAAACACTGTGATGCATAAAACAACTACAAGTCAGCACACTAAAGGCCATTCTGACCATTAAAGTGTTCATCAAATCGCTACCGGATATGTTTCGCCGAATCTCATCGAAATTTGAATATAATGTGGTCAACGACTAACAAACAGTTGATGAAAATGAATTTGAGGATATGCACTTGGAATAAGATATTGCCAATGTACTGATCCTCCTTTTATCCTCCTTTTGAAATAAAAATATTCCTTTGTGGCAAAATTTGGAAGAAAAATCCTTCTTTTCGACAAAATTGAGATGGGATAGTTAAGTATAACGGACAAAAGACTTTTCCGGCTTCCATCATCATTATTTCCTTTCTCTAAATTCCTATTTGTAGATATTGTAGATCCACTGTAAGTTTTATGTTTTAAACTATTTTTTATATAAGCGAGATAATAACGCACATAAATTCATACATACATGATATATAAAATCATTATATGTTTAATGTTCAACGTTAGCAAAATTTAGCAGAAAAAAAAAATAAAAATTACATTACATAGTACTGCATTTCAAAATGTTAAGCATAGAGGAATTCATCTCGTAAAATAAAATAAAAATAAAATAAAGTAAATGCGAGCACGATAATACATACATACAGCAGACGTGCTTTTAAATAACTTTTAATTATTATATATAAAGCAACACGATTTATAAAACATTTAGTAAAATAATGGAAAAACAAAAAAAAAAAATAACTTATGCAAATTTTTCATATGCCGCCAGAAATATTTAAAACAAAGGAATATTGAAAATAAAGAAAAAATAAAAATATATCAACGTTAAAAATGCTTAAGGTTAATGTTTGTAAATAGGTTCTTAATAAAAAGAAAAACAAATAAATAATAATAAATGAAAAAAAAATTTAAGAAAATTATAGTTAATGCAATAAATGGAGATTGTTCTAGGATCAATGTCTAAAATTAAAAAAAAGTAAGTTGTAAGAATCTTTTATACTATGTTCACACTGAGAGCTAAATGCGCATTTAACGAAATGCGCATTAGCAATTAAGAATGCGTGGCCGTATGCTCCTTGTAGGAGTAAAAGAGACAAATATATAGGTTGAATTCTGTAAATGCGCATTTAGCTCTCAGTGTGAACATAGTATTATGAATCAAACAGAATCCTTTATCAACACTTGAAATTGTTACAGAAGGTACAGTAATTCGCATTTGGAACCAATTAAGCAGAAGCTTGATTTTGATTAAGTAAAATATGCACGGTGACTTGTTTTGACATACAGCCCAATTCTGAACAGAAACTACCCTATAAATTTCTCCCTTTTTTTCGCAAGCCCAACGGATGCGAAAACTCACCACGAAAAGACTTGTTTTTAAAAAGTCGCAGTTTAGATTCAGTACAAGATATCGGCCATCTTATGTTTACATTGAGGAGCAGAGAGATGACATTTTTTTGTAGACTAATAGTCTAAATATGAATATGAATATAATATAAATAGTCTAAAATATAAATATAAATAGTCTACCTATTTTGAATTCAAAAATTGTGAATTTCAAATTTACAAAAAACATTTCTTTTTTAAATATTTCAAGACATACAAAAAAAAAAAAATATTCTTAAAAACATTTTTTATTCTATAAAAATTTCCGTACAATACCGTAGCTCACCAGGCCACAGGACACCGTAGTGCGTTTTCGCATCTTTAGACTTGTGTGAGTTCCCAGTTATTATAGTTTGTAACATGAATTTCTTAACACAATTTTCCCACCAGTAATTTAGAACACATTGCGGCCTAAGGTTATAAAAAGGCAGCTTCGATGGTCTAATAAGAGAGGGTGGTGCGGGCGTGGCAGTGAGTGTTAAATGACTTAAGTACTCCGCACGAAAAGTTTTCAGCTCCTGCGCCCACGGGTTTGAGAGCCTGGCTTAATGGGTTAACATTCCACCTGTTCTAAGCAATCTTCGAAAACAGAAGAAATTTTACGGTGAAAGCTAAAAAAAATGGAAAAAAGAGTGGACATTTCATGTGCGTTTTTCCGCAAAAAATGTAAGTAATGTAATGTAATTAAGGAAGGGAGAGGTGGGGTAATGTGTACCATGAGATGATGAGTAACACGGTGATTTTTCGTACAAAATGTTAACCTATGAGTAAAAAAGCAACACCAGCGATATGTTTCTTTTGACAGCATCTGGTTTTTCATAAGTGTTGAAAGAAAGCAGGCATACATTTTATTAGAGTTCTTAAAAAGCGTGAAAAGTAAGTCAATGAAAAGCTGTGTTCTAACAACGCCACACAAACGTTTATAATTGCAGGTGCAGGAGATTTCATTGTGTTCTTATCATTAATACTTTAACTCAACATAAACAGAAAAAATTATAGTTCCTGGTCTTTTAACCAACAATTTGTTGGTGTTACACATCACCCCACCGATTTGGAAAAGACCAAAAAAAAAAACATTGAAATTCTTGTCCTAAGTCATACATTTCACAAAATATGCAACAGCCATGAAAACACTGAATTCAAATTGGTGCTTCTGCAAGGCGTAGGCCTTAAAAACAATAAAAAATTCAATTAACACTTTTGTTGAAGCAGATAAAAACGTGTTACACATCGCCCCACTTCAGCCCATAATAATGCTATTGAATAATAAATTATAATCAATGGAATAATTAATGGAAGGCAGCCCTGACATTGATAATATAGTTTATATTAGCTGCATTCCCGTGGCACTGGATCAGATCAAATCTCAGTGGAACACTTTTAGTTCAACTGTATTACAATTTGGCACTACTGGCGATGAAGTGCCAAAATACGAATGCGAGCAGTGAGACCATAGTATAAGAACCCAGGTAGACAGAAAAAATTCGTATCCATATAATTTCAAAATACAGCCCTGCAATATCTCTTAAAAAAACACCAGTCTTTACTGAAGCTGGGTAGGATTTCTCAAAACAGTCTTCGAAAGCAAATTAGTAAACAAACACAAAAGCTCAAGTCATTTAAACATATTATTTTATATTTTGTCCGACGGAAAAATTCCAACAAACTATGTTTCTCCACAAAATTTTACAAAATTCAACAGGTGGCAATATTAACTCCGAGTTTGACAGTACATGGATATCAATTTCTCGGAACTCAACTCTAAAGTGTCTATTTGGGTTCTTATACCATGAGTAGGACTGAGTATATTAGTGTGCTCACATGTCAACGAAGACGGCATGATGAATATGCCAGCTGTTTGCCAAAACGTCGAAGTTCGCAGAAATTTCAATTGTAGTAAATATAACGGCTGTGTTCAAAATTGCAACTTATTCACGCAAAAGAGCTGTCCACACTGGTCTCACTACACATGTCAAAGAAAGTCGACCTAGTGAGGTCAGTGTAGCCTGCTCTTTTTGCGCAGTGTTGAATTAGCAATTTTGTACACAGCATGTTTCAAAGTTGTAAGCAGTACGGTCTGTTGAATTTGTGATAATTTTAATGAAAAAATTACAAAAACTTTATAATAAAAACTATAAAATGGCGGGAATGTCTGGCGACAACTCGCTGGTATTTTCTCGTTCTGTTCTGTCTTGAAATTGTGTGTTTTTTTTGCTATGATATCTTCGTGTTTTATGGTGAGTTATAATTTATTTCCGTTTTGTTCAGTAATAGTGAAGTGGTGAATTGAGTGTTAAAGCTTAAATTTGGTGACATTGAGCAATAATTGATATATTTTAAATATATTTTAAATTTTCAATTTCGAGCTTGCAAATGTTTGCCGCTATAAATCGACCATTTTGTCGAAGGCTAACACGGTCTGGTGGTAGTTAGTACAACTTGCTTAAGTTGTCTTTCTGAGGTAAGTGTTATTAACGCTGTAGTGGTGGAAGTTCCGTATTGCTTCAATTTGGTTTGTGCCTTGCATAATTACTGCAGTTTTGGGCTTCAGTGGGGAATAATTATTTTTTTACATTGTGGCACAACCTTATTTGAGTGAGTAGTGATTGCCTAGCAGCATTTTTTTCTCGTGTGCTTGTCGTTCTGTCTTGAAATTGTGTGCTTGTTTTGTTACGATTTCTTCGCGTTTTATAGTGCGATATAATATATTTGCGGTTTGTTCAGCAATAATAAAGTGGTGAATTGTATTGACTAATAATTGCTGTTTTTTATTTAAGTTGATCATTCAATTTCGAGTTTGCCGCTGTTTACCGTTATAAATTAACGATACCGGTCATTTTGTGGAAAGCTACCATGGTCTGGTGGTGGTTAGCGCAACTTGGCTAAGCGGTGTTTCTGTGGTATTATTAACGCTGTTGTGGTAGAAATTCTGAGTTGCGTGAACTTGGTTTGTGCCTTAGAGTAATTATTGCAGTTTTGCGCTTGTGTGGGGAATAAGTATTTTTTACTTAGTTTGTGGCAGGGACGTAAATTCATTTCTTACCAGGGGGGACCGAAAAATAACGCATAATGATAACACAAAATTATATTTTATAAATTAGAGATCATATTGTATTATAGAAAAGATCATTTATTAATAGTTATATATAAAGAACATCTAAAACAAAAGAAATCGTCTTTGCTTTAAACGACCAAAATCATTAATGACTGAGTCAACGTTAATGGTTTTAGATTCTTCATGCAGACATGCAGTTACCAGCAGGTCACTTAGTCGTTTATTGCCGCACCTGTTTCGGAGGCATGTTTCTACTCTACTCATGCAGCTTAATAAGCTTTCGTTTTCCACAGATGTTACTGGCAATGTGAGGAATTGTATATGCACGAAATCACGTCATATGCACACTACGGCGTCTCACGCTACATAGAAACATAAGTTGTTCGGCTCGGTTCCTCAAAATAATCCTTGGTTTATGTTATGATGATTGCACAAGTATTTCGACTCTATTGATAGCCATCCGTGAGCTGGAATGGTTTGAAATTACCTCTAAAAGTCGAGTTATTTTGTTAAAATATTGGTTTGTGTAGTGGTTTCACCCTCACTCACTAACCTTAGGGTAGAATCCACCCAGTCAGAGTTTCTATGCAAGATTTTGAATGATATCCATGTTATGTTTTTTTTTTAAATTAAAACATGAACTATTTATTAATATCTTTTTTAACATAGATCAAATCAATTTCTTTAATAAAATACATTTCAAAATGGTAAAAATGGTCTTGAATTTATTTAAAACCAAAACTCTTCTTAGGTTTAAGCATTTGCATCCTAATAACAGAGAATTTCTTATGTGGGTGGAAAACACCCAGAGTTAGTTCTGACGCAACTCAGTAATAGGTTAGTGATCCATGGTTAAAAAAAAAAAAACAAATGGTCAGAAATAATAGTAATGAAAAAATTCTTCCAATACGCATCAAGAAATATAAAATTTTTGCCATCGGACCAAAGATTTTCAGAACCGACCCGAACAACTTTTTTTCATGAGGAGCTTTAATGCACACTTACCATAACTTAAAATGCCTTGATCTTGAAACCACTTCTTCGCGATTGGTTGCAATAAAAACTTGTGGGAAAAACTGTTCGATTTAAATAACTATCATTCTAGTTGATACCAGAAACATCAGGCTAGCTCAAAAAGTAACGGAGTTACATCTTTTTTAAGTCCTAAAAAATAACTTTTTTTTTATTTTGATGATTGGATGCAACAGTTCCGATATTTTTTGAATGACCCTCTTAATTGCAGTACCGACGATAACAGCATTAATTCTGATAGGTTTTGCTTTATATTTTTAGATGATGCACAAAATTTTTTAATAAAAAACAGCGGTATATTTTTTTTGTTTTTCTACTTTTACACGACATATAACAACAACAACTACAAAAACAATAACAATAACAATAATAATTTTTTAATTATGTTGGAAGAGCGGTTGGAAGGAAAACGTCCCAAGGGAAAAATGTTACACTTGAAAAAGGGTTGGAGGTCGGTCCTACATATTAATCCTCTCTTGCTCTCCAAAAAGAGGTAAAAATCGATTTTATGAGCTGTCGAGGATTAGGGTGAATTGTATGGGAGCCCTCCTCAGGAGGGGCCCAAGGGGATAGGTCCTAAGGAAAAAAAGCTTCTCTTAGAAAAATAATGGAGGTCGGTCATACATTTTAACCCTCGCCTACGCTCCCCAAAATGGGATCTATTGATTTCATTAATTGTAGGGGCTTAGGGCTTACCCTGGACCCATCTCCAGGGAGAACCTTACGTGACCCGAACAACTGAATTCATATTCAGTTTCAGTGACCTCAAAAACATAAAAAAAGGTCATGTTTTCAAAACAACACGGGTTTTTTTTTCGTGTCGTACAGTGTTATTTTTCTAGCTTGAACAAAAAATGAATATGAGTCTGAGTGACACTCAATTGAAATTTCGAATTTCATTAATTAACAATTGTCGGATTTAACAATAAAATAACGGCAATAAATATAAAAATTGTCGATTTTTAAAAACGAAAATTGAAACTCAAAATAAATACAAAATTTTAACAAGGCAGTTGTTAAATAATTAACAATCGTAATTGTTAAATTTTGACTTTTTTCTGCACTCTTTTAGAATATTAAATTTTTTCGTTCTCTTCATGAACAAAAATCTGATCTCTAAAATGCAATCGTCCGAAATTTCTCAACCGAAAATTTAGATTTTCACCATCATTGGATAAAAGCTGGAGAATTAAACTTTATATTTCACCGCGAAACTAAGATTTTCTCTAATATTGGAGAAAATCAGCTTTCTGTTCTTATTGAATAGATAAACAGCTGATTTTTACAATCAGCCGGATTTTTTTTCTCCTTTCGTTGTATCGTTCTGTCTTGAAATTGTGTACTTTTTTTGTTACGATTTCTTCGTATTTTATAGTGCGATGTAATTTATTTGGGATTTGTTCAGTAATAGTAAATTGGTGAATTGTGTGGTTAGGCTTGAATTTGGTGATATTGAGCAAAAATTGCTATATTTTAAATATTTTTTTAACATTCAATTTCGAGTTTGCAGCTGTTTACTTTTGTAAATTAGCAATATCAGCCATTTTGTGAAAAGCCATCTTGGCTAAGCTGTGTTCCTATGGTAAGTGTTATTAACGCTGTAGTGGTAGAAATTATAAATTGCTTGAATTTGGTTTGTGCATTAGAGCAATTATTGCAGTTTTGGTCTTGTGTGGGGAATAAGTATGTTTTAGTTAGTATGTGGCACAACCTTATTTGTGTAGTGATTGTCTTTGGTATAACTTTGTTTTAGTTGTATAGGATAAATATACAGAAACTCCAGATAAACAGCTAATTTTGACAACTATTCGCATTTTTTCTTGTGCCGTCGTGCCGTTATGGCTTCAAATTGTGTGCTTTTTTTGTTAAGCTTTCTTCGTATTTTATAGTGCGATCAAAAACAATTCGAGAAATGGGCGCTTTTAAGGATTCAAAATCCAATGATGTTTCAGTTGCTACAGAAATTTTCATAGAAAAAATGAATAACCTATTTGATGATCTCAACTGCAAAAGTACGAAAGATCCAAATCCTTTAAAGCGCCCATTATACAGGAATTCCATTCAAAAGTTTAAGCGATTGGAAGACTACATTGAGTTTTTCAAGAATGTTGTTTTACCAACGAAAAGAGCTCGCTGCTTCAATGGGTTCATTTTGACACTAAATGCATTTTTGGGGCTCGCAAGAGACTTGTTTAATGAATTCAATGAAATAAAATTCATTATGTTCGGAAAGTGGAATCAAGATTCTCTTGAAAATTTGTTTTTTAAAATAAGATCCATGTCAAGCCTCAATTCTCACCCATCGGCACATGAACTGCAATTTACTTTTGCCAGACTTATGTCTTTGAAAGTACTGCAAAATAAATTTACAAATTATAGTGAAAGCAATTGTCGTACTGATGAAGAATTGCTGCTTGAGTGGAAAACGGCCCATGATCAAGGCATTCGAGATGTGGATGAAATTATTTTTGAGGAAATATTGGAAGTTCCAGCAAATACACAGCCAAATTCGCTTGAGGAGGATTTTTGCTCCGACGAAGTTTTGCAGGTGTGTTCAGAATTTGCTGTTCAACGATATTTTTCCGGGTATGGTATTAAAAAAATCATTTTTAAAAAAATAAACTGCGAGTCTTGTCGAAAGTATGCTGTAAAGCTAGACTCTTATATGAATTCTTGCTCGGAACTTCTAATGCAGTCCAAAAATTTCACCAATCCACTTTGCCACCTGCACCTAAAAAATCCAGCCGATTCCTATTTCGATGTCTTTTGTTATCACTTTGAAATATATAAGAGGGTATTTCAGAAAGACTGTTACAAACGAAATATTAAAAAAATTATTATGAACACAATTAAAAATGACACTGCTGAGCATCCGCTATATGGGCATTGGTTTCATAAGAGTAATCCTTGTTCGGAGCATAATGAAACGATTTTAGACTTTTTAATTAAAGTTCTACTTTTCAAAAATTCAAAATGGTTTTTATATAAAAATGAAAATTCTAAATCATTACAAGAAAAGAAAAAGCAAAACAAATTATTGAAATTAAAAGGTTAAAAAGCGCGTTTTTTAAAAAAGTATAAAATCATATTTTTGAAAAACTTAGTAAAATTGCATCAATTAAAATTTACATTAATTCTAGATCCATACAATAACTCCTCCAGAGCCTCATATTTTACTTGCAGCTCATCAGCATCTTTTGTTTTGATAATATTTGTTGTTTGATGTTTGTTTTTTTTTAATAAAGATACCCATAATTACCTATTTTTAAGTATAACTTTTATAATTTAAATAAAATGTGAAATAAGTAATGAATAAACTGTTGTTTTTATTACTTTCAGTTTTAGTTTATGCGACATTTTTTTTCTGGAAATTAAAAAAAAGATGTTATTTTTTTCCATGTAAGTATTTACGCAAGTATATCGGTAATCCCATGTCAAATCGGACGCATTCGTCCAAAAACTAATTTTGACGGTTAAGATTTCCTTCAAATTTTGCACGTAGAAACGCCAAAACAATAGCGGTTCTGACCTTGATAAATGTGAATGAAATTTTTAGTAGCCAAAAATGATAACATTTTTTATACAAATGTTGCTTAAACTGTAGACCACAAAGAAGATCAATTTAAGGATTCCGAAATATATTCTCAACATTTTTTTGTAGGACTAACAGTCTTGAAGATATAGTTGTTGTACTACGTGTCCGAATAGCAAATTTTGATTTTTGAAAAAAATTACAAAAAGATACTACATCCAAATATTTTTATTTGTTTTTAATTACTATCGAAAAGTGTCCGGTTTGACATGGAATCACCGATATACGTTTGGAGGTGAGGCACAATTTTTCTTTTTTTAAACCTTACTTAAATGTTAAAATGTTATATTCGTTAATTTGAGTGTAAGGATTTAAAAGTTTAATAAAAAAATTATGTTTCCAGAACTGAATGAAACACAATTTTTTTGTAAGAAATTTTGGTTCATAAAAAATATATATATTTCTAAAAAATAAAAAAGAATATAAAAAAAATTTATGTCAGCCGTGGGATTCGAACCCACGACCACGCGATCGGCTCGTACAGGTTGCGAACATTTAGAAAAATTAGAATTTTTGCAAAAAATTGCGATCCCAAGCTCGCCTGCGCTGTTGCCAACTTCCGTGCAAAAACAATGCCAACCACAAAAACAAATACTATTAAAATCTAAAAATAATCCAAAACAAAAACAAATAACATTGTCCCACAATTCACTTGCGTTCTTTACAGCAGCTCCTGTCAGTTGTGCTGAGGAACGAATCTTGCTTCACTTCTCGCTGACCGCGGAACATGTGGGTTTCACTCCTCGCTGGCTCGTCACCTTCTCTCACGAAAAGCTATAATTTTTATATTTGGGAAGTCTTGGTTCTCTATGTTTTTGAGTGCGATATAATTTATTTGCGGTTTGTTCAGTAACAGTGAAGTGGTGAATTGTGTGCTTAAGCTTGAATTTGGCGATATTGAGCAATAATTGCTATATTTATACAGTAGAGACCATAGAGTGTAAATTATTATCTAGAGATTGCATCAACTCTGCTAAATCTCTGGCATGTGTTAACAGAGTTATTCCACTTAAAAACATGAAGAAAAACAACTCTGTTAACCTCTGTTAACACATGATAGAGATTTAGCAGAGTTGATGCAATGTCTAGATCATAATTTACGCTGTAGAGACTCGCAAATGTTTCGTTATACGGAAAAGTTAACCACGCCAAGGTTCATTAATATAGGTTAAGTCACTTGAGAGAAGCTCGGTCAAACTGTCAGAATGGCTAAAAGGAAATCAAGAAAAAAAAAACCTGAATCTGTACAATTTTTAGCTAACAGCTCCTTTGACAGTTTGAGCAAAGGCGGCAAAAGAGTGCTTTTCTCTCAAGTGACTTAACCTATATTAATGAACCTTGAACCAGGCTTCTGCCACCACAGGTGACTCAAAAAAGTTAACTTTTTCGTTAACTTTTCTTTTTTTTTTACTCTCTTGTTTATTATTTTTTATTTAGCATCAACCAAGCGGTTAATACACTGATCAAATGGAACGAGTACAACGAGAAGTTCTCTAATGTTTCATAGCTTCTCGAACTACGATCGGATACAGTAAAATCGCATTTTGACAAACGTTTCAGTCAAAAAAAGTTAACAGATTATTTTACTGGTACAAATACCAAGTAAGTATCATCCGAATAAATTTTTGAAGCGAAGCTTTTTACTCCTCGTTCTGTGATTTGCTTAGAGTGAAATGTGAAAAATTTTGACAGATTTTTTATTGGAAATTTGATGGTGTTTCTTTGTTGCTAGCGCTTATTACAACAAGAAAATTTAATACTTTAATATTAAAATACTAAAAATATTTTATGGGGATCGAACACGTGTCCTCTTGAATGAGAGTCCAATACACTGTCAACCAGGCCACAAGGACCTGTTGGGAACAGTTGTTAATTCAATATTAATTATAACGGAAGCTAGGCTGGAGTAGATCGTCACCATCTATCAATAGCTAAAGGATTGTGTATTTGCTACAGAGATCTGCAGCAAGTCATTATAAACATAGTTGACTCGAGTATATACGCATTAATTTGGCTTCTACTTCATATTCAGACTTATCAAAAATGTTGAAGCATTCATAACACGCAACTTAAATCCAATGCTTCAAGAGTCATACTCTGACTCACAGTCGAACGTAGTCGGTATGATTTTAACTTCATTTCAATAAGTACAACATGTTGTGAACAACATGCACAAGCACTTCAAAGGAATGATGTGTTTTTCAGGGTTACCAGCTCTGGTATAAATTAAGAATTTTAGTTTGATAAATGCTATTATTGAATTGTTCTAATGCTATTGACTATATGGTAACACTTCCTATAACGGTACGAAATGAAGGTCAACGCTTCTGTTTTATTATAATTTGTTGAAGTGAGTTAATAAATTATTATATAAATATTATGAACAGAAATGATATATAATTTTCAAAAGTATCATATTTAAATAATGTATTTTCTTTTTTTTATGTGAATATACGTGAAGTTACTTATATAATTATTTTGCTGAATTTAAATAAACAAACTTTATTAAATTGAAATTTATTTTTATTATTTCTTTTGGAGAAGTTCCCTTTATATACAAGGTGTGTTATTTTACTTTTACACCATTTCGTGAAACGCACAGCGAAATTTTATAAAAAAGTGTTTACTGCATCTTAAAATCCAATTAAATGTATTTCGTTATAAAAAATTCTATGGTAACCCTGCTTCTCTTCTAACAGCGAGCGTAAGTTCAAAAACAGCCACTGCGTTTGACTGGAAAAATTCGCACGCATTCCTAATGAACTATGGGACTTTAGCTTGAGCTATGAGTACTTTGTTTGAGCTATGGGTTTTCGGTATGATTTATAACAAGTTCTTTGATGTTGCAGAGTATTTGGTAGACTTTGACGTTCGATTGACGAATCAAACATTGAACTATGATTTTCTTTCTGTAGCAAGAGTGCTTCGAGTAGTAGTGGTGGTTTTTGTTTGAAGTGCACGCACTACAACTCGGTTTTGCATGAATCACTATAAGTCGCAAAAACGTGACTCGTTGCAGATCTCTGATTTGCTATGCTACAACTAAGAAAAATTTGCTTTTATTTGCCACAAGGTGTCTCCAGCATTGGTGTGTTTGCATTGTGAATGCGTTTGTGGTGTTGTTGGTACGAAGAAAATTAACAATGTCCACAAGTGCGTTTTTAAGTGTCAAAAAAATAGATGATATCAATAAATATGGAATTAACAAACGCATGCATGACATCAGCAAGGTATCTAAAATGTTTGTTAAATTTTGTTTCGTGTGCGTTCTTTAATATATATTTTTGAAGAGAAGCTTTTTTCTCCTCGTTCTGTGATTTGCTTGGAGTGAAATCTGAAAAATTTTCGACAGATTTTTTCGCTAGGTAATTGAAGAAAAAATTTTTTTCAGTGCAGCCAAGTTCACAACCATGTGTGGAGAGTTAAAATGGAGAGTCGCTGGCATTATATCCCCGTATATGTAATTGGCGTGGAAATTTGACATTCAACAATAAAAAAAAATAAATAAGCAGTAAATATGTTTTCTGTATATACGTAATTTATTTGATGTTATTTTATACTTTTGAATTTAAAAGTTAATTTATTAAAAAGAAAAAATGTAACTGCGAAAAAGCTTCGCCCCTCTCGTGTGTTCAACGACGCACCTATGTTTTTTTATTTATTGTTTTGTTTATTTTTTTATTTTTTTTTTTCATTTTTTAATTTAATGTATGGAATTCATATGAAAAAAGTGTGAAATATCAATGGAAAATATACATATATGATATGTTTGTAAATATACTGCTTTTTTCTTATATCATGTACATTTGTACATATAAATTACACTATTGTCCTTAAAAAGTTAACAATTCATAAAAGTTGACAGAGCCAAAAACAAACAGGTTAACTTTTGTGAGTCTCTACTGTATCTACATATAATAATATACATATGCCAGTAAAAGGTTGCGGGTGCTTTTGTATACAAAATTGCAGCTGCTCCTGCGTGGCAGTTTATTAAAATCAAAATTAAAATTAGCTATGAAAAATTAAATTTTTTTTTTATAAGTTCACCTGTTGAAGCTTGATTCACAAATTTTATGGGACATTTTACATAAACGGGAAAACAAAAAAATTTTAGTCATTTAGGTTAGGTTTCTTTTTGGCTATCTTACGCTTTATTGATACCCAGCTTGTGTACAAGTATTCGGACCTGTGTGAACCCTAGTTCGAGTTATCATTAAAGGCCAAAATATTACTGCTCTCGAAAACGATTTCGACAACGAATTGAAATTATATTCAAAAGAAAATATTTTAAAATCTTTAGAAATGGAACTCTTCCATTGCCTCATAAAAAATTGACATTATGACTGACAAAATCATTCAATTCCAATAACAATTACTATATATTTTTTTTTGTATTAAAATTTTTTGAGCGAGGTATCGAATCCGATAAAAGTCATATTTAAATCTCATAAAATATGCCAATATATACCAATATCTTATACCCAATATATTATTTAAGTTATTTCATCAAAATAAGTCTTTCTTTGAAAACTGGATTAATTTTGATTAAAATGTAATCAGTCGTGGATTTAAGAATTTTTTCGAAAAAAAGGATATTAAGATTTTTAGGTGATTTTTCGAAACCTGTAATTTGGAAAAGACTTCGCGTAGGGCTAAATTTTTGTGCCAAGTTTGAGTTTTTAGATGTTTTACATACCAAGAAAACAACAAAATAGACTGGGAAAACTTTTTAGTCAT
The DNA here is from genome assembly GCA_914767935.1 of Coremacera marginata. Classification (NCBI taxonomy): domain Eukaryota; kingdom Metazoa; phylum Arthropoda; class Insecta; order Diptera; family Sciomyzidae; genus Coremacera; species Coremacera marginata. The sequence continues at coordinate 2,556,596 of OU612048.1, forward strand.
CCGCCTTACGTGGATTACCCCATAATGTGTTAAATTTCGTGTTTAATTTTTTTGCTTTATATAGCTTTTAAAAGTTAAAAAAAAAAATCCATCCAAACAAATGCTTTCTCAAAAGTTTTGGGTCCGATAAGCTTAGATATTGCATAAAAAGTGTCAACCTTATTTTCTATAATTTATGAAATTATATTCGTGCTAGGCTTAATTTCAAATATACATTTTTCCGGATATCAGGGTCATTTCGAGCATCAAAATCCACAATTGAAAACGGTTCTTTGATATACAAGCTCCTTGCAGTTAAATTCCAATATAATGATTATTATGAGTTTTATAAGAAAAGTTAATCTTTCATTTGGCCAGACAAATTTTTCATTAAGTAAGCGGAGTTTTTTAAATTGACTTTAAAAATGTTTAAACTTTTGCATCTTCAAGTAAATTAACATTATTATCTTAGTTTATCTTAAAAAAAAATTACATTTTGAATTTAATAGTCTCATTTGTGTTATTTTTTCATACTTTCTAGACCCTGAGGGGGGGGGGATTTGAACACCTAAAATTCCCCCCCCCCCCCCCCTTGGCTACGGGCCTGATCCACGACATCATTAGAGATGAGCTTGAATTCCTTATTATATATTTGAAATCATAAATTATATTGCTTAAAATCGAAAATTTTTTGCATTTCATTCAACAATTTTTAGTATTGGTTGGCTTGATAGTTATTTATACAATTTTACATTGAAAGACCTATTCATGAAAATCTACAATTGTAAACCAGTATTTTTCATATACTCGTATCTCTATGCTTGTTGTAATTTTATGATTTCAAAACAAAATTTGAATCTTAAAAATAATAAATTTTGATAAAAATTGTCAGCTGCTTTTTATATATTGTCAATTTCATTGAGAAATTTTGTTTTTTGAGCTTCAAATTTTTATGTTGAAATCAAAAACTTACAACAAACATATAGAAATATGAAAAATACTGGTTTACAATTGTAGATTTTCAAGAATAGGTCTGTTAAACACTTACTTAACCAAAAAAGCTAAATAGTTAAGTTTAAGTCCCGTAGATAAAACATACATTAAGCTGCAACTTTTTGCAACTTTTATTTTAAATTATATCTTTATTTCTTAAAAACTCTACGACGGTCTACAAAATGACAATGCCTCGCGATATTAAAATATAATTTTGTGTTTCAAGGTTGAACATTTAAAAATATTATGTTTAAATATTTAGAAGTGCATTTGTCAGTAAAGTAAATTTTATAAACACACTCTGCATAAAAAAGAGAGTTTCAGATATACCCTAATTTCTGAATATTTTTTTTTTAGGAATGAACGAGTGAATTATATTTCAAAAGTTTCGAATTTTGTCCTAATAGTTTGGTTCACTAAATTTTCACAAAACGTCTCAGAAACCAGAATTTGAATGGTCATCTTTTTCAAGCTGCATTCGCTAAATAATTACCTAAATACGTGAACTTTCCACGTAAGTCTTTGTGTCCCCCCTAGGCAAAATCCTGCGGATGCCCATGGCTGGATCACTAACTTTCTTCTGTTCTCGATAGGTAGAAATGACGCAGTCCACCTCAAGTTCCTTAGGTCAAAGTATGTTTGTGACATGGTTTTCTCGAAGGCTGAGGTAAAGCTCAGCCGCCCCAGGATCCTGTGAAAGATCCACTAACTTTCACAAATTATTTTGAAGTAAACACACGCAGGGTTTTCAATAATTCAAATACTCCTTTTATTGAACAATTTACCAACTTAGTATCTTAAATAAGCAGCCTCAGATAGGAGTCGGCGTGGGTATTGGTGGGTTACGGTCTCATTTTTTTGGTATTCGGTTCAGTAGCCAGCAAGTGCCTCGGTAATCGGTTGGTAAGCACTTGGGTAATCAGTTATTACCTAGGTAATCGGTTAGTCAACTCTCTGGCGCTGGCTAGTGTCTCAGTGAGTATTTGAGCACTCGGTAATCGCGTGGTAATCGCTTCAGTAGCCAGTGAGTGTCTTGGTTATGGATTGGTACGCACTTTGGTAATGAGTAGTTGTTGCGGTAATCGGTTGGTAGCACTGCGGTAGTCGGTAGTCGCTTCAGAAACTGATAATCACTTGGTAATCGCTTCGGTAATGAGTAAGTGCCTCGGTAATCGGTTGGTAAGCACTTCGGTAATAAGTGATTGCCTAGGTAATCGGTTGGTAAGCACCTCGGTAATCAGTAGCTACCTCGGGATTCGGTTGGTGAGCGCTTCGGTCATCGGTAAGTAGTTGTTAAGGCTAAGAAAGGAACGCTCCTATAAAATCTTATAATTAAATTGAATCAACTTAGCCGCAGCAGAAAGCGTTGCGGCATTTGCCGGCGTCGCAGCCCCGAAGAGAACCTTATCGTCGGTCGAGGCAGTGACGCGGTAAATAAATAAAAAAAAAAAGAAGAAGAGCCTAGTGACGCGGTAGCAAGAGCCTGCGTCGCTGTCCCGAGGAGGACCTAGCGGTTGATCGAGGCAGTGACGCGGTCAGAAAATGCAAAAAGAAGAAGAGAATTGTGAAGCGGTAGTGAGTGCCTGCGTCGCTGCTCCGAGGAGGACCTAGGTCGGTCGAGGCAGTGACGCGGCATATAGGAAATATGAAAGTCAACGCAAGGGGACCACGAAATATAAATTAACGAAAAAAAACCGTCTACCACTGCCCTGCGGAGGACCTCGCGGTCTATCAGAGCAGCGGCGCGGTGAGCAGTTCACCGTTGCTTCGGAGAGGACTTTGCAGTACCTGCCGAGGCAACGGCTACTACTCTGCTTCGGTTGATAGAAGCAGAGATTTTGAGCTTAGCTAAGAAAGGAACGCTGCCTTCACCAATTTCGTGGTCTCCATTTACGTGACTCGTAAAGAAAACCCTTTGCGAACTATATTCTTTTTCCCTATGCGTATGCAAATAGTGCTTGCCGGCTATGGGCACATTGATTTTGTTGTTGTCCTTATGCCGAGTCTATTTTGGTACTGTTGTTTGTTTGTCATTTATTTTATGTATATCGTGTTGTTGGTGATCTCCTGGTTGGGCTAGTTGCTGTGGTTGTTGTTATTTTGTGTATGTCGTGTTGTTGGTAGCTTATCTGTGGCTGATTATATAGAGTATATTATTATTATCTTTAATTATTACTATAATTTTATGATGTACTTAGATGTAATATGAAATATAATTAAATATATAGTATGATATAGTAGATATAATATGAATTGTAAATATTGTTAAATATTGATTTGTAACGCCATGTTACATGTTTTACACACAGCCGAATTTATATGATCTTCGCAAGATAGTTTGGAGTTAATGTAGTAGCCGAGATTTTCAACATGTTCAACAAATTTCAGTTCGACACTATTTAGATAAATGAACGGTATATCAAGAACATCGTATCGAGCTTTAAAAATTGGCAAGATATATGATTTTAAGGGATTGAGGAGCAGTTTATTGGGCTTAGCCCAAAAAGATATTTTCTTTAAGTCTTTGTTAAGCTTAATACAAAACCAAGACAAGTACAACTGAAGATCATCAGCATATGCAGGCATGGTAACATGGCAGCATTTGGTGAAGATATCGTTAATAAACATTGTGAATAGAAGCGGACCAAGTACAGAACCCTGAGGTACCCCACAGGTTAAGTAACTAAAAGCAGACAGACTATTTCCCACCTTTACTCTTTGAGACCTTCGGCTTAAATAACTATCTAGCAGACGGACAAGTAAGTCTGTTCAGTTTTTTGTACAATAGGGTATGATTAACCGAATCAAAAGCCTTGGAAAAATCTAACAAACAATGCTTTGTGCCTCAGATAATATGCGTTTCTAATATAATCTAAGATCTTAACAATAGCCGTGTTAATTACTAAAAAACCGAACAAAGTCGTATTGTTTAATATTTATTTGGCAGTGTGCAGCGGCAGGTGCATCTGCTTGTTCTGATAAAATACAACTGACTTTAGTAATAAAATAGTTCAAGACAGAAAACTGACATTTCATTTCAGCGAATGGATAACTAAAAAACCCAACATATTTCATGGCGTTGCCAAATATAAAAGTTATAGATTTATATAAATAAAGATACACGATGGCAGTACTGTGAGGAAAGCAACATTGGAGTGATAATATAATGCCAATGTGAGGTGATATGCGATGCCAACGCGCACAATATTGTGTGGGGAAGCATCAATAACAATGACTGCTTGAATTTGTGGAGAGGTATAATCTGTTGGTAGCAAATAGAGGAGCACAGCCGACTTTCATTGATGCGAGGCGAGCGGAAATCATTGATGTAAGCCTCATTTGCAGAAGCATTCTGAACAGAATAGAAAACTGGAGAGTCGTCGATAGGCTAGCCATGTCTGACCACAAATACATTCAGTTTGAATTCAAGTGTGGAATCTGACGCCAACGGAATAGCAAGAAGGTCAGGTTCCCAAGAATATAGGCGAAGTTGAGGGAAACACTGACCCAAAAAGCTATAAAAGTACCAGGGAATACAGCGGAAGTGGAAAGCCATGTCAAATATCTTAGTTCGGCCATGGCCGAAGCTTACGAGGTGGCATGACCTTTATCCTCAGTGGACGAGGCTGATCCGATGCCATGGTGGTGTACGGAACTCGAATCCCTGAAGAAGAAGGTTAGGAAGGCCTGTAATCTGCACATGAGAGGGGATACCGCAGAAACATGGGCAGACTACAAGGCACGGAAAAGGGAACTGAAGAACCTCAGACGACACCGTCAAAGGCAGTCGTGGAGAGACTTCTTTTCTAGGATGGAAACTATTTCGGAAGCATGTAGGCTTCATAAAATGGCTTCAAAAGATCCATTCTCCAAAGTGAGACTGATCCAAAAAACGGATGGAACCATGGCAGAGAACTAAGACGAGTCGATGCAAGTTCTGATGGAGGTGCATTTTCCTGAAAGTTTTAGGTCTGACGGCCCGTGGACACCCTAAAAGAAGGGATGCACAGGGTTGGCAGACTGGAAGCCGAAAGAATGATCACTATGGACGGGGTGAGGAGTGCTATACGCTCATTTGCTCCGTACAAAACATCAGGGATGGGCGGTATATTTACGGCTATGTTGCAGTGGGGGGAAGATCTCATTGCACCTAGGCTGTGGGGTATATTCGTTACTTCCTTAGCGACTGGGTACGTTCCGAGAGTCTGGAGAGAGTCGAAAGTTGCCTTTCTTTCGAAGTCGTGGCAAAGTCGTTCAGACCGATTAGCCTTACATCTTTTCTCTTGAAAACGATGGAAAGAGTGGTGGTTGATTGTCTTGAGCGCACTTCGCTGATGCATAATCCTCCGAGTAGATGCCAACATTCGTATAGAGCAGGTAGATCTACGGAGAGTTGCTGAAATGGAGCTGTTTTCAGGAGGCATTGCGATGGCCACATTTAAGGACATCGAGGGTGCTTTCGACAAAATATGCTTTGGAAGGCTGCGGCAAGCCCTGACAGAGCGCAATGTAAGCCCAATGATAGTAAATTGGGCAGACAATATGCTTAAGCACAGGGCGGCCAACATGCAGAATGGTAGAGTCAAGACTAGAGGTAGAGTAAAAAGAGGATGCCCCCATGGCGGGGTGACTCACTGCTGCATACCACACGATAGGGTATGCAGATGACATTGCGTTGGTGGTCTATGGTAAGTTCATTGACACCATTTCAGACATCATGAAGTGAGCACTCCAAATGCTGGAAGAGTGGTGTCGAGAACAAGGCCTTACCGTAAACGCAGGAAAATCAGATAATATTCTCTTTACTAGAAAGAGGAAGAGGGTAGGTCTGAGGAGAGAACCACTCAACAATCAACATGTCCACGAAAGCTAAATATTTAGGGGTAACCCTTGATAGCAAACTGAACTGGAACGAGCATGTAGGAGATAGGAAGCAAAGAGCCCAGAGGGTTCTGTTTTAGTGTAGACGCGCTTGTGTTGTCAAATGGGGGCTAAGCCCAGAGTCTATGAAATGGGTCTTCACTATGATGGTTAGACCTGTCATCACGTATGCCTCGGTGATTTGGTGGACAAAAGTCAGCCAGAAAACTTCATTAAGAAGAGACTGGACAGAGTCCAACAGCTGGCGTGTGTTGGAATAACAGGTGCAATACGCACGACTCTAACAAGCGCAATGGAGGTTCTGTTAGGTATGGATTTAGAAATAAAGAAAACGGCGGCGCTAACAGCCGACAGGATGTTGCGAAATGCTACGTGGCATGGATCAACCGCTCTACATGGTCATATGCGCATCCTTGATATTGTACACAGAGATGTCAGGGAGACGTGTATGCTTATGGACGGAAGGCAGAGAGTAAGGATAGCAGTAAAATGCTATAAAACTCTTATAACAGATGGAGTTATTTGTGAAAAAATCGCTGGTAACGATATTAGTATATTCGATATAACGATATCAGCAGAGCCGGGGCAGGCGTTTACTTCGAAGAGTTTATCCTATCCTGTGTACTGAGTTTGGTGAGGTTTGTGTCTGTGTATCAGGCGGAAATGCTTGGTGTAGTGCATGCGCTGGACCATCTGATAAATGACTGGGTCAATGGCAAGAAAATTGTCATTGCCCTTGACAATCAGTCAGTGATTAGGTGCATGCAGCGTGCAGGCATCACTTCCAGGTTGGCCATAGAGTGTCTTACCAAACTCAATAGGTGCGCTCAGATAAATGAGCTCACACTGATGTGGGTAAGAGGACACTCTGGCTTAGAACAGAATAAAAAAGCTGATTCTTCTGTGGACCAGAGCCACGTATCGCCAAAGGCCATAGGACAACATGGTGTCAGGCCTTATTATCCAATGGACGGACACGGAACACCGTAAAAGGTGGGAAGAAGCTGTTAATTCCAGGGAGTCGAAGGCAGCCGTGAAGTGGTCTCGGAGTGAGGCAGCAAAAATTATCCATTACAATCGAAACATTTTAAGCTGGCTTACTGCACTGTTCACAGGCCACGGTCTCTTCATGTACCATCTCAGGAACATGACTCTGACCGAGGACGATGCGTGTAGCTTATGCCTAAAGGAGCCGGAAACAGCAGCACACATTCTGTGCCAGTGTCAGGCGTTAAGAAGCATTAAAAGCCGAGATTGTTCAACTGACCTACAAGAATATGCTTGAGGTGACAAAGGATGCTTATGTTAGGAGCATGGTCACGTATGAAGGCTCCAAGCGGTAGCATCCTTTGTCCAATGGGGACGAAAAGGGACCTATTGTGGTCCGCTTCGGCCAATCCCCGATTTATTATATATGTATAACGTATTTAAAAATATTACGTTTTAAATATAACGATTTAACCAATCACTTTGAACTTTTAACCGTGGTTCAGGCGCGTAGACAAGGGGGAATTTTAGGTGTTAAGCCCCTCTCAGCCCCTTAGGGTCCAGAAAGCTTAAAGAAATAACACAAATGAGACTTTAAATTCAAAATGTGATATTTTTTTAGATAAATTGTGATAATGCTGTTAATTTCCTTGAAAACTTCACTTAATTATTGAAAAATTTTTTTGGCCAAGTGAGAGATTAACTTTGCTTATAAAAGTCATAATCATTATATTGGAATTAATTTTCAAGGAGTTTGTATATTAAATAATCAGTTTCAATGCTCAAACAGTCCCTGATATTCAGTAAAATATATGCATGAAATTACACATAGAACGAATATAATTTTGTAAATTGAAGACAATTAGCTTGACATTTTTTTATGCCATATCTATCAAGCAAACCATAGTTGACGACTATGTCGAAATTCCGACTAATTCATAACTATTTCGAGCTGTCTTAAAGAAATCGTTACAAATTCGTTACGCAAATATCGGAACACTTTCACTTTTTATACGAATTTATATAAAATTTCGTTATGCGATTGTTTTTACGACATATTAAAATGCTAACAGAGTAAAATTTCCTTTCTTCGAACTGTCTGAACGAAATCGTAACATTTTCGTAACATTTTCATAAGGACCCGTTTCGAAATCGTTACGATATTTCGTTGCAAAGTCGTATCAACTCCTTCATACGAATTTCGTTACGATGTCGCAACTAAATCGGATTTCGAAATCGGAAAGATTTTAAAATATACTTAACGAAATCGTAACAAACATTTCGCAATCTTTCCAATTTTGGAATCCGATTTCGTTACGAAGTCGTAAAGACACATCGTAAAACAGCTTCACCAAGTGAACTTATTAAGAAAGGTTTGCATTTTTCATAGCTGTTTTTAATTTTGATTTTAATAAATTACAAGAGATCTAACATATTTTTACCATTCACACTAATATTGTTAAATTAGTAAAATTTTGTCACACACATTTTTACTTTTTGTGCTAGTTTTCGGAATAATACTTTTTAAAAGAAATGAAAAATTCTCAATTTGAACCATTTTTCAACTAACCATAGGCAAAAATCAAAAACTTAATATTCAAAATTTATTTGTAAAAAAAATGAAATTAACTCTTCTCATCTCTCTTATGGTCATTTAAAAACAGGCATATTCAGTCTTAAAAGAAAACGGAGTTGCTTAAAAATTTTCATTAATTTTCTACTTATTAACTTTTAAATTTTCTAGTTATTACTGGTATCTACTTATAGATTTTTTATCAAATCCCCCCTCCCCACAAAGTAAATCCTGGCTACAGGCCTGCCGTGGTTTGATGTTTTTATTAGCTATATTTTAGAATGCAAAATATTTTATTTCTTACAAATATTTTTTTGAATTTTGTCCCGCTAAATTGAGAAAATCACACACTGTTAATGAAATGCTTCGAATTTCATGTTATATTTGTCTAAATAAAACATTACTTAAACGACAACAGTTATTTAAAAAAATTATTTTGTTATCAGTAACATGAAAAAATAATGTACCCCTGAATGAAATCCTGGTTACACCCATGCATTTCTTGACATTTTACTCTCTTTTAATGTATCACGAACGAACATTGTTGATTTTTGTAGCCTATTATTTTGCTACGTTTTGCAAGTTACACAAAACAATGTTAAAATAAAGCTGCTTCCGTAGATTACTATAAAAATTTTAACAAATTGGAAATAAATTTTATATTTTCACTTTGAAAATAAATTTACCAGAGTCTCGCTTAAAATTACGCTGGCCACAATATCAATCTAGCTTATTATATATCAATAGAGCATGCACTGCTTCATTTTGCTCTACTGTGCGTGCTGGCTTAACTGCTGCTGAGAGTGCGACATCGCTGCCACGCTATTGGCTTGAGCTCATGCTCAGTGACAACAATGGCGCACAATGGCGCATGTTTATTGGTGCGTACCAATGTGTGTGTGTCACAGGCGTAGCTGATTGGTTGATAACGCTGAAGTTTAGTCATTGGTCGAAAAGCAGTGTGCGCTCTCTATATTGACTGCATGTTAGTTAAGAGAGTGTGACAAGATTATCATTTAAGAGTGCGTTTTGTAAAAGAGAGCGTGTGTTGCTAAGAGCACAGCTGAATTAAGAGCAAACAACGTGGTGCTGCTGCTGCTGCTAGTGTTTAAAATTGATGTTGCTGTTGGGCTGATGCTGAAATTTATAATTAAATGATTTACATCGTTGACAATGATGCGTTTTTTTTTGCTGTAATATGCTGAGATTTGCCTAACTTTAGTTTTTGTTGTTATTAAAACTGCTTAAGTTTTGCTGTCGTTTTAGCTGTTATTGTTGTTATCATTTTAACTGTTGTTATTATTTTGGATGCCAACAGCAACTACAACAACAGTAACGTCTCATCTTTGCTGCTGCTGCTGCTGGCGCTGTTTCTTAGGCTGCTGCGACTGCTTCGTTCCTCGTGCGCTCGCTCGCCTGCTCATACGTTCCTGCGGCCGATCGGTCTTTAGTCGCAGTTGAGCACTGCTGCGTGTTTGTGCCATCTTCGTCGTATCCGTGAATAACTCGGACTTGGCTTTGGCTTCGACGTCGTGTTTGCGTGTATATAAATTTGTTTCTTTTTTTTTCTGTTGTTTCTGTCTTCTTCGACACAATACAAAAAAAAAAAAAAACTTCGCCCTGTCTTGTCTAGCCTAGCCTTACGTTGCCATGAACTGGATCGAGCGCCCGTTTTTTTTGTACGTTTTGTTGCTTGTGTTACTTAGTTTTGTTATTATGGATAAATGGTGTTTTCATATTTGTTTTTGTTATTGTTGTTGTTGCTGTTCGATTTACTTTGACTTCCTGTTGTTGTCAAAGTGACGCGCGTAACAAACAGCGCTTGTTGCGTAAGCGAAAGCGCATGAATGCGGCATCAACGCGTTTGAATGTGTTGTTTTTTTGTTTTGTTCAATATTTGTTTTTGTATCTTCTACTTTACGCGCGCTTTATAAGTTTATGCGAATTTTAAGAGCTTTTTTTTTAGCACAGCAACAATAAAAACCAAACTAAGTGTCACAAATGACGTTTCTGATAGCGCTGCAGCGTAATACGCAACAATTTCGCAAGCAACAATAGTCAAAACACAGAATTGTTATAAAAAATGTTGAGCAAATGATGCTGATTAAACAGCAACAAAAAAAAAATGCTAAATTTAAACTTTATGAATTAATTAAACTTAAGAAAATTATTGTGCAATTACAGCTGACTAAAGAAAAAATCAAAAAAAAAAATATTAACGAGCATGAATAACAAATTTTGTAGGAATCTTTATAACAAATTTAGTATTAAATGTTGAGGAATCTATGACAGGTATACAAGTGGCCGATAGACGTTTTTGTCTGAACAGACGACAGACAGCTTAATAAGGACAGTTAATTTCTATCAAAGCATTGCTTAGTAATCAAGTAATACGAATTGTTGCATTATAGCAGACGGTTTGATTGCCGGCTTAACTTTTATAGTTGATGAAGCTTGAAAATATGTTGTTGATAGTATTTTTAATGTCAAAGCGTATATATCTTATGAATTATGGCGCTTTTTGAAGAAAATATATCTTAAACATTCTAGATATCTGATAGAGACCCATTTTCGGGTAACGTAAAGATAAAGGTTTCAAACATATTTTTATAGTTTTCATAAAAAATGTTCAGTTTTCACATTTCTTCAAGTCATACTTTTTCATCAAACAGGATTTTTAACAATTGTTAAGGATAACCCGATCAAAGTTATCATCCGCTTCTATTTGCTTTTATTTTCTTCTTTAATAAATAAATTAGAAATACTGAAATGAATTTTAATTGCAGAGAAGAAGTATTACAAAGTTTTTGCATTCAAAAAGCATTAAATTCAATACTATACAATAGCTATGAAAATTTTTCAACAACTCTGGCTGTTAGTGCCGCTTTTTTAAACTTTATTTTATGCCCTTTGAAATAAATTAAAAGTACGTTTGTATTATATTCAATACCTTTCGTCTTAAATTTCAAATTCTTAAGATGCAAAATCTTTATCTTAAATCTCTTATACAAAAAATAAAAATTTGTAAATATGTTGCTTTTGTTTAAAATTTTTTATTGTTATAATAATTTTGTTAAGTTGCATCGAGTTTATTTAACTTTTGCACTTTTAAAAACATCGATGCGGCGTCTGAAAAAATATAAAAAAAAAAAACATTATTTAGTGAAATTTTTCATAAAATCAAACCTTAAGGTACACCGAGAAAAAAAAGCTTATGTAAAACTAACAAAAAACACAGTATAATTTATAAGCTGGCTTTGGCAGTTTTCAGCCTCCCAAGTTCTTCATCAAAACACCTAAGTTCTACGTGTTAACTTGCCAATTTTTATTTGGCCCATAAATTCACTAAATATTTTGTAATTTATACATGATGGCTACTACTTAATTTTGTTGAACAATCTTCAAACTTTGTTGAACAATCAAAGTTTAATATATAAATAAATATACAGGGATAAGAATAAGTATAAGGTAAAATACTGCATATTGCTTGCGTACAAAATTACCAAAAAAAAAAAAAAAAAAATGATTAACTAAACATGTAATTAAGGAAAAAAATGTTTTATTTTATGAAAATCGAAATAAAAATTTCGTTGAATGACATAAATTTAAATTTTACAGCATAAATTTACAAAGTAGAAAAAATTTATGAATTTAGATCAGTTCTGGGCGCTCCATTGCTCACTGAGCGCTCTCTGAGCGTAACTTTTCAGATGTACACAAAGCTCACAACACAAGAGCATATCATTCAGTCGTTCCCCTGTAGGAAACTCAACTAATTTAAAAGTAGTTGATAAAGTAGTTTTTTGTCAACCACAACTAGTTGAAATTCTGACATTTTTCCATAGAACGAACTAACTTATTTTGTATGGTGATGTCCGCTAAATAAGTCAATTGACTGTCTTCTGCATATATTTTCAACTACTTGTTAAACTAGTTACATTTAAATTATTTTTTAATTGCTTTAAAATAACCAATTGAAAACTATTACTGATGGCCAAAAGTTATTAATATTTGATGAAATAACATGGTTAAATATATATATAAGCTTGTAATCTAATAAAAATTTTCAATTAAAACATGCCAACATCAGAGTAGTTGCCGCCTTAATATAATTCAAAGTAGTTTATCAATCACTGGTTTTTAAGAAGTATTTCAATTACTTCATATATTGAAGTGGATGCCGCCTTAATATAATTCAAAGTAGTTCATATACTGGTTTATTTTAAACTAGTTTTTTAATTAGTTGTTTTTAAAAACAAGTTAGTTTGTTCCTATAGGGTCGGTATGAACTCAGTGTGCGCGATTTGAGTGCGCACCAATACTAACAAAATAAGATAAGATGTGACTGTGTTAGAATGCCCAGGCCTGATTTAGATCACGAATTTAGATAGAAAATATTAATTGGATATTTCTGTTCTAATTAGTTCACAATTAAAAATAAAAAAAAACTAGTAAGGGTGGAGCTTCGGCAGAGTACCGAAACTAAAATACCCCCCCGCGGCCATATTTAAGTATATTCAAAGTCTTTAGCCAAGACATACACCATGACATTCAGTTTTATATATTAACGAAAGTTTTCCTATTTTGATGACGTCACTTTGAATGGGAGGTAGGCGTGGTGTTCATCCGATTTTGCCATATATCATAGGGATGATTCATATTATATATCAAAGCTAATGTGCAAAATTTCAAGATATTTCATTAATTTTTATGGATTTTTAAGAGATTTTACGTTTAAAATGAAACCACTTTGTATGGGAAGTGGGCGTGGTTTACATCCGATTTTGCCATATATCATACAGTTGGATTATATTAAATATCAAAGCTTATGTGCAAAATTTTAAAACATTTCCTTAATTTTTGCAGATTTTGAAGAGATTTTACGTTTAAAATAAAGCCACTTTGTATGGGAGGTAGGCGTGGTTTCCATCCGATTTTTCCAAATTTTATAGCCAGGATTAAGACTAAAGAGCAAAGCTTACATGCCAAACTTCGAGGTATTTCTTTAATTTTTGTGGATTTTAAAGACATTTTACGGTTAATAAAAATAAAGACACTTTGTATGGGAGGTAGGCGTGGTTTTCATCCGATTTGGCCCATTCTTGAACTTGATCTTCCTTTTTTAAAAATAAACTTATATTTTGAATTTCATCGCGATAGCTTTAAAATTGCGGCTGTAATCGTGTCGACAGACGCACAGACGGACAGACAGACGGACACACGGAAATCGACTCAGGAGATGATGCTGATCAAAAATATATATACTTTCCTATACCTGCCACGCCTCCTTCTTGGCGTTACAAACGGAATGACAAAGTTAATATACCCCTTACGTATTACGCGTTGGGGTATAATAACACTATATTTATGTTCCTAAGTGGCGGCCGTGGCGCACTGGGTAGAGTGTGTGGCCTATACACCAGAGAACCCTGGCTCGAATCCCATCGAGCACAAAAAGTTTTTTCAATTCAATTAATTTTTCTGTTCGGCCGTCACCTTTCTGCAGACAATGGCAAACCTCAGAGAGTAAAAACTGACATGAAAAACGTTCGGAGTCGTCATTAAACGTGTAGGTCCAGTTCTCTATCATTTGTGTTCAAACATTTCACAACACACCCAGCTCAATTGATCATAAGAAGCTCGTTCAAAGTCCTTTCAAGGCCTGAAATGGCCATTTCGTTTTTTTTAAGTCGATTTTTAGAATTTTTTTTTTTTTTTTGTGTTTAATTGTTTCACTTTTCTTAAATACTGCCACTCACTTTTTACAATCAGAAACTGGTTTGGAAACCATTTATTACTCAATTTTAATTATCTGAGTGTTCGACAGCTCTGGTAAGAAATGAAATGGAAGAAACTCTGCTACATGGTATAATGACTTAGAAGGTAGGAGTGACAACTGTCTATTTTCTCAGAGCGTCGACCATTGCTTGACAAAATCAATACAAAGTTTAATTAACCATCTGCTTTGCCGCTTATTCGTTTTCTCTTTTTCTATGTGTTTTTGCCATGTGCTGGTTGACAAAAGAACTGTCACTCCTACCTTAAAATGATACTTAAAGTACTTTTCCATTGTATGCCAGTATTCGAGTTCAACATGAAGGCAATATTAGCTGTATGAGCAGTAGCACAACCAAAGGGGGGCTTTGGGGCTTAAAACCCGCTCTTCCCCCAATTTATCGTAAGAGAAATAGGACACAATTAAAGTGACTCACACAAAAAGTAATCATAAGTTTTTATCAAAAGAATGAAAATCCAAAATATAAATTTCAAATCTATTGCCGTTGAACGCTAATCTTTTAAACTATCCATGTTTTATTCATTCAGAATACATGTGTTTCAATTTTTTTAGTTGTTACTCTGACCACTTGGGGTATTGTTGACAATTCTTCGATTTGGTGCTTGGTGTGAGAAACAAGGTGGTAGCGCATTTTCTTATGCTATTTGGTAGCGTATCTCTCTCATCTAAAATGTCCCTAGATCTGTTAAAAACAGCTGATGGTTAATTTTAAGCAAAACCCATTAGCAAAACAAAGTTTGTGAAATTTGTGTTTATTGTTAATTTTTTAACAATATACGAGTATTTAATATAAAAGTGCATAACCCTTTCAGACCCACGGTTATAAATCGTTATAACTTATCAAAAAGTACTTATTTTTTTTTTGCCCTATCTTCAAATTATTATTCAAAATGATAATTAAAATAATTTCCCGTTTTTATTGAACGAAAAAAGCACCTCGCACGTTTGTGTATTTTGGGCATCTAGCCCTCAAATGATGCTATATTTCTAATCAGAAAGGGACACAAAATCTTTTATAATTTTTTTCCTTTATTAATAAAATAGTAAATAGAAAAGTTTAGTTAATTGGTCGCTTGTGGTACATTTTAAAGCTATATATCCTTAGCAAGACATAAATGGATTTTGCATTTTTGACATCTGGCTCTAGTTCGACTGACACACACCGATTTGCGACATCTTTTGGCTGTTCCATCTACCATTTCGGGCCAATGATCATATCTGTCTCGTAACTTATGTCTTCTGGAGCATCATGAGGCCGATATTAAGTGCCATGATAAGCCTCAGGTAATTGGAATTCTTGTGGTTCTCGTGATGGTGGATCCTTTGATTTTGCCAACACTTCGCCAATTTCTAATTTAAAATCTAAAAAAGACTTTATATTCTTTTTTGCGTCTCGAAGCGCAGCAGCATCCTCTCTATATTCCATGCAAGAATTAAAGACTGCTATATCCAAGAAATGGAAAAAAACCTTCAGTGACCATTTTTTTGTCTTAATTTTTACTTGGTAGTACTCCATGATTTGAACACCAATATCTACACATCCCATATTTGAGTTGTAGTCCTCAATAACGGCCGGTATTGGGTTTGGTAAACGGCGTTTTTTATTTCGGGATCTATTCTCCAACGATCTATTTCTCGAACAGAATCCTTTCCACATTTTGTTGATGTTATTGTAACACACTTCGAGTCGCACCATTTCACCACCACCACTTCGTCATTCTTCACATACTGGCTTATTTCACACCGTGCCATAGGTGGCTTTGAAACCTATTTTTTAAAATATTTCCAGAAGTGGAATGGTCGTAAAAAATCGGTCGAAATTAAGGTGGCTGCCGACTGGTAAAAACTTGGTAAACCGTAAGATTATTGAAGGTCCATGTCCTAGCTCACAGTCTGGAAACGTTACAGCACCTTGAAATAGCTCAAAATCAACGATCATTCCATTGAAAGTTGCACAAACTAGATTTTTTTCAGTTCAACAGGTCATGCTGCACATTTTCCTGTAATTGGCAGCATCTGTTCGTCGATAGAATATGAGGTAATTTTTAGTAGCCAGTTCATTACAACGGCGTCTTACCATTTCTACAACCGGCTGCACTCTCCAGAGATTATTAGTTGTTCTTGGTTTGCTGGTGTCCACAAAATGCATAAAGTTTCTCAATTTCATAAATGCATTTCTGGACATTGAGTTTGGAATTATATCGTTCCGAAAATGTGAGCTCCAATACATTCTAAGTTTAGAGTAGCCTAAGCAACCCATTATAATCATAATGGAACAGCCATTAAATTTTTTCAATTCTGTTCTTGTAGCGCATTAAATTCAGTTCCAATCGTTGAAAGTGCATACATACATTCTGGTGTATTTCCCCGCTTCTTCAAAATGATGATCTGGGAAGTAACTAGAAAAAATTTGCATAGTTGTGCGGCATTGTACCAAATTATGACAGCCTAAAGCTATAGGTAAATTAGTATTCGGAAACTCTTAACTCTTCCAGACATCCTTTCTTGGTTGATTTTGCATTAGTGCTTCTTCAAGGTTACTAGAACTTGGCTCAGCATCTGGAAAAATTAATTTTGAAAAACCTCAAAAATCAAAAATATAACACAGTTCTTTAATTGTGTTATCTGTGTTTAACTTGTCGTGAAATCAACAAAAGTCATGACTATACCGAAATCAAACTATCGTAAATGCAAGCAAGTACTGTTATAAACATTACCCCGCTATAAAAACGTAACAAAACTAAACATAATATGATTTGTGCATACTCACCCGCAGACATGCTTTTAATCTATTCGAGGTATGCGACGACACTGAATTTTTCTTGATGACTTCAGTTATGACTTCATGACTTCATCTATGCTTTTAGGTCTTTACTTCAAATTTTGTATAAATCACTCAAAAATTAACTTTGAAATCACAGCTCACAATTGCTTAACTTGGATCTGAAAGGGTTAAAAGTAAAAGCATGGATGATTTGATGATGCAAAAATAAATAAACCGAAATTTGGAATATTTTTAGGTTGAATTTAGGTATTTTTGCGAAAAAGTCCCCAAAAGTCGAAAAATTATCTTATTTTTTAACACTCACCAGAGTAGAAATCAGTTAAGGAAAACCTTATTTAAGTCCAAATTTGTTCCGGAAATGATTAAAGCAAGCCTTATTAATATCTGATCAGGTGCATATCAGATTTTTCTGAAGCTACTTATCTTTACTTAAGGAATTCTGAAAAAGGTTTGATCATGTTAATACCGGGAAACCTTTCCTTTTTAGTAAAGTATACCTTATTTTATTCTGACCAGGTTGGTATCATGATAGCCTTTTTTAATCCTTATTTAGGGCACTATTATCAAATACTGAACAGGTTGAGAACATGATAGCCTTTTTTGTTCCCTACTAATGGCATTGTTATTAAATACTAATCAGGTACACCGAGAAAAAAGCTTATGTTAAATTGAAAAAAAACCTGGTATAATTTATGAGATGGCTTTGGCAGTTTTCAGCCTTCCAAGTACTTCATCAAAACGCCTAAGTTTTTATTGGCTTGCCAATTTTTATTTGGGTGATAAATTAACCAAGTATATGGTAATTTTTTATACATTACTTTAAAAAAAATTGAATTAAAAAAAAATAACTTTTTTCGGGTTTTGGTTTTTTTTATTTTACTTTTTTTTTTGAAGCTGCCGCCTCTCGTTCTGTGATTTACTTGACTGAAATCGGCAACAACAGAAATTTTTCTTTTATCAACAACACCGTTTATTTCGTAAAAATTAATGGCTTCTCGGCTTTTTTTGCTGCTTGACGTCTATTATAACAAGAACATTAATAAATTAAATATCAAATACAAAAATTTTACCTTTGTGTGCCGTTGAGATTCGAACCCACAACCAACCGATACCACTGTGTTTGAAGTCTCTCTACTACGCATTATGCCAAACTCTTTTTTTATAAATTTGTTATATAATATTTGTTATTTTATATTTGTTATATAAAAAAAAGATTGATATTGTTTTTTATAAATAAAATCCCAAAATATCAATATTTTCCTTCAAAAAATTTCTAGTTAGGCTGATAATTCTGCTTAATTGGCTTGCAGAAAATGTTCCTCGTGTAATCGTCGACAAATTTGTGACAGTGACGATATCCAGTCCTTATAAATCTCGGTTCCTGATCAGGTTATCTTGCTTATGTTTAGTATCAAAAACTGATAAAGCTTCCTGATAAGGTCAACTGATCAGGTTTGATACGTCAAACTGTTTAGACTTACCTTTTCAGGTAACGTGGTCAGGCTTAATAGCACAACCTGACAATATTCCTTATTAAGGTTCGGGGTGAATATCAAAAAGTACATCATAAAATAAAAATGTATAAACAATGAAAGCAATTACAAAGCTGCCGTCCCTGTTAATTTGATACTATGTGAACTGATGTGAACGATCGTGCTAAATGATAAGCTTTTCCTTATTAGGTGTTAACTGAATATTTATTTCATTAAGCTAAATTAACTTATTCTAACAGGGGTTTTTTTTCTTTTCTTTGTTTTGGTGTTTGAAAGAAAATCAATCGTGGTGGGCGTAATCCGCCCACCTGAGTGACGTTATTTTAAGAACACGTCAAAACAAAAAGACAGGAAAAAAGTAAAGATATAGGAACTTATAATTAACATGGAATATCATTAATTATAATTATAATGCTTTAAATATTTGTACTATATCTAAATTGCAAGAAGACACTAATGAGTTGGAAGAAATGGATTTGGAGTTAAGAAGAAGTGGCGTTGGAGTTAAGAACGATACTTCAGAGTTGAGATCTACTCCGATGAAAATCAAATTCACTAATCAAATTCTTGGTTACACAAAGCATCCTGGCTACAGGTTCACTGCATCCATAGTCGGTGCGGTGAAAGTTAAGGTGGAAGGGTGGTATATACCTAAGGTTTCGTGGGTTGGTGTTAAAGCATATTAATTGTAGCAGTGCTGGGCAGTTAATGCTTCCGCATACAAGTTGATGAATGAAGAGCACATCGGCAATTTCCTTTCGTTTTGCAAGAGCTTGCATGTTGATCAACTTCAGGCGGTCTGCATAAGGAGGTAAGCTGAAACTGTCAGAACCAGGAAGACCGCGAAGTGCGAACCGAATGAATCTTCGTTTAACGGCTTCGATTCGCACAGAATGGGTGTTGTAGATAGGAGTCCAAACCTAGCTGGCATATTCGAGGATGGGTCTAACAAAGGTAAGGTAGAGGGATTTAGTCACGTAAGGATTGGAGAACTCTCTGGACCAGTGCTTCACGAAACCCAGTGCAGAGTTGGCTCTATTAATCATATTAGAAGTGGAAAATGAAGTTCCTTGTCACATTTTACACCTAAGTCCCGTAAATAGCTTACAGGAGGAACTGGCTTGTCGAGTAAGTAATAAGTTCGCGGAGGAACTTGGAGTCGCTTGCGTGAGTATGTGATAGCTTGACATTTACTGACGTTGAGCTCAAGAAGATTTTTTTGGCACCAAGTGGAAAAACTAACCAGATCGTTTTGAAGATTGCAAGAGTCAGCGCTGGTTTGTATGCGCCAATAGATTTTTCATATCATCAGCATACACAGAAAGATTGGATGCTATGATGATTCCATCTACATCAGAAATTGTTAAGACGTATAACAAAGGACCATGGTGACTACTACCTTGTGGGACACCAGAAGTAGCTTTAAAAGACTCTGAGTTGAAAAATTTAAAGATGACGTTATAACGGCATTCTTCGAGATAGGATTGAATCCATGATATAATCATTTATGGAAAACCAAAGGCTTTAAGCTTAAGAAGGATGATAGTGTGAGAGATTTTGTCGAACGCTTTACTTAAGTCGGTGGAAACTGCATTAATTTCGTACCCACTTTCCAACGAGCATAAAGTGTTTAAACATATTCTGTAAGGTTAGTGATAGTCGATCTTCCCTTGAGGAAGCCGTGTTGACTAAGAGGAAAAATAGATTTGCAATGGAAAAGAGAATGTCATAGATAATACTTTCAAACATTTTGGGAGTACATGACAGTTTTACAATAGGTCTGTAATTAGAAATATAATTTCTAGGTCCTTTTTTATGCAGTGGTGTTATATACGAATTCTTCCTAAACTGAGAGAGAGTTGGAAAAGAGCCTAATAGGGGATGAGCCAACAAATTCGCAAACTTTTTAATGACAATCGCAGACAAACCATCAGGTCCAGGAGAAGAATCATCCTTTAGATTATATATCTTCCCTAACACATCAGCTTGTGTAATATTAATAGAAGTCAGTGACGTTTGAGCAGAGTTCCTTAATGATGAAAAATATTCGTAGTCTAGTTCATCGTTATGGTTTCTGAATGACTGACTGAATAAATTTGCAAATAGGTATGCAATTATTTCCGGATTGTCTGAGGAAATGTTCGAAAAAGTAAGGGTAGATGGCAGGGCCGTAGCTAGCAAAATGTTGCTTCTAGAACTAACAAATATTTTCAAAATTAAACAACGGTAATATAATAATAAAAATGAAAACTTTTTGTGGGGGGAGGGGGGGGGCGCGGTTTTGAGTTAAATTTTTTTCTAAAATTATTTTAAGGGGTTAATTTGGGTAATTTTAAAAATTTCAAAAAAAAAATTTTTTTTTTATAAATAATTTCGACGATACGTTTTGCTTCAAATTGACAAATTATTGATAAATATGCTTTCCCGAACGTCGAAAAAATTTGTTTTATGATTTTACGATGAGTTTAATAGACACCATTTTTGTTGGATGCTCACAAAAATAATTAAAAAAAAAATTTAGTTCAAAACTCCCCCCTTAAAGTTTCCATTTTTATTATTTTTATTATTATTTTAGTTATTTTTTAATTTTGAAAAAATTTGTTAGTCTTGCGACCAATATTTCGCTAGCTACGGCCCTGGTAGATGGGTAGTAGTCAGATTTTCTTTTGTCTAAAAGTCTAATAGTCTGAACATGTTTTTTCTTCATTTTATATTCAGTGACTCAGTTATAATTTAAAATGAATTATTAAATCTATGAAACGGCGAAAACAATTCGCTTTTCTCGAGTAACCAAAGCTTTTCTTTTAAGTCAAAATAGATTTTGGCGCCCCCATACAAATGGCAACACAGGCATGAGTCTGCTTCGCCTGACTCTAGGGACGCGCCCCTGATATTAATCGTCAACTATAAAATTATGAAATTTGTTTGTTAAAATTGTTGTTGCTAGAACTGTTCGGTTCTTGTTTTTAATTTCTTTTGTTTTTTTTATTTTCCAGGCGCCTTTGTGTGTGTGCTTTTTTTTTAACAAAGCCGAACAACTAAATTTTGTTTTCGTTGTTAAATTTAACCCTTAGAGTTCAAATTTTTATCACTTAAAAACTATTCGAAATGTTGTCGTTGAAAGTTGAGTGAAACGCTGTTGTTGGCGGTAACAAAAAAAAAAAAGCGTACAAAAAAGATTGCGCGAATCAGTTATAATTTTGCTACAAATAGGCGCAAAAAAAAAACTTAGAGGGACAACAATTGTGAAAAGGTGTCGAAGAAAGGTCAGAGTAACGCGTTTTAAAAACAAAAAAAAAAAACAATAAAAAATACGACTAATTTAACAAACTATTTTCTGGAACTGCTGAAGTAACTAACAAATTACAACAATTATATACTTCAGACCTTAAGGCTTAATGTAACTTTAAAGATACAAACATGTAAAAAACGCCAATGTCTTATTTTTTGTTCAAATATCATAAAAACGGCTCAAGCTTGCTTGAATTATTCAAACCACAGATGGAAAAATAAATCGATCATGTTTATATAATGTCTCTAAGAAACCTTTAAATGATGTTTTACAACTGTGAACCAGTTTCAATATGTAAAATGTTGGTTTTTAAACAAAGCAACGTTTTCGAAATCTTTTACATAAATACCGGCGAAGAGTTTCTGTTAAAATATAACCAAAAGTTGAAGTGAAAAAAAGGAATACATTTTTATTAAATGTTGTCTTAAAAAAAAAGAAAAAAAAAATTATGAGAAGACACTTTGTTTAATTTAAACTTTGTTATCACTTATCACCACTTAATGGTGAAAACTTATTTCCAAGTCAAGTTTGTTCTGTCGTTATTTAAATTTTAGTCTTCAAATGAAACGTTAAACGATAAATGGTGTTAAAATTAATATATGACACACGGAATACATTTTTTATAACAAAAAGTTTACTTTTTCACTCAAGGGCCAATTTTAACTTTGATAAACTAGTCAATAACATAATAAAAAAAGGAATAAAACAAAAAATTGCAATAAAATAATTAATATAAAAATATAATATATATAAAAATAAAATATAAAATAGTGATAACACAATATAATATTTTATATTAAAACAAAAAACAAAAACAAGAAGCAGAATAAAATACAACTTGTATAAAACAGCATGCTGCAAATAACAGACTGAAGCAAGAGTTTGGATAAAAAGAGTTACTCCTGCAGCCAGCAATTTTTATGGAACACTTTAAGGTACGTTTACGACAATATTTAAGAAAACTCTCATAAATTTTGCTGTAACAAAAACTTGTCATAAAAGCGTAGCACAGCAAAGTTGTTTAATATATAAACAAATCAAATAAATCTGCTTAATATGATTTTTATGGCTTTAATTTAATTTTTCGTTTGAAAGCACCAATTCTTTTTTTTTATGAAAATTTACTTTATTTTATTTGAGTTTTACAATTCGTGTAGATGGAGAATTTTATTTATTTTATTTTTTTTTTTTTGCTTTTGAGACAATTAAAGATTGTTTTTGAGACAATTTTTGAAAATTACAGTATTTTTGCTAAAAAAACTGAGAACTGACAAAGCAAAGTGGTGAAAATTTAACTATAGAAATTTTTCTATAGCCTAAATAGATCAGCAGAATTCAGCATATATGTATTGAAGATTTATATTGAATGTCCTCTTAATGTAAACACGCAATCTACACTTAACTAAAAATATCGCATAAGGAAAATATTAAATTCCAATTTAATATTATAATAAGACTGTTATTAATTCTTCATCGAAATGAAGTGTTAATGGAAAGAATGTTAATGGAGAATATTTAAAATAAGTGCTCGAAATATAGGTACCATTTATCTTAAGCAGTCCTTAAAAAAAACCTCTTGTCATCCTTGCCATATCGAAGTGACAAATACATTTTATTTAAAATAAAGCGAAACTTTAGTTATATTCACACAGCAATGCAAGGTGTCAGTGAAAAATTCCCCGTTTTTGCATACAAAATAATTTTTTTTAACCGTTTTTTGTCTGATTTTCTGCGCTTTTTTCCCCCGTTTCGAATTTATAAATTAAAACTATTATATAATAAATCGGGAATGAGCCGAAGCGGAACACATTGGCTGTCTTTTCGTCCCCTATTGGGCAAAGGATGCTACACCGAGAAAAAAAAGCTATAGTTAAGTCACCTAAGTCGGCTTGGGTAAAGGGAATTGCATGGGCATTATAAACTTATGCTTATTCACCTAAGCAATTTATTGTTAAATACATTGCTTTGAAAGCACATACTTCGATACGCTGCCAAAAAAAAAATATGTTTGATTCAGCTAAGCCCAAAATCCAAAAATACAAATTAAAAAAAAAACTAGCATGGGTGGATTAAACATAGTTTTAAGCTATTTTTTGCCAAAAAAAAAAAAAACACAGGTGCATCGTTAGATACACGAGAGAAGGATATATTTGACAACTTAATGGTGTTTTTTTAATAAAATAACTTTTTAATTCAAAAATAACAAAGTAAATTTTATTACATTTCATCAACAAAAAGAAAAGAAAACTAAAAATTACTGTTCCCGCCGTGCGGAATTGAACTTGGAATTTTTGGTGCCAGTCCATCGCTCTACCCACTGATCTAAAAAGCCTTGCTACTTGGTTGCTGACATAACTGCAGCTATTTTAACATATGTTGCATTAACAGATGCAGTATGTGACAGTATTCTGTTGATAGCCATACAACAAAAATCTATTAATAGATTATTGTGTTATGCTGCAGCATTCTACGTAACGAAGTAGTTTGACTCAATGCGTAGTGTAGTGACTTCTTAATCGGTGGTATCGTTGGGTGTGGGTTGAAATCTCCACGGCAGGCGAAGGTACAATTTTTTATATATGATATTTAATTTAATTTAATTTAATTTAATGGTATTGTTATAATAAACGTAAGCAGCCGACAAGCCATGAATTTCTAAGAAAAACCGGTGGTGATAAAAGAAAAATTTTTGTAGTTGCCGATTTCAGTCAAGCAAAGCAAATCACAGAATGAGAGGCGGCTTAAAAAAAAAAGAAAACGAAAATGAAACCAAAACCCGGTTAGAAGTTATATTTTTAAATTCAATTTTTTTTCAAATAATGTATAAATTACCAAATACTTGGCTAATTTATCACCCAAATAAAAATTGGGAAGTAGTAAAATCAGCAAAATATGGCTAGAAGAAAGCATGCCCGACGATTGGAACCTCGGCGTACTGTGCCCTATACTTAAGAAATTATTTCCATAGCATATAAGGTTCTCTCAAGCGTACTGTGTGAAAGATTTAAGCCGATTACAAAAATACTGATTGGACCTTATCAGTGGGGCTTTCGACCTGAAAAGTCCACCACAGACCAGATTTTCACGTTACGAAAAATCCTGGAGAAAACCCACGAAAATCAAATTGACACACACCATCTCTTTGTCGATTTTAAAGCTGCGTTCGATAGCCTGAGAAGGGATGGCCTATACGCAACAATCTCTGAGTTCGGTATACCTGCAAAATTGAGCATCACAAGCAGCTCCGTCAAGGTAAGAAATGACCTCTCCGAAACCTTTTATACCGAAAGAGGTTTCAGACAATGCGATCCACTATCTTGCGATCTCTTCAACATCATCAAGGAGGGGATCGTAGGAAAGGCCGGTGTGCATCGTAATGGCACCATTTTCTATAAAGGTGCCCAGCTCCTTGCGTATGCTGATGATATTGATATTGTCGGCAGAACCAAGAGAGATGTTACCGCTGCTTTCGCCGCTATCGAAAAGGAATCAGCCAAAGTGGGTTTGACGATAAATGAGGGTAAAACAAATTATATGCTGTCTACAAACAACGGAGCGCGGCGTCTAGACTCCCACGTTTCATCCGGCAGCTATAACTTTGAAGCAGTCAAGGAGTTTGTATACCTTGGCACCGCCATTAATAACAACAACGAAATCAGCCTGGAGATAAAGCGAAGAATAATAATTGCTAATAGGTGCTACTACGGGCTCAGTAAGCAACTAAGTTCCAGAGCCCTCTCTCCATTGACAAAACTAACACTCTACAAGACGCTCGTTCTACCTGTGCTGCTTTATGGCGCTGAGGCATGGGTAGTTTCGCAAACTGACGCAGCCGCTCTGGGGGTGTTCGAGAGAAAAGTTCTTCGCAAAATCTTCGGTCTTTTTCGAGTCGGCGATGACTATCGCATCCGAATGAACCATGAGCTGTATGAGCTCTACGAAGACATTAACGTAGTTCGGCGTATAACTGTGCAGAGACTACGCTGGCTGGGTCATGTCCATCGTATCGACGACGTATGGACGAAGCGACGAGGGAGACCATGCCTCCGATGGATGGACCAGGCTGAGAAAGCCCTAACCGCACTTGGTGTATCCGATTGGAGAAGGCGCGCGCTAAGCAGAGGCGCCTGGCGAGAGCTGATGAGGTCGGCCGAAACCCGTTGTTACGGCCACCTAAGTAAGTAAGTAAGTAAGTAATTTAACAAATCCTTCTTCAATATAAATAGGACTTCGATGATGTTTACTCAATTTAAATAAAATTTTTGTTAAATAAAATGATAAAAATTTTCTTTAATTCACTTACCAGATTGTAGTAAATTTGAAGAAATTACTTTAACTTATCATTACAGTTTCGCATAGGGAAAAAAGAGGCAATTTTCTAAAGTTTATAACTTCGGCTCTTAATTAGATATTAAGATAAATTTAAAAAAATTTTTTTTTAACATAAATTTAAAAAAAAATCTTGTTTTATATTCTTTATTAACATATTGAGGCAATTATTAACATCTCTGGAAAATTTGAAAAAAATTTAGAAACTTTTTTTTTGGGCAATATTTAAAAAAAATCGACCTCATTTTTATATTTTTACCTTTGCTAATTAATTTTTTTTTAAATTTTTGCTATATTGCCTTAGAGAATATGGTAATAAAGAAAATAAAACAAGGTTTTTTAAAATCGATCCAGCCAATCCTGAGATTAACTGTCCGCCATATGGACACCGGATTCTTGAGTTTGGCGCCATCTATAACTTATACAAATTATGAAAATTATATTTTTTTTTACTTTTTTTCAAATTTCAAGGATGTACAAATTAAAAAAAAATTTATATTAATATCTAATAAAGGGTCCAAGTTATTAACTTAAGAAAATAGCTTATTTTTTCCATAATCCGAAACTGTTCCGAACAAAAAGTTCGAAAAAATCTGAAAAAAACAAATTATTAAGTTAAAAGAAATTTTGTCAATCATGTAAAATTAAAGAAATTTTTTATTTGTATAGAAGAAACTTCTTCAATATGACTCCAACATGCTTAATAGATTTCATCATATTAACAAACTTTCTTTGTTAATTCAATGAGTTAAATCTTGTTACATGATGAAATTTTGTAAGCTTTCAATGATTGGTATTTGATGAATTTTTGTTAACTTAATAAATACTTCTTCAATATGAATAAAAACTTAATGATATTGATTCAAATTGAATAAACTTTTCGTTAAACAGTAACGAACTATTTTTGTCTAATTAAACTACCACATTTAAGTTAATATGAAGAAATTTTGTTAATTTAACAAATTTTTCTTCAATATAAATAAAAATTTCATGAAATTTATTCATTTTGAAAACTAGTTTTTTATAAAGTTACAAAAATTGGTTGTTAAATTTAATCACCAGATTTTTTTTTAGTGTATACAAAAGATAATTTTTTTAAGGCTATTATTTTTTTTAACATACCTCCCCAAACCCAAAAGCTTTCTACGCCACTAGTTTAGTAGATGTTATTTATAAACATGATTAAATAAAAATACATAATCTTAAAATAAGTCACTTGCAGGTGTATCATATTTTAAAAACTAAATGCGACAGATAATTTTTATATTATTTTCACTACACACTGAACTATTTTTAAATACATAAGCTTTGCTTATAAACCTTTTTTCCCCCCTTCGCCCTACAGAAAATCCTGTGCACATCCAGGGTGTTCACATTAAACATTTTGATGTCAAACGTTGTGAAAGCAAAACTAATTATTGATTTGCAAATTGTTCAAAAACACTGAACATATTTATTCTTATGAGCAGAATTTTTTTATTTAGTTATTTTTTTTTTTATTTGTCTCTCTTTTAAGTTTTCATGGATTACTTTGAATTATATTTAGGGCAAACGAGCATCTTTAAAGCTGTTGTTTATTATTTAAAGCACTCTGTTGCCACAAATTAAACCAGATGATACCTTTGTGCGTTGGCAACTATAGAGTCAACAAAGCATTAATAGCTTTATAATATAACCAACAAAAGCTACAACACACGAACAAACAATAAAAGACTAAAATTAGAAGAAAAACAAAAAAAAAAAAAAAAATTATAAAATAACACGTAGCTAAGAACTAAGCAGCAGAAACAAACACTTGATGAATAGGATCTGATGAGCATTTCATGTTCAATTGGAATTTATTACACATTGGGATTTTAAATTGTTGCATGCAACGAACGCAGCATCCATCCATCGTCCTTGTTTTTAATACAAACACACACAAACACACTCATATGTTTACATACTGGCATGCATATAGAGAAACACATTTAAATTCCGGTGTGTTTGTTGTACCTGTTCTGCGCTGTTTCATACTGTTCGCTGCTCTGACTTTCTGTGTCGCTTGAGAAAAACCAAATTAATAAAAGAACAAAAACAAAAACAGGATAAAAAACAATAATATTCAAGTATTAAATTATAAACGGTCAATGCAACTGCAAGAGTACCGCTACACCACCGTGTTTTGGTTGACTATAACAGTCACTTACCGATAGAAGCATCTGTCAAAATGAAAGTTAGCCCAAGCAAGGTTGATTTATAAGATTGTCACAAGGGAGAGAGCGAGTACCCATAATTGTCAAATCGAACTTGACAGCTCATAAAAAATCTGCAAGTGCTCTCTTTTATCATCCGTTTTTTCATTCGTAGTCATTCGCAAAATTGGCTGGTTTTGACAATTATGGGTACTGAGATGAGAGTGCGATCAGCCCTGCGACAACCTTATAAATCAACCTTGAGCCCATGTATATATATGAATTGGCATTGTCAGTTTCGTTAGGTTTCGTTGACTTTCATTTGTTGTTTGTAGAGTGATTTAAATAGTTCACAGAATATGCAAATGTCAAAAAAGTGTTTATTTGTATTTACTCGCATAGTTATAATTCAAGGCAAACAGCAAAAACTGCGCTTGTTTATATTGTTTTCATATTATTTTGTGTATTAATTCAAAAAAAATCTGACAAATAGACAGAAACAGAACCAAATTTATATTTTTTTGTAATTCTTAACCCTAGAATATTAAACATAAATTTATACCCTTAAATACTAAACTTCGCCTGTGAGGCTACTTTTAAAAGAAAACAGATTTTTTTCCTCTCTAAAAATTGTATTTACTAAAACAAAAAATACAGACCTTTTAACTAAATGTTGGTTTAAAAAAAAAAGAGCATGTTTTTTGAAATATATATTTATTATATAAAAGTAACACATGTTTTTTATTCAGTGGCAAAAAAAGCTATTTTCTGCGCCACACAGGCGAAGATTAGTATTCTAGGGTTAAAAATGTAAATAGGTCGTAGTAACAGGTCGCTACAACAACATGGTTCTTTAAAGAACAAACCAACAGCTGAATAGATCAGCAAATCTCACTGTGACCTATTTTAAGGGCATTTTTCTTATTCCGACGATAGCCAGCTGACTTTCCGTTCAGTTTTTGGTATTAGTGCAGAACATGATATAATGATTATCAGGTAGCCTTGACAACTACCTATTTTGACATGAGTGGCGATCACGAGTTGTCAAAATCAATACGAAGTTTAATGCGGTCCACACACTGCGACCAAAGCAAACTTGGAAGCTTTGACGTTTATCAGAATGAAGTCGCAGCGTGTGTGCCGAAGTTACGCAACTCATTGACGGTTGCAACTTATGTTACGCCAATATTAAAATCATTTAATATTTTGGTCGCAGACAAGGTTGATTACTGCAACCATCGCAATGTATGTAAAATTTATGACAAAATTTATTACATTTCCAGCTTTGTTTTGGTCGCAGCGTATATAAGCCGCATAACTTTTCATATGTTTTGCTGCTTTTGCGTTTTCTCTTTTTCAATGCGTTTTTGACAACTCCAGATCGACAACAGAACAGAACCATGGTGTAGACATCAGCATGTGTCTATTATAGTTACTCCTTAAGCTTGACCGTTGAAAAATGCTTTAAGCTCGCGTGCATATAAATGCTTGTGTAGAGCCACGTTCGCAGTCTTTATGACCGATCGCTATAAAAATGAACAACGAACAACGAACAACGTCGTTCTAACGTGTTTATGCTTGGATTTCTTAACGCAAAATGCGTGCAAAACTCTTTTGTTGTTTAAATGGTTTTTGTGTTTTAACGCTTGTTGTTGTTGTTGTTGTTGCTATAATAGTTTTTTTTTGTCATCGTTTTTGTTATTTTTTGGTGCGTCCATTCAACTATGTAAACATCATCGAACCTGTCCTGTTTCATTCAGGGCAGGTTAACATAGAAACTTGGCAGTCAGAGTGCATGTTAACTGATTTACAAACAAACAAACAAACAAACAAACAAACAAAGAAACAAAGAAACAAACTTACTTTTGCTTTGACATGGAGATATTTTTATAGATCATATACTTAGAAAAACAAATTTTCGCAAAGACAGAAAATTATGTATTGGGAAAATAAAAATAAAATAAAATAATAAAGGAACTACTTGTTCCTTTTAGCATCTCCAACCTCTAAGGGAGTACTCTATATACAATATCCTTAAATCTTATTATTTATCTTGATATTTATTAATCCAGTCCAGTCAGTCTTACATAATAAACCATAATAATTCTATTGAAAAATATACCATAAGCAAATTCATATGCATTCATACACCTCTTCTTTCGTTACAAACTTATATTTTGTCCGGAAAATTCACGAAATGATTAAATAATATAAAATTATAAAGTTTTTAAAAACAAAAATTTTAAAAAATTTAGTTTACTTAATATTACAAAGCTGGGTTCGATAGCCCGAGAAGGGATTGCCTATACGTAACAATGTCTGAGTTCGGTATACCTGCAAAGTTGAGCAACACATGCAGCTCCGTCAAGGTAGGAAATGACCTCTGCGAAACCTTTTATACCGAAAGAGGTTTCAGACAAGGCGATCCACTGTCTTGCGATCTCTTCAACATCATCTTGGAGGGGATAGTACGAAATGCCAGTGTGCATCGTAATGGCACCATTTTCTACAAAGGTGTCTAGCTCCTTGCGTACGCTGATGATATTGACATTGTCGGCAGAACCAAGAGAGATGTTACCAGCCAAAGTGGGTTTGACGATAAATGAGGGTAAAACAAAGTATATACTGTCTACAAACAAGGGAGCGCGGCGTCTAGACTCCCACGTTTCATCCGGCATCTATAACTTTGAAGTAGTCCTTGGCACCGCCATTAATAACAACAACGAAGTCAGCCTGGAGATAAAGCGAAGAATAATAATTGCTAATAGGTGCTACTACGGGCTCAGTAAGCAACTAAGTTCCAGAGCCCTCTCTCGATCGACAAAACTAACACTCTACAAGACGCTCGTTTTACCTGTGCTGCTTTATGGCGCTGAGGCATGGGTAGTTTCGCAAACTGAAGCAGCCGCTCTGGGGGTGTTCGAGAGAAAAGTTCTTCGCAAACTCTTCGGTTCTCTTCAAGTCTGCGATGACTATCGCATCCGAATGAACCACGAGCTGTATGAGCTCTACGATGACATTGACGTAGTTCGCCGTATAACTGTGCAGCGACTACGCTGGCTGGGTCATGTCCATCGTATGAACGACGAAGCTCCAGCGAAAAAGGTGCTCGAGGCGAGGGCTGGTCAACGACGACGAGGAAGACCATGCCTCCGATGGATGGACCAGGCTGAGGAAGCCCTAACCGCACTTGGTGTATCCGATTGGAGAAGGCGCGCGCAAAGCAGAGGCGCCTGGCGAGAGCTGATGAGGTCGGCCGAAACCCGGACACGGGTTGTTACGACCACCTAAGTAAGTAAGTAATCTCTTTAACAATAAGATCCGTATTAATGCCACGGTCACGCAAATTAGGAGCTATCCAGTTAATTACTTGAATAGCTGTGTCAATGTCATATTCATTAAAATGCTCATTAGTTTCATGACATCTTCGGCAAACATTTCTAATGATTTTTGACACACTTATTATAATATACATTATCGGGATTGAAATGGTACAAACCACACTTCCGAAAACCATTCTTTATTAGACCCGAAAGAATGTGTAGATTTTGTAATAAAATTATTGTTGTTTTAGGGCTTTATTTGGCAATTCCTTACGATTTTCCTACATTCTGATTTCAGAGGTTTAAAAGCACTTACGTTGGCTGGTTGCATTATATGTGTAGTATTTGGAGAAACGTGGGTTGGTATTAAAGGATACTCATTAGAGCAGTGCTGCATGAATCAACCGGTATGATTCCGCATATCAGTTGATGAATGAAGATTACGTCAGCAACTGCCCTACACTTTTCAAGAGTATCCATGTTAACCAACTTCAAGGGGTCAGCGTACGGAGGTAAATTGAGACTGTCAAAGGCGGGAAAACCACGAAGAACGAAGCGTATGAATCTGTGTTGAATCTGCTTCAATTTGCACCGAATGGTAGTTGTAGAAAATTTACCGAACCTGGCTGGCATAGTCAAGGATGGGTCTAACAAAAGTGAGGTACAGATATTTTGTGACGTGAGGATTGGAGAATTCTCTGGACCAGTGTTTTACGAAACAAAGTACCCAGTTGGCTCTAGAAATGATATTACTATAGTGCGAATTGAGTTCCTTGTCACAAATAACACCCAAGTGCCGTAAATAACTAAGAGAAGAAAGTGGTTTGCCGATTAGATAAAAAGTTCTCGGGCGAAGTTGGGCTCTTTTGCGAGAGTATGCAATGGGGAAAGGTCTTTAAAAATTCCTTCGATAAGTAGCGGATAATTGTAACCTTACCAAGAAATGTAAAAAGAAAATCGAAACAATTGTTATTAATCAATTATTTTATTATATCTATGTTACGGCACTTTAAAGGGGGGAGGGGGGCTTGAAATGTACTAAAAAAAGTAGCGGAGGGGAAGGGGGAGGGGGATAAAAAGGCAAACAAATTGGTGACATAGTTTATGAACGAGCCCTAAGCTTCATTCATGCAGCTCCACTCAAGCCCGGAAAAATGCTTGAAAATCTAGCCACCACTGTAGAGCATTCAAAATAAACAAGTGAAACCAACGCAGGCATATTTCTTGCCACTTTTCTTTATTTCGCTCCCCGCTACCTAACTGCTGCTGCTGCTGCCGATGCTACGACAAAGCAGTTAAGATTTTGCGCAGGCGCAAACAAGCACTACGCATGCAACAGGTGCTTGAGTCGTGCTTCGCACATAGCTTAAGGAGCAGTTCTGTTTTTATCGCTGTATTTTTTTTTATTACTATTTTTTTTGTTTGCGTTTGCGCATACTTGTTTAATATGCACATATCTACAACTTGTAAAGAATTGAAATCCAGCTAGCTTGTTTTAGATGCAACACTGTGTCATAGCTTGAAAAAGTGGTCGAAAATTGGACTTACAGAAAGCGCTACATCAGAGCCAGCGCTGGCGCCCACATTAAACCCTAACGGCATAAAATTATCCTCCTAATAAAGCCCGTTTTCAGTTTAAAATTATGTAAACTCTGTATCTTATTTCAACTAAAAGTTCTACACCCCTAAAAAAAAATACCTCTTATATGTTATGTTATGTTTATGTCTGTCCTTTTAAATTTCATGTCTTAAGTTATGTTCAGCGTTGTTTTGCGGCTGCGCAAACAAATTATAATTGTTTCAACTATTGTTCTGTGATCATTAACGACAGACATACCACAGTCGGGACAGACACACAGACACACATGCAGAGCGACAGCTAGTGAAATGCATAGAGAAACGCCGCCTATTGTATTTCACCCAGAAAGGATGGACAATGACAAAGCGATGACGGTGACGACAATGAAATCGACGACGATGAATCAGAAGACTTACGAACTGCATGAAAAGAACCATTTGGTCTCTCATGCATGTACTATGAACTGTGTTTCAGCGCTTTTAGTAGCTAAAAGTGAGTTTGACGACTGACTTTTGTTTAAGCTTGTATTATAACACTAGTTGGTACACTGAGAATAAAAAGCATGTAGTTGGCTGCATTATCGTTACACGCGGCAGCACCAGGTTGTTCAATAAGTTTCTGGAATAGAAATAAAAAACATCATGTAATGACTTGAAATGCTTTTTATTATTCAGTATATTCTTCCAGAAGCTCAATATACTTGTGCGAATGGTCATCTAATTTATGGATCCCATCGTTGTAGTGTCCTTTCGAAGGTCTCCAATATACCCTTCTTGCGCTGCTATCACCTATTCGTTTAATGAAAATCGTTTTTCATGCATGAATTTTATCAAAGGTAGCTAGATCTGGCAACAATTTGTACTTTAATTCACTCATTTTAGCTCACTCATTTCGTTTCATGAAAAATTGAATTTGTTCTTCTGCAAACCGTGCCTTTTTTTACGAATTTTTGCGTTGAGCTGACGCAGAAGTTTGTAGTAATACACAAAATTAATTGTTTTATTAATTTTATATATATTTATACATATATTTTTATAATATATTTATGTATGTATTTATGAAAAAGTCAATCAAAGCAGCTTCTATAAATGTTTATAATCGTGATTTTTCCAAGGTGTATTTGTGCGTGTATGTTTGCAGTATTTTTAAGTATATACAAGTATATTTGCAGTGTATCGTACTTAACGACATGTGCACAAACAAACAATTGACATTTGAACGAACAGTCGACGGATGGACGAAGCAACAAACATTATCAACTGGTTTTCTCATCGTAGAACAAAAGTACTGAATGAACGCGCGCGCCAAGCAAAGTGCAATGCGCCCAGAACAAATTCGCGTGCCGACAGAAGACGTCGCACACTGTAACGCAATCCATATAGCGAGTGTCCAAAAATAGAAGGCGTTGTCTTAGAATCATTCCAAAAAGGAATTATTATCACAAAATTTCGTTCAAATTTAATGAATGGCACGCCCACCTCCCATATAACAGAAATCGGTAATCTGGATTAATTCCCCCAAAAATTATCCTAGATCAATAAAATTTAGTGCCCATACTTCCTTTATAATTATAAATAGGTTGTGTAAAAATTAACCAAATCGTCCGACTAACACGCCCACCTCCCATTTAACAGAAATCGGTAATCTGGAATAGTACCCCAAAAAATTATCCTAGATCAATAAAATTTGGTACACATAGTTATTTTGTAACTATAAAAATGAACATGAAAATTAACCAAATCAGCTGTCGAACACGCCCACCTCCGATATAACTCAAATCGGTAATCTGGAATAGTTCCCCTTAAAAATTATCCTAGACAAATAAAATTGGTGCACAAGTCCTTTTGTAA
The DNA here is from genome assembly GCA_914767935.1 of Coremacera marginata. Classification (NCBI taxonomy): domain Eukaryota; kingdom Metazoa; phylum Arthropoda; class Insecta; order Diptera; family Sciomyzidae; genus Coremacera; species Coremacera marginata. Next base: position 2,591,631 of record OU612048.1, read on the forward strand.
TTATAAAAATTAACTTGAAAACCAATTGAACCGGCCGACAAACACCCCCACCTCACATATAACCGAAATCTGGAATAGTTCCCCCCTAAAATTATCAAAGAGCATTAAAATCTGTTACACATAGTTCTTGTGTATCTATAAATAGTTTGTGTAAAAATTAATCAAATCGGCCGACTAACAAGTCAAATAACAATGGAACTAACACACACAGTGTGCCACAGGGATCAATCTTAGGACCCCTACTCTTCACAATCTATGTAAATGATCTACCAAATGTGTTGCGTGACTGTAATACTCATATGTATGCAGATGATGTGCAACTTTACACTAGTTGCTATCGAGACCAAATACCTGATTGTGTCACAAGACTTAATAACAATCTGAGTAGCATACACAAATGGGCTTCTATCAATGGCTTGTGCCTCAACCCTAAAAAAACGAAATGTCTTGTAATAAACAAACACAATGTGGATGTATCAATGCTACCTAAAATAAAAAAGGCATACTTCTGAAATTGATTATGTACAGTCTGCAAGAAACCTAGGAGTAATATTTGACAAAAAACTTTCCTGGAATTCCCACATTGTAGGCACGGTTGGAAAACTATATGGAATGCTGCGCGCACTTCGGGCCACGCAACACTTTATTCCGCAAAGAATCAGAATGATACTTGCTAAAGCTTACCTGATACCAAAATTGCTCTATGGTAGTGAAATTTTTACAAATTGTGATACTGCAAGCAAACAAAAGCTAAACGTTGTATTTAACAATATCGCGAGATATATTTTCTGCCTCAAAAATCGGGATCGCGTATCCACGTATTCAAAACAAATTTTAAAAATGAATTTCAACAAATTTCTTGACTACAAAACCGTAATATTACTGCACAAAGTTATCTTTACTCAAGAAACACCTTTTTTGTATAACAGACTCACCCTTTCACGCTCAAGCCGTAATAATCAAATTGTCCCACTTAGGCACTTATCTTTAACGTCAGAACGTCAATTTTTCTTATACTCTGTCAAACTATGGAACTCATTACCATCCCGACTGCAAATGATAAGCAATGTAGAACAATTTAAAAAAACGCTTATTCAAATATATCAAGTGCAATAAATAAATTTGTAAAATTTGTGATATTTAAAATTTGTGATATTAAGGTAAATAAATTGGTTATATGTGATGTCTTAATTATGTGATTTGCAATGTGTACTCTTTTCTTATTAGCTTTTCTTTTCTTATTAAGTCTATTCAATTCTTGTTTTCTTTTCCCTTTATTATTTCTTTCTCTTCTTTAATTTATTAAATCTTTTAATTTAATTATCTTTAATTCATAAAATTCTTTAATTTTAATGTCCAGTGCAAAACTCTTTCTAAAATTTTTGTTAATTTCCATTACGTATTTTGTTTAACTATTATTATTGTTTAAATAAATCTCTGTCATGTTAAATTATTTGTTAGATTATTATAAGATTATATTATAAGATTATCATCTTGCTGTCCTAAGAAGAATTATTCAAATAAAAAAAAAAAAAAAAAATAACACGCCCACCTTCCATATAACCGAATTCGGTAAACCAGTGTATTTACCATATTTAATCTAGTATGATTACACTTTTCTTAGGTTTCTGGTAAGGTAATTAAAGTTATAATTAAATATTATAAAATCTTCCTTGGAAATAGTAAGAATTGGTATTTCCTGTAAGAGAAAGTGATTAAAAATATTCTCAAACTACCAAATTTGACAGACTAAAGTTTTACATGCTTCCTTTTAATAACGTATTATTAAATACAATAAAAATGCTTTTCCATTATTAATTCATCCTAGAAATGGTTGATTTTCCAGTTAAGTTATTTTGAAAGTCTTGATAAACTTGTTGATTTTGATTTTTAAATACCTTTTTGTATAATATTTAATGATAACTTAAATGTTTTTACCGGAAACTGGAGAAAAAAAGTGCAAAAATTATGAAAATTATTTTCCAATTATGCAAACTTTCAATCCAAAAAAAACAAAAAAAAAAATTATTTTTTTCAAAAACCTCTTAAAAATATTTTGAGAGTATGCATTCAGTAAATTACATATGTATGACAGCATAAGCATAGCGTGTTCTTATTAACAATGTATGTTTATTGTTGAAAACTTAAATTTGCTGATAAGCTGTACAGTCTAACGTTGCCTTAGTTGTTGTTGTTATTTTTGCAACATCTTAGCTCGTGTTTATCACACCAGTTATGTCAATTTTTTGTGTTCGTTTTTTTTTTTGCGCTTTATTTAGTGCATTATTGTTTTCATCTCATATGTATATATGGCCTTTTTTATGCACACATATACATGTGTGTGCGTGTGTACAATTGATGTCTGTCTATCTGATTTCTACTCACAAAGAGACACAATAGCTTCTTTTGTTGTGACAACCGCAACCAGCCTATCAACTAGTGTTACCAGTTTTTTTGGAACTGCAGATCGCAGATTCTTAAAAACTAAGCCATCAAAAACCTGCCAATTTTTTTTTTTTATTAAAAATAATTAATTAAAATAAATATTTATTTATTTATACCAAGAGAAAAAAAAATAAAAAAACAAAAATATTATATGCGGTAAAAAAACGTTACAAAAAATGAAAAACTATCTATAAAGAATGTCAATATCTAACAATGACCCAAAAAATATTGCTGTTTTTTATCAAACAGTGACATAAGCCTGACATCATATACTTCTAACTCTTCATCCTTTGAAATTTGATGCTCTAAAAATAAATCATTATTTCTGAATCCAGATAAATACTAAAATATGACTTTTTCGCGTAAAAGGAATAATTTAATTTTTGATTACAAGATAAAAGATACTGCTTTAAGGGGTCTACTAAAGTTTTTCGGCAACCAGAACTTAGATGAACAAGCCAGTAAAGCGTGTCCACCGCATTCCTGATATATGGTTTAATATTTGTTATCCAAAAATTTAAAAACTTTTCTTCAAAACATGACTCTATTTAGTGCCAGCTCTAAAAAGATTTTTTAGCATAAGCTTAACAGCTGCTACTAAATTAAAAAGCTGACGCTAAAATTTAGTATCAGTTTTTTAGTAAGGCTGATATAATTATAACTAGCTGACGTTACTCGGGATTCGCTATAAATAATTTTTGAACTCATTCGTAGATTTGAAAAAAAAACTTTTCACAAACTTTCGAAGCAATGTTGTGTTCATTTTTCAAACCGGCAACTTCAGTGGAATAAGCAAAATTGTTACCTCAACATCTGAAGATCATGAGAAAAAGTTGGAAAAAAAATTATGATTAATGGGTGCGTGGCAATAGCTTCCAAAGAATATTTTCGAATTTTATATATTATTCGAAAGATTGGACATTTCGGATACAATTTTGTAAAAATCAGACCAAAATCCAAAAAATTTTTGTCCAGCATTTATGTAAATTTTCTCATACATTAATGCAATATTTTGACCACGCCTCTTAATGTTGCTGTAACATCCAATGTGTTCAGGCTACTAAGCTTGTACACAGCAGTTCATGTGTTATTATTCTTTAAGCAAGCTTTGTGTGTTATCAAACATGAAAATTTCTTGATAACTCACAAATCAATAAAACGCCACAACCCCTTCCAACGCCCACAAATCAATAAAAATTATATATTTCAGATGGTTTTGGTCGTACTTTAGACTTTAATTTGATAATTTAGTTCGTATCGTTACTATCGGCAACTGTTCTAAAAATGGGCGTGGCCAAACTATACGCCCGCTTTTTAGAAAATGTATATGGTACTTTTTTCTATCCATACCGTACTCCTATAAAATCTAGAGCCAAAATTTCAGCTCAATCAACCCAGCAGTCAATTTAATGATTTCTGTAAAGCTGCGGTTATCCATAGTTTGACCACGCCCATTTTTACTAAAGTTGCTAATAATATCGTTTCGTTCGAAATATAGCATTTTCATTGATATGTGGGTTGTAAAAGGGGGCGTGAAAACTCATGTTTAACACAGCTACTAATTACTAAATTACAGCAAACTAAATTATCAAATTTGACTCTTTACGTGGCAAAATTTATAGAACGTATGTTGCATGGAATAGTCTAGAAGAACACGATAAAAAAATCCCCAAGCAAATCAGACTTGAGTTTTGGCATTAGTAACACATTTCACGACTTTGTTTTATATATCTGTGGCGAGACAAGGAATAACGACTAAACTCAAAATATCGTAAAAAAGCGATATGGCATTTCCTTTTTTGCCAATCTTCGGAAGGATTCAGAAATTCATTTTTTGCACAGAATATATAACCACTTATGTCTGCATCTATTTCGTTGGTTTAACGGTTAATATATTTCAGAGAAAAGGTCGTAGTTATTGCAATTAAAAAATAGTTTTTTACGATATTTTGAGTTTAGTCGTTCTTCCTTGTCGCCACAGATATATAGATGTAAAAACAAAATGCAGCTAAAATAAACTGTAACTTAAAAATAAAACTGGGCTTTTTTTTGCTTCAAAAACTTTAATAGGCCCTTAAGTGGTGTAGATACCGTCAAAGACCTGGGTATACGTATGGATTCTAAGCTATCGTTAAACATTCATATTGATAATCTATATAGTATAAATAGGCGAAGACAAAACAGTTCAGTACCGTTCACTCCTGTGTTTCTCAACTGATTTTGATGGTTTTTTTTTAAATGAATCAGAGTAGGGAGTCGGGAAGCACCGATGAATTTTTAAAGAAAAATGCTAGTTGGAATACCCGGCGTTGCTCGGAACTGGTATGGCAAAAAGGTCGATTTTCGACCACTGGCGTAATCTAGTTTTTTTAAAAAAGCATCTTCTTGGATTTATAAAACGCTGGTTCAAAGAATTTTAAAGTTCCCAAGTTACAATATGCATCTTGATCGAATAGAAAGAATCAAAAAACGTTTTGTTCAGTTTGATCTAAGGGGCTAAGGTGGAACTGACATATTAGACCTTCCCGTTTGAAACTGTTGAAAATGCAGTCTTTAAGTGTGCGAAGGAAATCTGCAGATATCATATATTTATACCAACTCATAGCAGGTGTATTCGATTCTGCAGAACTTCTTTCTCACATAAATTTTAATACTACCCGTAGAAGCAGTAGAAACCTTAACAATTTAGTTAATTTACCACTAGTATAAAAGCTCGTTCTACAACGTGTTGACAGCATTTAGGCTAAAACTGTAATTATTTTTTGCCATTACTACAGTGCTTTTATAACATATACTCTCCTGAAAATGTTCAGCCTGAAAGTATGCACATACATAAAAGGCTTTGTTTCTGATAAGCATCAAATAAAAAGTACTATGAAGATGAGAAATAATATGTTAGAAAAGCACTGTAATAATAATGGATAAAAATAATTACAGTTTGAGCGATATTATGTGCGGAGCAGCATTCTTGCCTTTTATGTATTAAGATTCAGTAGAACAAATTATATGGCTGCTGATCCTGTAAAACGCCTTTCAAAGGTCAACTCAAAAGTAGATTAAAACCGGTTGTGAAATTAGATCTATGTATGCATATTAAGGTATCCGAAAAGCAAAATTTTTTTGAATTCCATAGTTGCTCGACCGTTGTTTGAAAGCTTAAAGGGGTAAAGCATTTTTGAGATGTTTTTTTAAGATTTTTGCAAGTGGGTTTCGGAGATTTTTCGAATTTCAACCATAAGTTGAACAGTAATGGACAATTTTTAAGTCTTTGAGTTATTATTTCTAAAGACAAATGTCCAAACTTTTCTGTAATGTACTTTTATCAGAAGTTTAAGCAATTTTTTTCATCATTTGGGTGTCGTACTATATATGTATTTAATTTTTCATCCGATATTCTGACAGCTTTGTCAGCGTCTTGGCTGGGCTAAAGACATCAATATTTTTGCCCACAAGTCTTTTTAACGAAGCCATAGCTGCTGTTAATGGATGGTTACAAATACATTTTTGAACTAATCCATAATAGTTTTAACTTACCAATGTTTAAATCAATTTCGTAATCGTTACACCAACAAACGATTTAATGATTCTTCCAAAGGTTACAAGTCTTTTAAGGCTATAACTTTGGAACGGAAAGAGTAAATCAAGATTTGTTTTTTTTTTATTCCTTAGAATATTGCCACATTTCAAACTGCATTATTATTTTTTCATTTTGATGTGAGTTCTAAAAGTCATAAGGCGGTTTTTAAAAAAAGTGTATAAATTTACAAAAAGATAAATGTAAACAGAGCAAGGTGACGATAGAGAAATGAAATACCTGCGTGGCAGATTTGAAGAACATGTTCGACAAAAAAGCTTTACATTACAAATTGCACAAAAAAGTTACATATATATGACACCTAAGTGACCAAAAAAATCAACAAAACTTCTGATATATGTACATTTAAGTAAAGTTTGGACATTTGTCTTTTTCGAAATGATGACTCAAAGACTTAGAAAATGTCTGTTATTCACCAACTTATGACATTTATAAACGCAACAAAACATAGAACAGGTGGAAGCGAAATCCAACTGAGGCCAATTGGTAAATATTAAGGCAAGCAAGGAATGAAGCTACCTCGGCCGTTAGACTCTCCAAAAAACAATTCTACAGTTCTAAACTTAGTCAAAATTTTAGCCTCCAAGCAGTTATGGAAAAATCTCAAAAGCATTGGTATTTGCAATAAAGACTCTGTGGTCTGCCGTACTGATCCAAATCTACTGAATGATTATTTCATTGCGTGCACGGTGAGGGATGAAAATGACGAATACACGAATAGCATAGTGCCTGCTGAGTTGCCATATGATTTTAAGTTTAGAGCCATCAATGAAATGGAACGCAGCATGAATTTCATTGGTGAAGATGGTGTGTCGATGAAGTTCATCAAACTCATTCTGCATCATGTAGTCGGCCGACTTGCTCGCATCATCAATCATTACTTCACTACCTCAAGCTTTCCTGCCATCTGTAAAGTGGCTACAATTGTTACAAATGCAAGAATTCCTACTGCACGTGAGCCTGGTGACTACAGACCGATCAGCTTGTTGTCCTCGATTTCAAAAGTGTGTGAATCTCTTATAACAAAATAATTGAACATATTATATCTTTGGGCCTTATATCTGATTTTCAGTCCCGCTTCCGAAAAGGTCATAGTTGTTCAATAGCCATTGTTAAAATCATTGATGACATTAGAGTTCCTTGCGATGAGCGTGATCTGACCTTGCCTTGTCTTCTCGAAGTTTCTAAGGCTTTCGACACTGTAAACCATAACATTTTATGTAAAAAGCTTAAATTACAGTTTGGATTTTCTGACTCATGAATACGCCCAGGTCCCAGAGGGTTAGACTAGGCAGTAACTTTTCTGCGCATAAGTACATCACTAGAGATGTCCCTCAAGACTCTGTCCTAGGACCACTTCTGTTTGCCATATTTATAAACGACATTTTTGCGAAATGTGATTACATATCTATGCATGCTTATGACGACGATCTACACTTGTATATGTCAAGACCCTCAGGTCTTGTTGAGGATATGTGTTCAAGTATGAATAATGATTTGAAACTGGTAGCGAAAATCCCTTTCAATCTCTTGAAATCAAGTGTGTTGCCAATTTCCCAAACACCTTTCTTCAATCTTGAGTTTCCTCCGATTTTACTTAATGACACTGAGTTAAAAGTTATAAGAAAAGCAAGAACCTTGGTTTTATTCTAAATTCATCTCTTTCCTGTGAAGATCTTAATAATATGTGTGTAAGTTAGGTCTACTATGCATTGAGAAACAGAATGACTGCGTGGTTTGTTCCCCTCAAAACTAAACGTAAACTTGTTCTACAGATTCTTATGCCTATAACCACATACTCGGAAGTAGTTTACAGCAAGCTTGACACGAAATCCTCTCATAAGCTGCTAGTTGCGTTGCATTATGCCTCTCGTTTCGTCTATGGCCTGCAGATGCACGATCATATCTCCTCTTTTTCTATACGATTACTTGGCCGTAGCCTGAACAATCATTTTGATGTAAGGTATTGCATATTCTTGCACAAAATAATCTGCTCACAATGTCCACGATAACTGTTTGTAAAACTTCAGTTCTGTAGGTCAAGTAGAAATTTCAATCTCTTAACTCCGCGTTTTAATTATAAACCTTTAAGTAGACTATTCTTCGTTAGCGCACTACTAAGGCTGTGGAACTCACTGTCGAGCAATATAAAATAAGTTTTCAATTGATTAGCCTTTAAGCAACTAATTCTCAATTATTTTTCTTGATTCCTTACTCTATTCACTCAATTCTTAGTCTAAGCTCAAACATATTCTTTAATCTTGTGTTTCTCTAACATTTTTTCTCTGAAATTCGATAATTTCATAAGTTAATTTATCTTAAATTAAAATCTTCTTACAATTTCGTTATTAATTTTTTCTTAATTTTTTGTTATTTTTATTTGTTATTGTTATTGTCTGATTGGTAGTTTTAATATCTGTTCGCAGCGGCATGCAAAAGATAATTAATATAAGTCAACATGTCCTTAAATAAATAATTTGCTTAAAATGCGAAAAATTTTGATTTTTTGAAACACCTGAGTTTTAGGTAAAATCAAATTAGCGCATCCTCTAAAACTCTTCCAAAAATTGTAAAAAAATCTCAAAAATACTTTATCTCTCAGTACCTTTCAAATTAAGCTTGAGCAAAAAAAAAGCAGTTTTTTTGGGACAACCTAATGCATGGTGAGTTTTTAAGTCTTTTCATTATTATTATTATTATTATTATTAATATTATTATTGGTTTGGGGAAAAGTATTCGGCGTTTTTTTTAGTAAAAATTTTGAACATTTTATTTTTAAACAAAAAAGATTTTATTAATCCAAATATTGTCCATTCTTTTCAACTATCTTCTGGCATTTTTGGGTTAAGACCATGGTTCTTTTATTGTAAAATTTCGGGCTTTTATCTTTGAAAAACTGACGTAGGTGGTTTTCACAGTCATCTTTTGAGGTTTATTTCTTCCCATCAAGGGAGGTTGAAAAGATCGGAGGAAATGATAATCTGACGGTGCAATGTCAGGACTGTACGATGGATGCATCAAAACTTACCAGTTAACTTCTTTAAGATTTTGTCGGATCAATAATGATGTGTGGCCTTGCGTTGTCGTGATGAAACACAACACCTTTCCAGTTGGATGAATTCCGGCCTCTTTTTTTTAATGTCTTGCTTCAATCGCATTAATTGCTGGCAGAAGAGATTCGAATCAATCGTTTGGCCAGGCGGTAAAAGCTCATAATTGATGATACCCTTAAAGTCCCACCAAACACACAGCATCACCTTCGTTGTCGTCAATCCCGGTCGACCAAGACCGTTTTCGAACAATATTATCGTACGTGCACCACTTTTCATCACCTGTTACCATACGTTTCAAAAATGTCTCGATTTCGTTTCGTTTTAGTAGCGAATCACTCGGATAGAAATTCGGTCCATTACATTTTTTGCACTTAGCTTATGGAGGCACCCAAGCATCAAGCTTTTTTTTTTAAACCAACTTTCTTCAAATGGTTTAAAACTGTTTTGTGGTCGATCTTCAGTTCCTTAGCGATGTCGTGGCTGCTCACACGACGATTTTCTTGAACCTCATCCATTATTTCAGCGACTTTTGCAGTGATGGGTCGACCATAGCGAGCAACTTCTTTGACTTCAAAATTTCTAGAACTAAATCGAGCGAACCATTTTCTGGCAGTTGATCGGGATAAAGTACCTTCACCATAAGTCTCACAAATCTTTTCACATGCCGGTGTCGCACTTTTTCCTTTACTCGTATCGTTGTAAAATTGTAAAATATAACGTATTTTTTCTGAAATTTCGCTCATCTATGCTTTGCAATAATTTTTAGCACGATTGCAGTAAAATTATCACAATTAATCAGCTTATTTGTCTACTATTAAAAGAAAAAGAAGAGTTGCCAGATGCAGCTTACCGTTTCAATGTTATGACACTTTGAAATCAAGCGTACTCGAAATCGCCGAATACTTTTTCCCCAACTCAATATTAACTTGTTTGGGGTCATTGGTATGTAGTCGGCATCATTATTTTGACGAAAAGAAAATGAAAATATTTTGAGTTTTTGATATAGTTTGCGGAAATGCCGAATTAATATAATCTTATTTATTAAAATGTTATTTTATAAGGATAACAAATTAAAAAAACTTAATTTTAAAAACGGTATAATTATTTTGACAGTTCAATTTTATGCAAAACTAAACTTAAAGATTAGAAAATTAGTACGAAAACTTAACAATTTAATAAAAAATATATTCGCCATTAGTTTCTATTACTTCTTGAAGCCGTTTAGGTACCGATTCTACGAGATTTTTTAAAATATCTGCCGAAATTTGCTCGCAAAGACTTTTTATTACAGATATATATATAGATTCTGGTGATTGACAATTGTAAATTCATTGACAACTGTAAAAGTCTTTTTTTAAAATGTAATCAAAAACTCATAACATGCCAAAATGTCAACACCATAAAAAAAAATTCAGAAAAAATAAATTTACGAAACATTTTAAAAGATTTCCACTTCTTGGACAAAAAAATAGCACAAAAACTAGCTTGTCAATTAATTTAGAGTTGTCAATCACCAGAATAAGGCCAATAGTCTCATTCCTAGTCCGAGACAAGCAAAAGTTCGCTTTCCTTTGATATAGGACCACAAACTTTCTTGAACATTTAAATCAGGACTTTGTGGTGGCCAGTTTAAAACATCTACGCCAGTTCGATTCAAATAGTTAATTATGAACTTACTCTTGGGACTTGGTGCATTATCTTGTTGCAAAATAAATGACTCACCAATAAGTTTGTTACCAGTTGGAAATTTATGATCATTTAAGACATCCAAAGATTTGTATTGGTTCATCGTTCCATCAATTGGAACCAAACTACCATGACCACAAGAGCAAATTCATCACCAGAACATTACAGTTCCATCGCCATGGCGATTTGCTTATAAGAATGGAGCTACTTTTTTTCGTGTTTTCTTTGGAATTCGGACACATCTCTTTTTAGGTAAGCCATGATAGTCAAACGTACTTTCATCGGTACACAAAACTCTTACATCAGTCCAAAAGCTCATACATAGTCTTGCAGAGAAAATCTTTGGAAAATTTGAGTCGTTTGATTTTATTTGCCTGCATTATATGCGGTATTTTTCTAACGGAATATGTACCAAATTGGAATTCTTTTAAGCATCTGCAAATTGTGCGTTCACTAAGTGGATTCTGAGAAAAATTTTTCATCTGTAATTAATGGATTTTTGTTGTTAAGCCAGGTTTCTTTGAGAACTCCCGTTATTGTACGCTGGTTTTCTTAACGTGTTGTTTTTTGTTTTCTGCAAGAACGTGTCAAATTTTTCACTGAATTTGTTTCTTTGTGCTTATTTATTTGATAGTGAACTGCTTGCTTTGACAAATGTCACTCGCAGCATATTTCTTTGACAGAAATACCACAATTATGCTTCTCTACAATTGCACATCTCATTTCAACACATCCGACTTTTTTCCTATTTTGTTTTTTTGTAAAAGAATAACTAAAATAAACAAATACTGTTGAATAATTATTGATTACTTTGATATTAATAACCAAATCGTAACTTGCATAAACGTCATAATACTTTTGCCGCCGAGAAATTGTATCTTTTTGTAATGAACGACTTACTACCTGAAAAAGTGTGGTATAAATGACTTCGTTTATTCAGATTAAAATTCCTCACACCCATGATGCAATGATAAGGTAGGGCCGCTCGCTGAGTGCTCTCACGCGTCAACGAAGTGTGGCAACATATATGTCAAAACGATGAATTTCATAGAAATTGCAAATGAAGAAAATATTTTATGTTTCCAATTTGCAAACAGTGCAGTCGCGGGTGTTAAATTTGTGCTAATTTGAGTGAAAATATTATAAAAAAAGTGTAATAAAAACTATAAAATGTGAAAGAAGTCTTAAAATTACAAAAAAAAAACCTGTAGCAGTTTTAACCTAAAAACAACTGCGAACGTGAGTATAAAGAAATTCGCGATGAACAGCTGATTTTGACATCAATGTAGCTTTATTCTGCTTTCTACTCCATTCCTCTCCGAGTCGACCTTACCTTATAATTCTGCCATGCTCACACCATGTTTTTACAATAATTTATCACAATAAGAGAGAAACGTTTACCGTTAGATTTTATTCAGAGAGCACATGTGATGCCAACTTTAGTCCGATCACTGGCTAGATATTGCTTTAACTGGCAACACTACCATCAATCTTAGGTTCAATGCAATGTTGTAGAACTACTCGGGAACAATAACTCTATTGTTAGGGTGGATAGAAATATGTACTTATGTTTTAACTGAAACTTAATAAAAACAAATAAATTAAAATATATGCATATCGACTGCTTATTGTATCTGCTTATTGTAACGCAGATAACTGTGCAATTTAATCATGATCACAAATAATAGCCTTAAAATTTTCAGATGAATTAAATGTAAATTTCAATGACAGGATCATTAAAAAAAAATCAAATAATTTCCATTTCCTAGCCATATTGTTTCATATTCAAAACTCTACATTTCATCAATCTCGGTTATCAAGCGTCTTAATACAGAGCTATATATGAACGTCTCCACCTGTTAGACACTTGTACATTTATAAATACAAACACATGCATAAGTAATAAAAAATATTTTTTTGTTAATTGTTTTCTAGCTAAGCAAACTTGCAACATTAAAATGCCGTTTATGTTTTGTTTTTGTTACTTTTTTTATTATTGTTGTTGCGGATTAGAGCATATTTTCTGTTTTTATTTTTTGTATTTTGCTCTTTGATTTGCTTGCAACACTCAACTTGCTGCGGCTCTGAACTCAGATTGCTAGTCAGCCAGTCAAGCTGACTGAGCTGGGCACTAGTCGCAAGTCGTAAGGAATGCTTACGTTTGCGAAAAATGTGGTTCTCAGTGCAGTTAAAAAAAATAAGACTTCAGAAACAAAGGCAACAACAACAAAAGCAGCAACAAAACAAGATATGCATACATATAAATAAAATTGGTTGTCTTGAATTCACCTGTTGCAGAATCAGGATTTTAGTTGATTTTATTTTGTTAACTGGCGCTACACGCTGCGCATGCGCACATTACACTGTGCATTTGATTTAGCAACAATGATGAAACTTGAAAATATAAAAGTAAATAGTAAATATAAAGATTAAAATAAAATTTTTAAAATATTTAAATGATTTAATTGTAGTCCATAATGAAGAAAGCTCATAGGGCGTCGCGGCTTCAATTTGCATCAAATAGTTTTTAATACCAACTGGGACTCGGACTATAATAATAGTTATCTTCTTAACACGTCTTGTGTATGGCACCCCACACCAAGGCGGAAAAAGCAGCAAACTTTCTTTTGGAAAATATAATCGGGTCGTTTCTTTAACTCTTCGAGTAGTATCGGTAGCCATCTGGGCCATTCAAGTTAAACTTATTTTCGTCTGAAATGATGCGTGTTAGAAGGATAACTATTATTATATAACGAGTCCCAGTAAGTTGCCAAATTATTTGGTGCAAATTGTAGCCGAGCCGTCTTATGGTGGGCAAGTAAAGTAGAAGCTTTCTTTTTTAGAATATAACAATTGCCGTCATTTTCGAAACTGATTGGCTGCATTTGCTTGCAAGTTGAGCACGATATTTTAATCAACAAGTTCTGGGAATCACAATTGATGTTTATATTCAGAATGACAATGACAGGATCTCTCTATTGATAAGCTTTTATATGCTGAAGTGCTGTGTCATTCAGCATAGAGCAAGTGTCTGCAATGAGAGAAAACGGGGGAAATATCATGGATAAGCATTGATAAGCACTGATAAACAAAAGTAATGGCCCGAGAATATTGCCTTGCAGAACACCTGAAGATGGTAAATATGTATAGGATTTAACATTATCAGAGGCAACCTACACATTGTCTATTTGACAGATAGGATTCAATACAACTTAAGAAACTGGAGTGATAACCTAAGTATTAGCTTCTTGATTAAGAGAACGTGCGAAACTTTATCAAACGCTTTCGCCAAATCCAATCCAACTTAAGAAACTGGAGTGAAAACCTAAGAATCTTTGAAACTTCTAAGAAACTTTGTCAAACGCTTTTGGCAAATCTGTGTAAATTACATCTACCTGGCATCCTTTACTAAAACCTGAAATACAGTATTCCGTGAACAATAACAAAGCCGTGTTGGTACGTATATGGATAAATAATAATCTTTACTGCAAGGTACAATTTTTGTTTGATTATAAGCTCTAAAAGCTTTGAAATAGTTGTAAGCTTAGAAATTGGTCTATAGTTAGCTTTTGCAACCAGATTTATGAATTAGAGTTATAAAAGATATTTTCCAGCTATCAATAAAAGTACATAAACAGAGTGAACTATTGAAGATAAAAGATACACTAAAGTTAAAGCACAATTTTTTTAAGAGAATGGAACAGAGCCCATTTGCATCTATACGAGTTAAAGGCTTAATTCTCAATATCCCATTTAAAACATCATCAGAAGTAAGAGGCAAAGCTCCAAAATCAATACCAGTATGTAAATAACCCATGCAATCAAAATGTTTGTTATTCGGGGTTGTTGTAGAAACAAAGTGCTCTTGGAATCAGAATTTAAATTGACAAATATTTCGCTTGGTTTTATGTTCAAATCGGACTCGGTGTCTCTTTTAGGTGTCACAGAAACCTATGTATCCGATGTTATCTAAGCGAAATATTTGTCGGTTTCAATTCTGATTCCAAGAGCTCTTGGTTTCTACAACAACCCTGATTATTAGAACTATCAAAATGCGATTGTAAGAATTCAGCAAACAAATTGGCATTACCGAGAACGCTTGGTTTGAGACCCTATCATTCATAACAAAGATGATGGAATATTAGACAACCCCTTCTTGGATTTAATAAAACGCCAAAAAGCTTTAATATTCGATTTAATATTTGTTTCAATACACTGTCTATACTAAGATTTGTCTAATAAGTTAAACTCCTTTATGTATTTTAAGAAAAATTAATCTTGAAAATTTTTTAATATTTTTAACCCACGAATATACTAAGGTACTTTGCTTACCCTTAGCTTAGTACTGGAAATAAGTTGTGAACAAATTGAGGAAATACGAGTTTTAAACATATTAAAGCATGAATCAGTATTGAAATTTTTGAACTCACTCTGCCAGTCAATACGACTAATAGCATTAGTTAAAAGATAAAAATCGCACGCTTTGAAATTAAAGATGTACATAAAATCATTACATTCAGCTAAACTGAGGTAATTATATGAATTTACTTGAATATCAAGAGGAAAATGGTGGCTACTAGCTGCAGATATAGAAAATATCTTTTCCATTTTATCTTATTCATTGAAATTTGCTTGTCGCTTTTATTGTATCTTTCAAAGTGGTATAATTTTTTGAATAGAAATAAGTCTAGTATATTCATTTTCACAACTTAAACTTTGCGGCTTACAGCAGCTACAACACTTATTCAATCATCTTAAATAAAAGTGTAGTAGTGATAACGCGTGTCTTAAGTCTTTTTGCCATTTTTGCAACTTTAAACGCTCATATCTGCTCAACGCTAACACTTATCAAAAATCTAATAATTTCCTGCATACCTATAGGTCATGACCTTTCTAATGATATATCAAGGGTTGCTATAGTGTTTGTAGATTTCCTGGAATAAGGGGACCCTTACCGGAATAAATATATAGAAGATTGCGTTGGTGTTTTTTTTTCTCGACTATTCCAAAATCCTGATCACACTCCATAAATGAGTGGCCAGCGACTAAAAATGTATGTTCCACAGTCTTAAAATTGGTATTCTGCGCGATATACATCCAAAATCCGACTATGCTTTGGTTCTAATTTTGTCCTCCACAGTTGTCCTCCTAAATGCGATTAGATGTTTGACTGTAGCGGGGGGAGCTGGGACACATACTTCAATAAACATGAGCCTATTTCTTTTGAATTGCTCGTACCTTTAGTTTCGTCCCACATCATCATCATTGTTCCCAAGCCGCTACCTAAATCATAAATTATAGGTCCATAGCTGTCTTGCATAGTACACTCGATTGCAAGTAAACATTGGAGTAGGTAATGTTTTTTGCAAATTAAGACAAATAGCTGTTATGTCAGTATTTTTTTATGCCTGTATCTTTGCTGCATTTTTTGCTGATCTAGCCTTTTCAGCCGCTATCAGATGTTGTTCCTTCTCTTTCTTTATATTATTAAGTATCTTTGGATTTGTCTCATTTTGAATCTCCAACTTCTCCACTTGTGCGGTCTTTGGCTTTTTAAAAGTATAATTGAATTTGTTGACAAATAGGTTAGGTTAGGTTAGAGTGAGTCGATAAACGATTTGACACCTAGGTCAGTGCAGGCCCGTTGAACCCTCCTAATAATCTCCTTTGAACCCTAGAGATTTCCCTCCTCAAACCAGTTCGTACTGATAATGAATTTTAGGATATGCTTAATTTCCAGGCATGAGTCTTCGGCTAGTCCGTTTAGAAAGGGATGACCCAGAGTTGCCATCCTCCTTTTAGCAAGGGCCGGACATTCGCAGAGGAGGTGCTGAACATTTTCTACGCCCTCCTCACATTTGCAGCTTCTGCAAAAATCATTTGCTATAAGTCCTTACCGAAGAGCATGCACTCCGATTAGGTAGTGACCCGTGAGGATTCTTTCTGTTTTTGACAGGTTTACCCTGCTTAATTCAACCAGTGAATTGGTGCGTAGGAAGGCCACGTCAGCTACATGTATCAAGGTGTTCCAAGCGTTCTTGTGCAAGACTTAAGGATTTGTTCCTGCACTGGAGTTTATAAGAGGATATGGGTATACTAATAAAGTCCTCATTTAAGAGGGTGTTTGTGGTCGTACCCTTCCTTGGCAATTCGTCTGCCAAGTTATAGCAGGCAATTTAGTGTTTATAGAGACGACTATGGATCGGTTTGTATATTTAAACCTTCTTAAAGAAAATCTAAAGCAATCTGCATGAAAAATGTGTCTTACATCAGGATGATTTTTTGAGCAAGATAACGACCCCAAGCACGCTACTGGATTCGTTAAAGAATGGCTCCTCTATAATGTACCACATGAACTTAATTCACCACCCCAGTCGCCGGATTTGAGCCCCAAAGAGTATTTATGGGAAGAATTGGATCGCCGTATCAGTAAAAAAACGATTAAAAATAAGCAGGATCTCAAAAATGCTTTAACTGATGTGAGGAATTGAACCGTAACCCAAAGAAAGTAACGGAAAGACTAGTTTATTATTCTATATCCTAACACTAAATAGTGGATCCACTATATATAAATTTCACTTTTCCAATACTTTTATTATATATTTAATAGATTTTTATTTTCGTATGTAGACTTTTCTGCGCCTTAAAAATTAATTTTGTTATTTTTTTTTATTTAATAACATCTGTGTAAAGCAGAATTTTTGGTTACATTCTGCTTTTTATTTTACGAATGAATAAATTTTATTTCTGTTGCACAGATATTCTGCTCAAAACCACCGTTTGTGGTGGGTATGTAGACTTTTCTGTGCCACTGTAAGCACTTTATTCGCCGAATTTAAAATTGCTGCGTAACCGTTATAGTCTAAGCAGTTTGTTGTAAATCTGGGTGTTGGTGGTCCAGCTTCCAGCTCAGATATTAATTTTTATACCCCAACGCGTACTGCGTAAGAGGTATTTTAACTTTGTCATTCCGTTTGTAACGCCAAGAAGGCGGCGTGGCAGGTATAGAAAAATATATATATTTTTGATCAGCATCACCTCCTGAGTCGATTTTCGTGTGTCCGCCTGTCTGTCTGTAAAGCTATCGTGATGAATATAAGTTAATTTTTAAAAAAGGAAGATCAAGTTCGAATATGAGCCAAATCGGATGTAAACCACGCCTCCCTCCCATACAAAAGGCTTTATTTTAAAAGTAAAATCTCTTAAAAATCTGATCAAATTAAAGAAATGTCTTGATATTTTGCACATAGGCTTTAATATTTAGTACAGATCATCACTATAATATTTGGCAAAATCGGATGAAAACCACGCCTACCTTCTATACAAGTTGGCTTTATATTATCCGTAAAATCTCTTAAAAATCTGCAAAAATTAAATAAATGTTTTAAAATTTTGCACATTCGCTTTTATTTATAATATGAACCATCTCTATGATATATGGCAAAATCGGATGAAAACCACGCCCACTTCCCAAACAAAGCGGCTTTATTTTCAACGTAAAATTTCTTAAAAATCCACTAAAATTAAAGAAACGTCTTGAAATTTTGCACATTAGCTTTGATTTATAATATGAACCATCTCTATGATATTTGGCAAAATCGGATCAAAACCACGCCTTCCTCCCATACAAAGTGACATCATCAAAATAGGAAAACTTTCGTTAATATATAAAACTGAATGTCATGGTGTATCTCTTGGCTAAAGACTTTGAATATACTTCAATATGGTCGCGGGGGGGGGGGGGGGTATTCTAGCTTCGGTACCCTGTCGAAGCTCCATCCTTACTAGTTTTTTCCTTTATTTACTAAAATGTCTAAAGTTACACGCTATTTTCTCGACCTGCGTTATTAATATAATTTTAATAACTTTTTGTGATTTATTTCTGCTAGTCGGTTTTGCAATAATTTATTAAGCTTTATTACCAACAATTATAGCAAATTTTATATCTAAGCTAATTTTTTTTTTTTAACTCATTAACTAAACACACCAGTAATTGTTGGCTGAAATGTACGAAAACAGGAGTAGTAGGCTTAGATTTGGTGTTGTAGTTAATGTTGCTGATGTTGTTGTTGTTGTTGTTATTTATTTATTTATGTTGTTGTTGTTGCTGCGTTTAACTTGCACGCACTTTGCTTTAATAGAACAAGTATTACAAGTGACTGAAAATGTTTTTGTTGCTGTTGTTGTAGTTTTATTGCACTTTGGATACAGTACGAAATTTGTTTTTCTTGTTGTTGTTGTTGTTGTCATTCGTATGCGCATGCGTAAATGCGCAACAACGTTAAGCCACATGCGGCAGAGTACTATCGACGAACTGAAGAGAGACAAACAGACACATAAATACTTTACATATTGTAGTGATTACATCTACTAAAGAGAGGAATGACAGGTTTTTATCCAGTTTTTGTAAAAATGCAGAAACAACAACAACAGCGCACATAAAGATAATGATTGTACGGTTTTGTTGTGTTTTTGCTACGAATATTATGAAATGTGTGATTATTGTTGTTGTTGTTGTTGTTATTTATTTGTTTGTTTGACTCATAGATGCACTCGATCAATGCCTGGAAATAATATAAAAAAAGCCACTTTACTCGTTGATGTTGTTGCAATTTTTATTGTTTTATACTTATTTGCATCTATCTATATATCTACATGTATACATCTCTATTCAACTGCTAATATCTAATTTTTATCCGGTTCTTGGCTTTAGATGTTGTCACTTTGATATAGCTGTAAAATGCACTGATTTCCATACGACTTTGACTAACATACAACTGCATATAAAGCGCATTATTGTAAAAATTTTAAAATACCCATTGGGAAGATTTATATACTACGCCTGTTTTATGGCAACTAGTATCTGTCTATCCTACGATTACTTAGCTGTTATTCTAAAGTAGTATTCTAAAGGCGTTGATGTGACAATTTTTACTGAGGAAAAAATTTTAAAAAACACGCATACATGTTTATAAACATGTAACAAAAAAGTGAAACGTTTCTGTTCATAAACAGTTAACAGAAGAGTGGAAACGTTTTCTGTAAACATTGTATATAAACACTAGATGGGTTTAGGGTTCCATACATTTTATAATTATATTTTAGAACCCTTCCATTATGTGTGAGTAAAAAAAAAATCCTGAAATTCCAAAAACTGGGAAGGCGCCGCACAGTGAAGCGAAGCGGCCAAAAATAGCTCATGGAAAAAAAGTCTTATATTTGGAAAAAATATGCAAATTTATAGAAAAGAGTCTTAATTATGTGAGTCCAATAGGATTTTGCGATATCTTTCTATTTGTGGAAGTTTTGCTCGTTAAATGCTGCCTTAAAAATTTAACGAAATTTCAGTTTTAACAGTTCAGTACTGAATATTTTCTAATATCGTTGCACCTTTAGCGCAATTTATACGAAAAACTTTAATAGAGTTATATTCTTAAGTTGTACCAAAAGAAAGGGAGATAAATAAAGCAATAAAAAATTTACTTATTCAAGAATGAAACTCCAAGAAATCAGATAAAATCAAGTTTTATATAATATTAAAAAAATCCGAATTTTTTATTTTTCTTTTTATTTTATGTATGTATTATAACAACTGAACACATTTCTAAAGACTTTGGTGAGAAAAGTGAAAATTAATGATTTTATGATATTTTTCCTAGAGCAAGCTTAGGCGAAAATGAGCGTATTTATGTTATATGGAAACATAACAAATTTTTTTCAGTTTCAAAAGTAATAAAAAAAACTTCGCATTTTTGTTTTTTTTTTTTAATTTTTAAGTATGTATCATAACAACTTTCTCTGAACACATTTCTAAAGATTTTTGATGGGTAAATTGAAAACTAATGATTTTATAATATTTTTCCTAGACCATGTTTTTGGCGAAAATGAGTATATTTATGAAAAATAAAATATTTTTTACGAAGTTTCAAAAGCAATAAAAATATCCGAATTTTTTTTTTTTTTTTTATTTTTAAGTATGTATTATTAACTTTTTCCATTTTTGAGTTTGTGATGTTACGAAACCCTCGATGCTAAATTCATGTTTTCATCCCGTATTTCATAAAGGAAATTTAGTCGATAACAAATCAAATAAATTATTTTATTTAATAATGCAAGAGCTTAGAATTTTAAATCAAATTTTGTGTGTAAATCTAATTTTCTCATAGTTACTGGAAAGAAAATTCTATATTTTTAACAATTTTATATTTTTTATTGTTTATTAGTGTTACTTTGAAATAAACGTTTTTTGTAGTTGAATTTCAAAATAAAATAGCACATTTTCAGTAATTTAATGTATGCTTTCATTCTGATAAAGTTAGATTCAAATTTTTGGAACTTAAGTAGATAGTGGGCGGTGGGCGTGTCAAATTTTTTATATTTGTACATATTTTTGTTGTTGTTTTAATAGAACTTCAATTCGAAGGAAATTATTGTGTTTTCAATTTTTGTGTTATTTGGGAGGTAGGCGTGTTTGTAGGCGGATTAGCTGAACTTTTCGTAAGTGATCTTATATAGGTTATTTCAACTTATATACCAAAATTTATTGGTATATGACTCTACACCTTGCTAGTGCTATGCAAATATCGTATAATAAGTATGGGAGGTGGGCGTGGCACACCTTTCTTTGTTGTCTACATATATTTCAGATTCGTGAGGGAGTTGTTTTGATATAACTTCAATACAAAAAAAAAATACAGCGTTTTAAAATTTTGTGTTATAAGGGAGGTAAGCGTGGTTGCGGGCGGATTTAACATTTTTTTTTAATAACTTCTATTAGAGGTTATTTGAACTTATGCACCAAATTTCATCGATCTGCGACGACTCCTTCTATTTTTGTCCAAACTTTGTATGAGATGAAACCACTGTGCGGCGCACAGTGTCGCGGCTTCATCTAACTTCATCTTCATCTGGCAAAAATGAAATGTTTTTCACACAAATGAAAGGAAATGAAAGGAAACTTTTCACACAAAGTTTCGTTGATATGGGATGAATGAAAAGCCGACCTACGAAATAACGTAAACCGGTAATCTGGTATATTTCCCTAAAAAATTATCCCATAACAATAAAAATTTGCATTCATGGTTCAATTGACACAAAATAGCTGGTGTTAAAATCAACCAAATCGCTTGACCAACACGCTCATCTCCCATATAACTGAAACTGGTAATCTGGTATATTTCGCAAAAAAATTATCCCAGATCAATTCAATTTGGTGCGAATAATTATTTGACAGCAAGAAAGAGTTGGTGTAAAAATAAACCAAATCGCTCGACTAATACGCCTACCTCCCATATAGCCAATGCAAGCATTGGGCAATCTGGTATATTACCCCAAAAAATTATTCCAGATCAATGAAATTTTGTACCCAAAATTATTTTAAGGCGAGAAAAAGATGGTGTAAAAATAAACCAAATCGGGCGACTTATACGTCTACATACCATATAAACGAAATCGGCAATTTGGTATATTTCCCCAAAAACTGATCCCAGATGCATAATGCATTTGGTATGCATGATTATTTCATAGCAAGATATAGTTTCCTATGCGAAAAAAATACATGACCATCAGTTTGAGGGATTTAAAAAAAAGAAACTGCCCATTTTTCAATATAAACATGTTTTGTGCTTCAGGAAACAGGTCATAAAATCCCTATTTTTGAGTTTCGGCAACCCAAATATTGGGAATGTGTTGAGAAAGTCTTGTTTTTAATAAAATAAAAAAATAATGATATAAAAAAAAAACAAAAATACGCCTTTGCTTTTATTGTGTTTGAAACTTAATGAAATATTCTTTCATATAAATGTTCATATAAATTTGCGCATATTTGCCAAAACATATCATAAAATCATAATTTTTTAGTTTCGGCAGCCCAAATTTTGGAAATTTATTAAGATAAAGTTCTTTTAATAAATACTTAAAATAAAAAAAAAAAACACAAAAATAAAATTCCTTCGTTGTTTAACCCTCTAATGCCACATTTTTTGTTTGAGCTCCAAAAATCACATTAGACTAATTTGTTGTAGAGAAAAACGAATCTGAGTTTCGTTTTTCGTTTTCGCCTAGAAGCGGACTTGAGCATAAACACAAAAAATAAGCAGAGAAGTGTGATTTGGATTTTTAATAGCATAACATTTATTCAGTAAACAATTTCCTACTCATCAGTATTTGTTCACTTCGATATCACTTCAATTAAATTAATTAAGTTTTTCAATTAAGTGAAAATTAAGTTTTTTTTTTAAATTAATTAATTTCGTGAAAATATAATGAAATTGATTTTCAAATTGAAAACTAAAATGTGACTTGGATATTCGTCTACACTCGAAAAAAAAGCAATTTGAAAATTTTTCCACAGATAACGGTCTTATATCGATTGGTGTAAGCCCCGCCTAGAGGGCCTAGAGGGCCTGGGCATTAGAGGGTTGATTGTATGTAGAAGTATTCGTTTTTGAGCACTCCTAGCACCTTTTCTTTGGTATATGAACATTTTTATATTTATATTTTTAAGTATTTTGTAAAGAGCTAGAACTTGTGAAAAAATATCTATGTTAATGTTTTCCATATAAATTTTACTAAAATTTCTGTCATCTTGGGTACTATTCAATGCTAAACTCTAAAAAGTGAAATTTCGTTAAATTTTTGAGACAACTTATGAAGAGCGGGATATCCACAACTGATTAGATATTGCAAAATCCTCTCAAATTCACGTGAATGAGTTTTCAATCTATGAATTTGTGTATTTAGTTTTGTATTTAGCTAATTTTGTCCACTATCGTTTCACTGTGCGGCGTTACACTGCTCGGCGCTGTGCGACCCTCTTGTTTTTGAATTTCTCAATTTTCTTTTAACTCACACATTGTTATGACATCCAGGATTTATATTCTGCCCGTGGCAAGGAGGTCCTGAAATACTTTAGTAAAATGAACCCATCTTATAAACACGGCCTAATAGAGACACCGTGGTAAGCAGTATGAGGGGAATGCTGGTTTCGAATCTGATGTCAGGATTTTAGAACTCAATATGGCGGATTGGGTTGACACATTTTTTTGTATTTTAGCGAATCTTTGAAATTTTGAAATTCTGACAATGGATTTCATTTCGAATCTGATATCCACAGTTTAAAATTCTAGAAGGCGGGTAGGGTTGCATGCAATTTTAAATTTTCTACAATAGGGCAGCCACCTAATAAAATGAATTTTAAGACTTTTCATCATCATCTAATAGTTGATTTTGAATTTGATGTCAGTATTTTTAAAATTTAAGATGGCGAATATGCTTACCATATAGATTATTTTGTATTTTTGCGAATTTTTGTAATTCTGAAATTTTGACAACGGCTTTGATTTCGAATCTGACATCACAGTTTTCAAATTTTATATGGCGGATAGGGCTGACACCTTAATTTTTTGGTTTTTTTACGAATTCTTCTTATTTTAAAATTCTGACGACGGATTCGGATGCAGCAATCCGTTTATACCAAGCGTTCGCCCCAGCAATGAATTCATTAAAATACAAAAAAATGCAGGTGGCAATCCTATCTTCCTACTGATTTTATGCGGATGGGGTTTCGTCATCTGGAATTTTAAGATCCTGACATCAAATTCGAAACCAGCCATCTTCTAAAACTGCCAACCATGATGTCTTTCATAGGTAGCGTTTATATACATCGTACGTGTTTATATACAATGCTTACAAAAAACGTTACCATTGCTTTGTTACATGTTTATAAACATGCATACGTGTTTTTTTTTTATTAAAGTTTCCCTTCAATAAAAATCGTCACATCGCCTCCGTAGAAGTTTCACTTCAAAAATACACACTAAATTTGCTTGTTCCACTTTTTGATAGACTTTCCGAAAAAGAATTCACAAACCATCACACTGTACTGACACTCGTATAAATGCTTGCTGGGTTTATATTTTGATCCAGATTTTGTCAATTAATACTAACGTTATTTGTAATACTTAAAAAGTAGAACAACAGTTAATTCTGACAAGTCTAACATTATTATGGAACTGTTAGGCCCGGAAAGTCTAGTAGAAACATTTTTATACCTTAATGCTGACAGTGATGCAGATGCAGTGTTTGATATCAATTTGCTTTTTTTAATAACTCGGTGCTTACATATTTCTAAATCTATCCTAGCTCATTGGACTGAAAAGCCAAAAAACTGATATTGTTGACAAGTTGTCAGCCTATATATTGTAGGCTTGATTGTATAAATATTGAAGTCTGGCCAAAGCTTAACTGGTTGTTTTCTAAACATTTTTCCTCTAAACTGGATTTATTAAAAGCGCTCTTAATTACATTCAGGCAATAGGCAAATTCTTTTATATTCATTTCGCGTTCTGTTTTTATACCATTGATGGGCATTCTGCCACTCGCGGGCAAAAAGTTTCTCTGTCACCATGCGTTTCTTATGGCAGCATGTAAAGCTCTGTGCTTGTTAGTGTTAAAATGTTCACCAATGCTTTATACCAATTGCCATGTCTTCGCACATGCAAATCTTTTCTTTATTGTTTTGTTGTTTTTTAATTTTTTTTTTTGTTCGTATGGAGAAATTCTGGAAATGCATTTATTTGCATTTCCTCACAATGTGCAAAGATTTGCTCCGCTTTTTAGTGCATTTGTTTGAATGCTGGCTGACTGCAACAGGTACCACTTTCGACGATATGCAGATCTAACAAGTCTTTGGAGCTCCGTCCTGTTGCTATGTTGTTGGACTTGCTTGTTTGTTGCTTTAAACAGGTTAGCTGATCAGTCAGATCATCCCAATCAGGGATGCTATACAACAAGATTTAGTGTTTGCATATCTGTTGTTTTTGTCAGTATGTCTGCGCGTATATGTGTGTGTGTGCGTTTATGTGAGAGCGCATGCATATTTTTGCTGTTGAAGTTGATTTATTATTAAGTCAGGATCAATACGGGTAAAAATATTGCAAGCTAGGATATAAGCACAATTATATAATAATGCGCAAACGTGTTTAATTTAGCTGAAAATATAATTTAATATTAATCATTAAAAAAAAAATTCTTTAAACGTAAATTCGTCTTCGAAAAAAATTATATTTTATGATGCCACAAGTAAGCAGCCTCAACAGCTTTTTCTCTCAGTGTACGTGTATAATTTTTTTTTGTTTTTTAAATGACTTGTTGACTTATATAATTCAAACAATAAAAATCTGCTTTTCAAATAACTTGAAATAAAACCCAAATGTAGTTATATCTTAGCCAAGTATGTCATATACAAACAACAAAAGTTACAACAACAACAACAATAGCAACAATGCTAGTTAAGCAAACAAACAGACACTCTAAAACAGTAACAGTTAAGACAACAACTGAAAAAAAAATCAATAATTATTGTTTACTTTTTTACACAATTGCGTCGAAGCAATGATGCGGTAATAGATGAGCAATGCCAACAATTAAAACTGTTACCAGCAAACAGCAACATGTGACACTTTCTTGGCTCCAAAAGCTTACGACGACTTTAATTAAATGATTATTATATTTTTAAGTAAATTTATTCAGAAATTATTGCTTCGGAACTATTAAAGGTGAATTGCATGGTTTCTGTACAGTGTGTATTCGTATTTTAAAGATTTTTCTGATGGAAAATAATTTTTCCAGATTTTAGGTGACATTACAAGACACCTTTAAATTTATTCTAGAATAATCGGAAAAGAATCAAATAATGCACATACAATTTTAATGGTTTTTTATATGGCTAAATTTAAAAATAAAGGGCTTTTCTCTGTCTCTGCTTTTTTTAGTTTACTTTCTCAAAAAATAAGCACAAAAATAAACTAAAAAAAATGCTGCTGTAAAATAAAAACAATTTATAAGAAATAAAGCATTTGGAGTTAATTCAAATTACATAATATAATATTAACAAGCGATTACTTTCTACCCTATCTTACCTGTTTCATAGAAAAGTTTTTGTCCCCACTCTTACCTGTAGTTATGCAATATAGAAAGAGAAAATGAAATGCAAGAAAAATAAAAAAAAAAATATGCATTGATTTGCAATGCCAGTATAAATATCAAGAAGGTTTTGGTGTTTTTAAGAATTTGGGTTATCACCGCTCAGTGTCAGAAGTGTTATGTTATACTTTATTTGCTCTAATCTTTACTTTAGTTACTGCAATGCCGTCAAGTTCATAACTATAAGAAAACACACAATTTATCGATATCAGTTTCACTAATTAATTGGCATTTTAAAGTGCTTATTAAAATTTAATCTGTCAAGAGTGTTGTCTATGATTTTGCTGTTTTAAGTATTTAAAATAAAAAATTTCGTATTCAATTGCCTTTTAACTGTTTCTTATGTTTTAAGTTTTTAGTGCAGAGTTTTTTTTCAACAAAAATATTGAAAAATCGTTAGAAGTCCTGAGTGTTGTTTCAACACCAACGTCTGTGCTAGCGAATTACTAAAATTTTTTCTCATTTTCATTTTAATTTTCTGTTTAAGACAAATAAACTATCAAATGCTAATATTCGGAAATTTTTTGTAGACTTAACACTTTTTAGACATATAACACTCAAGACAAAAATCATATCCACTTCTGCAAAAACTAAAAAAAAAATAAGTTTAACAGAATTTTAACAATTTTAAATTTAACAGTGATTTTGGATTCTTCATTATTTAAACACAACAATTTCTTTTTGTGATTTTCCAATTTATTCTCGCTTCGAACTACCGCTGTAATGTGTAAAAAGTTGATCGCAACGTTAAAATTAAGAAAAGGCTGGATATCGGAACTCCGACATAATCCAGAGGTCCAATCACCTGCATTGCACTCCTACAGGTGCGCAAAATCATGATCTTTTGGATTTCTGTAGACAATTTTTTGGCGGTCACATTGTGTTATTTTTTTTTTTAACTCGCTTTAAACAATAAGTTTTGAATATGAATCTGCCTGGATAAGAATTTAAATGCAGTGAGTTTTCGAATGGCACATTATAAAGAGCTACTTCATCGTGTGTACATATCTGATGCGCAGACGCAAACGTAGACGCAGCGCAGCAACAGTTCCTGTAGAGAGCTTTAAGTCAACGACATTAAGATGAACTAATATGTTGCACTGCCGGTTCGGAAAACCACTTTGCGCGTCAGACAAGCAGGGAGATAGACATACATATATATATATATATATATATATATATATATACGAACAACAGATGAATAGAGGGACAGACGCACAGACAGACAGACAGACGCAGCTAGTTTATTGCAATAAACATACTTTATATTGAACAGCCGACAATAACAACACAGTCAGTGCGTGTGACTGTGTCTTTGCTTTTAATTTTTTTTTTATTTATTTTCGATTGTTGTTTTCATTTGCAAAAATATGATAAAACAAGGAAAAGACACTGTGGTTGTTGGATTTTGGTGTATTGGGCAGATTGGTGATACTTTATAATCTTTTTTGCTTGCTTTTATAAAATTTTTGGAAATTAGAAACTCTTGAGACTATCTTGTTTTAACTCAGATAGTCTTGTTTTAACTCAGAAAATTCTCAAAAAAATTTTTTGAGATACTTTCTAAAAATATTAGGTATCTTAAGAAATCCACCAAATTTGCAATGTATTTTAACATCTAAACGCACATTTTTCAAAAATTCAAAATCAAAGTCGTTTAAAATTGGCTTAACACATTTCGGCCCGTTATCTAACACCATTGAATTTTTTTTGTGAGTTTTGGAACCTAGGCCAATTTAGGCATAATAAAAAAAAATTCACAAAAATATTTTTTCCCTATATGAAAAGGCTTTCGAGTAAAAGTAATGTCACAAATGTTAAAAAACCGGCCCAATGATTAGAAAAGTACCCACGCAATCGCAAGGTGAATTCATTTCTACACATATCGATATTGCCATCTTGCCATGCAACCTTATGTTTTGTTATGTTATGTTATGTTATGTTATGTTATGTTATGTTATGTTATGTTATGTTATGTTATGTTATGTTATGTTATGTTATGTTATGTTATGTTATGTTATGTTATGTTATGTTATGTTATGTTATGTTATGTTATGTTATGTTATGTTATGTTATGTTATGTTATGTTATGTTATGTTATGTTATGTTATGTTATGTTATGTTATGTTATGTTATGTTATGTTATGTTATGTTATGTTATGTTATGTTATGTTATGTTATGTTATGTTATGTTATGTTATGTTATGTTATGTTATGTTATGTTATGTTATGTTATGTTATGTTATGTTATTTTATGTTATGTTATGTTATGTTATCATTTTAAATATTTAAGTAATATTAATTTTAAATTTAAAAATGGCCTTCTTAGAGACTTTCAGTTATTGGTAGGGGTGGTGGAGTTAAGATCGTCATACTACATAAATTATAGCCAACATTCCAAGATTTCTTATGTTTAAAAAAAAACATTTTAATAGTTTCTAGTTTCATAGAAATTCCTGATTTTGTGCAGGGGTAGATTGAGAGCTTATCTTAATATGTTCTCTACTAATTTGCCAACCGTCACACAGTACTTTGAGCCCATACAAAAGTGACGAAGAAATATAAGGAGTCGTTCGTTTTAAAAAAATGGATCCGATTTTACGTAGATCTATTATTTATTTAAATAAAACTTTAACTTTTTAATTTTCAATGCCGTTTGGAAATATTTTTTCTGTTTCCTTTAAAAGTTATAAGTTTAATATTTTTACAATTTATTGACATTTTTATTTTATATATGAAACAATTATATATTTCTGAATTCAGAATCACAATGATATACTCGTATTTTTGAGTTTTTTCCCGAATCACAATTTTTTGATTAATAAAATTTTAAAATAAAAATTTTTAAATACTATAAACAAGTAAAACAATATACAGTTAAAACAATCATAGACATAATTATATATTTTTTTAATTATTTTCCAAGTCACAATGTTTTGATTAATAAAATTTTAAAAACAAAATTTTTAAATACAACAAAAATTCAATAAACAAGTAAAACAATATACATTTAAGACTTTTTATTTAAAATCAAATTTCTTAAATTATTTAATATTCAATACATACATTTAAGGTCCTCTACAGTTAAACATATGGGTAAATTTCAATAAAATATGGATATTTTTTAATATTAATATTTAAATTTTTTCAACTTTAATATCATTCAACTTTAAACATGACCGCAACATGACGCTCTTTAAAAATTCTATTAAATTTTTTTTTCAGTTTTTGCAACAGTGCATACGATTTTAGTCTTGAGTGTTATATCTCTTAAAAGTTTAAAGCCTTACTAAAAATTTCCGAATTTTAGTATTTGATAGTTTATTTGTCTTAAGCTGATAATTAAAAAAAAAATATGTGAAAAAATTTAAGTAATTCGGCGACATAGAAGTTGGTGTTAAAACAACACTCAGGACTTTTAACGATTTTTTAATAGTTTTGTTGAAAAAAATTGTGCACTAAAAATTCAAAATATAAGAAACAGGTAAAAACTACGCAATCAAATACAAGCACGTATTAATTTTTTTTTTTACATACTTAAAACTGCAAAATCATAGACAACACTCTTGACATATTAATCTGTACTTAACATAATATGGAAAAACTTACTTACTTACTTAGGTGGCCGTGACAACCCGTGTCCGGATTTCGACCGACCTCATCAGCTCTCGCCAGGCGCCTCTGCTTTGCGCGCGCCTTCTCCAATCGGATACACCAAGTGCGGTTAGGGCTTCCTCAGCCTAGTCCATCCATCGGAGGCATGGTCTCCCTCGTCGTCGTTGACCAGCGACCCTCGCTTCGAGCACCTTTTTCGCTGGAGCTTCGTCGTCCATACGATGGACATGACCCAGCCAGCGTAGTCGCTGCACAGTTATACGCCGAACTACGTCAATGTCTCCGTAGAGCTCATACAGCTCGTGGTTCATTCGGATGCGATAGTCATCGCCGACTCGAACAGGACCGAAGATTTTGCGAAGAACTTTTCTCTCGAACACCCCCAGAGCGGCTGCGTCAGTTTGCGAAACTACCCATGCCTCAGCGCCATAAAGCAGCACAGGTAGAACGAGCGTCTTGTAGAGTGTTAGTTTTGTCGATCGAGAGAGGGCTCTGGAACTTAGTTGCTTGCTGAGCCCGTAGTAGCACCTATTAGCAATTATTGTTCTTCGCTTTATCTCCAGGCTGATTTCGTTGTTAGTATTAATGGCGGTGCCAAGGTATACAAACTCCTTGACTACTTCAAAGTTATAGCTGCCGGATGAAACGTGGGAGTCTAAACGCCGAGCTCCCTTGTTTGTAGACAGCATATACTTTGTTTTACCCTCATTTATCGTCAAACCCACTTTGGCTGATTCCTTTTCGATAGCGGCGAAAGCAGCGGTAACATCTCTCTTGGTTCTGCCAACAATATCAATATCATCAGCGTAAGCAAGGAGCTGAACACCTTTATAGAAAATGGTGCCATTACCATGCACACCGGCCTTTCGTACGATCCCCTCCATGATGATGTTGAAGAGATCGCAAGACAGTGGATCGCCTTGCCTGAAACCTCTTTCGGTATTGAAGGTTTCGGAGAGGTCATTTCCTACCTTGACGGAGCTGCGTGTGTTGCTCAACGTCATTCTGCAAAGTCTAATCAACTTTGCAGGTATACCGAACTCAGACATTGTTGCGTATAGGCAATCCCTTCTCGGGCTATCGAACGCAGCTTTAAAGTCGACAAAGAGATGGTGTGTGTCAATTTGATTTTCGTGGGTTTTCTCCAGGATTTGTCGTAGCGTGAAAATCTGGTCTATGGTGGACTTACCAGGTCGAAAGCAACACTGATAAGGTCCAATCAGTGTTTTTGTAATTGGCTTTAATCTTTCACACAGTACGCTTGAGAGAACCTTATATGCGATGGAAATAAGACTGATACCTCTATAACTTGCGCAGATTGTAGGGTCTCCTTTCTTAAGTATAGGGCACAGTACACTGAGGTTCCAATCGTCGGGCATGGTTTCTGCTAGCCATATTTTGCTGATGAGCTGATGCATGCGCCTTATCAATTCATCGCCGCCGGTTTTAAACAATTCAGCTGACAGGCCGTCAGCACCCGCTGCTTTATTGTTTTTGAGTCGTTGGATAGCAACTCGAACCTCTTCATGGCTAGGTGGTGATACTTCCACTCCGTCATCGTCGATTGGTGGCACTGCACTGTGCTCTCGATGGGCGGCATTGGTGGAATCGTCGCCATTAAGTAAATTGGAGAAGTGCTGTCTCCACAATCTAAGCACACACTGTGTATCCGTATTCAGATCTCCATTTTCGTCTCTACAAGTGGATGCTCCGGGCTTGAAACCTTGGGTTAGACGCTTAACCTGTTGATAGAATTTTCGTGCATCCTTCTTGCCCTGGTATACCTCTAGTTCCTCACGCTCACGCTTTTCCTGCTCTCTTTTCTTGCGTCTGAAAAGGCGCCTCTCTTCCTTCCTCTTTTCGCGGTAGTTTTCTCGCACGGCTCGCGTTGCAGCTGACTGCAGCGTTTTTCTATAAGCGGCGTTTTTTACTGCAGTCGCAATGCGACACTCCTGATCATACCATTGGTTCCGAGGTTGCGGGCGCCGGAAACCAATGACTTCTTCAGCGGCAGCGCGCATGGAGTGGGATATATGCGCCCAAAGTCCGCCGGCGTCGTCGAGTCCAGAGGTTGGTTGGTTGAGCTTAACCGAGAGTTGAGCGGAGTAGGCTTCGGCAGTCCGTTGTAATTGCAGCTTAGCGACATCTAGCTTTCGTTGCATTCCTGTGCGTATGTTCTTGGCATTGCATAATCGCATGCGGATCTTGGCTGCAACAAGATAATGGTCGGAGTCAATGTTGACCCCCCGAAATGTACGCACATCTAGAACACTAGAGGCATGCCTTCCGTCGATTACAACATGATCAATTTGGTTTCGCGTTTTTTGATCCGGGGACAGCCAGGTGGCCTTGTGGATGTCGAGGTGCTTAAATCTGGTGCTACTAACTACCATGTTTCGTGCCGCGGCGAAGTCGATCAGTCTTAGACCGTTGTTTGTGGAGGTCTCGTGAAGACTGAACTGACCGACAGTGGGGCCAAAGATGCCTTCCCTTCCGACTTTCGCATTAAAATCGCCGAGGACTATTTTCACGTCATGGACCGGAAGGTGGTCATATACGTCCTCAAGACTAGCGTAGAAAGCGTCCTTGACGGCTTCGTCCTTTTCCTCCGTCGGGGCGTGCGCGCAAATAAGGCTTATGTAGAAAAATTTTGCCTTGATGCGGATCGTGGCCAATCTTTCGTTCACAGGTGTGAACCGGGAAACAAGGTGGCGTAGTTTCCGGCTAACGACGAATCCACATCCGAATTCGCGCTTCTCCGCATGGCAGCTGTAGTAGATATCGCAGTGTGCTTGTTTAGAGCAGCCTTGCCCTTTCCATCGCATTTCCTGGATGGCGGTGATGTCAGATTGTATTGTTTTGAGGGCTTCCGCCAGTTGGATAATGGCACCTTCCCTATAAAGGGTCCGGACATTCCAGGTGCATATCCGTAAATCATTGTCCGTTTTTCGTTTGCGGTGGTCGTCAACGTAATTGGGGTTCTTATCCGAGGCTGGTTTAGTTTTCATTGGGCAGTAGTAATGTGGCGGGACCCAAACCCTGCGCACATTCCATGTTTAAGGTCTATGGATCGACCCGCCGCTCAAATTAGCCGTCAAACTGACGGATGCCAGTTTGCCGTTGCCCAGGGAACACCACTTGGAGGTTTGAGTCGACTTGAGACGATTTCGACATGGATAATGCTGACCTCGCCAGGTTGAGGCGGTCAGACACGTTGCCATGTGAAGGTTCGCCCCCTGTTCCCTCATATGGAAATATGGAAAAACTCAAATCGATAAATCGTGTATTTTCTTGCATTTATGCACTTGACGGCATATCAGTAACTAAAATAAAGATAAGAGCAAATAAAGTAAAACATAACAATCCTGACATGAAACGGTGACAAAACAAACGCTGCAAAAAAAAAATTACGGCTATGTAAATTTTAGTAATTAAAATCACCAAAAATTCCTGTGAATTTATACTGCCATTGCAACTCAATGCATATTCTTTTTATTTTTCCTTCTTTTCGTTTTCTTTTTCTATATTGAATAATTGCAGGCAAGAGTTGGGACGAATGCTTTTTTTTATAAGCGTCTACTAAGCGTCTACTAAATAAAAATGGTAAAAGAGGGGAAAAAATAATCGCTTTTGTATATTAAACTATGAAATCTGCCTTAACTCCAAATGTCTTATTTCTTATATATTGCTCTTATTTCACATGATCTTATTTTTTTATTTTATTTTTGTGTTGTTTTTTAAAGGAATATAATCCGTCACCCATATAAAAATATAATACACATTTTTTGGGCTGAGTTCTAGAGGGCCAATTACCCCTACTATTTCCCCTTAGTAGACGCTCTTGGACACCTCTAGATTTTACCCATTTAATTCAATTATTTCACTTTCCAAGTCCCTTATTTTATTTTTTGAATATTGTTTTATTTTCTTTTATAACTGAGGTCCTATTTTCCTTAGATATGAATATTTTTTTATGGATCTGTAAAAAAGCGTGGAGGAAAGCTTGTTCTTTGCGCAAAGTACTTTTTTATATGGCAAATCGAGTAACCTTAAAGTAAAACAAACAATTGTTGCTTGCTTGCATCGTTTATGACCCGAAATGTCACCCATATACATTTTGTTAGGTTTAGTTAAATAAAAATTCCTGATTTATTTCCACTGGTCAAAGTATGTGATTGATCACATCCAACAATGCACCCATTGATCACTGTGCATTGTTGGTTGTATCACGTTCCATGCATTAGGGTAATTGACGATCTTATTTGCACCAGATTGCATAATAAGCCAATTGCAAAAATTTGCAATCAATTGTGAAACTCTCTTTTTGTATTACTCTTCAATACTTGTTGCAAAACTAGTTCACAGCTGTGCAAATGTGCACAGTACAAATGTGCAAATGGTATTGCATGAGTGCATTTGCAAAATATTATTACATATACACTACACTAACAAAATACACAGATTTGCACTTGCTACGCTCTTGCAACAATGCAACACTAAAAACCTATAGCTTACAAATGCTACCCATGTGCAACACTGTATTGCAAGTTCAATCAAACCTAATGCCTAATCTTAGATAAAATACTATATGTATACCTTTTTTAAAGATTATTTCTTCCACTAAAGTTTCTTCCATTCCATTAAAGTTTCTATTATTGTTTTTATTCAATTTTTTTCGGCATAACATTTAAGATCTAAGCAAAATACAATAAATGAGTACTTCACAAGCTAATTGTTTTGTTTTTCTTTTACAAATCATTGCAAATGCTTGCAATTAGATAATTTTGCAACCTGGTGCAAAGATAAGATCGCGAACTGCCCTAATTAGTTTGTGAAGTATTCATATATTATATTTTCTTTAAATCTGCAATATTATGCCGAAAAAAGAAAGAAAGAACAATAGAAGAAGCTGTTGAAGAAATAATTTTTAACGAAGGTTTGTAGTATTTTATACAAGATTAGGTGCATAAGGTTTGATTCAGTTTGCAATCCAGTGTTGCAAATGTGTAGCATTTGTAAGCTACAGGTTTTAAAAGTTGCATTATTGCAAGAACATAGTTGCACAAACCTGTGTATTTTGTGAAACTATATGCAATACAATTTTGCAAATGCACTCATGCAAGATCATTTGCACTAGAGCGTGAACTCAACTATTATATACACCTTGAATGCTGCACCAGAGCTGGGCGGCGTGGGGTATTCTAGCTATTATTTGAATAATAAGTTGTAAAATTCTTATAGGATTAACTAAATTGTTGCTCGACCTGTGCATAAAACCATCGTAAGCTTAGCCAAAACTAACAAGTTTTTGCGCTTAAAAGCAAGTGTCTGCAACACTGTGAATACACCACATAACTTCGCAAAGTTATTGTTTTCAAAGCGGCTATTTAAAGTGTTGATATTTGCTATAGGCACGCATACAGGTGCACTTACACCTGCACGCATGCTCAGTCGTTGCATACTACAACGAATGTGCTTTTTTGCAGAACTTTTAAATATATTTGAAGCTTATTAAAGTATGTTTATGATTAATTTAAAGCGTCTCAGTGTGGACAACTACAACAACAAAACTAAAGTAACCAGCAACAGGATAAAATAGGTTGCTCTAACTGCATGTTGCTGCCGCTAAATGCACTGCAGCAGCAACATTGCGTTGATTATGCGTAAACGTGTTTTTTGTTGTTATATTTTTTGTTTTGTTTATTTTTCTTTTTTTTTTTTTTTGTTTTTTTTTGTTATTTCCTCATCATCTCGGCGTCAGTTGCAGTTGATTTGGTTATTTTTTTCTCAATTTATCTAACTTGCAGCTAGTCGCAAATGCATTTGTTTTTATGTTCACAACTAAAATTTGCAATTAAGTAACTTGTATGTGAGCGCAGCAGCAGCAGCAGGTTGACACACGAGACAGACGGTTTGAGAGACCGGTCAGCTCAACCTATCATACAACCATAACAACAAAGTTGCATGCATTGCAAATGATGCAAAAACAATATTTATCAAAAAGAGATATATATATATATATATATATATATATATTTGGGTATGCTAATTATGGTCGGTCAGAAACGACTTGTGAGAAAAGTTGATCCAGTTTTCACTACAATTTTCAACAAATTAATGAATAATATTGAAAGAAGTTCAACTTGCAAGTTACTTGTGTAGTAGGTCAAGAATTTTCTTTTTTGAACTTTTTTTTTTTGAAAGACTTAGAGCGGTCCTTAGTATACTGGGCCTAGACAGCCGTTCACTAATCTTGTAAGAATTGTTATACACTGAGCAAAGTCTTCTTGTTCACAGGCAAAAATATTTTATTGCCGGTTGCCTTAGATCTTATTTTGCTGCAACTGCTGCTGTTAAATAAATATACGCGCGGCACACGAAAAGACAAACAATCATGAAAAACAATGAAATTCTAGAAGTCCATGAAAGCAAAACACAACAATTACTTGATGATGACACATATGGAGCACACATGGGCGGCACATGTGACTCTGGAACTCTGAACCGTTGTAGTATTTGCGACGACTCACTCGTGGCCATTCTTCGTGGCCTGTTGTTGTTGTTGTCGCATCACACTGTATATAAAAAGGCAAGTCATGTTAATATCGTATGTATACAAACACACTCGTACATATTTGTATTCCCGGGAAAAGTAAGGAAATGCGTACCAAATATAACAGCAGAACATAACAAAGGCTAGTAATTCTTTGATTGTTTTTAGTTTAATTTTTTCTTTTTTTTTTGCGTTACTCATTGTTTTGTTGTCTTTATATAGTTGATTATATGGCAACAACTGAGGGTCATAAGAAACAAATCTTAATGTGCGACTTAATGTGACCATGAGTTTCAGTTTGAAAATATTTGGGTTTAGAATGTGAGGAGTGTTTATGGAAAACTAACAAGGTTTATTAGCCTTATTCTGGTGGTTGACAACTGTCAATTCATTGACAAGCTATTTTTTGCTCCATAAAAATAAAAGGTGCCAAACTGTTTCGCAAAATTATTTGTTCTGCATATTTTTCTGGTGTTGACAGTTTTTTCATGTAATTAGCTTTTGATTACATTTATGAATAAGAAATCTTTACAGTTGTCAATTAATTGACAACTAATCATATCACCAGATTAAGGCTGAAAGTCTGGCAGTGGAAATATTCTATGTTATTCGGTATTTAGCACAGGTCTCCCGAACAAATACTCTCAAAATGTTTTCAGCTTTACATAAAAAGCCATCTATAATACAATGAGTTGTCAATAACGAAGTAGTAGGTAGATAACTTCAAAGCTGTTATATATGGGTATTTTCCATTATAGAGATTTTTATGTTCAAACTCGCAAATGTCTACGATTTGTTGTTACGTAAATAGTAAGGTTCTTTACAGTCTAATTTAAATTATATCTTTGTGGCTAAAAGTGACTTTGGGGAAAAAATAATTGTGTAAGGAACTAAATCTTAAACATTGGGTTAAATAGGTCAAATAGTCAAAAAACTACTAAACACAAGTAATACTGTTTACAAAAAAGTAATTGATTGTAAAATACTTTCTTATGCTATTATTGAGCTCAAGAAAGCTCAAAATTAAAGAACAGGTTGCATCAATTGGTATTTTTTTTTCGTTGAAATGTTGTCTTCTATACCCTCAACATGATCTCGCTAACGTAACGTATGCGAAATGAAATCATCACAAAGTTTAAAGAAATCTTTTTTTATACTAAAATAAATTTATTTCAAACGTTTCTAAATTAATATTAAAGTGTTTATGTTGTTTTAATGTAGTAAAAAATTCGTTTCAGCCCGAGCGACTTTACGGTAGTTTTGAGGTACTTTCTCCATAGCGGTTGTATAAATCGGAGCTGGCATTTTGCGGAGCTCGTTCTTAATTTTTGAAGTGAACATTTCTTTAGGCGCGTTGAGAACTTTTTGGTAGAGAACAAAACTATAGATTCACGATATCATCACGCTGTTAGCGATATCATCACACTTTTAGCTGTTCATTTCTGTTGCATTCTACAGCGTTGCTTATGCCGTGGTTATGCTAGGCAATCATGTTTGGTGACCTTTTTTTTTTTGCCAATTACCAACCGCTGACCGAACCAATTACCGATTACCGAGGCGACCACAAACCGACTACCGCACCAATTACCGATTATCAAGGCGATTACCAACCGATTATCGAACCAATTACCAATTACCAATTACCAAGGCTATTACCAACCGATTACCGAACCAATTACCAATAACCGAGGCAATTACCAATTACCGAAGCGATTACCAACCAATTACCGAAGCTAATACCAACCGATTACGAATTACCGAAGCAATTACCAATTAATTACCAACCCATTGCCGATTACCGAAGCGATTATCAACTCATTAGCAATTACTGAAGTGATTACCAACCAATTATCAAGGCGATTACCAACCGATTACCGAACCAATTACCGACTACCAATTACCGATTACCAATTACCGATTCAATTACCAATTACCGAAGCGATTACCAACTAATTACCAACCCATTACCGGTTACCGAAGCGATTATCAACAGATTAGCAATTACCGCAGTGATTACCAACCGAGTACCGAAGTGATTACCAACCGATTACCGAAGTGATTTTCAACAGATTACTGGTTACCGAAGTAACCAACAATGGGTTGGTACCATTGTCGATTACTGAATCAAGGATCAAAGTACCAATGATCCATTCAGAAGCGGTCCCAGTCGAATCCCTTGTCTACAGGAACCCACAGAAACCTAAAAATTCCAAATGGCCAAGAACTGGCCAATTCCTGTACTTGTAACCCGTAGAAGCTATAAAAATCAAAGCGAAAGAGCTGGAAGCCTTCTAAATAACATAGTAATTTCTTTGTTCTCAGAAACTCAAAAAAATTATTAAAAGTTGGGCTCATGCTTAACATGAAGCTCTACTATGAAACTGGAAGCTCTACTATGAACTTTCCGATATTTGCTTCGGTATGCTACCTTTCGTTGAGCGTCCGGCTCGACGTTTACTTTAACTTCAACGATTTACGATAGGTAATTTCAGGTGTCTTGGGATATACAGACGTCTCTAGCTCCAGTCAGTCGGAGCGAAGTTGCGGATCCAGCTTTAATAAATACTCTTTTTAATTTGACTGACATCCTCTCAATGGACGTATCTTCAGTTTCGCTCAGGAAACCGTGTTTATTGCACGGTAATATCAAGTATGAGGAACTCTACCTATATACGTGTGTCGAAAATTTAAAACTAGGTAAAAAACTAGGTAAAAACTAGGTAAAAACTAGGTAAAAACTAGATAAAAAACAATAACAATGAGTTCATTAGAAAAATATACAAACATTTATACCAAGTTTGTATATATCAATCTATCTATAATATATATATGTATATATGTACTTACATTCCTAGTGTGCACAACACAACAAACACTATTATTGAGCTGAAACAAAAGAAGAATGCACACTACTGACAGATACCAGATGGTGAACGATGCGTAGCTGCTGTTAAATGATGGACAGTAATTTTTTTGTATTTACTTCTTTTTATACACTTAAATTGTTTATTAAAAGTTTGTACACAGATTAATATAGAACAAGGGTATACTTCAGCGTAAGAGTTATAGAAAATTATAGTTTACGAAATGACTGAAGGTTGAAACTTGACATCTTACATTGAAAAATGCATCTAGTTAAACTAAGCTCTGTATCCTTTTTGCTCTGTTCAAGAATTGACATGAATGCATATCAAACCAGATTTATAAGAATTATCTGGGTTGTACGAACGTAGCACTACCGGACTAACAACGAAATTTTGCGTTTCAGTCTATGTGTAGCACATCTCTGTGTCGATTATGCTGTAGCAAACAGTCCCACTTTCAATTTTCTATAAGTTTCTATAAGAAATCGAAAGAACTATAAGACACAGGAACTTGATTATATTGACAATAAATGATATAAAATCAAAAAAAAAGACAGGGGGAAACGTGTAAAGTGTGCCACAAAGAACAAAGCGTAGAGAAGAAACAACTAAATATAACAAACAAACAAACAAACAGATAAATAAACATCAGAAACCATCCCAGCAGGCAGACTCACCTAGTTGTGTAAATAAAAAACGTTTCAATGAGAAAATAAGACAAATTAAGTTTGAGAGATGAAGTCAAGTTAATATCATAAAGCAAACATAAGCTTCAGTGGGCAAAAAAACAAAACAAGAAGAAAAACTAAACAATAAATGTTAAGAAAACCACGTCAATTAATGCAGTAACTTAGACAAAAAAAAAAAAAAAATAAACAAAAATAAACATAAACTAAAATAAGTAATAGTTTATTAAAGATAAATTTTGTAGGGTAAGAAAGGGAGCTGTATCTGCAAGTGTTAAGTTAGCAGGCAGTGTATTAAAAAAAAAAAAATATTATTTTTAGATTCTTCGGAAGTGCAGACAAATAAAACCAACCGCAAAATATCCATTAGGAACTATTATTTACTTCATCGAGGTATCAGTCAATTTTAAGAATCAGACCTAGACGTGAAGAAAACTTGAAACTTGACATCCGAGATATTTTTAAGATTTGCAAATTTATTTATTTATTAAATTTTTTTTTTATTTTTTTAGTCTTCATCATTTAGTACAAATCAGAGTACAAAGTTCTTATAGACTACAGTAAATAGGCTTTAATACTATAAAACTTTATTATATAACTATAGATATTAAATATATGACTGCAATTTACAAGTTCAAAATAGATAAAAAAAATTCTATCAATTCAAAGTTCATGTTTAAATAAATTCAAAGTTCATCTTTAAATACGACAAAGTCATGATTAATACGACGATAAATACGACAAAGTCATGATTTAAGTTGTAGAAAATAGTTAAATAGCAACTAGAATTACTATTTAAGCATCGCGTGCCATAATACTAAGCATGAGAAGAACTTTAAAGGATGTACGTGAAACATCTCCAAATAAGACAGACATATTTCAAATTGCGTTTTTATCATTAATGCAACGAGTTATAGGTTAATTTTGATTATAATTTGTCCTTTGGACTGCCTCCCCGAAATGGAATTCGCTACGAGTATGACAAGATGGAGTTTAGAAATTAAGCATGGCTAGAAGGCCAGGACAATTTACATATATTATTTATATTGTGGTTTATATGGATAAGATCCCATATAAAAACGACTAAAAAAAATGTACGTCTGGTTTCAAGTGTATGAAGGTTAATTAGGGCACAACGAGTATCATAGGGCGGAATTGAGGACAGATACCAATTAAAAAAAAAAAACGAAATGTCTATTTCAGCCCTTGAATGGACTATGACCGAGCATCTTAACATATGAGCAATTATGTTGTGTGTGTTGTAAAATGTTTGAACACAAATGATCGAGAACTGGGCCTACATGTTTTATGCCGACTCCGAACGGCTTATATGCTCAAGAAGCTTTTCATGGCAGTTTTTATTCTCCAAGGTTTGCCATTGTCTGCAGTGAGGGGACGGCCGAACAGAAAAAATAATTCAATTGGTAAAACTTTCTGTGTCAGGGGGGATTCGGACCAGAGTTCTCTGGCATATGGGCCACACACTCTACCCACTGTGCCACGGTAGCCACGTAGATTCCAATTAAGCTTTTTCAAAAAGTACCTTGTACATACATTTCTTTGTATAGATTCAATTCTCTTGGAGTGATGGAGATAAAATGGGTTCCAAATAGTAGAGCAGTATTCCACTTGAGGCCTTACAAGTGATGGCAAACGTGTTTTGAGAGTATAAGGGTCTGAAAATTCTTTTGAGTTTCTTTTTAAAAAATCTAACATTGAATTCGCATTGCCTATAATAAAGTCAATATGATCTCTAAAGTTCAGCCTTTAATCAAGGCGAACTTCTAAATCCTTTTCAAACTCATTTTAACCAAATTATATGAATTAATGGTATAATTCCAAATAGTAGGAGAGGCCAATCTAAGCAAATGAAAGAAACTGACATTTGTAAATATAGAATGGAAGGTTATTGATGGAATCAAGATCCATTTGCAGTAGTTTAAAGTCATTAACATGCATTATAAGAAATTTCAAAAAACTCATAGCATTACAGATTTTGGTTCTTATACCTCATTAAGTACAAGTATCGTCAATTATGCAAGTAATCTTACGATATTTATTTAATAAAAGTAAAATTAAACATCAAATCTGATGCTAAATCATTCTGGAACTTTGTCAACACAAAACGCAACCTTCATTTATGAAATATAAAACTGTTGAATCGGATAGCGAGAATAGCATTTGTAATTTTTTCGCTGACTTTTTCAAAGCGACCTATTCATCTTCATCCTATGATAATCTAAGCTATCCATTTAGCGTTCAATTTGGGGATATTTGTCTCCCAATAATTGATACTAACACGGTTTTATCATACTAAAAAGCTCTTAAAATGTCATATAAAAGTGGTCCCGACAATATACCGTCATGTATATTAAAACGAAATTACTTTAGATCGTCAGCAAAGAGAAGCACTGGCAGTGTTTTATAACCGTAGGAATATCGTTAATAAAGACTAAGAAGAAAAGGGGACCTAAATGGCTACCTTGAGAGACTCTTGACGTTACTTGTATCAAATCTGAAAAACAGTTGTTAATTTTTACTAGATGTTGGCGATCGAGGTATCATTCTTATTTCCATCGCATGTAAAGTTCTCTCAAGCGTACTGTGTGAAAGATTAAGGCCGATTACAAAAATACTGATTGGACCTTATCAGTGTGGCTTTCGACCTGGAAAGTCCACCATAGATCAGATTTTCATGCTGCGACAAATCCTGGAAAAAGTCCACGAAAATCAAATTGACACACATCATCTATTTGTCGATTACAAAGCTGCGTTCGATAGCCCGAGAAGGCCCGAGAATAGCTCCGTCAAGGTAGGAAATGACCTCTCCGAAACCTTCAATACCGAAAGAGGTTTCAGACAAGGCGATCCACTGTCTTGCGGTTTCTTCACCATCATCATGGAGGGGATCGTAAGAAAGCCCGGGGGTATAGTAATTCCACAATTTTCTATATATGTGTCCAGCTCCTTGCAAACTGACGCAGCTGCTCTGGGAGTGTTCGTGAGAAAAGTTATTCGCAAAATCTTCGATCCTGTTCGAGTCTTCGATGACTTTCGCATCCGAATGAACCACGAGCT
The DNA here is from genome assembly GCA_914767935.1 of Coremacera marginata. Taxonomy (NCBI): domain Eukaryota; kingdom Metazoa; phylum Arthropoda; class Insecta; order Diptera; family Sciomyzidae; genus Coremacera; species Coremacera marginata. The sequence continues at coordinate 2,635,190 of OU612048.1, forward strand.
GTATGAGCTCTACGAAGACATTGACGTAGTTCGGCGTATTACTGTGCAGCGACTACGCTGGCTGCGTCATGCCCATCGTATGGACGACGAAGCTCCAGCAAAAAAGGTGCTCGAGGCGAGGAGCATTGGTCCATGACGACGAGGGAGACCATGCCTCCGATGGATGAACCAGGCCGAGGAAGCCCTAATCGCATTTGGTGCATCCGATTGGAGAAGGCGCTCGCAAAGCAGAGATGCCTGGCGAGAGCTATTGAAGTCGGCCGAAACCCGAATACGGGTTATTATAGCCACCTAAGTAAGTAAGTAAGTTGACGATCCTGATGATGGGACTCAATACAATTGAGTAAATTAGCGTGGGAATGTAGTGCTGAGAGTTTAGCGAGTAGAGTTTTATGGTTCACTTTGTCAAACGCTTTTTCAAAGTCCGTTTGGAATCCTTTTGAAAAGTTATTAATTATATAGAAACAGAGATTATATTTAAATTAGTGACTGTCGATCTACTTGAAAGAAAACCATGCTGTTTTAAAGATATTACATTTTTTACAACGAAAGATAGTTTCCCATAGACATTTTTTTCAATGATTTTAGTGATATTTAAGGTTTGACTGATTGGGATCTATAGTTGCAGAGAGTGTGCTTAGGACCCGATTTATGAATACGTTGCAAAAATGAGGCTTGCCTTTGCTACAGGAAGGTGCAACTATTTATAGATTTATTAAAAATGTTTGTAAGTACAATAGTATAGACACTTGCGCAACGCAAGATTTCAACAGAATATGAGCAATACCATCAGGAACCTCTGAAGGTATGGTTTTAAGATTAATCAGGGCTGATTCAACATCTAACTCACCTAAACAGAGGTCAGCACAATCCAGGTAATTTACAATAATACGGAACTTAGTAGATGGAGATAATGAAGTGGAGTGTACAGATTTGAAAAAATTGCAGATGGTAGATGTACCTTCGAATGAAGAGTCCTTATATTGCATAGAATTGGGAATACCTTTAGATTTTCGTCTATCGTTGATATAAGCCCAGAGAAACTTACTAGTACCCTGAGCTTGCCCTCAATAGTTACTCCATGTGACTTATAAAAGAATTTTTTAAGGACTTTAAAGTTTTCAGGCTTGCTAAATACAGAGATTTTAATTGTTGATTATCTTTATTATTTCTAAACTCTTATACGATTTGTTCATTTTATTCCTTACGTTAATTAATCTTCTATTGAACAAAATAGAGTTACTCAAGTTTCGGATTCACTTTTTGAGACAGATCTATCCACTACTACTCCGATGATGGCCAAGAATAATGTATACATTTTCCTTTAATTCAAGGCCAGAGAAAACACTGTCCCAAAAGATGGAAAAAAGTAAGCATTCATTTCATTGAAATTTGCTCGGTTATAGTCTGTTACCTATAAAACTGTATAAGTGTTTTTTTGATATTCTAGAGCATCAAACTCAATCATTAAATATCGATGGTATAAAATTATCTTTCCAATAGGGTCAATTTTCAGTTTAAAATAATGAAATCTCAGTATTTCATTTCAATTTAAATTTCTATACATCTAAAAAAAAAAAAACATCTTTACAAGTATGTTCAGTGATTCAAAACTCAACTACTCTCTGCAGCATTGTGTTTCACTCTTCACTTTTTTTATTTAACTCAATCAAGTAACATAATAATAACAATAAAAGTCAAAAAGAACTCAAAGTGAATTGGGGAAATTCGATTCGATTTGATTGTGTTCCTAAAAAATTCCAATGAATAAGTAATCGTCGGTCTGTTTGTTCGACCTTCTAAAACATGTATAAAAGTGACCCACAACCATGACAACATTTGGTGAAAATGCTCTTTATTCAAGTTGTATTGACCTTTTTTATGCGAGTCAGGGGAATTAGCAATGTGGACAAAGTATATTGAGAGAGAACCTCTTTAAGGGGTTTACAGGTTTAGGCTGAAGAATTTTTCACACATGTTTTTAATGATTTTTGTATTTTTTGTTTTAGCGTAAGTTTATTTTTTGTGTGCTTAAAGTCAGAATGCCAGGTCTTGTGCACTTTAAGAATTTTCAAAAAAATGACACAAAGGCAGTCACAAGGGTGGGAAAGTTGCAGTAAGTAAAGTTGTTTATGTGGTACAATCTTTTTATATTTAGCTAGTAGCTTATATTTATCCAGAAAGATTAAAGTTGCTGAAAATTAAATTTTCTTTTCTCTGGTTTTTGAGTTTATCCCGAACATATCAACAAAGTTACAAACAATTTTACTTATTGATTATATATTAGTATAGATAGTACAGAAAAGAAATAATAAATATTTTTTTTTTTTAAATAAATACACAATTTTTTCTGACTTCATGAAACTTTTCTAACTCTATAAAAAGATTTTTGCAAGATAGTGTAAATGACATTTTTACTATGGTTTGAATTGGAAGAATTTTAGTTATTTTGTTAAGGACTTTTTTTATTATTTTTGTATTTTGTCAGACAACAAACAGTCCTTATAGAAGATATTGTAATAAACACAACTGGTGTGAAGTTAGCCGAAAATTTTTATTCCAAATTTCAAACTCAGCCCACCAAATCTAAGCTCCGGTCTATCGTGTGATATTCTGAGTTTCATATTAACAAATTTTTTTCGCACTTCGGCCAAAACTTAGGTACCAAGGAAGAAAAACTGGAGCTTAAACATACCTCCAATCGATTTTCCGCATAAATAATGATTTTCAGACAAAAATTCAGAATGAGAACTTTCCATGGGTCTTCCAAATGATCTTCCATGTTTTTTTTTTTGTTTTTTACGGAAAAAACAATTTTGCTGAACCGAATATTTCACAACTAGGTCGTTTAACGGTATGAAGGACGGTTGATAGCAATTTGGAGATTAAGATTAAGGATAACTCTTGCTTACAGGTGATACTTTGGGCTCAGTAGGCAATTGAGAAGCAGAGCCCTCTCTCGACGAATAAAAATCACGCTCTATAAGTCATTAATCATGGCCGTCCTGCTTATGCAGCACAAACCCGGTCGTTGAGCAGTTCTGTTGAAAATACTTTGGAAGCTTTCGAGAAAAAGATCCTTCGTAAAATCTACGGACCAATCTGCGTCAAATACGCCGACATCGACATAGTAAAACGCATAAAAAGCGAATGGAAGACGACTCTCCAGCGAAGAAAATATTCAATTCGTTACCCAGCGCCGGTCAACGCAGAAGAAAACAACCGCATATCCGTTAGAAGGATCAAGTAGAGGACAACCTGACGAAACTTGGAGCCTCCAACTGGTGCCAGGAAGCACAAAATAGAAATGTCTGGTGGAAATTCTTACAACAGGCCAAAACCGACTTACGGTTATAAGCGCCACATAAGTAAGTATTACAGCTCAAAAATCCAGGGTGAGAAGTTTTTTTTGGGGTATATTTCGGGGTGTGGAATACTTATTTCCATACAAACCCCCTTTTTTTCGCGCTTCGGCCCGAAATTCGGTACCAATTGCGATAGACCGGGGCTTGAACATATCGTCAATTGATTGTCCATATACAGGCTGATTTTTAAGCAAAAATGCAGGATCAGAACTTATGTTTTGGGGTAATTTTTGGGGTGTGGAATTTTAATTTTCATATAAATAAAACATTTTTTTGCACCTCGGACAAGATTTCGGTACCAAAGGCGAAAGACCGGAGCTTGAGCACACCTCTAATCGATTTCCCGCAGTTTCACGAAGTTTTCATCTCTCATCCCTTTTTTATCTTTTATCTAAAAAAATTTTTGCTGAACCGAGTATTTCTCACCCAGGTCGTTTTACGATATGAAGGACATTGATAGCAATTTTAGAAACAAATTTAGCATATAAATTACATTTTTAATGTTGCCATTTTATTAAATACCTTATTTTGTATTTGCGGCGAATTCAGATATAATTCGCGCAGAATTGAACAAAAAGTTGTGCTGCAGATTTTGGGCTATATTCACATAAGTTACAACTCTTTAGCACCAGTCACTTTGTATTTCTCCCAAAATTCACAAGTAATTTTTTTTTTGTAAAAAAAAAAACAAACAACCCGACAATAATCATATTGATCTTTTATGAACAGCATTTTTTCTATTTTTAATGATGTCCTTGCAATGTCCTGTCTATTTAATAACTACATGTTTGTGCATACGAATTTTTGTTGCCGCTGTTGTTGTTGTGAAACAGCATCAGTGGCCAGTTGAGCTCATAAATATCAAATTGATTTTAGGATTTCCCTGGTGCGCCACGTAATGCATACTTTATGGTCTATAAGTACATTTTTTTTTTTTTTTTTTAGCACACTGTTCCATGTGCTGCTGGTGCTGGTGACAAAAGTGGTGCGCGTCCTTTTGGGTTGCAACACATACAAACCTATATAAAAAAAAAAATTTACTATACGCTATATATATGCATGGCTACAATAATTCCTCTGAGTCGTGTCAAATGCTTTTTCATCGCCGTTATATTTGACGATTTAGATAATTTTATATTTTATTGCGTTTGGATTGTGTTACGCACTGAAATACTGAAAAAAAGAGCAATGCAAGTAACTGTAAGTACGTGAACTATGCGTAAAATTGCGCGCATTTATTATTCAATGAATGCTCTGTGACCCAAACTTTTATGGATTGTTGCACCATTAGATATTGATGAACAAAGTGGGCTTGTATAGCGTGTATATAAAGTCGGACAATAAATACAATTTTTTCAGAATTTTATAGCAAAAGTTGGTTTGTGTTGGTGTTTTTTTGTTTTAACTACATATGTTTATTTTTTATGCATTAACATATTTAAACTTTAACTAAAAAATAAGATGAAAAATAGTTTCATCCCCAGTTATATCGAATCTTCACTCTAACTGATTTCAGTCTGCATAATACTGGTCAACTCTCATTTTTCACCCCTGTCTGCTAAGCTATTGTTTGTTTGTGCTCAAGCCCTTGAGGGAATTATAAGTATATATTTGTATTGAAGGAAATTTTTTGAGGTTGTGGCAAGGCATCAAAGCAAATTAGTAAATCATTAACCCTCTGTTCCTTCTGTGCTATCACACAGAAATTTGTCAAAAACAAATAGATATCTATAACATTCAAACAGATAGATAAACATTATTGTGCCTCAACAAACGGCGCATATACCACCCTCTGAAGGTGGTAGGTTTGGAGACGAAGATAGTCTTAGGCATGGAATCGAAAGCAACAAGTCGGGTATATTTTCATAGGATTTGAAAAAATTCTATCCGGTTTGACATATTTTTGATATAAATGCATACACAAGTAAGTGGAAGTTATGTAGCATAGTATCAATTTAAATATCAAAGGTTTCATCATTACCAGGATATCTCATTCAAAGTTATTTATAGTGTTGTATTGATGGTTTTGTCAATCCACATTTCAATATTTTTATGTCTCTTAATTTACCTTTATTCAATCATCTATTTATTTATTTATTCATTAACATAGCTTATTGTATTTCTGTAATGACAGCGCACAGTACGAAAATCATACAAGCAATGCACAAAAATAGAAGGAGTGCTCTTATGATAACGCAATTTTGTATGCTTGGTTAGCTTAAGAAAAATTTCTCAAATGATTGAAATCGGTCAGTCCCTAGGGATACCTCCCTTGGACCTATATTAATTTCTTACGTGATTTTGTATGTGAGGTACATACAAAAGTTGGCCGATCTTAACAAAACATTGTCAGAAATGTGGTTAAATAGAGTTATAGATGTGAACTGAAAATGGTTAAAATCCGTTAGATCCTAGGGGTACTTCTCTTGAACCTATACTAGTTTTTTACTTGATTTTGTATGGGAGGTACATACAAAGGTTGGCCGATCTTAACATAAGTTCGTCAGAAGGGTGGTTAAATAGAGTTATAGATGTGTACAGAAAATAGTAGAAATCGACTAGAGCCGAAAGGTATCTCGCTTGGACCAACAGTAGCAAATGTGTTGACCAAGCAAGTAAAACCGGCGATTTAAATAGTTCGGAAAAAGAAAATATTTCCAAGAGTCTGACGAAATCAGAGGAGATTTTTCATTTTTCTATTAGATAAAAAAATGCTGAAAATGCACTTATTTTAGAAATATTGCTTAATTTGAGGTCTAATTTGACATTTTAAATTTTTTCTGTTTTTGTAGGAGGACCCCAAAAGGTGACATATAAGGGGGAGAATATGTTAAGTAAAAATGTTAAAGGTGAAAAAAGAATAGGAACTGGTTATACATTTTACCCCTCTTGGGGGCACTCCGGGAGAGCTATGAACCATTTTTGTCCAATTTTTTCCCCCTTTAGTATCTTTTTTGAGCAAATTGTTGTGGATTGAGTTTGTCATTGCCAAAACTAGCGAGCGAAATATATTAAATGAATTATTCACTCTCAGTTTTCTTTGCCTCTTAGAAACTGCAACACATACGGTTCTTTTAGTGAAGCTACGCAACGGAACGCACTTGCTTATTATGCTTATTTTCATGCAATCGTAGTGTATTGTTTGTGTTTGCGTTCAAGCACACAAACTATAACGCTACAGTAGTAAAGCTTTCGACAAAATCTCCCACACTATCATCCTTCTTAAGCTTAAAGCCTTTGGTTTTCCATCACTGTTTATATCATGGATGCAATCATATTTCGAAGAACGCCGTTGTAACGTCATCTTTAGATTTTCCAATTCAGAGTTTTTTAGCTACCTCTCGTGTTCCACAAGGTAGTCACATTGGTCCTTTGTTATTCGTCTTAACAATTTCTGATGTAGATGGAATCATCAAAGAATCCAATCTTTCTGTGTATGCTAATGATATGAAAATCTATCGGCGCATACAAACCAGCGCTGACTCTCGCAATCCACAAGACGATCTGGTTAGTTTTTCCACTTGGTGCCAAAAAAATCTTCTTGGGCTCAACGCCACTAAATGGCAAGTTATCAATTCACGTAAGCGACTCCAACTTCCTCTGAGATCTTATTACTTACTCGGCAAGCCAGTTCCTCCTGTAAGCTATTTACGGGACTTAGGTGTAATATGTGACAAGGAACTTAATTTAAGGTCTCATATTGATAATATGATTAATAGAGCCAACTCTGTACTGCGTTTCGTAAAACTCTGGTCCCGAGAGCTCTCCACTACTTATGTGACTAAATCTCGCTACCGTACCTTTGTTAGACCCATCCTCAAATATGCCAGCTAGGTTTGGCCTGCTATCTACAACACCCATTCTGTACAAATCGAAGCCGTTCAACAAAGATGCATTCGGTTTGCATTTCGCGGTCTTCCTGGTTCTGACAGTTTCTGAAAGGTTGATCAACATGCAAACTCTTGCAAAACGAAGGGAAATTGCCGATGTACTCTTCATTCATCAACTTGTATGCGGAAGCGTTAACTGCCCAGCACTGCTCCAATTAATATCATTTAATACCAACCCACGAAACCTTCGATCTATACCTCTCTTCCACCTTAACTTTCCGACTTAGCTTACCGACTATGGACGCAGTAAACCTGTAACCAGGATGCTTCGTGTAACAAACAATTTGATCAGTGAATTCGATTTTCATCTGAGCAGATCTTCTTCTTAACTCCAATTTGGCAGTAAGTTTCCACAGTTAATAAACGTTGCTCAGGAGTCAGCCTATTAATGATTGAGTCGTATTTAATACTGAACACAAACGTCATATGGACAAGCCATTTGACATATAACAGCTGTCAAAACAACCCAGTTGAAAAAGGAACCTCGTATTGGATCATCCTATAGACCCATACTTTTCCAGAAATGAGACCTGGCTATATCGATTTTCTGCCCCGCAAACTCCTATATTGTAAATCTCATACAGATCGTGAGAGCTGTTTTCGAAAACGCGATTACAAACAAACAAATAAATATTGCTCGCACAATTACATAGAATAAAATAGGTACAAAACGTATGGAAATAAGTAGAAAGCAATTATAGTGAAATAAAAAGAACATTATTTAATGGCACCAAATAAAAGGGAAATTAAAAAATGAAAAAAAAATATATGAAAGGCAAACACAATCATGCCAAAAGAGCCAAGCGCAACTCACTCAGAAACATGTTTGAAAAGCACAATATTGTAAAACGGACACGAAAAATATTAAAAGGTATAAAGGGACTACTTTTTCGCATCTAAAATGAGTGACGTGCATTTCGAGTAGGACCAGAATGAGTTCGACGACAACAACGACAACAACGACAACGATGACGAGAACAACTATGAATCGGAACTGGCCTAGGAATAACATTAATGCATACAAAGGACTTCTGAGCTTTTTGTTTGCAAAAGAATTAAATAAAGAGCAGCTAGCGCCGTTCTAGCTGCCCTCTGAACTTTTTGTTTGCATGCCTTTGACCAACAATTGCTCAACGAACCAGCGTCTGTTGCTGGTCCATTGATGCTGCTGACTCCCAAATGAGAACCATTCCAGTGCTTTTTTGGTTGACCATTTTTGCTTTGAAGAGCAGTGTGCATATGTGCGGCATCTTAAAAAAAAAAGAAAAAAAAATTTAAAAAGAATACGCAGAACAACAAAAGCCAACAATACAACAAACAACATACGATTGCAATAATAAACTGCTACCGCCACTTAACATCCTTTGTGTGCGCTTTGAAGCAACTTCACATAACGGCATGGTGTGTATGTGGTGTGGATGTATGTGTATGTGCCTTTGAAATGGAAATGTTCTGATTTCGTAAATAAATGATTTGGAAAAATTTAAAGCAGCATCAAATAATAAACAGAAAATGACAAAGTGGTCCAGACAAGTAACGGGAATAACAATAAGAATAACATTATCAGCAACAACAACAACAACAAATCACATAAAATAAAGTGTCAAAAGACAAGTATACGTCCGTTTAGGATACGTTCAGGAAATTTGCTAAAAACAAGTCACCGGCCTACTAAGTCTGAGAACTCTACGCTTCAGTGAGCGCAGAAATCTAAACAAGCTAAAACTAGAATGTGAGCAGTGAAGTCGGCATAAAGACGCATGTTATCGCTAGGAATGCGATAATACTTCGTAAACTTAAGTATTGCAAAAAAAACTTAAGACTGCATGCTTTCAATAAACAAACCATAATGAAGATATTAAGCGTTTAGAAATTTACGTCAAGAGTTCAGGAATACAGGAAACAAGAAACGAATATGTGACAAATATATGACGAAGCAAATCTCAAAAACTTGTGCACATACTGTCAAAAAATTACGGGGAATTGGTTCGGAAACTCATTTTCAGGAATCGACTCGAGTTTTCGTAGCGAATTCTCTTTTATGTCTTCTATTGCCTTAAAACAGGTGCTTCGAAGTGCTAATTCTAGTTTTGGAAAGAGGAAAAAGCCAGCCGGAGACATATCAGGTGAATACGATGGTTGTTGAATGATATTTTTGTGCTTTTGGCAAGCAATTCATTCACAATGATAGCCTTGTGAACTAGCCTTTCGGAACTAGTCGAGAGGCAATTCGTTTCATGCTTGCACAATTGCGATCATATATACAGTGGACGAAACGGCTTAGTCAGCTGAATTAAATTAATAACTCCAAAACTAAAAATGATATCGAAATCAAATTTGGCTTGGGAGTTGCTGGAAATGTGATACACAAATTTGTGAAGTTATACATTTATAGAAATTTTGTTGTTGTTGTTGTTGTTGTTGTGCGACTTTTTTTCCTCGTCTATACAAAACTTGTAAGGAATGGAGCTTCGGCAGGGTACCGAAGCTAAAATAACCCCCGCGGCCAAATGCAAGTATATTCTTTAGCCACGACAGACACGATGACATTCAATTTTATACATTTACGAAAGTTTTCCTATTTTGATGACGTCACTTTGTATGGGAGGTAGGCGTGGTTTTCATTCGATTTTGCCGAATATCATAGATATTGTTCATATTATATACCAAAGCTCATGTGTAAAATTTCAAGACATTTCTTTAACTTTTGTAGATTTTTAAGAGATTTTAGTTTAAAATAAAGCCATTTTGTTTAAGAAGTAGGCGTGGTTTTTATTAGATTTTGACAAGCATAAGAGAGATGGTTTATATTAATTATCAAAGCTCATGTGCAAAATTTCGAAACATTTCCTTAATTTTTATGGATTTTTCAGAGATTTTACTTTAATAAAAACTTTGTATGAAAGGTAGGCGTGATTTTCATTCGATTTTTTCAAATTTCATAGTCAGAACTGATATTGATCGAAGGTCGAAGCTTATGTGCAAAATTTGAAGGCATTTCTTTCACTTTTGTGGATTTTTAAGAGCTTTACTGTAAAAATAAAGCACTCTATGTGGGCGATAGGCGTGATTTTCATCCGATTTGGCTCATTTTCGAACTTAATTTCGCGATAGCTTTAAAATTACGGCTGTTATTAAATGTGTCTTGTCATTTTTAACATGTATTTTTTCATCTTTAAAATGTGTCTTGTCATCTTTAAAATGTGTCTTGTCCTCTTTAAAATGTGTCTTGCCATCTTTAAATTGTATTTTTTTATCTTTAAAATGAATTTTGTCATCTTTAAAATTTCTTCTGTCATCTTTAAAATGTCGCATATTTCAAATAACAAGATCTCGTGTCACAATGTTTCTGGCCGAACTCCTCCGAAACGGTTCGACCGATTTTAATGAAATTTTTGTGTGTACTTGCTGGGCTCCGCCCATACAAGCCAAATATTTTATATCGAATAGCTTTGGAAGTAAAAGTCACAGAACATTGAAACTCAGAATGGAGGTTCCACTTGGTGATTTCTTGGTGAAGTGGCCGTTTCGTTTTTTTTCTGTGCTAAATAAAATTAAGCGATGAAACGTAGAAAAGGAGATAACTAACAACAATTAAATTTTTTTTCTCAGTTTTCGTGTTCTTGAATAAGCCTTGAATAAAAACCTTAAATCAAGCCTTATATAAGTTCTTGTATAAAGGAAATAGTTTCATACGCATTTTTTCCTTGCATAGACTTTTTATAAAACTTGTTTCAAAGATTATTCAAGGAAGTTTAAATTCTCCTTTCTATATAAATTCCTTATACAAAACTTTACTTATTTAGGTGAATTGTTAAAAGTGAATTAACGAAAAAGAGTTAAATGAAAAAAAAAAATGGAAAAATGGAAAAGAAATGTATAAATTTATATATTAGACCGTACATTGTTTGCTTGGGACATTATTACATATTAGACGAAATTAGCTCCGGTTAGACCTAAAAACATTTCGTACGAAATTTTGTCCCGATTGGCTCACGTTCAGAGCTGGGTTGTAATGATTCCTTTTGGTATTATTTCAATTCCAATTCCTTGGAATTAGGATTGGGTATTGGTCATCTCAATTCTTCAGAAATGGAATTGGAAAAAATTCGTTAATTCCATTCCAGGAATTGTGATTGGTATTGTTTTTTTTTTGTGCTATCTCAGGCTCCCCTTAGGCGAATTCTAGATCCGCCACTGCTGCTCGAGAGAACTCATTTGGGTCCTCCTCAGTACTACGCTATACACCAATTGTTCTTCGTTGTACACTACACGACATTTTTCCGGATGCAAATTATCGTTTATCGTATAAGTGACGTGAAAATGATCCATGGTTAATCGAATTAGTTGCTCGGGTGAACGACTATGTGAAGCGTAACGGTTACATAACTGAACCATGATTTTCAAAATTAATTTGCACAATTTGCAAGCACTCTGTTCTGCTGTTCGTCTATTCATGATAAACTGGCAGACCAACCTGAGCAAAAATGACAATAGTCTGGTAAGATCTGACCAATTTTCCTACGGCACCTCAGCAATATGCTTAATACTCCATTAATAGCTTCCTTTTGCACACCGCACTTGCATGGGCAGAAATCTTGGTGCAATGTTCTTTTATCTCCCTCGTTGTAGCGAGATATTACAATCATTCTTACATGGACGAAATCGTAGTCTGAATATTAGACACAGTATATGGCAAACGAGATTTAATCGAAAAACATTTAAATGAATTGGTAACAAAAGGCGATTGAAGAGAGATTCGCTGGGAAAATCAAATGCAATAGGAACAGAAAAATTTAAAATAAAAAGACAAATCAAAATAAATTAAAATTAAATAACAGCGAACGCCAATAAACGTAAGTGGTTGCAACACTCAAAATGCGTTGCCGCACCAAGATCCTGTTTATAGGCGACGCTACGACTGGTCATTACAGGTCTATGGCATTGCACAGATGAGATTTTGCTTGCGGAAAAACTCACTACTTCATTTTGTATGACGAAAAAGCACTTCAGCGATAAGCAAGACACGAGAAGCAATTAATTGTTGTTTAAAATAAAGTAGTGTTTTTTGTTAAACTTTTTCGTGATAAAAAATGAGGGTGTAATACTAAAATGAATTTAAATAAACAAATGCGCCAAAACAGGAATTTGAGTATACAAATCTATCAACGTTTTAGAAAAAAGCAGTCGCAAAAACTAAACATAAGTAGATATTTAGTTTTTAAGGATGCCCCCAAGAATCATGCATTCAATCAAATATATTGAAAAAAAGCAAGGCAACTTTGTAAAACAATACTTTGACCATACCATAAAACATATCAGCCGATCTTAAGTGTAGGGTATACAAAACAAAGAAACCTGCCATAGAAGATATATCAAAGAAGGCAAAAAAAAAAAACACTAATAGTAAAAAAGCGAAAACAATAAAAATTTAAAACGCAAAAATTACAAAAAATGCGAAAAAAACAAATTAAAAATAAGCTAAATGAAATAAAGCGAAAAGTTAATGATCAGACAAAGATTTTAAGCACGGACTGTAAATGAGAACTGGAACTGGTCGATCGATGCACCTGAGAGAATATAAGAAGCTGGGCAAAGACGATGAAATGTTGGTACACAGTAAAAGCTGCTTGTTGCAGGTTCAACAACAACTACAACAACAACAACTGACAGCACCAGCAGTAGCAACCAACAGAGCAGCATCAAAAACAACCACAACAGCAACAACAACTTGCAGCACAGCAAAACAAGCAACGCTTTTTGAAATGTGCAAATGAATGAAACATAAGACACAAAGAAAAAAAGACAACAACAACAACAAATAAGAAGATGCAGCGAAAAGCAGTTTAAAGCTAAAATCATTAAAAACGAAAACAAAAAAAAAAAACAGCAACGCAGGCATCTACATTGACAAATATTATGTTAATGAAAAGGTATGCTTTCAGAGATCTGCAGAGTTGTGCAGCACATGTCTGTCTATAAGAGTCACTCAGGATGTGTGTGCGTGGCTGTGTGTATGAGTGAGGATGCGAATACGCCGTATATTGAAAATATTTTGAAGTATGGCAAAGTATTTAAATGCGTTTTATTTCTGCAACAACAACAACAACAACAACAACAACATTCTCTGCCTCCAGACGCGTGTTGTTTTAACTCGCAGGTGACCAATTTAAAACAGCAACAAAAAACTGTCTCCAGCTAACCGGCAACAAGCTTTCTGGCAATGTTGAACGTTGCACGTTTGTTGAAGAGCAGTTAGCCTGGCTAACAATGAATGGCAAAAAACAAAAAAGTCAAAAGCGTCACTAAAATCACTTCTGTCACCTGCGGGTGACTGATTTAAAACATTTCTTCACTACAATTAAAAAATTGTTATCATTGCAGGCAGGCAGACAGGCAGACAGACAGATAGACGGGAAAACATATAAAAACAAGTTATTTTTTGAATATTTATTGGCAAAGACTTCGATTATACAAATTTTGAAATTAGATGAGTGGTCATAAGATTATTTAAACCCCCTCCAAATGTGAACGCAACGTCGATATTGCTCATATCGACAACTTTTCTTTGCTGTGATCATCCTTTGAGAAATTTTCAGGCTACAACAGCTTGATAGGTCTTTGAATTTGACAGACAGGCTTGAATTTGGCAGTTAATGTAATACATTCTGAACAAAAATGTAAATTAATTAATGAGAATGATGATTAAGAAGCTATTTATTTATACCTAACTAATATATATAGAGTTGAATGTCACCTTGTTTGTAGTTGCCCGAACTCCTCTTACACCGCTTATCTGACTTTACTCAAATTTTGCTCATATATTTTTTGGTATAATGACAAGACGATGTACAACTTTAATTTTTATACTTTATTTCGATAAATACCTACGCCTTGGTATTGTTATTTATCATAGAAATTGCTACGTATGTTCCAAGTACCATGCAATTTTTTTTTCAGGCTTGTGGAAAAGGGTACGAACCTTCACATATTGCTGGATTCATCCATTTATCTATGTCGAAATCGTCTCAAGTCGACTCAAACCTCCACATGGTGCTCTCTGGGCAACAGCAAACTGGCATACGTCAGCTTGGTTAATTTGAGCGGTGCGCCACCTAGGCTTAAATAGTTTGTGCGTTGGGTTGGGAAAATAAATTTCAATGAAAAATACAAGAATGATGAGAAAAATTATCGCCAAATCTGATGACAACTACCGCAAACGAAAAACTGATAATTATTTGCGGATATACACTGAATCAAAAAAGTTTAAGCACAGTCAATTTTTCTGAGAAGAACTTTGCTTTAATATTTAAAAGCAACTAATTTGGTCAAATTTTTTAAGCAGTTAGTATCATTAGATGAATTCTAATTGAAATACACAAAAAAAAATTCTTTTACTTTAAACACTACTCGAAATATAAGTGGAAGAAGAAAAAATGCATGTGAAAAAAGTTTAGGCACAGACTGTATGTGTGCCTTGTTCTTGCAAATATAACGGTCTATACGGATCTATAAGTTCTCTTTGATCTATTCCGTATACTGCACATAATTATTGCGCAGCCATCCAATTAGTGTTGATCTTGATGTCGTGATTGAATGAGCAAAATGAGCAGTCGTACAGAAATTTCGGTAGATGTTCGAAAAGTTATTATAAGCCCATGATACAATGATAAGGTAGGGCCGCTTCGCTGAGTGCTCTCACGCGTTAACGAAGATTGGATAATGAGAAGGAACATATATGTCAAAACGACGAATTTCGTAGAAATTGCAAATGAAGAAAATATTTTATGTTTCCAAGTTGCAAACAGTGCGGTCGCGTGTGTTAAATTTGGGCTAATTTGAGTGATAATATTATAAAAAAAAGTGTCATAAAAACTATAAAATGTGAAAGAAGTCTTAAAATTGCAAAAAAACCTGTAACAATTTTAGCCTAAAAACAACCGCAAAACGTGAGCATAAAGAAATTCGCGATGAAAAGCTGATTTTGACACCAATCTCGCTTTATTCTGCTTTCTACTCCATTCCTCTCCGAGTCGACCCTACCTTATAATTCTGCCATGTTATAAACCTTTATGTGCAACAAAAATATCATCGCGAAGTTGGTGATATAGTGCAGAGGCCCTATACAAGTAAATACGGGGAAATTAGAGCGTGAAAGCAGATCTGGACGCCCAAAAATATTAAATCCTAAGATTTTGGCTGTAAAATTTTGCAATGAAATGCAGCAAAGTTTCAATAAAAACTTCGATCCCCAAACTATACGCAATACTCTACATAGAGCTGTTTTTTATGGAAGAGTTCCTCGGCGCAAACCATTTATTTCGGCTATAATAAGAAAAAGAGGCTGGAGTTTGCAAAGCTTCATGTACATCAATCGGAATCATTCTGGAACAGTGTAATATTTAGTGATGAATTGAAGTGCACAAAAAGTTTATCGGAAATCAAACAATGAGCTTCACGAAAAAAACGTAATTAAAACAGTCAAACACGGCGTTGGTAATGTCATGGTGTGGGGGTGTATGGCGACTTCTGGAGAGGGTAATCTTGTCTTTATAGATGAAAAAATTAATAAGTGCGCTTATTTAAATATTTTTAAAGACAATTTGATTCTTAGTGTTGAAAAGTTGGGCATAAATGGGAAGCCATTTTTGTTCCAGCAAGATAACGACCCGAAACATGCGTCGTACCTTGAGCAGGAATGGCTTATGTAAATAAGCCAACAGCTCAAAACACCTCCACAGTCGTCAGATATGAATGCTTTTGAACATATTTGGCAATTGTTGGAGAAAAAAATTCGGAGCCATCGCATATTATCAAAAGATTCACTAAAGGAGGCCCTTCGCCAAGAAAGAGTAAATATAACACCCGAACACACATCAAACCTAGTTGGGAGTATGCAAAGGCGCTTACAGGAAGTTATTCAAGCCAAAAGAGGTCTAACAAAATATTAAATGATTGGAAACCAAAAATAAATTAAAATGTGTTATACATGTGCCTAAACTTTTTTTATCTAAAATTGTGACTTTTTTGTTTTTTAATAACATAATACATAAAACAAAAATAAAAAATTAAATATTTTTACAGTAGATAATAAACTTTCAATTTTCAAATGATGCCATAATATTTTTTTTTTCGTTAGGGGAAAAAAGTTATTTAGATACAAACTTTGACAATAGCTGTGTGCCTAAACTTTTTTGATTCACTGTACACCTGGAATGTCCAAACTCTGTCCAACTGTTGGCAACTCCTCTATCAACAAGGTGCCTCCATCCAACTGATTTATATCTTGGAAAGATACAAAGCTGATATCACTGTAATGCGAGAAATCTGACGGAGAGGCAGAGTTGCTTACGGCAAGCATTCTGGGCTTACACCTGTGAACAAGTGACTTGCCAAAAAAAAAAAAAAGAAATGGCCATTTCAGCCCTTGAAAGGACTTTGACCGAGCTTCTTATGATCAATTATGTTGTGTGTGCTGTGAAATGTTGAACACAAATGATCGAGAACTGGACCTACATTTTTTATCCCGACTCCGAACGGCTTATGTTCTCAAGTAGCTTTTCATGGCAGTTTTTTTACTCTCTGAGGTTTGCCATTGTCTGCAGAGAGGTGACGGCTGAACAGAAAAATTAATTCAATTGAAAAAACTTTCTGTGTCAGATGGGGGATTCGAACCTGGGTTCTCTGGCATATGAGACACACACTCTACCCACTACGCCACGGCCGACACAGTGTCTTGCCATAATCCGCATTAAGCATTCTCCGACAGAGAACAAGTAGGATGAGACCAAAGACGTTCTACGTCACGACATTAAAATTGTACTTATTGACTTCAACGCTAAGGTGGGTAAGGAAAACATCTTTGGTCGTACAGTTAGAAAATTCAGCCTCCACGACAACAAAGTCCCGATAACGGAATGGAGCTGATTGACTTGGCCGTAACACGAAACAAGGTCGTAAGTAGCACTACATTCAAGCATATCAATATTTATTAGGACACCTGATTGGCACCGAATTGGTCACGTTTTGATTGATGGAAGGCACTTTTCCAGGGTATTAGATGTACGCACGATCTGTGGTGTTAGACTCGAATGAAGAGTATAGAGAGGATTCTTTTTAGAGATATGATTATGTTTTTGGTGTTATTGAAAAAGAATTGAATAAATCACAAAAGTGATAAACAAATTTCATTTATTACGCAAAATTCTGAGAAATTTGAACCCTCCCTCCCATACGATATTTTACTCAGCTCAACATAACATTTCACCTCCGTAAATATTTGCACAAACACAATAGCATTACTCTGTGCCCTATTTTGTAAAAGCAGTATGCAATAAGAATTCCATACTGCCCTTTATAGTACCAGTTTAGCTACCGGTAGATGGCGTACCTTCATTACCATCTACTGGTTAAGACGAGACCTATCCAATCTCTTGCATACTAAGCAGGAATGCCAGCCCGGTCATACTACTGCGCGACCCCGCCGGTCAATCTAGACCTGTGCAAGCGATGTGCACAAACCACAGCCAGCAACTCGGTGCCGTCGAAATGGGGGTCTACAACATCCCAGCAAAGAGACAAAAAATTCTTATATACATATATAAAGAATTTTTGTTTTTGACTGTGCACATAGCACTGTTTCGTATATGACTGGCATTTCCATTCAAGGCATGGTAAAATCACCATACCCTAAACGAAGTGCATTCGATTTAATTTGACCTGTGCCATCCATCGCAGGCTTTTTTCACAATGATATACATATTGACCTGCTACCAAGATGGGCGCCACCCCGAGCTCTTG
Source organism: Coremacera marginata (assembly GCA_914767935.1). Classification (NCBI taxonomy): domain Eukaryota; kingdom Metazoa; phylum Arthropoda; class Insecta; order Diptera; family Sciomyzidae; genus Coremacera; species Coremacera marginata. The sequence goes on from OU612048.1 coordinate 2,653,245, forward strand.
GTTGGCTCTAACCTTTTACGGTATGGGACGTATCCCATAACCAATCCTCCTCCTTTATCCTGGCTTGGGACAGGCAGGCGCAAACCTGGCGGAGTTTAAATTCCAGACTGTATACTTTAACGTAAGTAGGTCCGTTTATTGCACACCTTTATTACCTGATACCTGTGTAAGTCCCTCTTAGCTAGAATTTGTAGGCCCTCCGACATAAGAACCCATGGTAGTGAGAATACACACACAAAATTTCAGCCTTTGTACTTTGACGTATGTCTGCCAGGCCCTGACTCTTAGTCTATAAGAGAACCATGCCCAGTCAAAAGGAAACCCAGGCTTAAGCTGAAGCAAAAGTCTGGGCATCCATTCACAAATAGAACATCACTTATAAATTTATACTTGACCTTTGCATTCACGGGGGGAGGGGGTTCAAATCGAGGTAAGAGGGCTTACCAGTTGAATATAACTTTAGAAGTCCAAAAGCTCTGAGAGAAAAATGTTGTACTAGCTAAGCCGTTTTTAACGGTATATCATTTTCTAAAATCTGACATAATATACCTAAGTTATGGAAGAAGACGATTTTTGCGGTTTTCCCGGGGGTCTAAAAAATATTTTTTATTTTTGGAGTTGTCTCGAGGTCATCTTTAAAATAAGGGCTGTATTTTTCAAACTTATTGTTTTTTTTTTTGTATGAAGATCAACCCACTCTACTGGGCATTTCTAGCAGGTGACCACTATACAAACATATAGTTAGGTTATAAATTTTAAGCACAAAAAATTCTGTGTGAGAAAAATAAAACCCTTCAAATATATTGTTGATGTATGCTTTCCAATATATGTGCGGTCTGTGTACATATGTTTGTTTGTGTAGCACGTTCACGTTGAAAAGGACGAAGAATATGCTATAAATATAACCTTTGCATTGGGCATAGTTCAAGCCACTCACGATTGGCATAATAAAAAATTATGCCACTCCAATAATGTAAAAACCTAATTTGGTTTTTTTTTTTTTTTTGTTTAAAGTACCTTAGGAGTAAAATTGAAAATCCATTTATATAAATTCACCAATGCGCTACAAATTTTAAGGAAATATTTTAGAAACCAAGCTTAATTTGAGAATACTATTTAACACTTTGATATAATTTTAAATTTAAAATCGAATATGTACCTAAATTGGCGTTATGGTTTTATTCTACTACTGACTTATAGTAATTGTAATGTTAGTATTTGGCATGGTGGTATAGCGGTTGTATAGCGCAAGCATAATATTTAGCATTATTTTTGCTGGTCGTATTTGCCGACTGTACGTATTTCACTTGCTTTGTATATTGTTACGGCTGTTTCTTTTGATTCGCAAGAGTTTCCCGCAGTTATTTGCGGTTTTATTTTTTTTTTATATATTTTCTAAAGGTCGTGCCACGCTTAGGAGTGGGTGGTTTGTGTGTGTTTTCCCTCGCTAGGCTGGGGTGAGTGTGGAATTTAGTATGAGTAGCGCCCCGTAAGAAGTGTAATTGTGTCTGCTGGCACGCGTCGGTAGTCCATTTGCTAAGTGAAAGACAAATTGCAAACGATCGACGGCCGAATGATAAATTAGGCTTAAGAGCAAAAAACAGAAACAAATAAAAAAGAGCTGCAGCCGGTCGTTCGGTCGTGACCAACTTCAAATAGTAGAAAAAAACAATCATGATGTTTTATACTCAACAAGTGTGTTATTAAAAAAGAAAGTACTTAACTGGCAGTAATGTTTTAAAAAACCAGCAATATTCCATCCATCTATCTTTGACAGTCTCATATAAGGCTTAAACAAGGAAAGCTCATTTTAAGTTTCTAGTGTCTAAAGAAAAAATTTAAAAAAACCTGCAGCCAGGATTTTCCATGGGGGGAGGGGGTTTCGAAAAAGATATGTAGCAGTACCAGTAGAAAATTTAAGACAAGAATATGGGAATTTTAACAAACATCTTTTACTTTTGAAAATATTCTTAAATTTGATTTTTTTTTTTACCAAAAGAGTGATCACCGGAGTTTATTGCATTTTTTATTGGATTAATATTAAGAACTAAGTTTTTGATAGTTTCCTATGATTTTTGAGAAATAATTCAGATTGGAAATGTTTTATTTTCTCTAAAAAAAAATTAAAATCCAAAAATTAACACAAATAGTAGGTAAAAATATCACTCACAAAATTTCACAAATACAAAAATATAAGTTTAAAACAATAGTAATTAAAAGAAAAAACAAAATTTATCTCCAAATAAATAAAAAAATTAAAAAAAAATATTTAAATTTCTTAACGTTATAAAAACAAAATAATAAAACTTTTTTATTTGTTTATTGAAGTTTATTAAAATTAAAACTCAAATAAGCAATGACGAATTAAATGTTTTTTAATCAGTTCACCGGTTGAAGTTATGAATTATACACTTATGAATATTCATTTATGTCCTATTTTAAATAAGGAGGAAAAACACAAAAAGTAGGCTATGAAATAACTTAGCTGTTATGAATTCCCGAAGTAGCTGGAGTCGACAAATCTAATGCTATTTATAAAATGCTATAAAATGCTATTTTTTCATGTTTATATATAACTAGCTTATACCCGGCGCGCTTCGCTGCGCTCAGCGCTTATCCCCTAAAAGAGGGTGTAGCTTTAGTGAAGCCATACTTTTATAGTAAGTTCGTACCGAGTTTTATTGATGTGTGACTTATTTCGAAAACTATACCGACTATTTGGGGTGCCGAAAAGTACCACGCCCCTCGACCAACGCCCATAAAATGTTACCAGTGGAACGGCATGTGTAAATTGAGGTCGAATACTGAATTCCGAGACTGTGCGACCTACAAAAAAAAACCAAAACTGTTCGATATCGAAAATTTTTGGTGTATTTAAGGAGCCTTTTGCGGTCGGCACCAGACTTCATAGGAACCCTCTCAAGGCTTTGGTATAAAAATTGGCTTAGCGGTTTCGGAGTCCTTAAGTGATATACACATATACCCACATACGTATATACATTAAGTCGCCTCACGCTCCTTAGAAAAAAAAAGTTGCTTAGTCCGGGTCTTCAAAATAATCCATGGCTTATGTTACGATGAGCCCCAAAAAATTTCGACTAAAAATATTGCCTGGTATGGTAGTTAAAAAAAAACAAACGGTCAGAAATAAGAGTAATGAAAAAGTTCTTTTGCATCAAAAATCTTAAATTTTTTCCGTTGGACCAAAGATAATGCGGATTTTTATGGATTGGTTTAACTTTTTTCATATTATTTTCACTAAAATTCAAATTAATTTTTTTCCATACTACTTTTAGTCAAATAAATTGTAAAATGTTAAAAAATGTGTACATTTTTTTGTAATTTCATTCAATTTAATTCTTCACTTTACACTATATTTTATCATGAATAGATAATTTATTTGACCAAAAGTAACATGGCAAGACAAAATAACTATTAAGTCTGACCGTTTGTTATTAAGAACATAAGAAGACCGGTCAATGTCCTTTCAAGGTTTGAAATGGCCATTTCGATTTTGTTTTTTTTTTTTCAAACTATTCCAGCTTCTGTCGAAATATTTGGGGGATCATCATAACAAAAAGCGTTATTTTGAGCAACCGACCCAAAAACACCTTTTTTTTGTGAGGAGCTCTAGTATACGTATACAAACAAACATTTAGGCATGGCAACATTTATATGTATAATGACCGCCACTTGGTCTTATTGCACCTACATATCAAGTTTCACTATCAAAACATGTACAGCTCAGAAATTACAATGATTTCTGAAAAGTCGGCGTAGATAAAGTGCGACTTTTACTGTAAATTTGGATTTATATACTTTCACGGATTTGTGGGCGTGACAAAATTTATATAAAAAGTGACCGCCACTTGGACTTATAGCATCTGCATACCTATCAAATCATTGACTATCAAAACGTTCACATCTCAGGAATTTAAATTATTTCTAACCGATAGCCCTGGCAGCTAGTGCTTACTTAGTTATAATTGTTAAATTGTAATTAACTATAAAACATACATAAATAAATAAATTAAATAAAATGATTGCTGAAGAGTGGGCACAGATATAGTGCTACCATGCACATTTTTGGTAAGCGTATGAACTTAATTACCAAATTTTAGTATTTAACGATGAGAATTGTCTGATTTATAGAAGTTCTATTGATTTGTGGGTAAAAAAAGTGGCGGCCGTGGCGTAGTGGGTAGAGTGTGTGGTCCATATGGGATAGAACCCTGGTTCGAATTCCACCTGACACAGAAAGTTTTTTCAATTGAATTAATTTTTCAGTTCGGCCGTCACCTCTCTGCTGACAATGGCAAACCTCAGAGAGTAAAAACTGCCATGAAAAGCTTCTTGAGAACATAAGCCGTTCGGAATCGGCATAAAACTTGTAGGTCCAGTTCTCGATCATTTCAATTCATCATAAGAAGCTCGGCCAAAGTCCTTTCAAGGGCTGAAATTGGCCATTTCGCGTTACTTTTTTTTATTTGCGGGTGGTACAAGTTGGCGTGGCAAATTTTATATATATATATTGACCGCCACTTAGAGCACCTGCGTATGAAGTGTTACTATCAAAACGCGTACAACGCAGGAATAAGCATGATTTCGAAAAAGTGGGCGTAGATATGGTGCGACCACGCCCATTTTTAACAGTTGCCGATAGTGACCTTATGTACAAAATTACCAATTCTTAGTCTTCTACAAAGCATTTTTACTGATTTGTGGGCGGTTAAAGTGGACGTAACAACATTTGTATATACATAGTGACTGTCACTTGGATCCATAGCACCTGCGTACTAAGATTTCCAATCAAACCGTGTACAACTCAGGAATAAGCATGATTTCGAGAAAGTGGGTGTAGATATAGTGCGGCCATGCCCATTTTTTGTGCATTGGCCGACAGTAATCAAATAAACTAAATTACCAAATCCTAGTCTTCTACTTTTTTACTGATTTGTGGGCGCTGAAAGTGGACGTGACAACATTTATATATAAATAGTGACTGCCACTGGGATCCATAGTACCTGCACACTTAGATTCACTATCAAGTAATGATTAAAACTAAATTACCAAATCTTAGTCTTCTACGGCAAAAGCCGTCTGATATAAAGCATTTTTACTGATTTGTGGGCAGTAAAAGTGGACGTGACAACGTTTATATTTACATAGTGACTGCCACTTGGCCCCATAGCACCTGCATACCAAGATTGACTATCAAAACGTGTACAACTCAGGAATAAGCAAGATTTCGATAAAGTGGGCGTTGATATAGTGCGGCCATGCCCACTTTTTGTGCATTGGCCGACAGTAACCATACGAACTAAATTACCAAATCTTAGTCTTCTACCGCAAAGGCCGTCTGATATAAAGTATTTTTACTGATTTGTGGGCGGTAAAAGTGGGCGTGACAACGTTTATATATACATAGTAACTGCCACTTGGACCCATAGCACCTGCATTCCAAGATTCACTATCAAAACGTGCACTACTCAGGAATAAGCATGATTTCGATCAAGTGGGCGTAGATATAGTGCGGCCATGCCAATTTTTTGTGGATTGGCCGACAGTAACCATACGAACTGAATTACCAAATCTTAGTCTTCTACGGCAAAAGCCGTCTGATATAAAGCATTTTTACTGATTTGTGGGCGGTAGAAGTGGGCGTGACAACGTTTATATTTACATAGTGACTGCCACTTGGACCCATAGCACCTGCATTCCAAGATTGACTATCAAAACGTGTACAGCTCAGGAATAAGCAAGATTTCGATTAAGTGGGCGTAGATATAGTGCGGCCATGCCCATTTTTTGTACATTGGCGGACAGTGACCATACGAACTAAATTACCAAATCTTAGTCTTCTACGGCAAAAGACGTCTGATATAAAGCATTTTTACTGATTTGTGGGCGGTAAAAGTGGGCGTGACAACATTTACATTTACATACTGACTTCCATTTGGATCCATAGCACCTGCATACCAAGATTCACTATCAAAACTTGAACATCTCAGGAATTACAATGATTTCTTAAAAGTGGGCGTAGATATAGTGTGACCACGCCCATTTTTTGCACAGTCACCGGAAGTAACCATCTGAACGAAATTACTAAATTTTAGTTTTATATGATTAAAACCGTTTGATATAAAGCATTTTTTTTGGTTTGTGGGCGATAGAGCCAATTTGGGTTGTATGGGAGGTACCACGCCCCCTTGTCCAATCAACACCAAACTTCACAGGAACACTTCCCGAATGTTGCTTCAGTATCCCTAAAAATTGCATAAAGTTTGGTTCGGTGGTTTTGGAGTCTATACGTGATTTACACACATATCCACATACCCACATACCCACATACCCACATACCCACATACATACATTCATTTTTATATATATAGATAGAATATATTGCGGCGGCCGTGGCGCAGTAGTAAGAGTATGTGGCCCATACGCCAGAGAATCCTAGTTCGATTCCCACCTGACACAGTTTTTTCAATTGAATCAATTTACTGCTCGGCCGTCACCTCTCTGCAGACAATGGCAAACCTCAGAGAGTAGAAATTGCCATGAAAAGCTTTTTGAGAACATAAGCCGTTCGGAGTCGGCATAAAACTTGTAGGTCCAGTTCTCGATCATTTGTATTCAAACATTTCACAACACGCACAACACAATTGTTCATAAGAAGCTCGATCAAAGTCCTTTCAAGGGCTGAAATGGCCTTTTTTTATATAATATATCGGTAATCGGTTGGTTATCGCTTTGGTAATTGGTAATCGTTTGGTCATTAGTTGGTAATCGGTTGGTAATCGTTTCGGTAATTGGTAATTGTGTGGAGATCGCTTCGATAAACTGTAATGGGTTGGTAATCGCTTCGGTAATTGGTTTGCAATCGCTTCGGTAAACAGTTATCGATTGGTAATCGCTTCGATAATTGCTAATCGGTTGGTAGTCGCTTCGATTATCGCTTTGTAATCGCTTCGGTAGTTGGTAATCGGTTGGTAATCGCTCCAGTAATCGGCAATGGGTTGGTAGTCTCTTCGGTAATTGGTAAATAGTTCAGTCATTATTTCTTCAATAATCAGTAATTAGTTCAGTAATCGGATGGTAATAGCTTCGGTAATAAAAAAAGCTCACCAAACATGTTTGCCTAGCATTACCACGGCATAAGCAATGCTTTGCAATGCAATAGAAATGAACAGCTAACAGCGTGATGATATCGCTAACAGCGTGATGATATTGTATAGTTGTATATATTGATATTGTATATAGATAGATGTATAGTTTTGCTCTCTACCAAAAAGTGCGCAACACGCCTAAAGAAGTTTTCACTTCAAAAATTAAATTATTTAGAGACTCTTTCTTTTTGGCTCTCTTGCCTTTTCATTAGTTTCAAGCTTGTGTAGAAGCTTTTGGGTCTGCGCAAAGCCTAGTTTGATTTTCCTCAAATCCTTAATAGTCGAAATATGGCTTTTTCAAAAATTTTTTCATCAAATGAAAATATATTCAAAAGGATACATCATAGAAAAGTTAAAATCTTAATTTTTTAATTTTTGTTCAATTTATCGAAACAGTGGAAAATAATTTAAAATATGTACCTAGTAATTTCATTGTTCAATTTTCATATGATACTATGACTGAAAAAATTATACGATTCATCAAATTTTTTTTTAAATATTTTTATTTTGGCTTCTTTGGTATCGTGACTTTACAAGACCTATAATTTGGCAACAAGTCTTCATTCTAGACCAATATATTTTAAATAAGTTGGAGATTTTTGGAATAAAAATGCCTTTAGCTAATGTAATGTATGTAATTAATTATACGAAAAAAAATTGAGTTGAATCCAGTCAACTTAGTTGAGTTGTAATACATAATAGGAGCCTATTTTTCAAAAGAGTGGTCTTTTCAAAAAAAGTCATATTTTGATTTTAGGTGATTTTAAAAAGCTCATATTTCAAAAATAGACTTCATACAGGACCAAAATTTTAAAGACAAGTTGTGGCCAAATTTTTAGTTGTACGCATTACGTAACTTACTCCAAATTGTTTTTAACTCCTTGGAAATGTATGTTATAATACAGATTTTTCAAAATTGAAAAAAATAGAATATTTTCTCAAAGGATTGGGGTTTTATAAGCTTAGAAATTGCAATGCCAGCCTAATTTTCTTCTGGTTTAATTTAATATGCATTTTTTTCCGAATGTCAGAGATTTTTTGAACATTAAAAGCCATATTTGAAAATGGTTCTCTCTCTTCGCCAAAAAATGTTTTATTGCTCATTTAGTTCTTCGCATAAATTTACTTAATTAACTAAATTTTTCTTAAAAAGAAAAATCTTATGTTAAGATTAAAAACTCCTTTTCAATTACTTTTTCTTTACTTGCTAAAACCTAAGGACAGGGTTTGAACCCCTAAAACTTCTCCTTAACTACCGGCCTGACAAGAGATGAAATAATTGAAACAAAATAATGAAATAATTTTATATAAATAGTTATCTTTATAATCTAAAAATAAAAGAGTTATTCTCTTTAAGATTCATATCTTTTAAAGATGTTTTACTACGTATATCATTCTCTAAAAAATTTGTTTGTTGAACTTGTACAAAGGCACAGCAGTTTTTATTTTTTTTTTTTATTTTTTTTATATAGAAATGTTTTTCAGATTTGTTTGTCACGGAAGCGAATGAATCAAGAAAGCGTAGGAAACAGAGGAAACTCCTTGTAGCAGCGGAAGTCATTATAAATAGATTTTATTTATATTTCTTCCTTCATTTTGTTTTGGCTTACTTTGTTTGGTCATGCCAAAAGTTATGCTTGTATGTAAGGCGCATTTGTTACATCCTATGCTTTGTATGGCAACATCTGAGAAAGTTTTTTTGCGCTATTTTGCAGTAAATCGCAGCCATTTGTTACAAATGCCATATTATGTTAGTTTATAATTTATGTAGCCAAATTTTACTGGATCGAGTTTTTATGCATAGAATAAAGTACATCGATGTACAAGTTTACAAAAAAAGATAGAACATTTTTTATATATGTTCAAGAACATTCCGTATATTTCAGTACAACACTAATTTTAACTTCGTACTGACCATCTTTCAATGTAGCTTTAACTGCAACAATTATTCACAACGTAAATAAATATTATGTTATGTTATGTTATGTTACGTTATGTTATGTTTTGTTATGTTATGTTATGTTATGTTATGTTATGTTATGTTATGTTATGTTATGTTTTGTTATGTTATGTTATGTTATGTTATGTTATGTTATGTTATGTTATGTTATGTTATGTTATGTTATGTTATGTTATGTTATGTTATGTTATGTTATGTTATGTTATGTTATGTTATGTTATGTTATGTTATGTTATGTTATGTTATGTTGTGTTATGTTATGTTATGTTATGTTATGTTATGTTATGTTATATTATGTTATGTTATGTTATGTTAGAATGTTATGCTATGTTATGTTATCTTATCTTATGTTATGTTATGTTATGTTATGTTATGTTATGTTATGTTATGTTATGTTATGTTATGTTATGTTATGTTATGTTATGTTATGTTATGTTATGTTATGTTATTTATGTTATGTTATGTTATGTTATGTTATGTTATGTTATGTTATGATATGTTTTGGTATGTTATGTTATGTTATGTTATGTTATGTTATGTTATGTTATGTTATGTTATGTTATGTTATGTTATGTTATGTTGTGTTATGTTATGTTATGTTATGTTATGTTATGTTATGTTATGTTATGTTATGTTATGTTATGTTATGTTATGTTATGTTATGTTATGTTATGTTATGTTATGTTATGTTATGTTATGTTATGTTATGTTATGTTATGTTATGTTATGTTATGTTATGTTATGTTATGTTATGTTATGTTATGTTATGTTATGTTATGTTATGTTATGTTATGTTATGTTATGTTATGTTATGTTTTGTTATGTTATGTTATGTTATGTTATGTTATGTTATGTTACGTTATGTTATGTTATGTTATGTTATGTTATGTTATGTTATGTTATGTTATGTTATGTTGTGTTATGTTATGTTATGTTATGTTATGTTATGTTATGTTATGTTATGTTATGTTATGTTATGTTATGTTATGTTATGTTATGTTATGTTATGTTATGTTATGTTATGTTATGTTATGTTATGTTATGTTATGTTATGTTATGTTATGTTATGTTATGTTATGTTATGTTATGTTATGTTATGTTATGTTATGTTATGTTATGTTATGTTATGTTATGTTATGTTATGTTATGTTATGTTATGTTATGTTATGTTATGTTATGTTATGTTATGTTATGTTATGTTATGTTATGTTATGTTATGTTATGTTATGTTATGTTATGTTATGTTATGTTATGTTATGTTGTGTTATGTTATGTTATGTTATGTTATGTTATGTTATGTTATGTTATGTTATGTTATGTTATGTTATGTTGTGTTATGTTATGTTATGTTATGTTATGTTATGTTATGTTATGTTATGTTATGTTATGTTATGTTATGTTATATTATGTTATGTTATGTTATGTAAGAATGTTATGCTATGTTATGTTATCTTATCTTATGTTATGTTATGTTATGTTATGTTATGTTATGTTATGTTATGTTATGTTATGTTATGTTATGTTATGTTATGTTATGTTATGTTATGTTTTGTTATGTTATGTTATGTTATGTTATGTTATGTTATGTTATGTTATGTTATGTTATGTTATGTTATGTTATGTTATGTTATGTTATGTTATGTTATGTTATGTTATGTTATGTTATGTTATGTTATGTTATGTTATGTTATGTTATGTTTTGTTTTGTTATGTTATGTTATGTTATGTTATGTTATGTTATGTTATGTTATGTTATGTTATGTTATGTTATGTTATGTTATGTTATGTTATGTTGTGTTATGTAATGTTATGTTATGTTATGTTATGTTATGTTATGTTATGTTATGTTATGTTATGTTATGTTATGTTATGTTATGTTATGTTATGTTATGTTATGTTATGTTATGTTATGTTATGTTATGTTATGTTATGTTATGTTATGTTATGTTATGTTATGTTATGTTATGTTATGTTATGTTATGTTATGTTATGTTATGATATGTTTTGGTATGTTATGTTATGTTATGTTATGTTATGTTATGTTATGTTATGTTATGTTATGTTATGTTATGTTATGTTATGTTATGTTATGTTATGTTATGTTATGTTATGTTATGTTATGTTATGTTATGTTATGTTATGTTATGTTATGTTATGTTATGTTATGTTATGTTATGTTATGTTATGTTATGTTATGTTATGTTATGTTATGTTATGTTATGTTATGTTATGTTATGTTATATTATATTATGTTATGTTATGTTATGTTATGCTATGCTATGTTATCTGATCTAATCGTCTTTTTTATTCGATTTCTGTCTCATTCTGTATCTCGATTGCATGCTTATAAGACATTTGCAAAAACACATACTTACATAAAAACATTGATTATTTTCTCAGTCGCCTTTAAGCTCTTTTATTTTCATTTTGGCCTTCTGCCTCTTGCTTGACGGTAGTCCAACACAAAATAAGTATAGAAAAAAAAAAAACATAAATACAAACATAAGTTTTGGGGTGAAATAATCATTGTTCTGGCACTTGGGTCTGCACGCTCCATCGATTCTTCGCGCATTGGCATCCACTTCAATGGTATTGAGTATAGTGTCAAGGTATGTTACCGTAAGGAATCAAGTATTTTTCTATCAACAAAGCATGGGCTTTCCATTATGCTTCAGCACGCTTTTTGTATGGCTAGCTCAGATTTTCTTGAAACTTGACAATTATAAAAAAAAAAAATTGTTAAAAGCTGTATTACAATATAATATTTTTGAAGTGAATACTTCCTTAGGCGCGTTGAGCACTTTTTGGTCATCATAATCACGCTGTTAGCGATATCATCACGCTTTTAGCTGGTAATTTCTGTTGCATTGTACAGCATTGCTTATGCCGTGGTTATGCTAGGCAAACATGTTTGGTGAGCTTTTTATTTTTTATTATCGAGATGATTACCAACCGATTACTATACCCATTGCCGATTACCAATAATGGAAGCGAAGCGATTACAGAACTAATTGCCGATTACTGAAGCGATTTTCAAACGATTATCGAACCAATTACCGATTACCTAATCGATTAGCAACCGAATACCGATTAAAGATTGCGATTACAAACCGATTACCGAAACGATTAGCAACCCATTACTGATTACCGAAGCGATAACCAACCGATTACCGAAGCGATTACTAGCCGATTGCCGAGCCAATTACCGATTACCGAAGAGATAACCAACCATTTACCGAACCAAGTACCAATTACCGAGAGGACTACCAACCGATTACCGAACCAATTACAGATTCCCGAAGTGATTACCAACTGAGTATCAATTACCGAAGCGATTACCAACCGATTACAGAAGCAATTACCAACCCATCACCGATTACAAAGCGATAACCAGCCAATTACAGTTTATTCAACCAAAGTAATTGTTTTACAAATATATTATATACAAAATAGCAGTTTATACTTTCAATAACGCAAAATTGATAAAAGAGTTAAAAAAGTAGAACGCGTCTGATTTGCCAACTCTAGCTAATTCAGAAATTCATATCAACTATATTATTTAATAGCTTTAAGTTATTACGTCGGTCGGCAGTCCCCCCATTACCTACTTTTTTTTTTTTGTTTGGTTCCACGTGGTGTTTGAACCATTTTTGATATGTGTCGCTGACTTTTGAAAGTCTTACAATTTCGTTGAGGTCATTATTAAACATCCTTCCATTACCGGAAGTTCAACTCTTACGTAGTTCTGGGTCATATCTACAGACGAGTTTAGCAAATTTTGTTGTCAACAGGTGCTTTTGATTGATTAACAAACTCATTAATTGACCCCCTTAGGTCGATGTTGAATAATTTTCATTTAATTAACTCATTCCTATTAAAGTTGATTTGAGTTCTAAGATTTGGATCTTTGTTTTAGCTCCAAAGCTTATTTTTTACAAACAGCAAAGTGCATGCTTCTGTGTGTGTGTGTATTAAAATTTTCAGAACCTTTATTTAAATTAAATTGAAATTCGAAGGCGTTAAAATTCTGCTTACACATCCGTTCGCCGCTAAAAGCTATAAAATTGAATTAAAAAATTGATTTACGTTTTTCTTTTATTTTTGCAAATATGACAATATTTTTCGTTGGTGACACGCCCCCTCCGTTAATGTAATCATAGGTAGGAAAAATAAAGAAATGTAATATTTTTCTATATATACACTTTTTTTAGCATGTCGGCAAAAAGAAAATCTCCGCCCAATAAATTCGATGTGGATTTGTCGCCTGTTGCCACAACAGCAGCTGAGGTAGCTACAATAACTGTTGACAGCGATGTAAAAGCGCTGCAGAATTTTTGTTTGCATGTATGTGGTGACGTTTTGTTACCGTGCGGCATTGATGAATGTACGTTGAGGACAGCAAAAGAAATAAGCAATATAGCAGCAACTGAAAATATGACAAAATCAACCAAAATTTATCAGCAACATATACATAAAACAACTTCTGCGCTCAACAACAAAAACTACAATAGCAATAAAAGTAATAACAAAAATTTGCAAACACCAAAGAGTGGTAGCTGTAGTAGTAACAACAATAACAACAACAACAACACTATTGATTTTGAAACAAAAACGGCTGCTACTGTTGATGATGTTTCTGCACGTATTAATCAGTTGGATGACAATGTTGCTGGCATTGCAGACAAAAACCGCATGCTCCTCAATGAATGTGTTGTTGTAGCTGCTGCCAATGAGACTGAAAGTATTGTAATGCACAACAACACAACTGACACAAATTTTCTCTTACAACAGGTGGGTGGGCAATTTTTAACTATTACGTAGTTGCTGCTACATCTTATTTTTTGTTGCTCGCTTTTAATGGCAACAATTAATTTTACTATCGCCAGCATATATATCACTTTGTTTTAATGTGCGTTTTCTCTATTCTTCTTCTTCTATTGTTCCTTAGATGATGGACACTGAGTCGCCAGCTTCACCGCCTAAGAAACGCACTAAGAAAAACAAGTCGACAACACAGCAGCATTGGCACAGCAACAACAATATTTGCCATAGCGAAACTTTTGCTGGAATCGAAAATAAACACAACAACTACAACGATCTTAGGCAAAATAACAGCAATGGCATGAATCCAGTCAGCCCCAAAACAGCAACAGCAACAACATTTTTGTCAAACGGCAACAACTGCATCATAGAACAAGATAATAATGAAAATATGAATAATGTTGCTTTGCTCGTCGATGATGAAATGTCAGCAGTAGCAATAACATGGCCAACAAGCCAACATGTGGATGGCGAATGGAGTATGGAGAAAGATTTGTTGCAATTTGAGTGCGGCAACCAGAGTAATTATGAGAATCCAATAACTACAACAACAACAACAACAACAGCAGCAGAAACACCAAATGCACCAACATTGTATGATATGAATGATGACGTGCAACATTGTGCAAATGATGATGAAGATGCTTGTGACAAAAATATACCGCATTCACTTTCGGTCGAGGCAGCAGCAGCAGCAGCTAAAAACGTAGTTGCAGCAACAACAAAATGCACCATGGACGATGTGGTAAAACGACTGACTAATAAAATGCTCATTCATTCAAAACCCACAACTGGTGATATGTCTCCAACAAATGCTGGTGATTGTAAAAATATGCTCACTTCAACAATAGCAGAAAAAAATCAAAAAACTAAGGAACTGATAACGCCATGTCGGACGCGCAATTCTTCAGCATCACCAACAAAACCAACACCCACAGACACAGCGGCAACAAAGACTTTAAGGTTAGTATAGTAATGATGGTCATTTCCTTATTGCTGGTAATAAAGCGAAGCGAAGCAAAAAATATATGATCAATGGGCGTCGTTTGAGTTTTGGAACCAACATATTAGAATGGGTCAAAAAGAAGAGTTTAAAGAAAGCCATTGGAGGGGGTATATGTACACTAGGATGTCCCAAAAATGGTTAAGTTTTTTTTTTTCTGAAATAAAAACTTCTTTAGGCGCGTTGAGCACTTTTTGGTAGAGATCAAACCTATTGATTCGCGATATCATCACGCTGTTAGTGATATCATCACGCTGTTAGCGTAACAGAAATGATTGCTGTACAGCATTCCTTTTTAGAGATTACCTAGCATCGACCAAGCCGAATACCGAATCGATTACCGATCCAATTACCGATATCAGGCCAATTACCGAAGCGATTACTAAGCGGTTACCGAAGCAATTAACGATTACCGAGGCGATTACCAACCGATTACTGAAGTAATTACCGATAACCAACCAATTACCGAACCAATTACCGATTACTGAAACGATTACCGACCGTTTACCGAATCATTGACTGATTACCGAAGCGACTACCAACCGATTACCAATTATCGAAGCGATTACGAACTGATAACCGATTACCGAAGCAAAATCCCACCGATTCCCGAAGCGATTACCAACTGATTAGCGATTACTGAAGGGACTACCAAGCCCATCATTAATTACCGAAGCGATTACCAACCCATCAGCGTTTACCTAAGCTATTACCAACCGATAGCCAATTACCGAAACGATTACCGAAGAGATTACCAAGCCAATTACTGATTACCCAACCAAAGCATTATGTCCAACTTACTTGCGCCTGTCTGCCCAAAGCCAGGATAAAGGAGGAAGGTTTTTTGTAGGATACGTCCTGCAAACGTAAAAACTGGCGCCCATCTTGGCAGCAGGTCATATTCGGTATATCGATATGAAACAAGCCTGCGAACAAGCCTGAGGGATGTTGTGAATCCTCATTGACGGGATCGAGTTGCCCAGATGACTGTCGTGAACTGGCCCTTCGGGTAGACTCGTTCTGGTTGTGGTTATGTGAATGCTACACAGTTCAAGATTGACCGGCGGGGTTGCGCAGTGGTTCGACCGGGCTGGCATATCTGTTTTAATATGCAAGAGATTGGGTAGGTCTCGTCTTCACCAGTAGATGGGTTTATGCTTAAACGGTTTCTATGTTCGTGTTGCTACACCGGATGCCCCGCATGTTTTACTGGTTAAAGCATAAACGGGTTCATGTTGTGGTAAACACATAAGTTCTGGTTGTCTGTTTCATGAGCTATTACCCTAGGTTTGGAGACCCAAGCACTTAAGCCTTACGGCAGGCGTACTTATTACACCAGATTCTGTCTGTCACGGCAAGGAGACACCTATAAAAATAATTTAGTAATAGTATAGAAATAAACTAATAATATAATATATAAAGACTGTATAAAAATGGGTGAACATGGTGTCATAGACACGGATAAATTGAGTCGTTATATGTTGATTAACATGGAGAATAGGCCACATCTTCCATGGCAAGTGAATTTAAGGTTCATGCCTGGATTGAAGTTGCCGATCAAGCACAATTAAGTGCTCTAACTCATACATGCATACATTTTTTGATCTCACTTGCTGGGATGTTGTGGAGCTTCTTTGGCGGGACCGAGCTGCCCAGTTGACTATCATGGGTTGGCCCTTTGGGGAGACTCGTGCTGTCTGTGGTTGTGTGTATGCTACACAGGTCTAGATTGTCCGGCTTGGTCGCGCAGTGGTAGTGGATTGGGTAGGTGTCGTCTTCACCAGTATATGACAATGAAGGCACATCACTACTAATAGTTAAACTGGTAATGCTATTGGAAGCAGTGGGGCTCCATGGTTAAACAATTGTATGATATGTTGGAGTCGTAATGTTTTCAATGGTAGGCCATTGGGTAGTGCTTATGTTTATGGGACGGCTTCCAGTTCGTGCCGGATGTCCGTGTCTTCTTAAACTGTAAGCCACAAACGAGTCCGTTGATGGAGTGTACACATAAGTGCTGGTCGTCCGTTCCATAAACTACACCCTTGGTCCATGGACCCAAGTAATAAAGCCTACATATAGGCAGGTGTACTTGTAAAAAATAAGATTTCTAGCCTTATTTTGTATTCCTAACGAAGCATTCAACAATCGATGGCTATGCGAACGATGTTGAATTCAAGCGGAAATATGTATTTCGAACGAAGCTTATCGTTGGCTCATTCGTCAAGCTTTTCTTTGATATGTACACTCAAACTGTTATACACAAGCAGTTGTAAAATGTGGCACTGTCATATCAAACACTAGGGAAGTTTTCTGTATTTTGTCAGAGATGTTTTTAATATGTTGCTTCGTTTCTTATATGTTGGCAGTGCTTTTTGGTTTTGTCCGGTTTGTGTATTCAATAAATAAACTTTGAGCAATTAAGAGGTTTGCAGACTTGCTTTTCATTATTTTTGTTTTCAGTGATTGTGTGTTTGCTTTTGACATAACAATATAAAATGTATGCAGCTAGGGCAGTTTTTATTTTTATTTTATGTATTTCAAGTGCTTCACAGCCTTCAAACACTATATATGTATATATTTCATAATTTATTTACCTTTAGGTTCAGAATTTTTAATTTTTTTAACCTTCTTTTAACGTTTGCAACCACAACGATAGCATAAAAGTGTTCGTTTGATTTTGACATTTGGATTCGTAGTTTCAGTGCTCGTTAGAAATACATATTGCAAATATGTCACTGTACTACGGCATCGTTCGTTGGCTCATCAGCTGTTATCGTTGTTTGATTCTGTTCGAATTACAAATTTCAAAAACACGAACGAACACTGTTTTGAACGATACGATTGATCGGATAGGAATACAAAATTAAGCCATTCAACTGTCACTGCTACCTTGATAATTGAATCATGGGCGCACGTGTTATATTGTTTGAATGTTAAAAACAGAACTATCCCGTTACTTGTTGATGTTATCCAAGTTAGATCTTTTTCAATACTATTTTCGACAAACTTTGTTCGCCAAGCAAGGTCACTACTACCCTGATAATTGTATCATGGTCGCACATGTTGGATTGTTTGAACGCTCAAAACCCGTCCCGTTACTTGTTGGATAACATGTTACAGGATCGGATCGTTTAACAGGAGCTATTGATTTTTGAATATTTTATTAGATTTTTATTTTTTTCAATTTTCAGTTTGTTTGGTGAAGTTGTAGAAATCGGTTGCCTTATTTTTTTTCATGTGGTTTTATAAAATTTTCATTTCAATTTTAAGATTTTTTTTACGAAGAAATGTATACTCATTTTAAAATAAAATATTAAAAGGGGTCTTACAAATTATTTTAAATTCCACATTAATAAAATGGATATACGCAAGTTTTTATAATTACGTACATATTAACGTTATTGCTTACTAGGGACCCAAAACAATCGTTATTTTTAAATTTTAGATGTAGAGATCACATAAAAGAGTTATTGTAATATACATTTCTATATAGACACGTGCTACCTACAAGCTCGAGAATTCGTTTTTGACATAATTTTTATAATAACTGTGTTTTTTTTTTTAAGCGAGTTGTAAAAACGAATGTCAGGTTTTTGGATTCATCATTTACACATTTATTTTTTTTAATTTTACAACGATAATCAGCGCCAATATATTACCGACTATTAATGTCTTAATTCACACATTATTTATTTGTATATTTCAGGACTTTGGGAGCCCGCGCACCCCTATAGAAAAGTCTGGCTACGCCCATGCCAACGGTGTAAAATAATTTTGCTTAAGATTAAAGTACCACGCCCCCCGTTAATTTCTGACCAATTTTCTAGACTACTGACAGCACATTATTCCAAAGAATATGTGTGGAAGAAATAAATTTGAAAGAAATCTGACAAAGGTTATAGAAGGAGTTTGATTAAAATTAAAGTCATTGCCAAATTCCGCCCAATTTTTTAGACTCATCACTGCTCATTATTTCAAAGAATTATTTGCAAAATTTGGTTGAAGTCAGAAAAACGGTGTAGCAGGAGTTCCATTAAAATTTAGTTTGTCTCGCCTCCTGTGTAATTCCGCCCACTTTTATAAACTACGGAGTGCTTCTTAAAGTAAAGAATATGTTTGTAAAATTTGGTTAAAATCGGACAAATGGTGTTAAGGGTGTGCGATTAGAATGAAATTGACACGCCTCTTGTCCAATCCCACCCACTTTTGTAGGCTTAAAACTTCTCATTATACGAAGGTCTTAGCCCAGTTTAAAAAACTACGGACTGATCTTTATGCCAAATGAGATGTGTGCAAAATTTGATTTAATTCGGACAAATTTTGTAGAGAGAGTACGAATAGAATTAAATTGAGACGGCCCTTGTCCAATCCCAACCACTTTTGTGGGTTTTGCTTAACCCTTAACTGGTACACTGGGTCTGTGGGACCACTCTAAAAAGTGAAAATATTATATTTTTCTCATTATTTTACCACGCATTCATTTACACTCAGTACATTTCATGCTTTGAGGTGTGTGCATGCTTTCGCTTTGATCAGTCGTGTTGTTATTTAAGGCGTTCTTTGAAAAAAAAACATAAGCTTGCAACTAAATTTTTTAAGGCGTACCTAAAAAAAAATGGCTGAAACTTCTCATACTAAAGAATATATGTACATAATTTGTTTGAAATCGGGCAAAAGGTGTAGATGGAGCTAGTTTAAAAATAAAGTGCCCACGTCCCCTGTCTAGTACCGCCCAATTTAAAAAACTTAAGACTGCTCAAATAACCAAGGATTATGTGTGCAAAATTTGGCTGAAGTCAGAAAGACGATGTAACAGAAAAGTTCGATTAAAATTAAAATGCGACACCCACTTTCATTGTCTTAAGACTCCACATTATACCGAAGAATATATAAATGCAAAATTTGGTATGAGCTGTATAAACAATGTGGGTCGACGATTCGGGCATATAGCGACACGATGTCATTCAGTTTTATATAAAGCAAAAGTTTTCCTATTTTGATGACGTCACAATAATTGAACTCTCCATTCCTCAGGAATGGAATTGGAATAAATGTTCAATTCCATTACAGGAATTGTAATTCGAGGTTGGAATTCAATAATTTTTTCATTAACTCAAAACACCAATTACAATTCCTGTAATGGAATTGACGATTTGCTTTCAATTCCATACCTGAGGAATTGAGTTGACCAATTACCAATTCCTAATTCCAAGGAATTGGAATTCAGTTGTAATGAATACTTTTTAACCCAGCTCTGTTGTAATCAGTAAATTTTGATTACTAAATAATTTCAATACATACCAATTACAGTAATCTCAATAAAACTTTTTTTACATTACAATTACAGTAATCGTAATCGTTAATTCTATAGATTGTTAGTTTTGTAGATTACGATTATAGTAAATGTAATCGTTAATTTTATACAGTATCATTATTTTTAACAGTAATCGTAATCGTTAATTTTATATAATACGATTACTGTAATTGAAATCGCATAATGTCCAGTTTAGTTGTAAACATGTTTGATTTTGAACAAGTATTTTTGTAGATAGCAGTAGTAAGAATTGGTTAATTATCTCGTAATTAGAATCCCGACAAGCAGTGCCATCTCTTAGTTGCAGCCAGAATTAGTCACTTATTAAAACAAATTAAAGTAAAAGAATAGAAAATAAAATTACAATTAGAAATTTACAAACAAACCGATTAAAGTAATAGCAGATATTTGTTTGCAAAAATATTTGCAGCATTTTAAATAAAATCGCAAATTTTTTTTTATTTTAAAATTGTATAATTTTTGTCCTTAAAAAAGTGGCAGTTAACGTCAAAAATTCTTGGCACACTTCAAATAGATTTTGTATCTCTATATTTTGTTAACATTCAAAATTCAAATTATTACAAAATTGGTAATAACAAAATTCAACTCGTAGCTCTTCCCAATCATCAGATATGATCGTTTCTGTGAAAGCATTTTCATGGGTAGAAAAATACCCAATCGTCGTTAATAAGTTATAAGATAGTGTTTTAACTTGTCTGATTAAATTTTATGAAAATTGATTTCAACGGCAAGTTAATATTATTTTAATTAAATAATTATTTTGTTTTTTAGGTTAATTTTGTGTGCTTAGCTAGGCAGGCAAAACAATATTAATAAAATAAATAAGCAATTCCAAAAATTCACTTTTTGTGTGCCTGGTGGACAAACACGTACTTTTTTTATTTATGAAATGAAAATTTAAAAAAAGGCAAGAATAAAATAAAATTTTATTTCTATGAGAGAATATGGAAAAAAGTTTGCCAAAAACCGGAACTCATCGTCTGATGGATAACGGATAGAATTCAATTCTATCGATTACTGTGTGTCGCCACTCACATATTTAGCTCATTGAACTCATTACTATTGCTTTTTGTTGATCAAAATGCTAGCCTGTTAAACCGAAAATGTTCTTCAATGTCTGGAATCTTCTTATGCCACAAACAATTTTCATCAACACAAAACTTAACTAAAAAATCGTGATATATTTTATTGCTAATCTTTTAATTTTAAATTTCAAATTAAAAAGAAAAAAGAAAAATGAAAACCTAGGTATGTGTATTAATGTTTTGTCTTAAATCACGCATGAATAGCTAAAACTGTCGTAGAAGATTTTATTGAAAATCCCGAAAATCTTTTGTGTAATCTTTACAAAACACATTTGGTTTGTGTCGATAAGCTACAAAAAATATGTCATTCTCTAAAGTTTCCATCTAGTTTTATGAGTTTTCCCTCATATAGTTTAATGATTAGTGACAAAGGCGCGTAAGTAGATAATTTTCTGAACAACGACTATTCGGAGGTGTGTTTATGAGGAATGTCAAGATTTTAGGTAATTAATAATAAAATAATAATTTTCGATGCTATAAATAGAAGTTTCACAAAATGTGTGCTCCAATTAATTAAGGAGGCAGTTTTGAAGAAAGAGAATATTTATCTGAATAGACAGTAATAAAAAACCAACAATTTAACAAAAGCTTAAGATACAGCGAGAGCAAAAACCTTAGTCAGAATATACATTTTAGCTTTTGTAAAAGAAAAATGTACTGAGTATCAAAACTAATGTGTAAGGCAAAAGTATTGTTCAAGCTAAACATGGTTCATAAATTAATACTTCGATAATATCTACAAAAATAATTTGTTTGAATTATTAAATTTTAAGTTTGTACAATTGACAAAATTCTTGTTAAAGTACACAAAGGCTTTGCATAAATTTTGATTTAATTATCACTTAAATTTATGTAAAATTCTATAAAAAGTCTTGCATAGAACGAATATGTGTTGAATTGTACAAAATATCTTGAATTTGTCATTCGAATTTAAATTCGATAGATCAACAAATACAACTTGGTTGTCTCATCCGAGCACTTGGAAGGCACCAAATTGCCACAGCCATTGAATAAATTAACATAATTTTATTGTTCATTTGTTATAAATTATTTTTTCGGTGTAGGAACTTAGCAGTACTTTTTGACAAATATTTGTTCCAGACATAGATGCTTGGTAATTTAAAAGTTTACCCTGTGTAAATGTTCATTCGAAATACATACAGCTCATTTGAGTATCTTTGTCCTTTTTCTAGAATTTCACTTCAACTTTATTATGATTTTTGTTGTTGTTTTAGACCACTTAATAAACAGAATTGCTCACTGAATGGCAACAAAAGCAATTTTAAAGGACATTGAGAAGTTATTCTATAAACTTCTGACAAATAAAACTGCACAATATGCTCAAAATACTTGAATTGACCAGTGGATTCAGTATGTCCAGTGTATGTGTGTGTATATGTACATTTGTATACGCCTGTTTGTAAAATTTACTCATTCACTTTGAGCCGCAACATTGACAAAATTGGCAAAATTGACAAAATTGCCAACATTGTCGTCAATGAATAATTGATGATCCTTGGCAAGAACGGATGCCGTAATGCCAAGAAATTAGTTAATATTGACTTAGGTATGCACACCAAACGGACTCAAATAAAATTGAAAATAATGAAGATACAGCCGAAAATAAAATCAAAATTCAATGAGAACGTGTATCCGCCTCAATTGCCAGAAATAAGCCATGCTCTGTGTACCGGCGCTGGTTGTGGGCTGGGTGTGCTTATGTTTATAACAGAGCTCATAAAAAAGGCGGCGATTGTGCTGGAACACGGTCTAAAACTTACACCACAGCAACAACAACAACAACAACAACAACCTCTACTATTACTACACAGCACGTAAAACAACAGAAACGGAAGCTAACCAATTTAGAAGATAACATTATATACATCTAAATAAATACCTACATAAAAGACTATACTGACTAACCTGATAGGAATAGGCAAAAACCTATCAAGTATTTCCTATAGCTTGTCGGCTCCCATACCGCAGCAGTGGCGTTGATAGTTAGGGTACATAGGGTATAGTAGTTATACATCTTTTGGCGCATTGAGTGTGCAATTTTTACCGAAAATGAAATTTGTAAAGGAAGTGAGTGAATTAAGTAAGGTTTAAATTAAGTTGCCCAAATATTAAATTTGCCAATATTTGAAAAAAAGCTTCTTACGCCTCGTTTTTTTTTAATTTGCTTACACAACAACATTTTTTACATTTTTTGTTGCTCTTTCCTTGTGTATATTCCAAGAACGAAATTTTAATTGCGAGAATATTTCAGAAAATTGTAATGTGAATTGAACCCGCTACCCACAGATCTTCAGTCGATCTCGATAATCTAACTTTAAGACTTCGTCAAAAATTGAAACGAGTTTGTTGTTTTAGGCAGTATTCTAGCCTAGACTAGTCTAGAGAGATTGATTTTGGGCGTTTTTTAAAATGAAGTGAAAACTTAAAGCTATGAAATAACATAGCTGTTATGAATTTCCAAAGTAGCTAGAGTAGGCAAATCAGAAGCGTTCTACTTTTTTAAATCTGGTTATAAATTTATGCGTTATTGAATGAATGAACTACCATTTCTTAATGTTTATATATAATTTATTTGTAACACAATTACTTTGGTTGTGTTATCGGTAATTGACTCGGTAATCGGTTGGTAATCGGTTCGGTAATTGCTAATCGGTTGTTAACCGCTTCGGTAATCGGTAATTGGTCTTGTAATCAGTTGGTTATCGCTACGGTAAGCTGTAATTGGTTCAGTAATTGGTTGGTAATCGCTTCGGTAATTGGCAATTGATTGATAATCGCTTCCGTTATTGGTAATCGGTTAGTAATCGCTTCGATAATCGGTAGTGTGTTGGTAATTCCTTTGGTAATCGGTTGGTAATTGCTTCGGTTATTGGTAGTCGGTTGATAATCGCTTTAGTAATCGGTTGGTAATTACTTTAGTAATCGGTAATTGGTTCCGTAATGGATTGGTAATCGCTTCGGTAATTGGTTATCGGTTGGATATCACTTCGGTAATAGGTAATCGGTTGGTAATCACTTCGGTAATCGGTAATTGGTTCGGTAATTGATTGGTAATCGCTTCGGTAATTGGTCCAGCAATCGGTTGGTAATCGCCTTGGTAATGAAAAAAGCTCGACAAACATGTTTGTCTAGCATAACCACGGTGCCCTTGATGCCCTTACGTGTTTGGGGTCGTTCATACACTACGTTACCAATTTAGGGGAGAGGGGGGAGGGGAGGCGACATTTTTAAAATTACTACGAAAAGTAACAGAGGGGGTGGGGGTTACAAATATTGTAACGTTACCAAAAATTAAAAAAGTTGGAACAGTTCTTATTAATCAATTGCTTTTTATTTCTATGTGTCGTTCTTTTATAGGGGGGAAGGGGGCTTGAAATGTACTACGAAAAGGGGTAGGGAGTAAAAGTAAAGGGTGTTTTTTTTAGAGGTATAGAACTTCGAATTGAAATAAAACACAAGAAAATCGTTTTAATGTCCATCAATTTGGCTTTATTGGAAGGATAATTTTATGCCATTATTGTTTAAATATGATTTCGGGCATGTGGCCTCCGCGGCTGGCTCGAATAAATCTAATTCTACAGGTTCAATTTTCAACCACTTTTTCGAGCATATGGGGCCGTATGTCGGCAATAACGCTACGAATGTTGGCTTCCAAGTCCCCTAACGTTTCTGGTTTGCTGGCGTAGACGAGCGACTTCAAATCCCCAAAGAAAATAATCCAATGGTGTCAAATCACACGATCTTGGTGGCGAATTGACAGGTCCATTCCGCGAAATTATGCGCTCATCGAATGTTTCCTTCAATAAATCGATTGTGACGTGCGCTGTGTGGCATGTAGCGCCGTCTTGTTGGAACCACAACTCATCCACATTCATGCCATCCAATTCGGGGACAAAATAGTCGGTTATCATGGCTCTATACCGGTCTCCATTAACGGTAACTGACTCTCCAGCATTATTTCGGAAGAAGAATGGCCCAATGAATCCACCAGCCCATAGAGCACACCTAACAGTCAGTTTTTGTGGATGTAATGGCGTCTCAAGGGTCTCATGTGGATTCTCTTCACTCCAAATGCGGCAATTTTGCTTGTTGACGTAGCCATTCAACCAAAAATGAGCCTCATCACTGAACAAAATTTTGCGATGAAAATCAGCATCGAGATCAATCTCATTTTCGGCACATACACCAAAATCACGACGCATTGCATGGTCTCGCGGCTTTAATTCTTGCACACGCTGGATCTTGTAAGGTCGCAAGCTAAGATCTTTGCGCAAAATCTTCCATAAAGTTGATGGACAAAGCTCCAATTGCTGTGCACGGTGGCGAATCGATTCATTCGGGTCCTCTTCATCATTTTGCTCTACAGCTGCAATTGTTTCTTCGGTGCGCACTGTTCGACGTCTCTGCGGATGCGTATTATCACATAGAGTAAACGTAGTGCGAAAACGATCCATGGTTAACCGAATTAATTGCTCTGATGGACGATTATGTCGACCATAAAATGGACGGAGCTTGCGGTAAACTTCGCGAACTGAACCATTATTTTCGAAATAAATTTGCACGATTTGCAAGCGTTGTTCTTTTGTCAACCTGTTCATGATGAAATGGCAAATCAAACTGAACATAAATGACATTAGAGTTGCCAGATTTGACCACAAAATGCCAGTTTTATCTCTATTCGAAAAACAAACCTCTAAAAAAAACACCCTTTAGTTTATGAACGAGCCCTTACCGTTCCTGAGATCTTAACGGACACCAACCCGGAAGAACGATTTTATTTGTATAGAAGATTACTCCTAATATATAAAAGGCAAGCACATTGCTCTGCACCCAATATCGCTAAAACTGTAATTATTTGTTGCGATCGGCCTGAAAGTATGCACAGAAAAACTTTTTTTATACTTATCAGTGACATGCTAGCTTTTTATGTATGTGCATACTTTCAGGCTGAACATTTTTCAGAATAGTATGTTATAAAAGATGCTGCCAACCCATCGTAGGACGGGCTTTTATAATAGTATTTCAATAATATACAAAAAAAAAAAATCGAGCTACAGGTCCGATTTGTGAAATTATTTAAATTTTATTTCCGATATTTCGTTTTCCATTGGATTGGAAGCTTTACTGCTAAGAATCAAATGAATATCAGGACGGTATATGTTGTGAAAGAACTGTAGTAATGGCAAAAAAATAATTACAGTTTGAGCTTTATTGGCTGCGCAGCAGCATATTTGCCTTTTATATATTAAGAAAGAAATTTTGATCTGCTACCTTGAATTAAAGCTGCTCGATTCGTGAGAAATCGAAGAAATTTTTCAAGTAAACTTTAAGAAATTTTCGAGCGCGACAGAGTGACATTTTGCTTATTCTTCTTTTTTCTCGAACTCGAAAAAAGTGTAAAATCAAGCTTTCAAGCTACTTCAAGCAACTTTAAGTGTGTATGGCAGCATACATAAACAAAAAAACGATATGGCCATTTCAGCCCTAGAAAGAACTTTGATCGAGCTTCTTATGATCAATTGTGTTGTGCGTGTTGTGAAATGTTTCAAAACAAATGATCGAAAACTGGACCTACAAGTTTTATGCCGACTCCGAACGGCTTATGTTCTCAAGAAGCTTTTCATGACTGTTTTTACTCTCTGAGGCTTACCATTGTCTGCAGAGAGGTGACGACCAAACAGAAAAATTAATTCAATTTCTGTAAAAAAAATTCTGTTTCAGTTGGGAATTAAACCAGGGTTCTCATGGTTCACGGCCGCCACATACATACCAATTCATTCATGTATTATCAATACACCCAAGTAGGCTGATTTTTTTGCGCTAAAAATTAATAAGAAAACAATTTTCTTATCTATATTTATCACAAAAAAAAGAAAAAAAATGTCTGCTCACTATTATAAAAAGCTGCCTATGCCACTGCACCTGCAGGACTCTAGCAAGAAGTCATAACATCAAATTGCTTTGGTTGGTGAAAAAAAATTAGCTGCTCACGATGTCCATTCAATCAATTAGAAATTAATTAGAGAATTTAAATTCGTTCTAGCTACTCTTCAAACAAGCAGGATACTAAATATATATAGAGAGATTTGTTAGTAAAAAAGAAAAACAGACAAAAATTAAATAAATAGCTAAGTAAATGAGAGTTACTTGGACTGTTTCGACTTTAATTGGAAAGAGGTGTTTTCTTTTCGAGAACTGAAAACATAGCCACTTAGCCACTTATTTAGTCTGTATTTGTATATGTATTTGTATATTTATATCCCAGTGGGCAAATGCAGCAGTCCGAAGGCCGTTTAAAAGGCCTGTATTTGCATTCGATAGGCCTTACACAATCCTTGTAAGCTCCCTTGCATTGTTTGTATGAAACGAGAAAATTTGTTAGTACTTCCGCACTCCCTGCTTTAAAGAGGCCTGCTATAAGCACTCCTTTAAAATGGCTTAAAGAAGGGGTTAACCAAAACAATTAAAAAATATTTTTTTTTTATTTCTTTTTATGTATACCTACCTATTTATTCTGTGATTCTGTGATTTTATTTTATTTTACATATTTTTGCCGGATAAGAATATTTCTAAGTCATGACGTTGATTATTATTGAGTATATTTGAACTAACATATATTTTAACTTTTAACGAAAAAGTAACCCTGAAATATAAGCAGAACCAGTTTTTGTAGGAAAAATATAATTGTTGTACTGCCCTGTGTAGCAGTCACATCACAGAGAAATAACGAAAACTTCTTGCCTTCCTTTTAGCAGGCAGGCCTTTTAGGAGCCCTCACCGATGCAGTGATGTTGTTAAGTGTGTTGACGCCAAAAAAAGCAGTTAATGCATGCCTTTTTTTCAAGAGGCCTGACTGAATTGCCCACTGGGATATTTGTTATTGATAAAAAGAAGAAAGTGAGTTTTTACTTTAAGTAGTGCATTAACCGATATCATATGCAGTAGTTTTAGTTACTTCAATCTGTTTAAGGTAGCGCAGCGAGCGAAGCTACCATGGGACAACCTGTTCGGAAAGTGTTATTGCGATGAGATTTCAGCAAGGAATTGACCGATTTTAAAATGTTTTTCACTGAACAGTTCTTCGCTTTTTAATTAAGGTCGTAACGGAGGCCAAATTTTACTAACTCAAACAGTTTTACTGAAATCAAATTCATAGGTTCAAATGCAAATAATATTTACCTACAACAACTTAAAAAATTTTATGTGTGTTGTAATTCACTGAATTTATTTAACTCAAAAATTTGGACTTGTATTAATTCAATGCATTATGCCCATCATCATCAAATAATTTCGCATTTTAGCCCAACAAATAAAAGTTGTCATCCAGTCCTAGACTACATTTTAAGTTTCAAGACTCTAGCTCATCGCGAAGTTGTTTAAAAATGGATTCCGTAATTTGTACGGGACAGACATGAAGTGAAGCTAATAAAAACGTGTTAAAAATAACCTAAAAAATAGTCATTTAGGCTTAAAACATTCTCAATAGAGATTTTTCAAATAAAATAATTCAAAACTCATTATTTATCTCTATAAAAAGTAAGCTTTATACAAAACTTGAACAAAATCTTTAATCAAAACATTTATATTGCAGCGGAAAACAAGTAATTCGAACCCTTAAACTAATAAAGGCACACATATTAGTTTACTCTAGTATTTAAAAATTTATATTTGCATGAATTCTTATCTAAGCATAAGGCTAAAATAGTTATGCATGAGTTGACAAACATATTGCCAATCACTACCACATACGCACAAATACACAGGCACGAGTCAACAACTCAGCGATGCACACAGGGGTCGCCTATATGAAATGCTTGGTCAAAAGTTATTTTCAAAAAATAAAAATATGAAAAATTTTTTAGACAGTTTTAATGCTAACGGATGACTGTTTTAAATGCAAGATTTTATTAAGTGTGCTATTACCGTTTATAAGTTACATAAGCTGAAAGCTACCATATATTGTGCGTTTTTCAGTTGATTTTATATATGAGTGAAAGTTTGTACAAATTTAATGGGAAGCCACAGTGGTTCACGACTTCGCCACGAACGTCTTTTTTTTATCAATAAAGAGCGCTTACACGTTTTTCTTACTCTTTGAATGAGAGTGGAGAGAGAGCGCAAAAGCTTCATGCATATAAACAAATCCTAAACACGTTAAAGGTGTTCAGTCAATCGTCTTGCGTTCAAAAATTAATAAATTTTAATCGCTCTACAATGTGCTTATCCACTCTCACTCTCACTGTTTTTTGGCAGTTTCTAATGAAAGCAACAACAAAAAATTTTGAACGCCGTCCAAACGACCACCATGTGACATCAAAATAAAAAACATTTTTTTTTTATTTTGCTTTGTTATGTTTTGTTTTGTTTTGCAGCCTAGCACTGCATATATCTCTCTTTTCGCCTTTGCCGAGGCTCATCTGTTTTTTATGTTGTGCTGTGCTAGCTAAGCAGAAAAAGAGAAGAGTAGAGAGCAATATGGAATTTATTGAAACTGTTACAACACAAACGTGTAAAATGAAAACGATTAAGGAATTCGTGGCATCGGGGTTGATTTCTTAAAAAACTTAACACTTTAAATAAACATACTTTTTTATTGAAACATTGAAATAATAATACCCGTATGCTGTGCTATAGGGGAACAGGGGGCGAACCTTCACATGGCAACGTGTCTGACCGCCTCAACCTGGCGAGGCCAGCATTATCCATGTCGAAATCGTCTCAAGTCGACTCAAACCTCCAAGTGGTGTTCCCTGGGCAACGGCAAACTGGCATCCGTCAGTTTGACGGCTAATTTGAGCGGCGGGTCGATCCATAGACCTTAAACATGGAATGTGCGCAGGGTTTGGGTCCCGCCACATTACTACTGCCCAATGAAAACTAAACCAGCCTCGGATAAGAACCCCAATTACGTTGACGACCACCGCAAACGAAAAACGGACAATGATTTACGGATATGCACCTGGAATGTCCGGACCCTTTATAGGGAAGGTGCAATTATCCAACTGGCGGAAGCCCTCAAAACAATACAATCTGACATCACCGCCATCCAGGAAATGCGATGGAAAGGGCAAGGCTGCTCTAAACAAGCACACTGCGATATCTACTACAGCTGCCATGCGGAGAAGCGCGAATTCGGATGTGGATTCGTCGTTAGCCGGAAACTACGCCACCTTGTTTCCCGGTTCACACCTGTGAACGAAAGATTGGCCGCGATCCGCATCAAGGCAAAATTTTTTCTACATAAGCCTTATTTGCGCGCACGCCCCGACGGAGGAAAAGGACGAAGCCGTCAAGGACGCTTTCTACGCTAGTCTTGAGGACGTATATGACCACCTTCCGGTCCATGACGTGAAAATAGTCCTCGGCGATTTTAATGCGAAAGTCGGAAGGGAAGGCATCTTTGGCCCCACTGTCGGTCAGTTCAGTCTTCACGAGCCCTCCACAAACAACGGTCTAAGACTGATCGACTTCGCCGCGGCACGAAACATGGTAGTTAGTAGCACCAGATTTAAGCACCTCGACATCCACAAGGCCACCTGGCTGTCCCCGGATCAAAAAACGCGAAACCAAATTGATCATGTTGTAATCGACGGAAGGCATGCCTCTAGTGTTCTAGATGTGCGTACATTTCGGGGGGTCAACATTGACTCCGACCATTATCTTGTTGCAGCCAAGATCCGCATGCGATTATGCAATGCCAAGAACATACGCACAGGAATGCAACGAAAGCTAGATGTCGCTAAGCTGCAATTACAACGGACTGCCGAAGCCTACTCCGCTCAACTCTCGGTTAAGCTCAACCAACCAACCTCTGGACTCGACGACGCCGGCGGACTTTGGGCGCATATATCCCACTCCATGCGCGCTGCCGCTGAAGAAGTCATTGGTTTCCGGCGCCCGCAACCTCGGAACCAATGGTATGATCAGGAGTGTCGCATTGCGACTGCAGTAAAAAACGCCGCTTATAGAAAAACGCTGCAGTCAGCTGTAACGCGAGCCGTGCGAGAAAACTACCGCGAAAAGAGGAAGGAAGAGAGGCGCCTTTTCAGACGCAAGAAAAGAGAGCAGGAAAAGCGTGAGCGTGAGGAACTAGAGGTATACCAGGGCAAGAAGGATGCACGAAAATTCTATCAACAGGTTAAGCGTCTAACCCAAGGTTTCAAGCCCGGAGCATCCACTTGTAGAGACGAAAATGGAGATCTGAATACGGATACACAGTGTGTGCTTAGATTGTGGAGACAGCACTTCTCCAATTTACTTAATGGCGACGATTCCACCAATGCCGCCCATCGAGAGCACAGTGCAGTGCCACCAATCGACGATGACGGAGTGGAAGTATCACCACCTAGCCATGAAGAGGTTCGAGTTGCTATCCAACGACTCAAAAACAATAAAGCAGCGGGTGCTGACGGCCTGTCAGCTGAATTGTTTAAAACCGGCGGCGATGAATTGATAAGGCGCATGCATCAGCTCATCAGCAAAATATGGCTAGCAGAAAGCATGCCCGACGATTGGAACCTCAGTGTACTGTGCCCTATACTTAAGAAAGGAGACCCTACAATCTGCGCAAGTTATAGAGGTATCAGTCTTATTTCCATCGCATATAAGGTTCTCTCAAGCGTACTGTGTGAAAGATTAAAGCCAATTACAAAAACACTGATTGGACCTTATCAGTGTGGCTTTCGACCTGGTAAGTCCACCATAGACCAGATTTTCACGCTACGACAAATCCTGGAGAAAACCCACGAAAATCAAATTGACACACACCATCTCTTTGTCGACTTTAAAGCTGCGTTCGATAGCCCGAGAAGGGATTGCCTATACGCAACAATGTCTGAGTTCGGTATACCTGCAAAGTTGATTAGACTTTGCAGAATGACGTTGAGCAACACACGCAGCTCCGTCAAGGTAGGAAATGACCTCTCCGAAACCTTCAATACCGAAAGAGGTTTCAGGCAAGGCGATCCACTGTCTTGCGATCTCTTCAACATCATCATGGAGGGGATCGTACGAAAGGCCGGTGTGCATCGTAATGGCACCATTTTCTATAAAGGTGTCCAGCTCCTTGCTTACGCTGATGATATTGATATTGTTGGCAGAACCAAGAGAGATGTTACCGCTGCTTTCGCCGCTATCGAAAAGGAATCAGCCAAAGTGGGTTTGACGATAAATGAGGGTAAAACAAAGTATATGCTGTCTACAAACAAGGGAGCTCGGCGTTTAGACTCCCACGTTTCATCCGGCAGCTATAACTTTGAAGTAGTCAAGGAGTTTGTATACCTTGGCACCGCCATTAATACTAACAACGAAATCAGCCTGGAGATAAAGCGAAGAACAATAATTGCTAATAGGTGCTACTACGGGCTCAGTAAGCAACTAAGTTCCAGAGCCCTCTCTCGATCGACAAAACTAACACTCTACAAGACGCTCGTTCTACCTGTGCTGCTTTATGGCGCTGAGGCATGGGTAGTTTCGCAAACTGACGCAGCCGCTCTGGGGGTGTTCGAGAGAAAAGTTCTTCGCAAAATCTTCGGTCCTGTTCGAGTCGGCGATGACTATCGCATCCGAATGAACCACGAGCTGTATGAGCTCTACGGAGACATTGACGTAGTTCGGCGTATAACTGTGCAGCGACTACGCTGGCTGGGTCATGTCCATCGTATGGACGACGAAGCTCCAGCGAAAAAGGTGCTCGAAGCGAGGGTCGCTGGTCAACGACGACGAGGGAGACCATGCCTCCGATGGATGGACCAGGCTGAGGAAGCCCTAACCGCACTTGGTGTATCCGATTGGAGAAGGCGCGCGCAAAGCAGAGGCGCCTGGCGAGAGCTGATGAGGTCGGTCGAAATCCGGACACGGGTTGTCACGGCCACCTAAGTAAGTAAGTAAATGCTGTGCTATAGCACAAATATCACATTTTAAAACTTATTTCATCAACCCAGTACTTTTGAAGTTTACCTGGAAACAAAAATTTGCGCTTCAATCTATATATGGGCATATCCGGCGAAAAGTCCACCGTGACACGAAAATTAAAAGTTAATAAAAACTTATTATTTAATGATTTTATCTGAAGGAAACATTGATTTAAGCAATTTAAATAGGCGTATTCTTTTGTAAACGAGTTGCAAAAGAACAGTGCAACTCGGATAAAATTAACTTTTAGTTTCTTACCAACACTCGCAAGAACTGTCATAAGCATATGTTATTTTGATTAAAAAAATAAGAAAAATTAAAACAAAATGAGCAATTTAGAGGATTCGTCAGTAAATACATTTATTTAGCTACTTAAAAATATGAAAAAAAAATCTGTAAATAATATTATGCGTTTGTAGATTGTATCTGAAGTCATGGGTGAGCAGCGCGAAAATATTTGAAATTGAGATTGGACTGATTGGAATGATTGGACTGGTGCCAAAAATTTCGACCATTAGCTCCATATACGGAGCAAAGCATGGACTGGCACCAGTGCTGTGGTTGTTGTCGCGTGCTGCTTTGTACGCTTGGAGAAGGCTTCGCATCTTCGACTCCAAGCATAGCGGTGGGGTCTCTGCATCCTGGAAATTAAGTTTTTTAATTTAGTTCGTTAAACATATATTTGTTTCTTAAACGTACCGTAATCGCCAGCAACACCATGTCCTCTAACACATTTGCGTAGGCCAGCCTCTTTTTCTTCGGATGCTCGAACTCCACTTTCCGAGCCAGGTAGCATCTCAAAAACCCAGTCGTTTCCTCACGGGACCACCTTCTTCTCTGTTTTTCCTGAATTCTGAAATAAAAATCATGTTTAAATGTATAAATTTATAAAAAAATTTTGCTTAAAGTAATTTTGCTTACACTTGCTCCATTTTGCTTCGTTTTGTTTACATGTACATAAAAAAAATGAGTTTGACGTTTGCATAAAATTTCCTTGGGATTTTTTCATGGTGTATTCACAATAGAGCAGTTTTTCAACTTTCCAGCACTGCAAATCAGGTCGGTTAGCAGTTTACCGAGTTGAGCTGAGCTCGCATAAATATCCGACTTTGTGTTGTTGTTTTGCATGTATTATGTTATCCCACCTAGTGTTCTTTTGTAAGTCGGTAGCAAAAGAAAGCACCTAATATAAATTCATTTACCATGATGAACAAATCGTCTGCACTGTTTCACAAATGTAATTTTTCTTTTTACCTAATGCTTTGTAAAAGTTTCGTAAAGTTTTTGTTTTAGTAAAAATGAAAGGCATTGGCTAAAAATAATGAAAAATGGTTGTGACAAGGAGAGGCAGAATATATTAGATTTGTTTTTGAATAACTAAATCACATAATTACTTAATTACCTAATTACTTAATTACCCAAATGAATTATAATAGAAAACATGTCACGTAACGTGTCATACTAAGCCCAATAAAAAAAAACATCGAGAAAAGTTTTTAAATTTGATTACTTTGGAAATAAACTTATACTATTTCAAATCCATCTAAAAAAAGTTTTATACAAAAACTCTTGCCAATTTACAGAATTTTACTAATTTTGTGATCCAAGTCAAAAACCACTTCTATTTTTTGTCACGTGACGTATCATTTTTGGTGGCTGCTGTCTAAGAGCCGAACTTTTGACAACTCGTAGGTTTTACACCTCGTATAGTGTCCTTCCTAATCCTATAATCCTTAAAATAGATACATAGGTTTTTGTGATCTGCTGAATTAATACTGAATCAACAGCTCTGGGTAACAAAGGTTTTTAGATTGGTGGGTAATGTATATAACTACAAATAAAATACGAAATAAAATCTAACGTCATTGGGGGTCCCCATTAAATTTTTTCGGCCAGAGCTTCAAAACATTCTTGCTAACACAGAGTACAGTGAAAAAAAAATTAAAATCTTTTCTTTTTTTCCCGACCGAAGCTTTTATTTATAAAGAGAAAAAGACACCGGCACGTGAACTTTTTCTTCGATGCGGTCTAGTAATCACCTACCTAATTTACCTTGATATAAAAAATTTTTATTTTATGATATATCTCGTTGCATAAATTTTGGATATGTGGGATAGCCACTTGTCCAATCATTTGCAAATTTTGCATATTGCAAATTTATATGGAATATTCATTAAAAAAGGTATGTTTTTATAAAAAACACATATGGGAGGTACCACGCCCCATTGTTCAATCATAATTAAATTTAGCTTGTTGTTTTCCGTAAATAAGTTGAAGCGAA
Source organism: Coremacera marginata (assembly GCA_914767935.1). Classification (NCBI taxonomy): domain Eukaryota; kingdom Metazoa; phylum Arthropoda; class Insecta; order Diptera; family Sciomyzidae; genus Coremacera; species Coremacera marginata. The sequence continues at coordinate 2,688,836 of OU612048.1, forward strand.
ATATGAAATTTTGTCATTTTATTTTAAGTAATTATTTTATATATTAATATCGATTGTATGGTAGCTGCCACGCCTTTTTGTTAAAAAATTTCTTTCTAAGAAATTTTAAGAAATTTGTTTTAAAATTTCTTAAAGTTTATAATGTGTAGAATATCTTAAATGAAATTGAACAAATTTTTGTGAAAAAACATAAAGTGTATGCCCCAGTGTGCAACGGATAGAAAAGACTTGTATAGCCAAAAACATAGCATAACGTCAACATTACCACAAATACCGCCATCATCAATATTACCTTCATTCCCACACTTACGGAAGATTCCTAATTTTCCGACCTCAAGTATGAACATAATACGTCAAAGTCCATGTTTATTTTTTGTCAAAGGTATTTATTTATTATTGCAGAGTACTCTGGATTTGGGGCGAAGGGGGATGGGCAAGGGTGAGCGAATACTTATTCCTAGTGTGTGTGTGCAAGTGTTTGTGTATGTTTTCATAACTTCCGCATGTGCGGCAGATCAAGGCATAGTAAGAATTTCGCTACCACGAAATACTATCGAATTGTTGTATTTGGGCTGTGGATTTATGTCATTGAGTAGCGATTTTTTGTACATAATTTTGCCAAATATAGCACTAGTTCTCTCACATATTAGCGGCTGTGTTTGTTAGTGTTTGATTGTGTGCATGTGTGCTGCGTTTTATCGTTTGTTGATAAATTAAATTGTGGAATGTTTTTAAGAAAATTATTTTTATTTGAATTGCTGTTTATTTCAATCAATAAAAAACAGAAAACGAAAAAAAATCTGAAAGATTTTGCATTTTTGTATGGTTGAGTTGAGGGGCTGAGTGCCGATGAGTGAAAATGGGAAGAAGCTTAATACCGAGCAACAAAGCACAATCGAGCAACAAAAAATTTATTTTTATCTCTACTTTGCTTTGGTCGCAAAAGAGATTTTTTAAAAATTTGATTAATTTAAATTAAAGTTTTTAAGCCAATAAATTAAAAACTAAGACAAAAACCATTAATAATGTTGATTGAATTGTACTCTAAATGCTTTGTTATTTAGAAAATAACTATATTTGATATAAGAGAAATGGAGATTTTTTCATATGAGTTATGAGACCGAGTTGTTTTTAAATAAAATTTTCGCACAGATACCTAAATTTGAATCATAAATAAAAATATCGTAGCATTCCGTAAAAGCTGAACTAAAAACTAGGACAGTTTTTTTTCAAATCTTAACATCTATAAAACATCTCAGTAGAGAAAGTAATCATTACTGAAGTATCTTAGTACTGACTACGCAATAATAATAGAAGTAGTTCTGCTATGGATTACAAGCCCTTATGAAAAGGTTTACTTATAAAGGTATACATGTAGTATAGGGTTATTTTAGGAAATAATAACCTTCGCTTACATCTCATACTCGCTATAAGTGAGACTACTTACTGGTGTCATTATTTCGTAATGACAAGTATGTATTGACCGTATAAGGAGGAGGCCTTGCTTACAAACCTTATTATTTTAAGTTCAACTTGTAAGCGAAGCGGCTCAAACAGAATAATTTTTTTATTGTTTCAGGTTTAAGAAAAATATGTTTCTTTGTAAGTCAGTTAATATTTATGCATTAATGCCTATTCCGTATATTGCAAGCATCTAGTCGTGGCATAAGTTCTGTTACAACCTAAATATGATGTAAAAATTTAAGAAACGAGTTTCTAAATTATTTTGAAGTTTTTATTTTTTAATTTAAAGATAATCTTTCGAAGAATACAAACAAATTATTCAAAATGATTGATTTTTGCTTTGATGCAGGCTCTTGGTTTCCATTGGTATTCATGACGCTGCTGCCACTAGCGCTTGCTTAAGACTTTCCAAATTTCGGTGGCGAACTTTGCAAGCTATACCCTCTAACTCCGACCATAATTTGTAATCAAGAGGATTTAAGTCTGGGCTTCCTGAGGGCCAATCTTCAGCAGAGATAAAAGCTGGAATATTCTGATGCAACCACTCTTGCATAGTTTTAGCTTTATGAGCTGGTGCAGAAACTTATTGAAAGACCCAGTGTTCTCCATTGAAGAGTTCAGTTGCTAAATTTTTCACAACGCCTTCCAAGGCATTTTGTTGGCACACTTTCGCTCCAGTTTTTTCACCTTTTTCACAAAAATGCAGTTATGTGACGCCTTTGCACGATACTCCCCACCAAACCATGATGTATGCGGGATGATGGCCTCTCTGAACCCTAGAAACTGTATTTCTTGCTTCCTGAGATGTTCTAGCATAGACTTTGTCAATTTGTTTATTAAAAACTTCCTCCACCGTAAACATTTTTTTATCAGTAAAAAGGATATTTTCATGGACATTGCTTGCATGCCACTGCAACAACTTCTTGTTTCTTTCCAATCTTACTTGCTTAAACCGTGGAGTTAAAATATAAGCAGTGCTCCTTCGAAAAGCTTTCATATGGAGGTCATCACGGATTAGTCGGGACATGGATCTGGTAGACATCTTCATCTCTCTAGCCATAATTTTCTGCTTCCGAAAGGTTTCTGCTTCCGAAATTTCGGCGAATTCGCTCACGTTCTGCTTTTATGGCTCCAGTCGTACATATAACACGCGGACGTTCACTTCTGGCCCTGTCCTCTACTTGATATGATTCTAAAAGCCAATTTATGGTACGATACACAAACATTCTGGATATGTCGAGTTTTTCTAGCAAAGTAAACATCTGACTGCTTTGAAAGGTCTTGTAACAGAGTCTTGTACGGATGGCAGTACTAGGTACTTATAGAGCTAATGACTTTGTAAGGCATGTTGATTTCTCTGCTGGGATTTTTCATAACTTTTTCTCTGATATGAGAAACATTTGTACATATTTACTAAACCTCTGCACAAGTGCACTTGTTTCTGCTACAACACCAGAACGCACACTGCCGAGTTCACTGCTTAACAGAACTCTGTTCGTCTAGCACAACAACACCACATCATTTTGCAAAAACAAACAAGCAGTGCCGATCACTCGTCGGCTTTATAACATAACATGTTCGTGGCTTGCTTTTTTCGCACGTTGAGTCGTTTAACAAGCTGAAAACCAAACAGCAATATATGCACAGAACACACATAACACTAGTGTGACACTAGAACATTTTGGCGTTCTTCTTGTTTTGCGTTTTTTATATAACTTATAGAGCTAGAGCGAACACTTGGTAAAATTAAGCGCTGATTCAGAATTTCAAAAGATGAAAATACAAAATTTTTAAAAAGTACTAAGTTTCGGAAAATTTTGAAATTTTGAAAATTTCGGAATTTTTCGGAAAACCAAATTTTGAAAAAAGTACCAAATTTTGAAAAAGTACCAATTTTTTGAAAAAAAATACCAAATTTTGAAAAATGTACCGTTTTTTGCAAAAAGTACCAAATTTGGAAATAAGTACCAAATTTTTAAAAAAGTACCAAATTTTTAAAAAAGTACCAAATTTTGAAATAAGTACCAAATTTTTAAAAAAGTACCAAATTTTTAAAAAGTACTAATATATGAAAAAAGTACCATGTTTTGAAAAAAGTGCCAAATTTTGAAAAATGTATCAAATTTTCAAAAAGTACAAATATTTGAAAAAAGTCCCAAATTGTGAAAAATGTACCAAATTTTGAAAAAGTACCAAATTTTCAAAGAGTACCAAATTTTTAAAAAGTACCAATATTTGAAAAAAGTACCAAATTTTTAAAAATGTACCAAATTTTCAAAAAGTGCCATATTTTGAAAAAAGTACCAAATTTTGAAAAATGTACCAAATTTTGAAAAAAGTATCAAATTTTGAAAAATGTACCAACTTTTGAAAAAATACCAAATTATATAAAAGTACCAAATTTTGAAAAAGAACCAAATTTTTTCAAATTGATACTTGGTTTCAAAATTTGGAATATTTTTGTAAAATTTGGTACATATTTTAAAATTAAGTTCATTCTTCAAAATTTTTTACTCGAACCCATTCCGCAATAAAATGCACCATAACTTCTAGAAGACAAGCAAATTAAGTAGACCACCAATTATTCTGGTGTCGTTCTAGTGTGTTCTAGTGTTGTCACATAACATTCAAGTCATTTCGTTATAGTGCATTTTTCTTAACCAAACATAACATAATATAGTTCTGCTACTCGTTTCTTTTTGTTGTGTTGCGTTCTGTTGTGATTTCTGAAGTGTTACGCTTGTTTTGATTGCCAAGAACAGAACATAACCAACACTCGTTTCATAGGGGTGTGTTTTGAAATGCGTTTCAAGCCTACTCGTGCAGGGGTTTAATATTTACTTTATAAGAAATCAATGCAACATTTAGATTCACGGCCTTTGGAACATTGGAAATAACGGGCTTCCAATTGCTTGCATCAAAACTGCACTCAGAGAAAAAACCTTGGCTGAAACTTTCGTTGACTCTATACTGACAAAAAAGTTTATCAACTCAACCTAGGAATTCATCAATATGAAAAAAATTGTTCGTTTTAACAAAAAAGTTTATCCACTACACCTAGGAATTCGTCAATATGAAAAACATTGTTTGTTTTGACAAAAAAGTTTATCAACTCAACCTAGGAATTCGTCAATATGAAAAGCATTGTACGTTTTGATAAAAAAAGTTTATCAACTCAGCCTTGGCATTCGTCATTATGAAATGCATTGTTCGTTTTGACAAAAAGTTTATCAACCTAGGAATTCGTCAATATGAAAAACATTGGTCGTTTTGATAAAAAAAGTCTATCAACTCTATCAACTATCAACTCAACCTAGAAAGTTGTCAACATGCAAAGCATTGTTCGTTTTGACAAAAAAGTTTATCAACTCAATCCAGGTATTCGTCAATATGAAAAATATTGTTAATTTTGACAAAAAAAAATTTATCAACTCAACCTAGGAATTCCTCAATATGAAAAACATTGTTCGTTTTGGCAAGAAAGCTTATCACATTTCATCCTAGGAATTCGCCAATATGAAAAGCATTGTACGTTTCGATAAAAAAAGTTTATCAACTCAGCCTTGGAATTCCTCAATATGAAAAAATTGTTCGTTTTGACAAACAAGTTTATCAACTCAACCCAGGAATTCCTCAATATGAAAAACATTGTTCGTTTTGGCAAGAAAGCTTATCACATTTCAACCTAGGAATTCGCCAATATGAAAAGCATTGTACGTTTCGATAAAAAAAGTTTATCAACTCAGCCTTGGAATTCCTCAATATGAAAAAATTGTTCATTTTGACAAACAAGTTTATCAACTCAACCTAGGAATTCCTCAATATGAAAAACATTGTTCGTTTTGGCAAGAAAGCTTATCACATTTCAACCTAGGAATTCGTCGATATGAAAAACATTGTTCGTTTTTACAAGAAAGTATATCAACTCAACCTAGAAATTTGTCAATATGAAAAAAATTTTTCGTTTTGACAAAAAAGTTTATCAACTCAATCCAGGTATTCGTCAATATGAAAAAGATTGTTCATTTTCACAAAAAAGTTTATCAACTCAACCTAGGAATTCATCAATATGAAAAACATTGTACGTTTTGATAAAAAAAGTTTATCAACTCAACCTTGAAATTCGTCATTGTGGAAAACATTGTTTTTTTTTTGACAAAAAAGTTTATCAACTCAACCTAAGAATTCGTCAATATGATAAACATTGTTCGTATTGACAAAAAAGTTTATCAACTCAACCTAGGTTGCTAGGTTCCTAGGTTGAGTTTTATCAGTATAAAATACATTGTTCATATTGATATTGACGAGTTCCTAGGTTGAGCTGATAAATTTTTTATCAGTATAGAGTTAACAAAAGTTTTTGTTAAAGTTTTCTCTTCGTTTGTAGTGGCGACTTGAAGTCTAGCGGAAATATTCAAATAACTTAAAAAGTTGAAGGCTGTGAAAAAAGTGTTTTTATATGCAATACAAAAGTTAGCGTATGGTCCTTACACCTATTTTAACCCATTTATGACGAATGTTACATATATGTAACTTACATTCTTCTTTTCTATTTATGTTAAAAAATAAAATTATCTTGACACCGTCGGTCTCAAAAACAAAAAAAAAAAAAAATATCAAAAAAGAATTATTGAATAATTATTATAACATATTATTTATTCTCTTTTCCTTCCGTAGCGAATCTAGTGCACCTTCGCCGACTACACTATTAGCAATGGAAATTGTAACAACATCTACAACAACAACAACAACAACAACATCATCCAATGCTGCCAGTTTAGATAACAGTGACAGTGTTTATGATAAAGAAAGAAAACTTTCGGAAATGATAAGACAATTACAGCTAATACGAGAACGCCTGCTGACACAGGTAAGTCAAATCATTGAAATAATGATATCACTGGCACATAGAATATTAAATAAAAACAATATAAAAATATAACAAATTCAGCAACAAGAAACTCTACATATATATTATAACAAAATTTTTTTTTTAAAAAAAGTTAAACATAACAAAAAGTGTAAATGAGAAAAAAATTTAAAATTGGTGAGCTCGACAACTAGCTATTTTCTCAAAGCGTCGACCAACAGTTGTCAAAATCAGTACAAAATTTTACTTGTCATCTATTTTGCTGCTTATTTGTTTTCTGTTTTTCCATCCGTTTTTGACAAATGCTTGTCAGCAAAGGAACTGTCACTCCTACCTTTTAATTATTATATTATGATGTAGACCCTTCGAAATCAGTAAGGATCATATCGAGCAAAGTATATTTTACAAAGTAGTGTCGTCTCGGAGTGGTGGGTATCGCAGCTGTCAAACACGCAAAATATCATAATTTGCAAATTTTATTATTTGTTTTGCTTTTATTCGTAAAAACCTGGTTTTAACAGGAGCGGTACCCAGCACAAGAGAGAATTTTAGCTACTAACACTAACTTGTCTTATTCTATCATGTCTCTGAATGCACTGTTCGTCGGGTTAACCACGCAGACATTCATTACAAGTCGGATGTGATGCGAAGAGGTCAGTTATCTTCGGAAAAAGGTTTTTGAACAAGTTAATGGGGGGATACCTTTAGACAGGGGGAAATTAGTCATGTTTAATGAACTTTTTGTTTCAGTTGGTACACCTTTGCAAAGTAAAAAATTATTTTAATTTTTTTTTTACAAAATGGGAGTTTTGCAGAGTATATCCTCGGGCGTCCACTGCGAGGCATCTAAAAGTGCTGCAGCTGTCAAAAGTTTTTCCACTTATCTGAAACAATGGAGGTTTTTCTTCGGTTGCTGATATATTACAGGGAAGGATAAACCTGTAAAATAAAAAAAAAGTTAAATATTAAAATTTATATCGGCTGTTTAATCAACAGTTTTGACTACAAAAGAATTATTTATTCACTCGATATCTTTCAAGTTGTAGGTACATCCGTCCAGTACTAGTATTCCGGAGAGAAACCTGTCCAAATTTCAATCTGATCAGCCAACAATTTTTTGATTTACAGCACGAGCATTTTTTGAAAAAGAAGTTTCGAGATAATCATGTTTAAAGTTTCGATACGGTATAACTTTAAGTTTAGGTAACTTAGGGCTCAAACTGCGATTTCGGGCCCATCGGCCTTATTGAAAAGCTGATTATCTTGAAGCTGCTGCTGTTTTCGAGCTGTACGAGCTGCTTTTGTGTCGTAGAGATTCTTTTGGTTCTGCTTCGCTACTCGTGTACCATCGGTGCTTTCGGCAAAAACTTTGCAATAAATGCCAATTATATGCAGCTCGTTCATAAGCTTCAGAATGAAGGTTCAGCAATTTTTTGCTGAAATTTCGACAATATTCAGCCCAGAATTAAGGTGCTTCGGATATATTCGCCAAACTTTCACGTTGAAACTAAACTTTCGTTGGCATTCTGAATATGCCCACCTAAGCATATTTCCAATAAATCAACTTTAGTCAAATCAGTCTTAGGTTGCGAACATAGTGAACGCCGATTCAGACAGGCAGATTTCCCATTGGAGTAATAAAGAAACTAAGTCATACATCTCTTTTGCTCTAATGTGTTTTCTGATCTGATCTGCCTGCCTGCCTGAACCGGCGTGGTGGTACTATAATTACGACCACTTTTAAGAAATCATTAAGACTCCAAAACTTCTGGACCGATTGCGCTGAAATCTTGGTAGTAGATTGTTCTCGAGCACGAGATGGTTAACGGGGAAAAAATGTTTGCCACACCCAAATTATGGTTGCTAGAACATCTGTGGCAAATCCGCCTACCACTGGGTCCTGCTAGTTTAATATAAAAATAAAATTGTTCATAATTTAGGTCAAATAAAATAAAAAGTTATTCTATTTCTATTTTTGCCGGTTAAAAAAATAAAGGGTGAAAGATAGACCTTTGACCTTGGGTACCATAAATGCTCAGGCCTGCCCTGGATAGTTGATGGAGTAATCACTACGAATAGTTTAACACTAAAAAGTAATAATTTATAAATTTTGAGTTGTGCCTGTTTAGTAGATAGAGTGAGATATACAGAGTGCAATTTGTAGATAGAGTGTCCCGCAATAGAGTGCAACTTTTTACGGAGGTGAAAGGTTATATTGAGCTGAGCAAAAAATCTTATGGGATGGTGGGGTCTATTTTCACATTCTTAGGAGCTACATGGTTAATTAATATTTCATGACTTTGATTCACGTTGTTGTTTCTAGCATAAAAACTATATTACAGAAAACTAATTTTGATTACAAGTGCATTACAAAGGCAATAAAATCATCTTCCTAACGTTACATCAACAAACCCCACTGACCTTATTGTTGTCGAGCTGTGCTCGTGTGGTGATGAAATCACTTGGTTAAAATTACTAAATTTCAACTTTGAGTGCAAATTCCTCAGTAGTTCACTTCTTAAATGAAACTTTCTTTTTTAATTAATGTTGTTAAGTGTTCAATTTCCTTTTCAATGATACCAAAAATATAAACATATCTCTAAAAATAAAAAAGTTGGCTGTACTAAAAAAATTATATCTTCTTTGCTTTTGCATATAGAATTTTCTACTTTCCTCAATCGAGTTTCTGACATTTATTTTAGCATTTAACATTTACGGAAAATTTTGAAATTAGACACTTGTATAAGCACGATTTATAGCAATATTCGAGATTATAGAATATACTCATTAAAACTACCACTGTTACTATTCATACTTAACAATTGTTATTTTTTTTCTTAGTTTCTTACTTTTTCATAACCTGAAACTATATATACATATATTTTTTTTTAAGCACTTAACTGTGTAAGCTATTGACATGCCTTTGCACAGAAAAATCTCTCTGACAAACCATAGAAATATGCGCCATTCTTTTCAGTACTATTTATTTCAATATCGAAAAAAGCTTTATACTGTCTTCTATGCTATTCTATTCTATTCTATTCTATTCTATTCTAGTTCCATTCATCTTTATTCTTTTCTATTGCATACTCTGCCAAACCATACAAATGTGCGCTATTCTCAGTACTGTGTATTTACTTTAGAGAGAAAAGCTTACTACAGCGTTCTATACCATACCTTATCATACCATACCGTATTATTTCACTCTATTTTTTTTTTTATTCTATTTAAATTCTTTTTCTTTTTTGCTATTATATACTGTCAGTATTATTTTATTTTTCTTGTCTTTCTTGTACTCATGCTATGCATTTATGTTTTTTTTTCATTATTTTAGTTTTTACTCTTATTTTAATTCGCATCAGAACAAAAATGATTTTCCTTTCCTATTTTTTTTTTAATGCTTTTTTTTCTTACTTTTCTACGTCATTCTTTAGAATTTTCTCAATGCATTTGTGCTACTAGCGTGTATACAATGCACAGAGAAAATAAAAACATTGCTGTTGATGTTGGTGGGGTGGGGGATGTAAAACAAGGATGTAGGTAATGGTTTGGTTGTCTAGGAAGCCTTGCGTCAATTCGATGGGTTCGGTTTGGAACAACAGAAATACCCTGAAAATTTTGCTCAAACATTATTACATAAGTATTTATACAGCAAAAAACATCGTTAACAACAAACAAACATAGATACCCATGTATGTAGGAATAGTTTTGTCTTACCTAAGTATACAGAGCATTGCACAAATGCAGCAATACATTTCGCAAATGTACCATCTTGTGGCTTCTTCTAGCAACTTCCGCTACATTTGTAGTTTCTCTCATAGCAATAAATCAAACAATCAATCAAATCATTCACTATGTTATAAAAATAAATATTTTCTTACATTCCAAAACTTCATTATATGGCCATTGTCAAATGTCATTGGAAACCAATAGTAAAGCGTAAATAGTAAGAACTTTTTTTATTTTCAAAAAATTTCTTAGAACTTAGTACATTGTTCATGAAAAACAATCTAAAAATGAACTGTTTACCATAGATTTAACCATAGATATGTGGAATGTTTGAACAACCATCAAGTGTAATTATTACTTACACTCAAAGAAAAAACCTTGACAGAAACTTTTGTTGACTCAACCTACATTTAATCAACTCAACCTAGGATTTCGTCAATATGAACAACATTGTTCGTATCGACAAATTCCTAGGTTGAGTTGATACATTTTTTGTCAATATAGAGCTAACAAAAGTTTCTGTCAAAGTTTTTTCTTTGAGTGTAGATAGCAGTTAATTTTGGCTATCTATCTTCTAAAATTAATTTTGAATTTAAATTAATACTAATTAGTATCAGTTAAATTTAATTAGTAAAGCCTCGACTCCCAGCTCCTTCAAGTCAGGAGTGTTTGTGCTCGGAAGGACATAAATAAAGGTGACCGCTATGTCACGGAATGCCAAGAACTCTATACCTTGGCTTCGACTTACCTTTAAAGAGTTGGAACCAGGTGCACGCGTGTTGAACACTTGTAAGCTTAAAATTGTCGATGGTTTGCCTCAGATAAGCTTTAGTAAGGTTTTCCGTAGCTTTTAGCAGAGAAGATGATAGGCTGATTGGCTTGAAGTCATTAGGACTGGGATGAGAAGCTTGACCTGCCTTGGGTATGAAAACGAATTTCGCCTTTTTGTAACGGGTAGGAATGCAGTTTAACTGTAAGTAGACGGTACGTTATACAGGGAGGAGTGATTATTAGTTGGGCCGGCACAATGCCATCGGTGCACAGCGATTTATATGACTAGAAGGTAGTCGCTGCCCATGTAATATTACTTCTGTCTACAGCTGTATGACTTGAACGTTTCCACGAACCGGAGTTGTAAAAGAATGCAATCATTTTGTACTGCACTCAATGACTTCAAGTTTTATTGAGATCTTAAAATAATTTTTAATTGCAATGACTTCAAAACAATAAGTTCTAAAATCATTTTGATTTATTGAATGCATTCAAAAAAATGTAAATCATTGCTGACTTCATTGCAGTTATGACTGAGAAACTTAATTGACTGCATTAATTAATTCTTCTGCAAAAACTGCAATCACTGCAATAAGTTTTGAAGTCTTGGAAGTCAATATGAAGTCATAACGTCGGTATAGAAGAACAATGATGTGACTGCAAAAATCCTAATTGTGCAGGAGAGGTAAAAAACAAATTTTAATTACAAAAAGATTCTATTAAAAAGAAAGTATTTGACCGAGAATAATCGCACGATGGATATGGGTAACTGGATATGGGTCTAACTTATAGTTTGGACCCAAGTAGTGCGGATATCGTTGCCGTACTTTTTACAATTTAATTTCTCCCCAAATGCAATTACGTCTTTGTTCTTCAATACCGACGATATGATTGCAATCTATCAAAATAAACTCCTTTCCTTAGCTTAATCTCTACCGTAAACAATTTTAAAAACTAATAAGTAATAAAAAACAATTCAATTCAAAAACAGAACTTAATTAGTGAAAAATTACTATTTAAAAATTACTATTATAAAATATAAAAATATTTGAGTAAAAAAAATAAAAGTCGTTGTTGTATAAATTTGAATTTTGAAATTACTTTTATATTTTTTCAAAAAGACTTCAAGCATTTTGAATGCAATAAAAAGACTTCAATTGACTTCAAATTATTAAAACATTTCAGTGATTTAACCATAATTTCAACTGACTTCAAATTGATTTCAATTGAATGTAAACAATCACTCCAAGGACCGTGACTTCAATCATAGTGAATGAATCAAAAGACTTTAACAAAAATTTGTATGTATTGATTTGGAAGTCATGACTTCAAAATGATTGCTGATTTCAAAACTTGAAGTCACGAAATCAAAAAATTATTGAATGACTTTAATAATTTTTTTTTTGACATTCAGTGTCAAATTTTGATTGCCATATGCATTCTTTTACAACTTTGCCACAAGCATGATCATTTCGATTATGTTTAGTTTGAGTTATTTGGCTCAAATAGTATTCAGATATGCTTTATTTTACTTTAAATATGCGGCAGAGTTAGTAGATACTTTATGTTTGATTAAAGTTATATTATGGCATAAAACTACAATTGCATTGTAAATTCTAAATAACAACTATCTGAATGACAAAATAATAATATAAAAACGAGAATGTTGAAAGTATTTAAAAATTTTCTTTTCAGTGCGTAGGAGTTACTTTTGTTTTAAGATTATTCCTTAAGGATACTTTATCTTGTTCGTAGTTTTCATAGGTTTAAAAACTACGTATAGGTTTTTAAAACATATAAAACAAAAACTATTATTCTTGGTAGCAACAAATTGGATAGCATTGTTGTTTTTTTTTCAAAATAATATTTTACTTTACACCCACCCACATTGGATGAAATATTTGCACTTTAACCCATTTCTAAGATAATTTGTTGTTTTTTAATTATATCATTTTCGAAATTAGTCTGTCGACCATAGATAGAATATCATTCATTTCCGCCAAACCGTTTATTTTTGACGTTTCTCGTTGTTCAAAGCACTGTGCTTCGAAGCTTTTTTCCGAATGCAATAAGACCGGAACAAGAGGAAAAACCTTTGTAGACAGCAAATGCTGCTAAAAGATTACCAAAGGATGGCAAAAAAAAAAATGAATGGAACAAAGCAGCACAGCACGGATCAAAAAGGAAAAAACGAAGAGAAAAAAACACATAATAATAAAAAAGTAAAATAAAAGCCTGAGAGCATGAGAAGGAAGCCAACAACAACAACTTCTACATAATAGAGCGAACTCTTTTGGTGAAATGGCTGTGAAAGACATGGAGCTTGGTCAAATAAAAACGGTTTGGGGTAGGATTGGGCGTTGCACTATATCAGAATGCAACGTCATTTATTCATACAATCATTCAATCGTTTGGCTGGTTGGTTGCATGCTTGTATATCTGTTTTTCCGTGACAATATTCTTCTATACACTCTCTTTCACTTCTTTCTTGTGTAACGACGACATCATTTTTCGTTTTGTCTACATGAAATGAGTACAACATCAATTGTATACGTAAACAAAAGGAAGAACACATAAAAAATACAACAAAGAAAAATAAAATACATATACAATAGGTATAAATTTGCATGCACAACAAAAACACCGAAGGATATGCATGTAAGCTCAGTATACGTATGTATTTATGAAGCTTATGTATAGGTATGTTAAACACTTGTGTGCATATAAAGTTCATACATAAATAGAAGTTATATACGAAGCTTTACAAGATATAGCTGTAGATGGCAAACATTTGCCAAGACGTTCAATAAAGGTGGGACTTAATATGTGCGCACACATTACATGTTTAAGGTCCACAGAGAAAACCCTAAAGTTTAACGTCATGAGGAAGATTCGGGAGTTTTTGACAAAGGTGCTTTTTAGGCGACACCGACTTGCCTTGACAGTGCCAGCAGGTTATCAGTCTATGTAGGCTTATCGTTCAAGACGTAGCACTTGTCTGACGTTAAGCCTTTTCACTCTCTCAATGATCACCCACCGAGTAGAAATTTGGTTAAGGTTGGAGTCAGAAAATGATTAGGAAATCATTAATTTGGCAAGGATCGGAACAGTTTACCAGATCATCTGCTGATTTCAAACGTAACGCACTGCTTGATATTCATCCTGATCAGGTAACATCACTAGGGAATACTGTCAGGTTGTGATATTAAACCTAATCACAACCTGAACAATAGTTGATAAAAACGCTATTAGTAAGGATCAGAAAAAGCTAACATGATGTCAAAATGATCCGTATTTATTAATAGTGCTGTAAAACCATACCAATTTTATCATGATGCCAAATGATCGGAATGATATAAGGTATAACTTACAAAAAAAAAAGGGAAATTTTCCTGATATTAACCTGATTATACTTTGTTCAGTATTCCTAAAGTAAAGATAGCTTCTGAAAAAGGCTTTCTTAAAAGCCAAACTTAACCCATATCATATCCGGATCAAATTTGGACTTAAATAGGGTTTTTCTCAACTGATTTCTATTCAGGCCGTTGTATTGTCCGGGACCGTTTATTTGTTAAACTTATTAGCGGCTAACCTTCATATCTGGAAACCGTTTACTATCCGTAACCTTTGGCTTCGGTGCTTACATCTAAGCTCCCGCATATCTAAGCGGCAAACCGGTGACCCGTCTGGTGGCGTATAACTAAGCCCCCGCAGAGAAGCCTTTTATTCCAACCATCGCGGTATCAGTCTTATTTCCATCGCATATAAGGTTCTTTCTAAAGCGTACTGTGCCAAAGACTTAAAGCGATTACAAAAACATTGATTGGACCTTATTAGTGTGACTTTCGACCTGGCAAATCCACCATAAACCAGATTGTCACACTACGACAAACACTGGAAAAAACCCACGAAAACCCGATTGACACCCATTGACTCTTTGTCGACTATAAAATTATATGTCGACTATAAAGGCGTTTGATAGCCTGAAAAGGGATTGCCTATACGCAGGTTCAGTATACCTGCAAAGTAAGTAAGACCTTGCAGGATGACGTTAAGCAACACAAACAGCTCCGTCAAGCTAAGTAATGACCTCTGCGAAACCTTCAATACCGAAAGAGTTTTCAGACAAGGTGTCAACTATCTTGCCTTCCCTTGTAAATCATTATGGAAGGGGATCGTAAGAAAGGCCGGGGGTATCGTAATGGCACAATTTTATACAAATATGTTCACTGCTCCTTGTGTACACTGATGATATTGTTATTGACGGCAGAACCAAGAGAGATGCTACCGCTGCTTTCAACGCTATCGAATAGGAATCAGCCAAAGAGAGTTTGGCGATAAACAAGGAAAAAACAACGTATATGCTGTCTACTTACAGGGAGGCGCGGCATCTAGACTACCACATTTCGTCCGGCAGCTATAAATTTGAAGAAGTCAAGAAAACCTTTACACCGCCATTAATAACAACAATGATGTCAGCCTGGAGATAAATCAAAGAGCAACAATTGCTAGTAGGTGCTACCACGGGCTCAGAAAGCAACTAAGTTCCAGACCCCTCTCTCGGTACCTGTACTCCTTTATGGCGCTGTAGAATGGGGGTGTTAGAGAGAAATCATAGCAAAATCTTTGGTCCTGTTCGAGTTGGCAATGACCATAGCATCCAAATGAAGCATGAGCTGTATGAACTCTACGAAGACATTGGTATAGTTCAGCATATAACTGTGTAGCGACTACGCTGGGTCCAAAGAACACTCCAGTCCATCCTTCATTAGTAAAGCGGATGGAACTTGAACGGAATCTACTGACGAATCACTGAAGCACCTACTTAATACACTCTTCCCTGTCTGCAGAATCAGTTGCAATGAGACCCCAGGGTAAAGTGTTACCTTAGGCCACCCAAACACAAAGGATAAGCTAATCTGGGCGATAAACAGCTCTTTCCCCAACAAATCCCCATGCCCTGAGGGCATCTGCCAATAATGCTTCAAAAATAAAAGATATAGTTACACCACTCTTATATTCAATCTTTACAAACAACCTTCGCCTCAATTATGCTCCAAGTAGTTGGAGAAGAGTCAAGGTAATTTTTTATATCTAAAGTCGGAAGACGAGATCATGAATCAGCTATGGATTCAGACCAATAAATTTCACATCATTCGAACTAAGGGCTCTGGAGTGAGGTCTAGACTTACATACAATACATCTAGACACAATACACTTTCGTGACTTTTTTAGATATAAAAGGAGCCTTTAACAACATACATGGAAGTACCTGTGAGAAACTGCATAGTCTCAATGATAAGAAGCAGAATATTCCAGGCAAACCTGGGCTGCCTCAGGGGCATTCCTCAGGGTGGTGTGCTATCTCCACATCTCTGCCTCATAGCGATGAACGAAGTGCTTTATATACTAAATTGTAACGGAGTCAAGGTGGTGGCATACGCAGATGATGTAGTTGTAATGGCATCCGGACTGTTTTCCTTCACTCTTAGCGAGATTTTGGAGGGAGCTTTAGACAAGTTTTGGTGCGGCCTAGACGTGAATCCTAGTAAGACGGAATTGATACTATTTACCACAAAAACCAAAGTGCAACACATTGCTCTACCGAAACTAAACGACCAAACACTCCCACTATCCAACAATGCCAAATATCTAGGAGTCATACTAGATTCTAAGCTAAACTGGAACTACAACGTTGAATTTTGTTTTATTTTATTTATTTGTTAGATGACACTTACTACCGTAAGTCGGTTTTGGCCTGTTTTAATAATTTGCGCCAACCATTTCCATTTTGCGCTTGCTGGCACCAGTTGGAAGCTCCAAGTTTCGTCGGGTTGTTCTCTACTGGTCCTTCCATCGGAGATGTGGTCGTCCTCTTCTGCGTTGAGCGCCGCTGGGTACCGAATCGAATATTTTCTACGCTGGAGCGTTACCTTCCATCCGCTCAACATGGCAACGTCGAATACAGAGTTAAAAAAAGCATGCATAGCCTTATACGCCTGCAAGAATATCTTCTTGGGGGTCTTCAACCAAAAGTACTCCCGGTTCCCAAAATAGGAACATTATGTTGTAATGAAATGGCGGATGAACTCTCCAGGCTGGGTTCTTCCCTTGACGTTTCTAATGCGGAACCAGTCGCAGTACCACTAACTACAGTGAAGGAAAATATTCACTCTTACTACCCTGCTACTGCTGGTAATAGATGGAGAGGACTACCAACGTGTATCACATCAAGAAAAATGTGGTCAACCTATAACTTAGGTATTGGAGTGCACTCGAAAAAAAATCGGAGTTACCTTCAACACTCATTGCCTGTCATTGACAGCTGCAACGACTCTAATGAAAAGAAACACTAACACACTTCCTATGGACTTGACTTGCACCAGTCAGATCTAGATTGAGCGTGCTAGGTAAGCTCTTTTTCAGCAACCTAGAAGAACTCTCGGCAGCGCGAATTTGCAACCTACTGACATTTATTAACCACACTGGATGATTACGAAGCAAAACACCAACCTCCTGATGCAACGTTCACCCAACATATAGGAATAAGAGGTTGTGGTATCAAAACGGCTCATCAAAGCTAATTGGATACTACTCATGGTAGTATCACCATTGAAACCAATCAATCAACCAACGACGAACCAACCAACGTATGGACGACGAAGCTCCAGCAAAAAAGATGCTCGAGGCATGGGTCGTTTTTCAACGACGACGAGGGAAACCATGCTTTCAATGGATGGACCAGGCCGAGGAATCCTTAACCACACTTGGTGTATACGATTGGAGAAGCCACGATCATAGTAAAGGCGTCTAGCGAGAGCGGATGAGGTCAACCGAAATCCGAACATGGGTTGTTATGGCCACCTAAGTGAGTAAGTAAGCTCCTTTGAAAGTGAAGCGAGGGCTTGCAGTAATCAGTTCTTGATGGAATGAAGTTGGAGTTGTTGAGTATGGATGAGTGCCTTCCCTAAGTCTTACAGCCAAACAGGCTGTAGAAGTTAAATTTGAGAGCTCTGATTTTCCTCAAACAGGACATTACCACCCACTTCTGACAGAACGGCTATGTTTACCTCCGGTTTTCGTTGGATTCGAGTTGGTTTCTCGCAAACTCTTTTTTTCGGTTGTGTCTCTGAACGCAGGTAAGGTCTGGGAGTTGTGGTTAACCATCGTTGAGACATCATGACAGCCTGGAGCTCTATCTTCGCCAGCTTGTGGAGTTCCCTCATAGCATGTTGTTTTAAGCTGTGGTTGACTAGAAAAGAAAGCACGGGTCACATAATATCATAGCTTGGTTTTGGGAAACCTTCCAGGTATATGATACAGTCGCTCCATCTGCGGGTTCATTTGGCTTGAAGGATTTGAATATCAGAATCCTCTCTCTTGCATGAATAAGCTTATGTGAGCGTGTGTGTGTGATTTTATTATAGCTCACAGTATTTATTGAATGGAATATTAATATTATTTTCTCGTTCTTAATTAAATTTACAACATTTTTTGTCACATTTATAATGCATATATTGTATGCAATTTCAGCTTTAAATCTATTGCTGTGCTGACTGCCCCCTTTAATGTTGCTGTTGTTGTTTTTGTTGCTGTTGTTGTTGTTGTTGCTGTTGTTGTTGTTGTTGTTGTTGTTGTTGCTGTTGTTGCTGTTGTTGTTGTTGTTGTTGTTGTTGTTGCTGTTGTTGTTGTTGTTGTTGTTGTTGTTGTTGTTGTTGTTGTTGTTGTTGTTGTTGTTGTTGTTGTTGCTGCTGTTGTGTTTAATAAGCAATGAGTATTCAATGAAAATTAAATGCATCGTTGCAATAAAATGGAATTAAAATAAAAATATGCAAACATAAGCGTTGTGTGTGCAAACCAATCAATGCATAAATAAAATATACGTGAGTGTGAACACGTTACAGTCGGTATTTTTTTTATTTATTGACCATTACATTATAAAATTAATTCTTAATTTTTTTACTCAGAACGGATGGACTTTAAAAAAAAAAAATTTTTTGAACAAAAAATGCTTAGAATTATAGAAAGGCGACGTGTGAATTTTTCCAGGTTTTTTTTAGCATTTTTTTTTTTTTTGATGTGTCATAAAAATTGCTCTATTCAAAGTTCCAGAAAGGTCACAAGAAAACACAGGTGCATCGTTGGATGCACGAGAGAAGCGAAGCTTTTTCCTAGTTTCATAGATTTGATAATTTAACGTTTTTTTTTTTTAATAAACGAACTTTTAAATTCAAAAATTTAAAATAATATAAAGTAAATGACAACTTGAAACAGGTAGAAGCAACATTTTTGTTATTTTTTGTTATTTTTGAATGGCTGCTAAATACGTTGAATATGTAGAATAACCAATACAGCATTTTTTTTAATAGATAGCGTTTTTGTGATCTGCTACAACATAGCTTTAGTTATACTTAATATTGAATATTGACAACTCTGCGTAAGAAAGCTATTTAGATTGCTGGGTAGTGTATAGAACTAAGAATCGATGAGGTACGAGTTCGATTCCAATGGCGGACCAAAGATATATTTTTAGTAAATTTATATTACATTTTTCTCTTTTTAATAAACGCAAGCCAAAAAGAAACAGCGATTGCTAAGAATGCGGTGTTGGAAAAAAGTGTCGTGAGAGATTTCACTCAATCAATTCACAAAATAAGGCTAAAGAAGCTTCGCTTCAAAAATGTTGTTACTTTTTGTCACCTCCTCGCCTAGAGGTGACAATTTTTGTCACTTTTGTAACCAAAGAATCTATTGTTACCTCGGTGACTATTGTTTTTGTATAGAAACAAGAACGTTAGTGGAATGCAAAGAAAAAAAATCAAAATATCATATATTGTGCGTTTTTAAATAAACGTTAGAATTCTATGTTGTATAACTCTTCAGCAAAACTCATTGTTGGCTTGTAATAGTTGATTCGGAAAACTAAAAATATCTTTTAGGTATCTACATATACTCTTTATCCAGATTATTTCATCTGAATTGAAAAATATTCTGTAAATGAATTTAAATTAAGAAATGATTTATTCTGGTTCGACAAATTGGTAAAAAATAAATGAAGACTGCCGACCGAAGTAAAATCTTAGAGCTATGAAATAACATAGCTGTTATGAATTTCCAAAGTAGCTAGAGTCGGCAAATCAGACGCGCACTCTGCTTTTTTAGCTCTTTTTATTTATGCGTTATTGAATGTATAAAATGATATTTTTTAATGTTTATATACAATACTAGCTCAAACCCGGCGCTTATCCCCTAAAAGTGGGCCTAGCTCGTTTTTATTTAAAAAAAGAACGAAAACCTGGTTTTTATAAATTTCATTTGAGAAATCGTATGGGTGCTAGGGGATTCACTATTTTGTACAAATAAGTTTTAAAACCTGTTCCTTGACTGACTAAACACACCCTGGAATAACACCATTGGATTGGTTCAGAAGTGATGAAGTACCATACGGACACCATTGGATTTTTATATATTTTTATATATAGATATTTGTAACAAAATGACTTTAGTTGGGTAATCGTTAATTGGATCTGTAATCGGTTGGTAATCGTTTCGGTAATTGGTAATTGGTTGGTAATCGCTTCGGTAATCGGTTAGTAATGGCTTCGGTAATCGGTTAGAAATCGCTTCAGTGATTTGTAATTGGTTAGTTATCGCTTCAGTAATTGGTAATTGGATTAATCGCTTCGGCTGGTAATCGCTTCGGTAGTCGGTAATTGGTTCGGTAATTGGTTGGCTATCACTTTAGTAATCGGTAATTTGCTTCATAAACTGTTGGTAATTGCTTCGGTAATCGGTAATTGGTTCGGTAATCGGTTGGTTATCGCTTCGGTAATTGGCTCGGAATCGGTTGGTAATCGCTTCAGTAGTTGGTAAGTGGCTGGTAATTACTTCGGTAATCGGTTGGAAATCTCTTCAGTAATTGGTAATCGCTTAATTATTGCTTCGGTAATTGGTAATTTCTTCAGTAATCGGTTTGTAATCGCTTCGGTAATTGGTAATTGGTTCGGTTATCGCTTGGTAATCCCTTCGGTAATCGATAGTTAATTGATTTGGTAATCGCTTTGGTTGGTAATCGCTTCAGTAATCGGTAATAGGTTCGGTAATTGGCTGGTTATCAATTATATATTGTAATTGGCTCCGTAATCGGTTGGTAATCGCTTCGGTAATCGGAGATGGGTTCAGTAATCGGTAGTTGTTTCGGTAATCGGTTGGTTATCGCTTCAGTAATTGGCTCGGAAATCGGTTGGTAATCGCTTCGGTAATCGGTGATTGGTTCTGTAATCTGTTGGTAATCACCTCACCAAACGTATTTGATAACCTTACCATGGCATATGCAATGCTGTACAACGCAACAGAAATAAAAAGCCAAAAGATGATATTGCTAACAGCGTGATGATATCGCGAATCTACAGTTTTGCTTCCTAACAAAAAGTTCTCAACGCGCCTAAAGAAGTTGTCACTTCAAAAATTAAATGTTTTAAGTATAAGCTTAATGCAACTCGAAAAAACAACAACAACAAAAACAACAACAATTTGCAACTATATACTATTTAAGCGTATTAAGTACAAAACTGTTGCATGTTGCTCAACATTTATGTAAATTAAACAAAATGTTTTCAATATAGACAGGCCATATTGAATAAAAATCAACAACAAAATAAGTAGACATGGCTTTATATATAAATGGGCAGTTATGAACATTTATTAATGTATACAGCCAGGCATGTTGGTTTTGTTTTTGTTGTTGTTAATATTGTTTCTACTGTCAGCCATTGTGTGCGCGCCATTATTAAAGAACAGCACGGAAGGAGCAGCAATATTCCAAAGCCAACCAGCAACTGACAAGCCATACATTCATCTATATAAATATGTATGTCTGTGTGTGTGTGTGTCTGTTTGTGCACATACAATGTCTACATGTTGGCTGGTATGGAGCCCAAAGTCCAGCGCATCCTTAGCTCTGTTTTGTTAGAGCGACTATGTTAGGGGTGGCTTATTTGGGGCGTATGCTGAACAAAATATTTTATAAAGTTACTATAATGCAATATTTTTCATTTGTTTTTATTTGAATAAAATACATACATATAAGTACAACATGGACACACAAAGCAGCAACTACAAACAAATTCATTAAAATTTTAACAATCATTTCATGAGCAGGACGAAAGTGGATACAAGAATGGACTGGCTTTTTTTTGTTTTTTTTTTTGTATGCAGCACGTATTTTTGAACAGTTGCCAAAGCTGCTTTATACATTCAGTATTCAGCAGTGCAGTCGAACAATGACGATAAAAGGACAACGAACAAAAAGTTCTGGTTTGCTTTTATGTATTTAATATATTTTCCTTGTGCTCATCGTTTGATGAACAAAAAGCTGAGTGTTTTTTTTCAGCTTTATAGCAGTGGATCCATTCGTGGACAAAGGTGTCCTTTGTTAAATTTTGTACACACACGCACATATACACGAAATTGTCATTGATATGCTAATGTTTGTTGCTATGAGATGCATATCATGCTATATATTTGATACTTATTTAAGCTATATTCGGCATTTTTAGCATATTATACGTATACAAGCATATATACAAGAAAAGCATTAAGAAAAATTAAAAAACAAAGAAAATACTCAAAATACACATTCATTGCTGATATGTTTTCAATGAGCACAGATTGCGACAATTGCAAGCCAACCAACCCCTTTTAGAAAACACAAAAAAAAAAAATTAAAAGCCTAAAACAAAGAATAGCGATAAAATCTAAATTCGAAACGGAAGCGTAACGAACCTTTGAGCCTAATACGATAATGACAACAAGGCGACATTATGCGGCCAGAGGGTGAAAGCAGCAATATTTAAAATAAGAGCATCAAAACATACAGCAGCATGATGAGCATAAAGCTCATGGCATACAAGGCGCTCTGGACAAGCTATCTTCTGTCGTCAGTCTGTCTGTCAATTTTGGCAAAAAAAAAAAAAAACCAAGTGCGTTAATTGCTGTTCCCTTAAAAGAAGAATCACTGCATTCATCATTGATATTTTTGTAAGTGTTGCTGTAGCATAAGAGAACACACACACACACACACACACACACACACACACACCCGCGCACACATATATACCCAGTTACAAACATACGCGTTGATGTACGCTACAATAGCTGCGATAAACATCACATTAGGCAAAGTTTTCACGTTTCAAGTGCATTTATTCGGTGCTGCAAAGATTTAAATTATCAACGGTTGAAATCTTTTTAAGTAGCAACAACAACAACAACAACAACAATGGTTATGGCTTCAAACATTATAATCGTTAAAAATATCATTAGCATAATCATCACATACATTGTTGTTTTTGTTGTTGTTGTTGCTTCTGTACTGATTGCATGTCTTCACTTAAATGTCATACAGTCGGTCCAATGTACCATGACAGTGGCAATGTGTTGATTTACAATAAGACAACAACCATTATTATATTCTAAGAATTTTTCATATTTTTAGACCGGTAATGCAAATACAGATTTTATTGTCGAAACATTAATTAATATATTATTTAATTTTTATATATATTCTTATATAACATAAGAATTATGTTTTCTACTGATAAAAGTTAATAGAATATATTTGGATGGTTGGTTGGTTGTTTTGAGTGGTGATACGGCTACAGGTAGTATCCAATTAGCTCTATTGAGCCATTTTGGTGCCACAACCTCTTAACCTGTGCGTTAGCGTGTGTGGTGTAGGAAGGTAAAGATGTATGCGTTGTAACCATCGAATTCTGCTTAGGAATACAAGGAGCTCGTTGATTTTTAGAATTGAAAGTTCCTCTAGGTTGACGAAGAAGGGTTTCTCCAGTGGTCTCCATAGAAAATGGGTCAATGTTCCCATTTTGTTAGGGTCGTTGCAGTTGCGACAGTGGGGGTTAAAGGGTTATACGATTCTTTCTGCTTGACCCGTGACGGTGACTCTTGCGAAATGAGTTCGGTATCTTCCCGATTGCAAATTTTCCTCAGGATAGATTTTCTGAAAATGATCAGAAAATCCTAACTTTGATAATGATCTGATTTCTTGACGCAGTTTTTGATATTCATCCTGATCCTGGATTCCAGATCGCCTGAACCTGGTAATAATCGGATCAAAATTTGATAAGGAATCATTGAGCAAAGATATGATATTGGATACGGTTCCCTTAAAAGGGCTATCCATATCATATCCGGAATATTAACATAAGCTGGGAACCCAAATTAAAGTAGTGCCAAGCAGTCAACTTAGTCGGGTCCAGTTCCTACATACACTGCCTTACAAGCTTGAAGTTAGATCTTACTGCAGCTAATGCTCTAAATGCAGCTTGGCACATCTAATTGCCAGACAAGCTTCCCTTGTCGTTAAATGTGCTCAGCCTTGGAACACATTGGCTGAGTCCGAAAATCGGAAGGAGTGGGAAACACCTAGCTTTCCGGAGTATATACTCGCTCCAACTCCACAACTCATATTGGACCCATCGGTGTAGAAGGTGTCGTCATAACCAGCATCCGTACCCCCATAGCGCCATTCCGCACTAGTCGGGTACTTGCTGGTAAATGTTTTAGTGAAGGCAAGGTTGGGGATTTTATAGTCCGTGTTGTTGTTTGCCAAGTCTAAAGGTGGTACATTAAGGATCTTCCCGTGTCCATAAAGCTTGTATCTCCAGCTGTTAGACTCCTTTAGTCTGATTGCAGTATTGCATGCAGTCAGTTTAAAGTGAAGGTCGATGGGAAGCAGGTGAGTCAAAACATTCAGTGCATCCGTTGGGCATGACCGGATTCCCCCCGTGACGCCTATACATGCAAAACGCTGAACCCTGCACAGTTTTCTAATATTGTATGCTTTCGTCAGTGCAGGCCACCACACCAATGCTCCATATGTCAGAATAGGACGCACTATTGTGGTGTAAAGCCATAAGAGCATTTTTGGCTTAAGTCCCCATCTTTTCCCAAATGTTTTTTTAGAGGCGTAGAAGGCTATACAGGCCCTGTTAACCCTATGCTCAATGAAAGGTTTATTTCTAGCTGAGTTTCGAATCTACTGTGATTCCCAGAGACTTAGCGCCGCTGAATAGTGAAAGTGTTTGATCGTTTAATCGCTTTAGGTTGCAGTGTTGCACCTTGGTTCTTGTAGTGAAGAGCATCAGATCTGTTTTGCTAGGATTTACTGCTAAGCCGCACCCGGCAGCTCAGCGACTGAATTTGTCCAAAGCTCTTTCCATGATTTCGCTGATAACCGAGGGAAACAGACTCGATACCATACCAGACACATCATCCGCGTATGCTACCACTTTGACCCCACTGTTGTTAAGTAGATTCAGCACTCCGTTCATAGCTATGAGTCAGAGATATCACTCCTCCTTGAGGTGTACCCCTAACTACGAATCTAGTAAGTTAGCTGTTTCTAAGGTCCGCTTGGATAATTCGAGAGCCAAATATCGGTACAATCCAGTTCTGTACAGTTGATTCCACAACTATGTCGATGAGAGAGTCGTGAAAAGCCCTAGTATGAATGTTGTTAAACGCTCCTTCAATATCAAGAAAGGTAGCAAGAGTTTATTGTTTGAAACAGAGAGATCTTTCAATGTTTGTAATAACCTCATGCAGAGCCGTTTCCGTCGATCTCCCCTTGAGGTAGGCAAGTTGTGCTGTGGATATGGAGGTTCTGCGGAGAGTCTTCCTTAGATATAAATCTAGAAGACTCTCTAGTGTTTTTAGAACGAAGGATGAGGGACTTATTGGTCTAAAGTCCTTAGCGGATTCAGGAACCTTCCTCCCAACTTTCAGGATAAAGATAACTTTGACTTTTCTCCAGCTCCTTGGAGTACAGTTAAGTTTTACACAGTTTGTGAATTTTTTCATGAGCGAGGACGAAACTAGCTCACGCACTTTTTGCAGCATTGCCGGTATTATGCTATCTGAACATCTGGGAGTTTGTATGGTAAGGAGCTGTTTACAGACGACAAGATCTTGTCCTTTGCAATAATGTAACCTGTGAGGCTCCTCGGTATACTTACCAATGTCACCCTACGTGAAGATTCATCATGGCTATCTGTACATCCAGGAAAATGTGTTTTAAGTAGTTGTTCCAATAACTCCTCTATAGATTTTGTCCTCGTGCCATCCTCCTTTTTTATAAAGGAGGAGCTAGAGTAAGCCTTAGATAGGATTCTACTTAGTCTCGCCAACTAACCTAAAGGTTGTCAATTAATTGGGTGTATTCTACCCAAGATCGCCTTTTCGAGTTTTTTTTTATATGGATGTGAGGACATGTATGGATATTAGAGCCCTGCATGCATATATTCATCAAGTGAATATACCCTGATTCTCTGCTGTAGCAGTCAATGCAAGTAAAGTTGCAAGCGAATAAATGTAAACAACAGGTTGTGTAGCAACAGGTCGTGTAGCGCAAGAGAATAACTTTTTATTTGTTCTCTGTCCTCTTTTCATTACACTCTTTACACTCTTGCACTGAGGTGAGCTTGCGATCTACGCGTTGTTTCAGTTTTTTCTCTGAGCACTTAATAAACTACACGAATACTCAGGTATCTGCTGCAGTGACCTGAATAAAAGTTAATATGTTGGGTTTTCCCCACAATAAGCTTTTTGTTATTCTTAATGCATATTTGTGTTATTTTTTATTGCTTTATTCGCTAACTTCCATACAAAAAACACAAACACTGTCGAAAATAGCTTACATCGGCCGCAGCTGAACTCCTAGAGAGGTCAAATATATGAGTTGGTCCTATTATTTTTTGCCCCTAAGCATTTCTCCAGAACACACCTACCCCCTATTTAGCATCCTTCTTTGGGTCCCAATACAAAAACATCTATTTTCCACGAACATACGAAAAAAAAATATTCGCTAAATATTCTGGGTATAAACACTGATATTTTTGTCATTTTTTATTGCTTTATTTGCTACCTGCTGGTGTTAGTAAAACATCGTGCTCTTATTCTCTTCGTTTCTTATATCTGAATAAAACAAAGAAAGTGTATGAGCAGGTATGAGCAAAGCAGAAAAGGGATCGAGGAAATTTTTTATTCTATAGCAAGAGAATATATTCAGGGAGGCGAAAAAGCATACTCATGCCGGGCTCTAATGGATATCTACATATATATTTTATGTATATATGAGGGCATGTATTGTATGTTGACATTAGTCTACTTTTGTCATTATACTAAAAATTGTATTGAGTTACTTTATTTGAGCTTCTGAAGAATCAATTTCAACAAAGTGAATAAGTCTCTTCAACTTGTCAACATTGATCTGGTTACTATTGCTAAACTGTAGCAAACTTTTGTAACGTATCTATAACACATACAGAAATCCAGTACTTTATAAGTCCAGGGCTGTTGAAAAATTAGACATGCATAGGAAACGTAAGCGTAAAGTCCAGTTCGGTGAAGTCAAAGGCAACGGGACCGAATTTTCTGGCTAGGATAGGTCCAGAATTAACATTTATAATATCATTATTGATATACTGATTGTAGAACTACAGAGACGTGGATCTGCTTATAAAGTGTTAAGCAAAAAGTTTCACTTCTTCTTATGAAACTAAATCGCTTGGAATCTAAAGACAACAGTGAACTAATATGAAACCTGATAACATTTTATCAATCGTCACTAATGCTGTACAAATAATTATTATAAAAAGGCTTTTTGGATATATATCCAAACTGCTCAACAAAACGGTCGTTTTCAGAGCTTAAGAGAGTAAAAAATTACTTAGGATCAACCATAGAAGTGAACAGGCTAAATTCAATCTCTTTAATGTACATAGAGTTAACAAAAAAGCAGTAAATTTTCTGTAATGACGGCATTAAGTTTTTTGCTCAGAAAAAACTAGCCGTATGATTATATAAAATAGATTACCGTAACCAGAGCAACATAGGCTGTCATAGATTCTGATCGATCGTAATTAAAGTCGATAAAAAAATTATTTGTTCTCTACTAGTGCATTTAATTTACTAAAATAAAATCCTGAATGATAAGTGGCTAGCGATCCTGGACATCTAAGTTCGAGTCTGAATATGGTTCGCTTGTTAAACAACCTCGTATTTTTTGAAAAACTTAGCCAGGTATTAAAAAACAGCCTATGGATTCGTGATCAGTGCCTTTAAATTACTTGAAAACTTTTTCTCCGACCAAAACTAAATTTTAAACAAAATTTTCCCCTCTCTTGAAAAAAATCTCCAAAACGTGGACCAATTACTTCTTACTGTTGCTTTTTTGAAAAAAATGTCGTATATTTAAAACAATTTTATTATATTTATAAATTTGTTTTTTTACTAAATCATGGAGAATATCATTTTGCAGTTAATCATTACGAAATGTTCAACATTATTTACCGATAGAATTTAGTTTTTACCATATTCCTCATGGCTTAGATTTTTTTCTTTCAAAAAAATCAACCTTAGGCCCTGTGCGAGGCGATCTAAATACGACCTTAACTAAATTCTGTGGCGACAAGGAATAACGGAATAATAATAGCACTTACTATGACCTTTTTCGGAAATATATGAACCGTTAAACCAACGAAATAGGTGCAGACATAAGTGGATATCTATTATGTGCAAAAAATGGATTTCTGAATCCTTCCAGTGATTGGCAAAAAATTAAAAGCCATATCGCTTTTTTACGATATTTTGAGTTTAGTCGTTATTCTTTATCGCCACAGAATTGTATCGATAAAACAGTGCTTCTCAAATTTTCGATATCCATGTAAAGAAATCAAAGAAATTTTTATTTTCAGTTTAAGAAATGTTATTACATATTATTTTCTCTTAGAAAATGTCATTATTTAAAGAAGCATTTAGATAGCTCGGAATCTGCTTAAATTATTTACGAAGCACTGTTGTATTGACACAATTTAGCTTAGGTCGTATTTAGATCAACTCGCACAGGACTTAAATACATAAAAGGCAAGCATTCTGCTGCTGCGCACCTAATATCGCTCAAACTGTAATTACTTTTTGCCATTATTACAGTGCCTTTAAAACATACACTGCCCTGAAAAATGTGCAGCCTGAAAGTATGCACAGAAAATTCATTTTATACATATCAGTGACAAGATTGAGTTTTGACAATAGTACGATTTTTACTCGAAATGTTGTATATAAGGAAGTTTTATCAAAATAATTTAATCACACATGTATTAATACATGTAATTAAAGTGTTGTGAATAAATTCAATAAATTTTTTCTCATATTTTTTACTCTAACTGCTTCCAAACCGTCGTAGGACGGGCTTTTATACTAGTTTATCTAATAATTGAGTGTTAAACGTAGCAATATCAAAACAAAATTTCGTTGTTTTTAATATCAATAAAATATCAATAGAGGCTTAACTTACTATGAGAGCGGATCTGATTGATTTGACACTGTCAACTACTCACTAATGATTTTAAAGTTTGGTTTTAATGGCATATAAAAATCTACAGAATACTTTCTAAGTTTTGGAATATTTCAACAATTTTCATTGTGTTCCAAATATGTTTTTCCATTTCCAGCAGGCACGGATAACAATTCCAAGTTTTCTCTACTATCTGTAGATATGTTTAAATTTATATCTTTGTTTAATAAATATATCAAACCTTGCCAGGCAGATTACGCTCGCTCTTACCAACCTACACTACAAGCTGTTTTTAGCCAAAACATAAGGCGTACACAAGCACACGAAACAGAATATTTAAACTACAAGTGCATATACACACATACATACACACACACATGCATATAAAGTTAAATATAGGCAGAAACAATGTGTAAAGCTTCGCTGAGTAGTTATGTAATGTTGTGTCGTATGATTTTATCTTGATAAATGTACACAAAACGTTTATGTATACATTTGAACATATATGTACATATGCTTATATTATGTATTTGTATCCAATGGGAGACAAACGATTTTCGCCGTCTCACTCAAATACACAAAAAACTCATTTAAGTTTCGACGCGCCCTCACGTTGTTGCGTTTTGCTGTGGATATTGCTGTGGATGCTGCTGCTGCTGCTTTTGCTGAAAATAAAAGGATAATGCGATGCGCCACAATATATTGAAGTATGTTACTGTGGATATATGTCCTTGTTTGTAACTAGGATATAGCATAGTCAACCAGTCAGCCGGGTCGCCCAAGCAGCTGGGTTGAAGCTGACAGGCAGACAGTAGGACAGACAGCTAGCTAGTAAGCAGAGCTGAAACCGTAATGAACTGGAAGCTTGAATTGTAGTAGTCAGTGCCAACGTGGTGCATATGATGCATGCTTACGACCTAACCACACACACACACACATACACACACTGCTAACAACATCTTCTCTTAGACAAGTTAATATGTGTAAAGCAATTCCACTTAGCCATTCTGTAACAGTGTTTGGAGTAAGCTTACATACAACAGAAGAATTGAAACCTTTCGAAACTTGCTTTGCAATCATTTATGTACAAAATAAATTTACAAGTTGTATTGTTAAATTGTATCGAAACGGAACAAAAACGGCTTTTCATAATAAATAATAGTACCTACTTGGAGTAACCTGACTTTAAATTGAAACAATAAGCTTTTAATAAGAAAACATTTTTGAAAAATACTTTCAGTTGTAATAATTGCACAACTCCTCAAATTTAAAATTTTATGAAACTTATAGAAATTCATAGTTTATTAATGCAATTTCCATTTTGAACTTTATGTCTCTCCTCACTAAGAACCCAGCAGAAAACTCGCTCTGGCCTCTAAGGTTGCGAACATAGTGAACGCCGGTTCAGACAGGCAGGCAGATTAGATCAGAAAACGCATTAGAGCAAAAAAGATGCATGACTTGGTTTCTTTATTGCTCCAATATGAAATTTGCCTGCCTTTCTGAAGATTTCCAGATCAGATCAGACCAGAAAATACATCAGAACAAAAGTGACGGATGACTTTGTTTCTTTATTGCTGCAATGTGAAAATCTCTGATCTGATCTGCCTGACTGTCTAAAACGGCGCACTGTGGCTTAAGAATTAAATCCATTGGCCAACATACCCATTTTTTGTGGTAACCGATTTATAAAATTTTTGCGCCATTTTGTAGTAAATATATACAAAGTTAGGTAGCCAAAAACTTAGGTTAAACATAACTGTTTTTGCTAATTTCAGAAAAAGGCGAGTTTTTTTATTTTTTCATCGAAAATGAATGGCCATTGCTCGCAAACTATAATCAATACAATATTGAATTTTTTTTTTTAGGTTGGTTGGACTATTATCGTATCGGTTGTAGCTGTACTCTTCATATCTTGGGTGTTATGAAATAATTTCAAAATGACGGTTTTTTGTGTAAATTTTAATTTTAGTGGAATAGAACTTCTAAGGATCAAAACGGATCAAAAAAATTAAAGCATT
Organism: Coremacera marginata; assembly: GCA_914767935.1. Lineage (NCBI taxonomy): Eukaryota > Metazoa > Arthropoda > Insecta > Diptera > Sciomyzidae > Coremacera > Coremacera marginata. Next base: position 2,720,064 of record OU612048.1, read on the forward strand.
CAATTACAGGTGAAAGTCTCTTCTTTCACCCCATATATACTTTTGTACCCCCCCCCCCCGATCCCCCCTTAGTAGCTTTTGTCGTTTTTCTGAAACTACTTACACAAATATTCGAATGACGCTAATTTAAACGCATCCCTATAAGTATGCAATGATGTGTTCAATTTAAACTTTAGGTATTTTATTGCATGCAATTTAAAGGATTTTTCAGTTTTATTTACCCTTTTTATTCCAACTCTATAAAACAGGTGCATATACATAATATATATACAGGTTCTGTAAATTAAAATAGTTCACGCGGCGTTCACTTTGTTCGCAACCTAATAGTCAGACTTGACATCAGCAGTGTCGGATCTGAAATGCGCCAGAGGAGGGGGAAGGGAGCGCAAAGTTGGCAAAAAAAAAAATCAAAAAAAAAATAAATTAAAACATACCTGCATCGGTGATTTCATGTCAAACCGGACGCTTTTCAATACGCACATATTTGTAAAAATTCGTTACTTTGCAAGTCCAAAGTATTTTAAAACATAGAAATATCTGCATATTTTTTTATTTTTTTTTTGCAAGTTATACGCTGTGGAAAATTAAAAAAAAACTATCTTTTCAAAAATGTTAGTCGTACAAAAAAAAAATAAAATATGTTAAGGGTACAGTGGTGCTCCAGTATAACGAATGATATAATGCAGGGGTCGTTCGTAATATCGAAAAATTCGTTATACCGAAAACAAAAAAAGAGAACTTCAAAATTAAAAATATAAGGAGAGTTTTTCATTTATTAACAAACATAATGTAAACAGAAACAATTCAATTAAATTTTGGAAAATCTTAGGTTTCTATTTGGAAAAAAAATTTAAAATGCTACTTTGAACTTTTTTTTTGGAAGCGTTCATATCATATGCTTTTTGTTGCATCATTGTTAGCATATATATATTGGTTTGGTCTATCTCGTTTTCCTCGGCCCATTTGATACACTTTCCAAAGCACTCAATTGCATCTGCATGTTTTGTTGTAGCAACAGGCAGTACTGATATGTCGGTATCCTCTTCTAGAGTATCATTGATAATTTCCACCTCGTTCGCATTATCGCATAATTCATCGTCAATAAATTCGACGTCATCATTATTCCAGATTTGTAAATCCGCTTCACTGATGTTCGACTAAAAAATACAAGAATAAGTTTCAATACATACGTAATTTTATTTGAAAAAAAATGAACCATACCTGGGGGAAAACGGTTGTCATCAAATCCAGGGTTTTGTTCATAACAGTTTCTTCTTCTCTATTTTTTAACTGGGCCAGAGGAATATCTTCATCGTCCTCAATGTGCGATGTTTCAATTAAAATGTTTTTCCAACATTTTAGAAGTGTAAGTTCTGAAACTTTTTCCCATGACAACGCTATTAGTTGAATTGCCTCGTATATCGTAAACTCCTTCAGTGCTGTTGTAATATTGCTTGTATTGCTAGCTATACGACTCAGCAAACTGTTTCGGTAAAATAATTTTGTCAGCCTAAGGGCGTTTTGGTCCATTGGTTGGATCAAAGGTGTAACATTTGGCGGCATAAACACCACCCATATGTTACCATCCGGAGTCCTCAATTCTTCTTCCGGGGGGTGACTTGGTGCATTGTCCAGAAGTAATACCGCCTTTTTAGGTAGTTTTTTCTTACACAAAAACTGTTCAACCTTAAATATCATATATAAAATGAAAATTAATGAATGTAAGCAATTTTTTTTTTTGCATACGGCTTACCTGAGGAACAAAATTGAAAAAGAACCAATTCCTAAAAATCTGTGATGTCATCCACGCCGATTTGGAATTTGCATAGTCGACAGGAAGCATTCTATTTCTGAACGAGCGTGGCTGTTTTGATTTGCCTATTACAAGAGGCTTTATTTTTTTTGTTCCTGTTGCATTCGCGCACGCAAGAAATGTGATTCGCTCTTTGCTTATTTTTCTTCCGGGAGCACTGTTCTCGCCAGCGTGAACTAGAGTTTTCTCAGGCAACATTTTCCAATACAGACCCGTTTCATCAGCATTGAACATGGCATCGAGGCTTAAATCATTATTTTTTATGATTTTATTTAGTTTTTGTTTAAATGGTTCCACTAAATCACTGCGCGAAGATAATTTTTCGCCAGATTCCTTCAGCAGACGTATGCCGAAACTTTTTTTAAATTTGCACAACCATCCATTACTGGCTGAAAAGTTTTTTTCTGGGTATATTTTCTTCTGTATACTAATAGCTTTGGCTCTTAAAATGTTGCTGCTAATGGTCATATGGGATTCTCGTTGTGAAACAAACCATTTATATAGTGCCCTTTCCATTCTATGGTACTCCCCCTTCTTTAAGGACTGTCTGGCTATGGTTCCAGCATGTGTACTCTTAACACTTTTTATAACTTTATTTTTATTTTTTATAATTGTGCAAATGCTTGACTTTGCTATGTCAAATTTAATAGAAATTTCTTTAAGCGTCTTTCCACGATTATAATCATCAATCACTTTCAATTTTTCACCAAAATTAAGCCGTTTGCGTTTGTGAGATAAAGACATATCTGATTATTGTACCACTCTTCACAAAACTTCAACTACAAGTGGCTTTATAATCCATAGTATGCAAAAAAACGTAAAATTACACGGAATTGTACACGAATTATGTATGTATGCATGTATCTAGAAATAACTAACGGAAATTTCACGGACATTAAACGGACAGCACGAAAATAAATAAAACAAAACATATGCAATATAAAAAGGGCAGTATTCGTTATATTGGAGTACATTTATTTTGCCATTCGCTGTATAGAGTTCATAAGGCTTGCAGAATTATTGTTCGTTATATCGAACATTCGTTATATCGGCATTAGTTATACTGGAGCACCACTGTATATTTTAACCCTTAAATGCACCGTGTATCTCTAAAGATACAACCATTCAAAAAACTCCGACGGTTATAGTTTTGGTTTTTTTTCAAATCGATTCTATATTATTTAGAATATTATAGGTCTTCCAAAAACGAAAAACAAAAAATTTATGTGTGTATACACTTCTACGCACGTTTACACTTCTACTCACGTTAGAAGTGAAACTTTTACCTAAAAATTGAACTTCTGGGAAGATTGCTAATTTATTTTACTAAAATTCCCTCCTGCATTGCAACCAAATGGTTAAAAAGCAGTCTGCCTTTATACCAGTAGTAATTCAACAACTGTAATTTTTCATAAAGCCAACTAGTATATTCAACATAGTGATATCATGAAAAATATCAATTGTGTCTTTTGTTTATAGACAATTACTGAAAAGTTCAATATTTACGAATTAGATCGCAGCTTTTTTTTTTACTGTCGTGACCCATTTGGTTATCAAGAGGATTTTTTTATTTTAATTTATAGTACAATCGACATATATTGCTGTTTTATTTATTTTTTTTTTTTTTTGTTAATTATATTTTTATTTATAAATATTAAAAAGAAAAAATTTGTTAAAAAATCTGTGTCGGGAGAAATTACTTGTTCTTTCCGTACTCGCATCGAACCGCGTACAATTCGACTGCAAGTTGAACGTGCTACCATCGCACTATTGCCTCCCTTGTATCAAAGCGAACAACATATTCAACATAGTGATATCATGAAAAATATCAATTGTGTCTTTTGTTTATAGACAATTACTGAAAAGTTCAATATTTACGAATTAGATCGCAGCTTTTTTTTTTACTGTCGTGACCCATTTGGTTATCAAGAGGATTTTTTTATTTTAATTTATAGTACAATCGACATATATTGCTGTTTTATTTATTTTTTTTTTTTTTTTGTTAATTATATTTTTATTTATAAATATTAAAAAGAAAAAATTTGTTAAAAAATCTGTGTCGGGAGAAATTACTTGTTCTTTCCGTACTCGCATCGAACCGCGTACAATTCGACTGCAAGTTGAACGTGCTACCATCGCACTATTGCCTCCCTTGTATCAAAGCGAACAAAATACGAACAAACCTGAAAGCAAGCATAATATAGATCTTCTGATATCTTACATAGAATTGATGCCAAAAAGAATATATTGTTTATTCAAAATAAACATCAAACGATTATATAATTTGGACTTTATTTATTTATAAAAAAGCACAAAATTTCAATCGCAGCTAGGACCAATGGGTTTATTTTACCGTGTCTACACAGTTAAAAATGTTGATGGATTTTTCGTTACAAGATTTTCATCGTATTTTATGTTGAATTTATGATGATATTCAATGCTAAATGATGCAGACATGTATGTTATATATATATAGAAGAAACTCCAACATTATCACAAAAATTCTGCTATTTCCCACACTGCACAAGATTCGACTTCGATATCGAAAACTTAAAAATTTACGAATAGTTCGCGATGATAACAATCGAATTCGATATCGACTACGATTCGTGAAAGATACGTTTTGAGGACGTAACGGTTACTTCGTAAACGAAAGTTCGCTTATGTTTCGAAAAAGTATTCGTTTATAATTCCAAAGCGATTAATTCTTCAACACAAATGCGAAGATAATTCTTTTTTCCATTTTTTTAACTGTAAGGTGGATACTTTCCGATAACTTTTTTGGCTCTTTCAGCCTTACTTTTATTATTTCTGACGCGATAACACTTATATGAAATAACTTTTATCGATTTTTTATCGCCAATTACGGAAAAATACGAAATTTTTCTTTAATAAAAGTTCATTGTAAACGAACTTTCGACGGGTGGGTTACATATGCATTAACAAGTGTTAATTTTCGGCACAATATTTTAGTAACATATCCTTCTTATGTTTTAGTTTCGACCAACACATCGTAAGTAATCTGACAGCTTAGTTGGTAATGGAAGAACTTGTAACCAGTATTTTGTGCGTTAAAATACCGCAGCATGCGAATATTTTTTTTTTTTGACATAAAGGTGAGTTAAAAACTACATTTGAACTATGTGAATGATAAGATATATATATATGGAAATTCACAGATCTACGAATAAAACAAATTTTAGATTCAAAGTTGCATTCGGCTGTTTCCAAATCAATCAAAGCAATCAATCTGAATTTATCAAAACTCAATTTGAGAAATGCCTAAAAGTATACTAATGTTCTGAAAAAAAGCTAGGTTCAGATTAAAATTTTTAGACCGTACTGTAATTTCAGAGTATTGAACGAAAGACTCATTTCAATGATAAAAGAAAGAGAGAAGTACTGATTAATGATTTAACATAAGTATGAGCTACTCAAATAAATATGTCTACGTGGCCCAGTGGTTAGAACAGCCAACTACAGATCACAGCGTACTGTGTTCAATCTTCAGTGGAAGAAAAAATATGAAAAATATTAAATAGCAATTCTCGTTTTTATTACAATTCCTTTTTATAGAACTAGTGCGGCGAATTGCTGTGTTGTTGATTTCATAAGAACTACTTCGTTACATTGGTTTTACCCCCTCATCTAGCTCGTCGTATTGTTGTATACTATTATCTATATATAAATAGGCTAAGGAAAAACAGTTCGGTACCATTTTCTCCTGTGTTTCTCAACCGATTTTAATGATTTTTTTTTTTTTAAATGAATCTGTCTAGGGAGGAGCACCGACGAATTTTTAAAGAAAAATGCTAGCTGGAATACACAGCGTTGCTCGGGGTGGTATGGCATTCAGGGTGTTCTCAACCAATTTTGATGGTTTTTTATAAAATTAATCAAATTAGGGAGAAGAAGTGCACCGAATAGCTTTTTAAAGAAAAATGCTGGCTAGAATACCCGGCGTCGCTCGGGGGTGGTGGGGCGAATAGGTCGAGTTTCGACTACTGGCTTACTCTAGTATTATTAAATCTATGAAACTGCAAAAAAACTGCGCTTCTCTCGTGTGTCCAACGATGCGCCTGTTTTTTTTTAAAGTGGAGTAACACAACTAGTAAAAAGAGCCTTAAAAAAAGTTTTGTGAACATAACCTCACAAGTAGTCCAAGCCTCATTTTTCAAGTACACCACCTCAAAGATCTCAAAATCTTGACATGATGGCCTAATTCTGATTTCGGTGCTGTCGATAAACAACTTGATCAGCCGAAATCTGTCTGTACAACGCCGTCGATAAACTCTGTTAATTATATTCGGCATGATTGTTTTTAATGACATTATTGCAGCTTATTAAAGATGAGTTTAAATTACAACAAGTAACATGCTTGAACTAAATAAAAACTGCTAAAAGATTAACGTTAGCATTCTCATCATCAGCATCATCATCATTATCAAGTACCAAATTCTAAATGGATGTCGTTCAACAGAATACAATTAAACAAATTTAGCATCAAACAAACGATCGAATACACCGAATAGCAACGCAAAAGTGAAACCAACAACAACTACAACATATTACGAACGGATGCTTTCATTAACTGTGATTAGCATAATTAAATGTAAAGGGTGAAGGGATCAAATAACATTTAAATGCCTAAAAACAACACGACAAACAAAAAAGGCAAACAAGATGCAAAGCCGCACCCTTGCAGCAAAAATATAAAATAAAATACAAATTAAATAGAAACAACAACAATAACAAAAAAGGAGACACAACAGCAGCACAGTTAGCCAAACAAGCAACCAACCAACCAACTAACTAACCAAACAATATATACGCCCATTCAATGAAACAAACAGCTGAACGAATGAGTGTACCACCCACCCTACAACAACAACAACAAAAACAACTACAACTACAAAGGCAATATCAAACCAAACAAAAACAATAAACAAAGAATAACAAATTTAAACAAAGCTAAAATAATACACTTAAATAAAAAACAACAGCAACAAAAAGACAACAACTTCTAAGAAGAGTTCAAAGACGCGCTTTATATGCACAAAATTGAAAAAAAAAACATAGAAACAAAACCATAGCAGGGGGATGCAAACAAGCACCGTAAATAAGTTTTGCATTAACCCTCGTTTATCATTAGCCAAGCACTAAATATTAACAACAGAAGTTAAGTTGATGAGCAGCGGCTGAAAGTTGAGACTGCGTGCGGCTAAAGCTAAAGTCAAGGCAGCAAGGATATGCAGCATGTCATTGCGGCAGAGCCCAGCAGAGCCTGGTGACGATAACGACCATACCAGCAACAACAACAACAACAACAACAACAGCGTCAACGATGAGCATGACATTGACTTACACAAAATTGCTGACAGCGCAACCGATGCTAATGAAGGTTATCCATCTATACACAGTAGCAGTTAAAATATTTGCAAATTCATTGCCTAAATAGATGGATGTTAATGCCAACAACAACAACAACAACCAGCGAACAAGTAATATTGTTACGTTGTTGAAAAAAAATCATCATCAAATGAATTATGGAGCATTAAGCAAAAGGGTAAAAAAAAAACAAAAATTAACATAATCTTGTTAATGTAATCTATACGAGTACTGATAGTAAATAAATGAAAATAGCAGCAACAACAATTTAAATAACTACAACAAAAAAAGATTGTTTTATGCAAATTACTTAATAAATTAAAAAATTAGAGGAGATGAATGGAAAATAAATACCCGCATTTTAAATAAATACCCGTTTTTTTATTTCAAATTTAAGCTTTTGCATATTGAATTCATCTTTTTCCAAATCAAATGCAACTTTTTATACTTCAAATTCCAAATGTTACATTTAAAATTTTACTTTTTTAAGTTAAGATTTAAGTTTTTAAAGCTAAAAGTTTTTACTTAAAATGAAACTTTTTAAACGTCAAAAGAGTACAAAAATGGTAAACTGCATAAAAGCTACCGAAACTGTTCAACGTGTATACGTGAAAAATCAGTGATCTTTATCAATAATCTTTATTTATAATCTCTATTTTTTATCCCATAAAATTTGTATTTGCACCTATTTAATGCGCCATCTTTTGAGTAGGAGTGTCATGCTTGCCTGAAAATTTTGAACCAAGAACATACAGTTACTCACAGAAGTACTCTTATTCGGAATTTGATATTTTTTAAAGTCCAAAAAATAAGTAGAAAAAATAGTTACCTAAATTGAGCTTTTGGTATCAATTTATTCCTTAGTTTGTTTTCAATGAAATAATAACAAAAACATAACATTTCCCTCAAAAAAACAACATCGAAATACAATTTAAGCGCAAACTGAGCGAATTTCATCTCACATAAGTATTGCGTTGGGTTAGGTTAGGTTAATCCGACCGATTCCTGGCGGTGGCTCATATAGACCATTCTGATTCTTAGTGGTACCGGGTGTAAGGAGCCTGTATAAAGTTATTTAAAGTCAGTAAAGATTTGCGTTGAATTCACGTATCTTAGGAAGGTTTCCGGAGAGATTTTGGCCACATGTTGTACTGACTAAAACCTAGGTGAGCCTAAGCATTTCAGCCTCGATCTAAGTAGAGCGGGACATAGTAGGCGTGTTCCAGGATCTCAGTCGTGCCTGGTTCCTTGCACTTCATATAGTTGCCATCCATTGTGATCCATCCATCTTCTTCGCGTGAGCTGCCGCCATGCAGTGACCCACATCGTGTATCACACATAATTTTTTGAGATTTTTCATGTGTTCGTATCTCTCTATCTACGAATCATTGCTTGTGCGGCCCTATCTTCGAGGTTTCTGTGTAGCTTTTGTAATGGGATTGGTGCATGTTGTATGAATTCTGATCACAGCCCGTCACCCTCCTTTGCTAGGCTATCCGCCTTCTCATTTCCATCAACGTATCGTTTTTTAGTCGCACAGTTAGATTGTGGAATAATCTCCCTGTGAGCTTGTTCCCCGGCAGTTTTGATCTGTGTTAAATGTGATTTGCTTAAAGCAAATCTTCACCGTCACTACTCCATCCATCCACCCTCCCACTAACTCTCACCCGTCTTCCGAATTAACGCATTGCTTTCGCATTTAAAGGGGGCATACCCTGAGCGTTGGTTAAGTTAAAAAAAAAATACCCCAATGGATTGGGACCCAGTAAATGCGCAATCTATATCTATAGATTAACATCTATAAAGATGTTTAAATTAGAGTTATGTGTATTCATGTTTAGGGCAGTCTCCTTATGGCGAACACTTCCACCTGGAAGATGCTGCAGTGGGCACAGAAAACTGCCGCTGCCACGAGGCACGTTTAGAGCCATCAGTGAATATGTTGACCACCCGCTGTGCTTGTTTTATGCCGTAGCACCAGTCGTTCGGTCCTAGACGAGGTAACATGTAGTCTGTGATACTGGATAAATCCTTGCCTATAGTACAGTGCCCAAACCTTTGTTCGTGCAGTTGTTGCTATTAGTTTTGCGTGTATGTCTAGGGTGTCTGGTCCATCTAAAGGATTGGGCTTAAGTCTACTTTAATGAACCTGCTGAATTCCAAGGATTTGCTTGGGCCACAGGAGGGGCAGTGGCCTTTTTTTTCAATACCATTATAGTCTACGAAAAAAATGCTACCTTGTACGCATGATACATTTATATTTCTGCCATGCCGTGTACTAAGCGACTTTTTGAAATTTAGCGGATTCATTAAAGTAGACTTGTTCCTAGGATTGTTTCTAGCACTTTCGTTGGAGTTGACTTCAGCGTCCCTGTTATACAGATCATTGGTTGCCGCTGTGTTTTCTCCAGACGTTTGGGGTCTAATGACTTTTCCACCACCGGCCACCACACCAAAATTCCGTAGATTAGAATTGGACGAACTATCTTACATAGATCCAGTGCTTTAGAGAGGGTGAGAGACCCCAAGTGCTGCCCAGCATCTTCTTGGATGCGCATAGAGTTTTGATGGTTTTCTCCACTCTCTCGTCAACATTCCATGTTAGTTTACGGTCCAGGACAACTCCTAGGTATTTCTGGGATGAGACGTGTATTGTTCCTTTTTCACAGTGGATTTTCGGTGGTATTCACTGTGGTATCTTGTACATTTACGTAAATGAAATCAGATCTGTTATCTCAACGTTGATGCTAAGGTCGACTGTGTTAGTCGATCTGAGCACCTCCTTGAGTGTGCTCTCCATTATTGAACTTCTTGTTGATAGATATTTCTCCACTATAATTATGCTTAGATCATCTTCATAAGCTGTTATCTTCGGGGCTCTACGAAATTTTTGCTTACTAGGTTCCATAGTAAGGACAATATAACCCTCCCTGGGTGTACCACATCAAACTTCACCTTTCCATGGTAGTAGTGCCCCACTCAGCCTGAACCCCGCTACAATTTAAAAGATTGTCCATCGAGAGGTCGATTGCTGGTGGTGCCTCTATTGCGCGTAAGCCATTGAAGATTGCTGCAGTCAATACATTATTAAATGCACCTGAGAGGTCTAGAAATGCACCAAGTGCATATTTTTTTAGAAGAGGGCTTTTTCTATGGGTGCTACTAGGGTGTGAAGTGCCGTCTCAGCTAATTTCTTTTTCGTGTACGCGTATTGGTTGATTGCCACGAACTGGTTTGCACCATTCCTTTAGTTCAAGTCTATCAGTTTTTCGAGGTTTTTGGGTACAAAGGAGGTAAGACTAATGTAGTCCTTTGGATACAGGTGGCCGCTCTTGCCTGATTTTGGCAAGAATACAACCCTTGCCGAACCTCTCCAGGCTACAGGCACATAGTTCAGCCTGCAACATTCTTTGTATAAGGCCACAAGTCAAGCAGCGACGCGTAGCTTAGCCACTTGCGGGAGTAATGCCGTCTGATCCGGGAGATTTATATCCTGAGTTCGAATCTATAGCCCACAGGATGTTATGCGATGTTATTAGGTCATTTGAAAACTACAGCGGGTTTGCCCAGTGTCTCGGTACTGAATAGATGTAGGAGGCTACGGTTTCTGTTCAGACTGGAAAGTGTGCCTTCAGGAGCACATCAAGAGATTTCTGACTGCTTCCGTCCACTCACTGTTGTCTTTGCGTAGCTGGCTCTAAATTAGGTGATGCTTTAAGAGTAGCTTCCTCTTCCTGAGCCTCACTGTGTCTGCAGTTTTTTCTAAGCTTGAGCAGAAGTTCTTCCATGATAGTCTCTTTACCTTACGGACGTTGGTATTGAAGAGTTTGAGCCTAAATTTCTATTCCCCCCATATTTCTTCCTGTTCTACTGTTTTAGCTATTTTGAAGAACTCTAATAGGTCGTGTGTAGAAGGTCAGGACTCCACCACGGTGGTCTGGAATTCCGTTTCGTTTGCGTGGGCTTACAATGGGAGTGATATGCTTTGAGAAGCTGAACTGAGAGGGTCTTCAAGGGTCCTTCTATGTTGGCCTGGTCTCAATGATACTTCAATACCTTTTCCATTTGGTGTTCCTGAGGTTTCTAAATATCTTTTAAGCCTGGGTATAGTTAAACTTTTTATTGAAATTTATATATATTTGTGGTCTGAGAAGGAGGGCTATTCTAGCACCCTCCAATCAGTGACAAGAGCGGTAATATCTGAGGTTAGCGTTATGTCTAACACATTCAACGAGGTTGGGCCCACAAACGTGGGTTCCACGCCTATGTTAGCTACGCTTAGATTAGTTGCATTGTCAAGAACGTTTATTGTAAAGCAATTAAAAGCATTTGTGCAGCATTAGTAAAAAATGTTCATTCTTATTGATTAAAAAATGGGGAAAACATCACGAAAAAATAATGTAAAATATAGAAAAAAGTATCTTTACAATACGTGATCAAGGTAAAAATTTAAAGAAGGTTTCTGCATGTGTACACAGAAGAATTTCAACCATTTATATCATTTTGAAACGGAATACTATTCAAGTTCAACAGCGATATGGTCGTTGCGTCATGGTCATTCCCCAAAACGTTATGAATCGCCTTGAATCAGAAATTTCAGAAAAGAGCCAAAAATATTTGCTCCACAAGCTAATAGAAAAGTTGCTGAATATAGTGGCGGTTACCTTAGTGATAGAAGAGTGCTACGTAGTGTAGGCTACAATGAGCGTCTTTTCGATGCAGTTCCCGAAATCTTGTCATAAACAAAACTTTTGTGCAATTTTTTTTGAAAATTAGTTAATTTTTCCGTTCGGCCGTCACGTTTCAAAACACACACAAGACAATTGATCATAAAGAAATTCCGTCAAAGTCCTTTTAAGGGTTGAAATCGCCATTTCGGTTTTTTTTTAACGCGATTCAAGGAAGGTCGGGACGCTTTGAATGATGACGAAGGTGTGGGTCGTCCCAGAGAAACCGTGAATGAAATATCGAAAAAATTTGAAAATTTATTAAAAATTAGCCAAAATCTTCAGTATGATACATGGAAATGGAATTAAATACTCTAACCGCACCGTCGTCTTATGGCATTCTTACCCTGGATTTATGCCTACAAAAGGTGTGTGCACGTTTTGTTCCCTAAAAGTTGACTGACCAAGGAAAATTGCTTCGAACTCAACTTTCAAAAGACATCACAAAGGCAACGAAAAAGGACAAAACCTTCATGTATTCCCTAGTAACTGGCAACGAGACGTGGTGTTTTCAGTATTATTCTTAAACCTACTAATGCTATAAGCGACTTTATCCTACAACTAAAGCTGTCGAAATGCCGGAAAAACTTTGTGGAACTTGGAGAACTCAGTGTTGGGACCTTGGGTTAATGTTATAGGTTGACGCTTAAGTTGACGAAGATAAAGTTAAAAAAAAAATAGAAATCAATTTTGGTAATAATTTTTAAAGGAGTGGCGGCCGTGGTGTAGTGGGTAAAGTGTCTGACTCTTACGCCAGAGAACCCAGGTTCGAATCCTCCATCCGACACAGAAAGTTTTTTCATTTGAATTAATTTTTCTGTTCGGCCGTCACCTCTCTGCAGACAATGGCAAACCTCAGAGAGTAAAAACTGCCATGAAAAGCTTCTTGAGAACATAAGCCGTTCGGAGTCGGTGTAGGTCCAGTTCTCGATCATTTGTGTGCAAACATTTCACATCACACACAACACAAAGCTCGGTCAAAGTCCTTTCAAGGGCTGAAATGGACATTTCGTTTTTTTTTTTTTTTTTAATAATTTTTAAAAACTTTTCAATATCTCGAATCTTGGTCAAGCCTTCACGTCTTATAATATGTTGGACAAAAGAAAATTACATGTAGACTATAGCACATATAATTTTTATAATTATTTTTACCTAGCTTGCTCAAATCAAGCTGCTTCAAAAAAAATGCACTCATAGTTATATACAGCTCTCAATACTAGAAATAAAAATAAATAATAAACAAAATTTTTATTATAATTTATAACTTTTCTTTTTGACACAAGAAAAATCATAAAAATGAGGCACGCGAGTTGCAGCAAAGAACATACACTTTCACACTCAACACACACAAGCACATACACCATACAGCCACATGCACTCATAGCCGCATGTTCCTCTACGTACAAGCTAATGCCGTGTGTAAGAATTTCTACAATTTATGAATGAAAATGCGTGCACGCAAATACTATGGATGGATGGGATGCCCCGCACAACGGTTGTTGTCACTTCTGCTGATGATAATGCTGATGATGATGATGATGATGATGGTGCTGAAGATAATGATGATGATAATATTGCAGCATTGCCAGTGCATCCTTTAAATTACAAATTTTTGGCACGCGCCACTGCTGAGTCGAGGGTGCAGCCAGGCTGCGTTGGGCACCCAGCCAATAATGTCATCATAGTCATCATAATATTTGGATTATGAATACGTTTATGGAAGCGTCAGCGTACGCAACGCAGATACCGGCTCTCTCTACTCCACTCCATTCATACGTTTACTTGTTGTGTGCCAACAGGCGCGCTATAGAGAAGCAAGTCACGCTTAGAGCAACAGCAGCTGATACACATATGTAAAAAGAAAAAAAAAACAATCACAAAAAATACGAACGCCCCTGTATGGTAGAGTAGTTCTTGCATTTGATTTTTTCCCGTTTTTTTACTTGCAATTCTTTCGTTCAAAAATATCAGTGAACACTGTGTGCGGATGTCCCCGAGCGCAGTAGTAGCATAAACTGTCACATTTACACAAGTTCATATACACCGCCCGCATGACATGACCATGCAACGCATACTGCTCCAACACAACCCAGTGTACTAATTTTTTGATTTTATTTGCGAATTTTCAAATTTTCACAAACTGAGCCTAGGAGACGTCTAGGAAATAAAAACTAAAATCATACGTCTCAGTTCTTTACGATAATATAACCAGTGTTGTGATGTAATATATAAGCAATATTTCTAATATTACTAATATATAAAACTTTTTCCCCTAATTCGGTAATATAACTTATAACTGACAGCGTAAGTAATAACATCCAGCAGTGGCGTATATATGTATATTTTTGCAATGGGAGGGTATGAAATTTATTTTCGAGACAAGCATACACAAAAAAAATTTTGTGAAAATCATAATAAAAAAAGGGATAATATATATAAAAAAGGTTTACAATATATTTTTTTTGCCTTTTACAACAGTTTGCAATTTGCCACAGTGACTTAACTTCGATTTCAGCGAATCGGGCATAATTAAAGATGAATGAAAACTCAAATTTTACTTCTTTTTTAGTGGATTATATGCATTAAGACCTATTGAGTCCGAATCCAGAAAATTTCAGGCTGGTCTCAAGTCGTTTAGAAGTTGTAGGGTTCAAAGTTCCAAAAATTGGCCTGAAAAACTTGTGATTTGTTTTTTAATTTTCCTACAAAACTAAGCACAATGTGTGTAAACAAAAAAAAAAAAAAACCAAAACCGACTAAAAAATCACTACAAAGTAAAAAATAATTTTAAAATAACTTTTACTTCTAATTTCTTGGTCATTTCTTGGTAACTTTTTTACCTGATTTTTTGAAGAGTCTATTAAAACTAGTTTTGCTGTCGGAATAAAGCAATTATTATAATTTTTTTTATATATTTTAAATATCTTAAATATATAAATTTTTAAGAATTACATGTATGAGCTTTATGACACAATATTCATGAAGTAGCAGGTCGCTATAACAACAAGGTTCTTTACAGAACAAACCACCCAGCAGACTAAGCAGCTGTTTCGTTAGTCGCTACACCAACTCATCAGTAATCTTTTGTGGCTTCTTAATTAATTTTGAAATCCTAATAAATTTACACAACTTCTGCTAAACCAAAGTGGATTTACAGTTATGTGCGTTTTGATTTAAAAAGCAATGTTTTTCTACTATTTTGCACAAAGCAAAAAGTTCGAAAAATTCACTACATTTATTCTAAAAGATCCGTTATTGCACTCATTGTTTATTTCTTTTTTCACGATTGCATCTTTGGCACCAAAAATTCGTTGGTATTAAACCATAGAAGGCATGAAGAAGTTTTTCTTGTTTTCTTATTTTCTGAGGTCAGGTTCGTACCAGTTTTTACATAAAAATTTAATTAAAGCATTCCTTTAGTTAATATTAATTTTTTGGAATTCTTAAAAATACAAATTTTAAACATAATATTTATGAGCTTTATGTCAAATGGTGGTGGCGGCCGTGGCGTAGTGGGTAGAGTGTGTGACTCTTACGCCAGAGAACCCAGGTTCGAATCCTCCATCCGACACAGAAAGTTTTTTCAATTGAATTAATTTTTCTGTTCGGCCGTCACCTCTCTGCAGACAATGGCAAGCCTCAGGGAGTAAAAACTGCCATGAAAAGCTTCTTGAGAACATAAGCCGTTCGGAGTCGGTAGACATGGACATGTAGGTCCAGTACTCGATCATTTGTGTGCAAACATTTCACAGCACACACAGCACAATTGATCATAAGAAGCTCGGTCAAATTCCTTTCAAGGGCTGAAATGGCCATTTCATTTTTTTTTTATGCCAAAATATAATTTTTGTTATAAAGAATGTTTAAAGCTTTTCTTGCCATAGTAATACATATACACAAAGAATTTTGGGTAAACTTAATTTTAAAGCATTGTACAGTGGCTCACCCCAAAAGCAAAAAAAAAAAAACACTGTTGCTGAAGCGAAGTCTTTTCGCAGTTGCATAGATTTGATAACTTAAATTGAAAAATTTAAAGTGACATAAAATAAATTATATTATATATTGAAGAACACACACCAAACAAAATTTAACAAACATTTTTGATACCTTGCCCATGTCATGCATGCGTTACTTAATTCCATATAATTGATAATATCTATTTTTTTGACACTTAAAAAAAACACTTGTGGGCATTGCTAATATTTCCTTGTGTCAACAATACCACAAACGCATTCACAACGCAAACACACCGATGCTGGCAAGTAGAAGCAAATTGTTTGTTGTAGTATAGCAAATACACAATTCTCTATCTATTGATAGATGGTGACAGCAAAGTATCCATAAATGTTACACTTTTTTTGACATTGAATTAACAACTATTTCTAACAAGGCTTTGTAGCCTGGTGGATAGTGTGTAGAACTCTTAATCAATGCGTACGGGTTCAATTCCCCACGGCGTTCCAAAAACTATTTTCAATTATTAAATTATTAAAATGTTCTTGTTGTAAGAAGCGCCATCAAGTTTCCAAGAAAAAAATCTTTTGAAAAGCTTTGCTTAAAAAAAAATCATATCCAAAAATTTTACCACTACTAGAGTACGCATTGGTTCGACGTTTTCTAAAAACTATTCGGTGCACTGCTTCTTCCTACCCTGATTCATTTAAAAAAAAACCATCAAAATCGGTTGAAAAACACTGTAGAAAATGGTTCTTAACTGTTTTGTCTTCGCCTATTTATGTATAGATTCCGTTTAAAAAAATGTCTAACGAAAAAGAAAAATATCTAAAAAAGTTGGCATTTGAAGGCATATTTCATAGTTTAATATTTACAAACGATTATGTTCTGCCCTCTCTAACCTGTTACATAGAAAAGTATTTGTCCCCACTCTTGCTTGCAGTTATTCAATATAGAAAAATAAAACGAAAAGAAAGAAAAAATAAAAAGAATTTGCATTGAATTTGTGTTGGCACCGCTTTGTGTCAGAAGTGTTATGTTTTACTTTATTTACACTAATCTTTATTTTAGTTACTGATATGCCGTCAAGTGCATAGCTGCAAGAAAACACACGACTTATCGATTTCCATTTTACTAATTAAGTAACATTTTCAAGTGTTTATTAATATTTAATCAGCAGATTTTGGTAAGCATAGAATAATATATCAAAAGTGTTGTCTATGATTTTGCGTTTTTTAGTATTGCAAATAAGAAAAAAGAAAAACGTTTTTGTATATGATTGCTTAGTTCTTAACTTTTTTTATTAATTTTATTATTAGAAAATCGTCCAAAGTCCTGAGTGTTGTTTCAGAACCAACGTTTATGGCGCCAAAATACTAAACCCTTTCTTCTTATATTTTTTTTTTCAAATTTATAGCTTATGAAAAATAAACTATCAAATGCTAACATTTGGAAACTTTTAGTAGACTAAAACACTCTTTATAGGTATAACACTCAAGACAAAAATCATATGCACTTCAGAAAAAAACTTAAAAAAATAAATTTAACAGCATTTTTAAAGAGCTTAACAGTGATTTTGGATTTTATTTTAATTTTCACAACAGCTGTCATGTTAAAAGTTGAACTATATTAAAATTTAACAAATTTAAATATATCTCTGTCATATCCACATTTTTTGAAACTCACCAACATAAGTATTCGTATATTTATAAATGGCAAATAGCTACAAATTCATTTTACACTTCCTTGCTAAAAGCTAAGTTCATAAAAAGATAACAGAGCTACTCCCAACAATGAGTTTAATACTCACAATCCGTGTAATCACAACGTTGTTTGCTGGGTACATTTCGCACATCTTGCAGTTATTTTCGTCACAATGAAGTTCATGAACTCTCTTACTTTTTACTTCACAAGATGAAACAGACAAAAAAGAAACTACGACATAGAGCAACAAAGTAGTTTCCAGTTTGTGCAGCTGTGTATGTTGCTGTGAAATCAAAAAATGCTCCAAATTCTGACAGCAGCATTGAACAGCAGCAGGTCCAAAACGAATTAATATGTTAATAAAGCAAGTTGTAAAAAAGCAATAAGTAAAGCTGATAAAATTTATTTATTTAAAAAAAAAAATAATATTTTTTTCCACACAAGGCATTTTGTGTGAAATCAAATTCATGTTTTTTTTTTTGTAGAATTTTAGAAAAGATTTTTAAACCTAATTGTAAAAAAATTTTAAAAAGAATATAAATGAAATTTATAAAAGAAATTAGTAAAGGATTTTAAAAAATAATTATAGAATAATATGGGTAATTTTTGTTAAACACAAAAAAAAAATTTGAAAATAAGTTATGGGACACAAAAACATAAACTCTGAATAAAAGTTTTTCGAAAATTTGCATTAAAATTCAAGAATGATAGGGGAAACATATTAAATTTGCTGTAAAATTATAGCTGTTTTTAATTTAACACAAGAAAAAGTTTAAAAGAATGTTTTTAATGAAATTTTTTGAAGTGTACAACGATCACTGCCAAAATAATAAGAGTGAAATTGTGAAAAACGTTTTGTATTTTGAGGTTATATATTTTTATTATGTGGCTACAAAAGTGTTAATGCTAAAAATATGCTAAGCACTCAAGGTTTGAAATAAAACAAGTATTTGAAATTTACTATTATAATACACCAAAAACGATTTGGTACCTTCCAAGTTCTTGGTTAAAACAACCAAGTTTTATTTGTTGATCTTGCGAATTTTACTTGAATTACAAATTGTAGATATTTTGTATAATTTAACATATATGCGTTCTATCCAAGTCTTTTTATTTAATTCTACATAAGATTAAGTGATGATTAAATCAAATTTTATGCATAGCCTCATAGTGTACTTCAACTAGAATTTTGTCAATTTTGCAAACTGCAACTTAAGCAATTCAAACAATTTATTTTTGTAGAAATTATCAAAGTTTTCATTTTAAACCATTTTAAGCTTGCAAAAATACTTTTGTCATTACACATTTGCCACTCGGTATATTTTTTTTTCACAGAAGTCAAGTTTTATGTTCTTACTATTCTTTATGTTTTCTTTCTCTCGGTGCATTCAAATAAATAGTATTTGAAACCAATATGTTTCCTGGTTTCCAGGTTTCCTTATTTGTTCAATAATATTTGTGTTATTTAAGTCTTACCACCCTCGTTTATTATCTGCACAGCGCATTTTTCAAAAGAGTTTGCAAGTCATTGCGTATAAAATGTTTTACCGGGTATGTAATTTTTTTCTTAAATTTGTCCTGCTTAATAGCTTTCACTACAAAAGTGGTAAGCAATATTTGCTAAACCTCAACCATGAATGGGGTTCAGTATTTATCATACACGTTCGTCCACAAATGAACACCAATAAGCTTTAATTTGAAACTCATAAAACGTTTTTGTTGATCTATGTTATGTACGTGGTTGGTATCACAGCTCTTGGTTCCAACGGAAACTTTCAAAAACTGATACTAACTTTAACAACGTTTACAAAAGAAATCGTTATTATGCTGTTTGAAGTCTCTGAAAGGCAATTATTTTTCTGAGTTAATTTAAAAAATAAAAAAAAAAAATATTTTGGATAAAGAATTTCTATAACGAACAGAGAAATTTTAAAATTTTTTTTAACTTTAAACATACCCGCTGTTGTAAAAATTAATGTAAAATCCAAAATCCCTGTTACGCTCTTTACAAATTGGATTAAATTTATTTTTTTTTAAGTTTTTGCAGAAGTACATACGATTTTTGTCTTGAGTGTTATATCTCTAAAAAGTGTTAAGTCTACTAAAAATTTCCGAATTTAAGCATTTGATATTTTATGTCTCTTATGCTGAAAATTAAAAAAAAAATCAGGAAAGTCTAGTAATTTTGCAACATAAACGTTGGTGTTGACATAACACTCAGGACTTTGAAATGATTTTTTTAATAGTTTTGTTGAAAAAAATTCTGCACTAAAACTCAAAATATAAGAAACTGTTCAAAAATAAGCCATCAAAAACAAATTTTTTTTTTTTTAAATACTTAAAACCGCAATGTCATAGACAACACTCTTGACATATTAGTCTATGCTTAACATAATATGCTGATTAAATTTAAATAAACATTTATATAGTAAAACTGAAATTGATAAATTGTGTGTTTTCTTACAGTTATACACTTGGCGGCTATCAGTAACTAAAAAAAAAGATTAAAGCAAATAAAGTAAAACATAACACTTCTGACACAAAGCGGCGACAAAAAAATGTCTGCAAAAAAAATTTTACTGTTATGTAAGCTTTAAAAATGAAAAACACCAAAAAGTCCTTAGAATGTATACTGGCATTGCAAATTGATGCATATTCTTATTATTTTTCTTTCTTTTGGTTTTCTTTTGCTATACTGAATAACTGTTTTCTTCTAAGAAACAGGTAAGAGAGGGCAGAAAAAAATAATTGCTTGTAAGCATTAAACTCTGAAATTTGCCTAAACTGCAAATGTCTGATTTGATATATATTGTTTTTATTTTGTAATATATTTTCAAGTTAAATTTTGAACTAAGTTTTTGACAAAAATTACTGAAAAACGCAGGACAGAACAAAGCCGTTTATTTTAAAACTCACCGTAATATGTTTTTGGCGAATTGTTCATCATATCTAAAGTATAAAATCGATATTAACCCTTAACTGATGCACTTGGTATGTGGGACCAAACTAAAAAAAAGAAAATATAAAAAAAACGAAATGGCCATTTCAGCTCTTGAAAGGACTTTGACCGAGCTTCTTATGATCAATTGTGTTGTGTGTGTTGTGAAATGTTTGAACACAAATGATCGAGAGCTGGACCTACATGTTTTATGCCGACTCCGAACGACTTGTTTTCTCAAAAAGCTTTTCATGGCCGTTTTTAGTCTCTCAGGTTTGCCATTGTCTGCAGCGAGGCCGAACAAAAAAATTAATTCAATTGAAAAAACTTTCTGTGTCAGGTGGGATTGGAATCAGGGTTCTCTGGCGTATGGCCCAAACACTGTACCCACTGTGCCACAACCGCAACGGAAAGATTATATTTCTCTCATTATTTCACCATTCATTCATTTGTGGTCGGTACATTTTAAGCTTTCAGGTGTGTGCATGCTTTCGCATTGATCAGTTTTGTTGTTATTTCAGTCCTTCTTTGAAAAAAACATTTTTCTTTTGATGTACCAGTTAAGGGTTAAAAATATTATAAGGAAATTGCAGTTACGTTGTTTGTTCCCTTTTTACGATATTTTATGGATTGAATGAGCTTTCGGTTTTGGCATTTGAAACTATTGCACCAAGTTAACCAGCTAGTAACTTTCTGTTCATTTATGCTTTGATCCTACTGCTAATGTCTGAAAATATCAATCCGAAGTGCTTCCTTGAATCTGAAAAAACACATTACTAATTCCCCCAAAATGTTGATGCCAAAGAGCCTATTTTAGCATCGGCTGTATTATGTTCACCGAGAAAAAAAAATAAAAGTTAAATCACCTAAGCCGGCTTGGGTAGAGAATATTGTATGGGAACTATAAACTTATGCTAATACACCCAAGCAATTTATTGTTTAATACATTGCTTTGAAAGCACATACTTCGATGCGCTGCCAAAAAAAAATATTTGAATCCCCTAAGTCAAGTATATTTATTAACCAATATTGTAAATAAACCATCGAAAATTCGACACTTTAACAAAATGGTATGGAAATAATTTATCATCGAAGCCATTTGCGTTGTTATGCATAGATTCTTCATGATTTATGATATGAGATTATTGTATGAATAATTATACAAGACAAGCCGAGCCGATTGTTTTGGTTCTACATAAAAAAACTTGAAAACGTTGTAAGAAATTGTGCAATTATGTGTAATAACACCGTCTTATAACATGGAGTTTGAGTATTTTACCGAAAAAATCGCCAAAAACACAAAATTAAAAAAAAAACATTGCATGGATAGCTGAAGCATAGTTTTAAGCTATTTTCTGCAAAAAAAACAAGAAAAAAAAAATAAAAAACCAAAACTCGGAAAAAGTTATAACTGTTGAAACTTACCTTTCTTTTTTTACATAATGTATAAATTACCAAATAATTAGTTAATTTATCGCACAAATAAAAATTGGCAAGTTAACATGTAAAACTTAGGTGTCTTAATGAACAACTTGGCAGACTGAAAACTGCCAAAGCCCACTTATAAATTATACTAGGTTTTTGTTAATTTAACATAAGCTTCTTTCTTGGTGTTCCATTAACGACTGATCTTATACTGTTACGATTATACAAAAGATTTTAACTGATTTGAACTCTTTGTTAATTATATTCTAAAACTCTACGGTATTAAAAACGCTCGAAACCTTTTACTTTATATAAAAGATTGATATGAAAATTTAAGATTTTCAACTAATGATACCATAGCGTCCTACTATACCGCTCATGCATATGTATGTATATTAAGTACATTTAACATTGTAGCAAACACCAAATAATGCACTGTCAACTGCATTCATGGCTAAAAAAGAAGAAGAAGAAGAAGAAAAAATGAAAACTCAAAAAAATAATAATAAATAAAATAAAAAGTTCTGCAGTGTTTGCCAAATGAAAAATTCTATTTTTAATTGCTTTAGCATGCAGCATGCGGCACTATACACCACCGAACTTGCTGCATTCATCATAAATGCATATTATTTTTAACAATCAAGCTGTGCCTCTCTGCGTTGCGTAATATAAGATTAAAAGGCATTAAGAAAAAAAAAAGAAGCACAAAAAGAACGAAAAAAAAAACAACCATGCTCCACGTCGTCGTTGTGGTCATGGCAACTAGCAGATTACCAATTTTGCGGTTTAATGAGAAATGATTTTAAAATCTGCACACATTTTTGTGCATTTTTTTTTTAATGTTTTTTTGTTATGTTTGAATAACGACACCGGAAGTGTGTTGCCTATTTCGGTATTGCCAACTTCCGCTTGTCGTATGCAGCATATAATAAAGCTTTGCAATATATTATAAACGCATCGTTTCTTTTGTTTATTTAACGGTATTGTCTCTATATATATGTATACTAACTGTACCCGGCAACTATATTCGAAAATAACAAATATTTTCAAAACTTTTATTAACCCCTTTGTTTCACACTACGCTCATTGCCCAATGCCCGTCCCAGTTTCCCAGTAGCAGAACATCACCAAATAGTAACTCCATTCCGAGTTTCAATGTTCTGTGATTATTACTTCCAAGGCTATTCGACATTAAAAAAATTGGCTTATATTGGCGGAGCCACATCCCCTTGTTCAAAGCCCGTTCAAGGTTTCTATTAGAAAGACATCACGAAGTGGTAACTTCATTCTGAGTTTCAATGTTCTGTGACTTTTACTTCCAAAGCTATATTTTATTGAAAATTTTGCTTGTATGGGCGGAACCACTCCACGTTTTTCAATATCGGTGTAATTTTTCGAGTAGAAAAACCTGGCCATTAGTAACATACTGAGTTTCATTGTTACGTGGCATTTAGTTCCAAAGCTATTTGATATCAAAAATTTGAATTAATTGAGTGGTGCCACGCCCCCTTGTTTAATGCTCGCTCAATTTTTACTGTAGAAGTACACGACTAAATAGTGTGTTCGTACCGAGTTTCATTAATGTGTAGCTAATAGTTCGAAAGTTAAACCGAAAATACCATTTTTTACAATTCGTTAAACGCCCACAAAATGTTACCAATGGATCGATACTTGTACATTGAGGTCGAATACCGGATTCCGAGGCTGTGCGACCAATAACTCCTATGCGAAGTTAATTCGATATCGCAAACTGATAAACACACCTACATGCATGCATCCATTTTTATATATATACTAGCAGGCCACAGTGGTTTTTTTTTGTCAATAAAGGACTTTAACACGTTTTTGTTACTCTTTGATTGAGTGTGGAGAGAAATAGAGTGCAAAAGCTAAATATAAAAAAATCCTAAACACGCTAAAGGTGTTCAGTCAATCGACTTGCATTTAGAAATAAACAAATTTTGATCGCTCTACAATGTGTTTATCCGCTCTCCCTATTTCTTGGCAGATTCTATTGAAAGCAACAACAAAAAAATTTTGAAAGTCGTTCAAACAATCACCGTGTGACATCAGCCCTTAACCCTAGAATAATAATCTTTGCCTGTGAGGCGCAGAAAATAGCTTTATTCGCCACTAAATGAAAAATGTGTTTCTTTTAAATAATAAATATATGTATATTTTACAAATTGAAAATATGTACACATTTTTTTGTTTTTTTAAAAATCAACATTTAATTAAAAGGTCTGTTTTTGTTTCAGTAAATAACATTTTTGGAGAGGAAAAAAATATGTTTTTTTATAAAAGAAGCCTCACAGACACAGATTAGTATTTAAGGATTTTTTTAAGGGTTTAGTATTTGTTTTTCAGCTTAGCACTGCCGTGGTTCAATGAAAAGTAGGTAGCATCGCGGCTGATTGTACTTTCTTCCTCAGTTACCATTATTGTCAAAATCAATACAAATAATTTTCTGTCACACGGCAAACTGAGTTCAGTTGAGTTTCCGCGTAGTGTTGTTTTGGCTTTTTTTTACAGTCATGGTAGTGGGCTCTCAGTCGTGGAACTACCTTGATTTATTCTACTACCCAGCGGCAATGGGCAATACACTTAATAATACGGTAATGTACACATGTTCATATCCACTTTCAACTTACTTTTAGAAGACAATGGCCGCTTTGTAGGCAGACGGGCTATATTTTCGATTATAAAACATGCCAACGAGTAGTCAAGCTTCCAAATCAAGCACAGCTACATTTTCGATTACAAAGTATGCAAACAAGTAGTCGAGCTTCCTTCTCTCATATACAACTTCACGTTCTAATTCATATATGAATAACATAACACAAGTGCACTGACTTTCATATATGAAATATTGGAGTAATTTGCCGCTGGGTATGAGCACTGCATTCTGTTTTTTATGTTGTGCTATGCTAGCTGAGCGGAAAAAGAGAAGAGAACAACATGGAGTTTACTGAAATTCTCGCAACATAAACACGTGAAAATAAAACGATCAAGCAATTCGTGGTATCGGGACGATTTCTTCAAAAACTTGACACTTTAATTAAACATTCTTACTTACTTAGTTGGCGCCTATAACCGTAAGTCGCTTTTCGCCTAGTGTAAGAAATTGCGCCAGCCATTTCTGCTTTGCGCTTGCTGACGCCAGTTGGAAGCTCCAAGTTTCGTCAGGTTGTTCTCTACTTGGTCTTTCCAACCGAGATGTGGTCGTCCTCTTCTGCGCTGACCGCCGCTGGGTACCGAATCTAATATTTTCTTCGCTGGCCGCTCGATTTTTATGCGCTTTACTATGTCGATGTCGGCGTATAGCTCATACAGCTTATTGTTCCATAGCATTCGGTACTCGCCATTGACGCAGATTGCTCCGTATATTTTACGAAGGATCTTTCTCTCGAACGCTCCCAAAATCTTTTCATCAGAGCTGCTCAACGTCCAGTTTTGTGCTGCATATAGCTGGATGGACATGATTAATGACTCTATAGAGCGTGACTTTTGTTCGTCGAGAGAGGGCTCTAGTCCTTTAATTAAACATACTTATTATTAAAATATCGAAATAAAAATACCCCTATGTTGTGCTGTAGCACAAATATGACATTTTAAAACTTATTTCATAAAAATCGACCCAGTACTTTTGATGTTTACATGGAAATAAAAATGTACACTTAAATTTTGTATATTAAAAAACTTTTACCATTAAATTATTATATCACCTTGAAGAACGTTAAGAATGGAATTTTTTAATAAATTATTTTAACAACAAAAAGAATTTGTATGCCATTTTTTGAGTGAAATTAAAATTTTACGAACATTTTTTCATAAATTTTTTTTAATATAAGAACAAAGACTAGAATAAAATTTAAAGCATATTCTAAAAGACATTTTAACATATTTTCTCTAAAAAAAAAAAATCAAAACATCCATTTAAAATAAGATATTCGTATTTAAAAGAAAAACCTTGATTCTAATTTTTTTTTTTTTCTTTTTTTCTTGAAACTTTTTCTCATTCTGGGTCTATTATTACTATGTGAAATTCTTGGTACTAACATTTTCTTAAATTTTTAAGACATTCCCGTTCTTGGCGTCAAAATAAAGGAAAATTTTTCGGAGCAAATCATTTAAAGAAAAAACGATCTTATATTGACCATTTGATATAGATTTAATATTGAAAAAAATTGCCAACTAATTTTTTTTTTAATTATTTTAAATAGTGAAAATTGGGTAATTTTAAAAATATCAAAAAACTATTATTTTTTTAAATAATTTCTAAGAAACTTTCGCTTTAAATACACACATTATTGATAAATAGGTTTT
The DNA here is from genome assembly GCA_914767935.1 of Coremacera marginata. NCBI lineage: Eukaryota > Metazoa > Arthropoda > Insecta > Diptera > Sciomyzidae > Coremacera > Coremacera marginata. The sequence goes on from OU612048.1 coordinate 2,746,339, forward strand.
TTTCCACTATACTTATAGTGTTTTCTAATCTTGAAAATATTTGTTAGTTCTGCTAGCAATACTTCGCTATGTCCGCCCCAGGTACCGGCTGGGAAATTTGACCAAGTATAGGTATTTAGAATTCCACAGTAACATGCAAGATTTACTTTATTCTCTTCAGAAGTCATAACTTGTGAAACAATCTTATAAATGCATTCAAGATAACGCATAACAAACGAAGATGCAAGGTAGGATACTTTTGTACGAGCGGGTGTGACAACACACTTTATTTTTAGTTTCTTCGTGTGTATGAAGTGCGTTCGTTTTGTTTTTCATCTCATCATCATCATCATCATAGGGAATTATCATCACATTTATTTATTTTTATATCAACATCTAGCTAAACTATGAATGGATAAAGAGAAACTGTCAAAACAATTGCATTTCCCGGTCCTTCTGACACCGCAAACATAACAGCACCGTTACGCCCAGCAATCCATTGCTATACGATTGAGCTATGCCGCGCTAGATGCTACGCTGAAGTATAAATAGCTCCCTGGCGAAATTCATTCATCTGCAAACAATCATTGAGTGAAAGCATTGTTCCCCATAGGGGAACAAATATGCGTACGTTGTTGCGCTTCGATTACAGTTAGCAATTTTTTTGTTTTGCCTAATGTTTTTGCATGCATTTTTTACCTAAAAAAAAAGAAAGATATATTTTCGGGTCTTTGATTTTTGAGTTGCCAATATTTTTAATAACTTACATTGTTCAAGCTGTTTATAGGTATTTTTATTTTTTATTAAAGCTTTAGCTTATTAAGCGAAGTTATAAACGGGAGGGAATTCAAAACTTTACAAAAGCGTCAGTTCGCTTAAGCAACAACAAATGCATGCAAACGCGATAAAAAAACAACCCTCACTCGACGCTGCCAATGTTGATAACATCGCTACTGTGTGCGGTCGCTAAGAATTGTTTTTGCATGTGTAATTTGTTGGTGGACTAGAAACTTAGCGAAGTTATTTATACAGAGGTAGTCAGAAATATTTACACATTGCTCAATATTTTTACTTGTTTTAAAGAAAGAGCTCACTTTATTGTTGTTGGAAATAGTTCGCAAACAAAATTGTTGTTGTTCCATTCTTAGCAGGATGCAAAAAACATAAAGCAAGTTTTAGCAAACTCAACGGTGAATAAAAAAATATTTACAATGTAAAGGCTGTTTTTTTAGAGGTATAGAACTTTGAAATGGAATAAAACAACAATTGACTTTATTCAGAAGACAATCTTTTGGCCTTATAATCTAAATATAATTTCTGACATATGACCGCCACGGCTGGCTCGGACGTAATCTAATCTAGAAGTTCAATTTTCAATCACTTTTTCCAACACTTGTGGCCATATATCGGCAATTACGCGAATGTTGTGCTCCAAGTAGCCGATCGTTTCGGGCTTATCAGCGTAGACTAGCGACTTCCCATATCCCTACAGAAAATAGTCTAGCGGCGTTAAATCGCACTATCTTGGAGGCCAATCCACGGGTCCGGAACGTGAAATTATGCGGTTACAATACGTTTCCTTCAGTAAATCAATTGTGGCACTTGCTGTGTGACATGTTGCGCCATCTTGTTGAAACCACATCTCCTGCACATCATGGTTGTTCAATTGAGGAACGAAAAAGTCAGTAATTATGGCTCTATAGCGGTCACCATTGACTGTAACGTTCTGGCCAGCATTGTTTTTAAAGAAATACGAACCAATGATTCTACCAGCCCATAAAGCACACCAAACAGTCGGTTTTTCTGGATGTAACGGTGTCTCAACATACACTTAAGGATTATCTTCACTCCAAATACGGCAGTTTTGTTTATTGACGTATCCATTCAACCCAAAAGTGAGCTTCATCGCTAAACAAAAGTCTCTTATGGAAATCGGGATCAATGGCAATCTTATTTTGGGCCCATTCAACTTATCTACGCCTTGCTAGGTGATTTTGTGGCTTCAATTCTTGCACGAGTTAGATTTTTTAAGCACGCAAACCAAGAACATTCCGCAAAATCTTGCAAAAAGTGGATGGGCACATATCTAATTCCTATGAACGATGGCGGATCGACTGATTCGGGTCTTCCTCTACCTTAAGCTCTACAGCGGCAATAGCTTATTCTGTACACACTGTACGACGTCCCTGTGGATGCGTATTATCATATAGAGCAAGCGTGGTGTGAAAACGGTTCATAGTTAGTCGAATTAATTGCTCTGATGGACGATTATGTTGACCGTAAAATGGACGTAGTGCGCAATATGTATTTCGTACATCACCATTATTTTCAAAATAAATTTGCGCAATTTGGAAGCGTTGTTTAGGCGTCAGTCTATTCATGTTGAAATGCCAAACCAAACTTAACACAAATCACTTGACACCTTGCAAAATGGCCGCCAGTTAAAACAGTGTTGCCAACATAAAGTAATATACCTCTTAAAAAACCCCCTTTATAAATATTTTTTACTGCCCCTGTATATGGTAGTCGGCTCTTAGCATTTAACCTAAGGTTGCGACCATAGAGAACGCTTATTGCTGCGCCGAGCCGAAAAACACGTTGGAGCAAAAGAGATGCATGACTTGAATTCTTTGTTGCTTCAATGTGTTTTTCGGCTCGGAAAACAATCAGCGTTAACTATGTTCGCAACCTAAATATTCCATACCCTTGCTCATGTCTGCCATTGTTGTGACGTCAGCTATGCTAATCAAAGCCATAGTGTAATTAACCGCCTCATTTTCTATATCGAAAACGCAAACCAACGACAATCAAAGCACGAGAAGCAATCGAATTTTTTATGCAAAAAAGTATTGCTTCTCGTGTCTTACTTGTCGTTGGTTTGCGTTTTCGATATACAAAATAAGGCAGTAGAAGCGGGTGCAGTCGTCAGGACTGTCAACGAAAGCGTTTGCTTTTTAGCATTAGATTTAAAATCAAATCATGTATTGATTCGAGCCCTGGTCATCTCTAGTGAAACTGCATATTTAGCTTTTCATTAAGATTCACAAGTTTTGCTTATATCAAAAATTTGTTGCTATCAATTTCATTAATAAACTTACAAAATTTCTACAATCAATACCATTTTTGATTTTTTCTTTTTTTTTGTTAAATAAAAGGCTTTATTAAGTACTCTTTGTCTCGCCTCAGCCTTATTTTATAAAAAAATATATATGTGTCGGATAATATTCAGTACCGTTTGTAATAAAAAAAAAACACAGGTGCATTGTTGGACACACGAGAGAAGCGAAGCTTTTTCGTAGTTTCATAGATTTGATAATTTAAATTCAAAAACTTAAAAAAACATAACATAAATTAAACTATATATTTAGGAACACACACGAAACAAAATTTAATATGAAATACATTTTTGATACCTTGATATTATTTATTACCAACAACATACCATACCATAGCAACAACACCACAAACGCATTCAAAACGCAAACACACCGATGCTGGTGACATCTTGTGGCAAGTAGAAGTAAAGTGTTTGTTTTTCTATAGCAAATACACAATCCTCTATTTATTGATAGATAATGACGATGTACTGCAGCATAGTATCTGCTAAACTTAACTTTGAATTAACAACTCTTTCCAACAATGCTTTGTGGCCTGGTGGATAGAGTGTTGAACTCTTAATCACAACGTTGCGGGTTCAATTCCACTCGAACGAGCTAAGAAATATTTTTAATATACTGAAGTTACAATTTTTTGTTATTATAGACGTATAGAACAAAGAACCATCAATTTCTACGAAAAACGCTGTCGAAATTAAAACGTTTCGTTTGTCGTTTTTGACTGAAGTAAATGACAGAACGTAGCGTAAAAAGCTTCGCTTCAAAAATAAGCTTATACTGATATATACCATCTGCCTATGGGTCTATTTATATACTATATCTTTCATTAACTGTCTACCAAACAACAGTGCAAAACCTAGAAAAATTATTATTAGTTCGAAAAGGTTCAACTTTACAAAAAATTTTATAACACAAAAAATGCTTGGAACTACCCAAAAAATACATTTGAATTTTTTCGCCCTATTTTGTATTTTAAAATTTTTTTTTTTGTGTATACATAGAGTATGTCTCAAAAAATATGGAAAATAAATTTGCAAGTTCTATTTGTTTCAGATAATTTTTTTTTTTAGTTCAACTTTTTGGAAATAAGAATAATGATTTTTTTTGAGCTTTATACGGTATTAATGGATTAAGTTGTATTGAAAAATAAAACACACTAAATTACGAAATACACCCTCAACAAAAAAAAAAAATCAAAACTAAAAGCGCCTTCAAAGCGTTTTTACTCATAATTATTTCAGTTTACAAAACACTAAGCTCTAAATTTATTGATTTTTTGAATAGTCTTTTTGTTTAAGTCACCATATTGTGACAGCCATTCTTAATTCGTAAAGGGGACACACAAATTTCAAAAGCAGACAATTCAACAACAATTTTAAGCCACTACAAAACATTTTTACTCATACCCTGAAATGAGCAAGGGGGGGCTCCAGTTGACAGAGATTGACACATTTATATAGATAAATTACGATAATAATATGCATAATCTGATATTTATCAAAATGTGTTACTTTATTGTAATTATCGGTCGGTAGATGCAGTCCTTCAAACATTGTAAAGCATAATAAACTTCTTAATATTTATAACATGCAGCGTTCTTATATCAAACAAAGAAACAAAACCCACAAAAAAAAAAAAAAATAACAGAACAGAACGCTTTGATTTAACGCCAACAATTTATAAACTATTGAACAAGTTCAATATTTAAAAAAAAACCTAATTTTTTAAGAGCGCTTCCCGACATTGATGAACAAAAGAACTCAATCGTTTGAAGTTGAAAATGATTTAATATGTTATTGATTGCTACTTCTGTGATCGGTAGAAGTGTTGAGTGGTACAGCCTATAGTATGACGGGGGGAGGAAAAAAAAAACTCAATCTTTTATATAACAATCAAGTTATGTTGATGTATTTTTTAAATATTCCAAAACTAACCGTCTGATGTGCTTGTCTCGGTGTCTGTTTGGCATATAGTACAGTTCCAGTGATTCTTATGGGAAATTTGATAACTTTTTCATTCGTGGATTCAAAAACACAAAACATCTATTTTGATGTTAAATTTGGTGAAGAATCTGATTTGAGAGTTTTTATTTTGATTACTGTGTACACAAAATGATCTTTCATATTTCATTAAAAGTTTTTGAAAATTTAACTTTTTATTAATATTTCTAGCCAGGGCCGTAGCTAGAAAAATTTTGCTTCTAGAACTAACAAATTTTTTTCAAAATTAGAAAACGGTGAAATAATAATAAAAATGCAAACTTTTAGGGGGGCGGTTTTGAGTTAAATTTGTTTCTAAAATTATTTTAAGAGGTGATTTTGGGTAATTTTAAAAATATCAAAAAAAAATTTTTTTTATAAATAATTAAACGATACGTTTTGCTTCAAATTGACAAATTATTGATTAATATGCTTTCCCAAATGGCATCAAAATTTTTTTTATGATTTTACGATGAGTTTAATAGACATCATTTTTGTTGAATGATCACAAAAATAATTTTTAAAAAAAATTAAGTTCGACACCCCCCCCTTAAAGTTTCCATTTTATTTATTATTTTAGTGTTTTCTAATTTTGAAAAAAATTGTAAGTCTTGCGACCGATATTTCGCTAGCTACGGCCCTGTTTCTAGCAAATATTTCTAGTTATACCCCAACGCGTACTGCGTAAGGGGTATATTAACTTTGTCATTACGTTTGTAACGTCAAGAAGGAGGCGTGGCAGGTATAGAAAAGTATATATATTTTTGATCAGCATCACCTCCTAAGTCGATTTCCGTGTGTCCGTCTATCCGTCTGTCGACACGATTACAACCGCAATTTTAAACCTATCGCAACGAAATTCAAAAAATAAGTTTATTTTTAAAAAATTAAGATCAAGTTCGGATGAAAACCACGCCTTCCTCTCATACAAAGTGGCTTTATTTTAAAAGTAAAATCTCTTAACAATCTGCTCAAATTAAAGAAATGTCTTGAATTTTTGCATATAGGCTTTGATATATAACATAGACCACCACAATGATATTTGGCAAAATCGAATGAAAACCACGCCTACCTCCCATACAAATGGGCTTTATTTTAAACGTTAAATCTCTTAAAAATCCACAAAAATTAATGAAATGTCTTGAAATTTATTATATATATATCACTTATGCTCTGATATATAGTATGAACCATCTCTATGATATATGGCTAAATCGGTTCAAAACCACGCCTACTTCCCATACAAAGTGAAGCCATCAAAATAGGAAAACTTTCGTTAATATATAAAACTGAATGTCATCGTGTATGTCTTGGCTAAAGACTTCAAATATACTTCAATATGTCCGCGAGGGTATTTTAGCTTCGTTACCCTGCCGAAGCTCCACTCTTACTAGTTTTTTAAGCAATATCGACATGGAAAGTGTCAAATTTGTACAAATATGTGAGTTTCGAGCAGCGTGCGATTTGACATGAAATCACCGATTTATGGTATATATTTAGGTATAATCCAGCTTATCATAAGTAATTTTTTCGCCCGGAATCGGAAAAGGGTATTTTCGTTTTTTAAGTTGAATCTAAGATCTTTTGGATATTTTTAATGCTAATTTGTTCATCCACACAAAAGAAAAAAATGTAAAATTATAAAATTTTCGAGTATAATTTGCCTTCGGCCAGAATGGGTTATCTAAGTATTTGTATAAGACAACAAAGTAAATTTAGGCAATCGCATTATTTTGCCATTAGGCAATTTATGCTAGAACTTGTGTGTTCTCTTGAAGGCATTCTGCTAAAATGGGTTGCCGTAGATTTAAGGCAGTATTAAAAAAGAAACTTCGGTATCATAACCTTAGGTAAGTTATACTTAACTAGAGAAGATTTCCTAAGGCCTTTGCAACAAGCGCTTGCACGGTTCTCTTATGATTTGTTTGTTTTCTTCATCTTTTCAGTTTGTATTTCTTATTTCAGTTTGACACTTTCTTGCTTTTCCGTTTTTAATTAACTCAATTTATATTTTATAATGTCAACTCATCAGTAGACTTGCGTGATTCTTGCTGTGATATCCTAAGCTGTTTTATATTCTATTTGTTTCGTCAATGTAACGAATAAATTACTGCGAAATACATGCATGTTAGTACGAATGATAAGAAAAGGAAAGCAAATATGGACCGCGTATGACAGAAAGAGTTGCAATGAGAGAAAAGATTGTAATTTGCTTTTGCCCAAGTATGTTTGGCATATTATACAATTTTGGCATGCCTACGTTGATAAAAAACTTATGGAATATACGCAAATTTTTTAGGCTTCATACAAAAATTGTTACCCAAGTCATTTTAGGCAATTTTTAGGTATTTTTCTGTGTGTCAGCCGTCAATATTTGTCAGTGTAAAAATATCAAAAGTTGAAGTCTTACCTGCTATCTTAAGATCGGAAATTCTGTTTTTCGATTCCGGGCAAAAAAATTACTCATGATAGGCCTGAATATGTATAGAGCCACATATTTTTATAAATTGTTATTGTTGCCTTAGTTGAAGCAGTATTTTGTTTTTTTCCTTCTGTTCTTCTATAAATAAACTGCACCGAAGCAACATCGATGCCACCTATCAAAATTAAAGCACAATTTAATGATGTGTTGCGACAAGCGTTGCCATATATCATACAACAACAACAACAACAAAAACAGAACATGCTAATAACAATAAACACCACAACAACATTCAATTTCCTTCATTCAAACTTAGCATAGAGTGATAAAAAAAACAAAAATTAAGTAAAAAAAAATGAAATAAAACTCAACAAAATATGAGGGGGAAAAAAACAAAAACATCAGAATGTTTTTAAATTCAATTCGAAGCTCGACAGGATGGGGAAAAAACAAAAAACTCATAACTTATAAAAAGCTGGCACACTTATTTATGTCAAACTCTTTCAATATACAATGAGAAATCTTTTACTTTACCCCACCCCCTCCCCCTATCTCCTCTCCCGACCAGAAAATAAAAAATTAAAAGCTAATGGGGTGTGTAGCGGCACTATGTCTTTAACCCTCTCTGACAAGTGTCTGCCAGCTATCTGCTAGACTTTTTTTCTTAAAACAAAGTCAAAGCATTCACATTCTTATTAATCTTTATAAGAAACGATCCAATAAATAATCTTATAGAAGATCATTTACGGTTCACAGAATGTGTCAATGTAGTCAATTCCACAAAAAAAAAAAAAAAATAAAAAAAAATTGATAATATAAGACAAACTCACGTGCCATGCACGCCATATATTCGAAATTTTATTTACGAAATCAATAATATCAGCAGAAAATATTAGTTTATCATTTAAAAATAACTCAAAGACATGAAAAGTATCTTATGTCTTAGTTGGAAGCAAGAGATATTAATTAATTGATTTATTTTAAAATATACGATAATTTATATCAACATTGAACTAAACTTCCAACTACAAGACAAATGAATGCCATTTTTACGACGACTCTAAACGTGTATTCAGACAAATAGACAGGCAGACGACTGAAGTGGCTATATCGAATCAGGTGGTGATGTTTGTTCATCAAGAATATATATGCAATAGTAAAAGCTCGTGTGGCGTTAAAACGAAACGAAACATTTGACTCGAAATTTAAGGAAAAATCGAAATACTACTAAGCTTTAGCTTTAAATTTACACCGAGTGACGCCAAATGATCCGATGTATCGGAATTGTTAGGATTTTCAGACTTGAATTCGGCGTTCCGGTATTTAGCCAAAATTCTTCAAAATGTTGGAAAAGTTATTTAAAAAAAATTTGTTACTTTCTAGTGATTTTGTAGTCGGTTTTCTTTTTAAGAGTTTCACAAAACCGACGAGAGTCCGATGAGCTGAGTGCAAAAGTTACGATATGAAATGTTTTTCATGGCAATCCTGTTTATACCCTTAAAACTTGTATCTTATTTTATAAAAGCACCTGTTTGTAATCGCGTACTCGAAAACAACTCTCAAGATTTCGATTAAATTTAAAATATAGGATTTTACGGGGGCGAAAAATAGATTTAGCTGTGTTTCATTTCTAGAAAAAAACATGAGAGGACACTGCACAGTGGGGTGAAATTGCTAAAAATGGAAAATATTCTGTCCGTCCGTCTGTCCGTTTGTCCGTCTGTCGACATGATTACAGTCGTATTTTTGAAGCTTTTGTCATGAAATTCAATATTTAAGCTTGCATCTGAAAACAAAAGATCAAGTTCGAAAATGAGCTAAATCGGATGAAAACCACGCCTACCTCCCCTACAAAGTGACTTTATTAAAACAGTAAAATCTCTATAAACTGCATTAAGCTTAAGAGCTTTGATATTTTATGCCTATTCTGAGTATAAAATTCAACCAAATCGAATGAAAATCACGCCTACATTCTATGCAAAGTGACTTCATCAAAACGGTAAAATGTCTTTAAGTTCAACAAAACTTAATATATGGCCTTGTAATTTTGGAAATGAGCTTTGATATTTAATGTGTACTCTGTGTTATTCAACCAAATCGAAAGAAAACCACACGTACCTCCAAAACAAAGTAATTGTATAAAAAATGATAATACCTTTAAGGTTTCTGAGTATGCACTCTGAGTTTGAAATTTGGCGCAATCTAATGAAGATTCCACCTCCTCCCATACAAAATGACGTCATTTAAATAGTAAAACCTTCATAAATTCCTCAAAAATTAATTCATTGCTTAATAGAAATAATTGCAGTAACTAAAATGTATTCTGAATTTGAAATTTAAAGAAGTTGTAAGAAAACCACGCCTATCGTTCATACAATGTGACGTCATCCACATAATAAAACCTTCAAAACTTCGGCCCAGTCGAAAGTCATTCCTAACTAGTTTTTGTTTTTAACAAAATTCATTAAAATATTACATAGTGATCAATTTATTTAAGATATTATTACATTGAAAAAATTGTGACTATTTTCACATGTTATTTAATAAAAGTGATTTGCGCAAGATAGCGCAGTTTTTTATTGCTGAATATGGAAGCTCACATATTCAAGTTTAATACAAAATTCAAATTTTCGCTGAGACTTGGGCAACTTGAAAAAATCGCCTGGCCGTATTACCATCGTTTATATCACTTGAATTGCTTAGACAGTTAAACTAGTGACATATTCGTACTAATAAAACAACAACGATAACGAAAACAACAACAGCGCAATGCTTATACTTTGCAAGCAGTAATTTCGTAAAAATTAAAAACCGAAACACTGGCTAAGATAGTCCTTCGCAAAAATTCGCAAATATTCTGATTCTTGTCTTAAAGGCCAAGTCCAGAAAGTTTCACCAATGGTTAAGAAAAACTCCTGCGAAAAGCTTATGCCAGCAGCTAGTGTAAGTCTTCAGAAAGCTAGTAAGAGAAATACATCTCAAGTAGTTTCTTTGCTTCAAACTGATGTAGAATTGGCTACCAAAGTGAAAAAAATAGTTGATTCCGATGAAAAGCTTACAGTTAAATACTCACCTGAAGAAGCTTTGGCTCTATATGTAGACGGAGATTACACAAAGCATTCGTATAAGTTAATACAGGCTGGTGACAAATTACGCAAGACAAACATATATCCCAGTTATGTTGTCTTGTCTTAGTGCTACCCAAATATAACAAAAATATCTGATATTTCCGCTGAAATTCCATTTCAAAATCTGGTTGATTTCCAGCACGTAAATGCGGAATGAAATGATAACATTACCGCAATATACAAATGGGGATGTGATGGCAGTAGTGGCCACTCTACTCGTCAGCAAAGCTAGATCAGTATTGATGAACATTTGTTTGTGGTTTGTGTATTACCAATTCAAATACATAAAGGGATAGAAATTTTATGGAAAAATTCTCGGCCTTCTTCAACGCGTTTTTGCAGGGCGATTTAACAAATTTGTCACATAGAAACAACTGATTTGGTTCGTTTAGAAATTGAAAACGTTAAAAATATATGTTGTATATTATTCTAACAAGTATTGAAAATTTTGAAATTCACCATCAATTCACCATATGATCATGATTGATGGAAAAGTTTTTAGTGTAGTTGCGGAATCATCAAATCAATGTGGATGTGGAATATGCCAAGCTACACCAATAATGATGAACGATCTTGATTTGATTAGGAGCTTGCCAGATAACGTTGATTTGTACCAGTACGGTTTATCGACTGTACATGCCTGAATACGATTTTTTGAATGTATCATTCATATTGCCTATAGACTTCCTAGGGTCTAGGGTCTTCTGATAGAGCTGTAGTAAACGAAACAAAATCTAAAATACAAGCCGAATTAAGGAAGAATATGTGCCTGTTGGTCGATATACCAATGGCTGTTTCTGGCAGTACTAATATTGGAAATACCGTTAGGGCATTTTTCTAACAACCAATAATGGCTGCAGAAATTACTGGCGTAAATGAAAGTTTAATCGAGAGATTCAGGGTAATTTTTCTTGTAACATTTGTTGGGTAACAAATAAATACTGAACTTTTTCACGATTATACATTAAAAACAGCACAAATTTTAGTGGAATATTATCTATGGTTTTAGATGCCAGAAGAAGCATTATTATTATTATTATTATTATTATTATTTATTATTTGATATACCAGTGCTACAAGGTGAAAACCTTATGATTAATGCACTGGCATCATTGATTTGTTTTTTTTTTTTTAATATGACAATAAATTTGATGTTTACAATAAAAATTCATTACTAAGAGTAATACAAATTTGAATGCAATTAAATATAAGTAATATTAAATAGTGAATATAATATAAAAAAAAAGGAAAAATAAAATAAAAATAAAAAATAAAAATAATTCCTCTTCCAGCGAGGTAATGACAAAACAGGAAATTTAATTTAATTTTAATTTGTAACATTTTTAAAACATTTATGTTTATTAATTTTTTAGAAGAAAGAGAAGATGAATTTAGCGAAAGAGAAAAAAAAAAAAAAAAAAAATAAAAACTGATTAAAAAGATTATTGCAACGATGAAAGATGATTAAATAAAATTTTTTTGAATTGCACGGCGTTTTGTATTGGTCTAATAAAAGTAGGTAAGGAGTTCCAAAGACGAATTGCGTATATATAAAATTGCCTTTCAGATGTTAGATAGAAGTGACGCAATTGTATTAACGTATAGGACCGATTGGAACGTGAAGCAGTGATACGATTGTGCAAGTAAGCTGGTTCACCAGAGTATAGCACTTTATGCAGCAGGAGTAACGTTCGGAATTTAAGAATGTTCTCAAGGGTCATGTTGCAGATTTTTATTACGTAATGGGATACATGATCTGTACGTTTTAATCCAAAAACATATCTAGCTATGTTGTTAAATACAACATTTAGTTTTTGCTTACTAACTGAGTCACAATTGGCAAAAATTTCGCAAGCATAAAGAAGCGTAGGGAGGATGTATGCTTTAGCGATAAGAAGTCTTATTTTGGGTGGTGTAAAATGTTGTGAAACCCTCAGTACCCTTAGCATTCCGTAGACCTTGCCTATTGTAGTGCCAATGTGTGTATTCCAAGTCAATGTCCTATTAAAGATTACTCCAAGGTTTTTAGTTGACTCAACGAAGTTAATTGAGGCGTTATCCAAAATGATTTTAGAAAATTCCGACACATCGACTGGTTTTCTAGATATAACTATACATTTCGACTTTTTTGGGTTAAGACACAAGCCATTTTGACCTGCCCAAGTTTTTATGCGTGCTAGATCGTTGTTGATGGTAGATATACAATCAGAAATACAGTCCGGCTTACAGCTTAAATACAATTGGACGTCATCAGCGTACATATGGACTTTGCAATTTTTAAGAACCGTGGGTAAGTCGTTAGCATAGATGGAAAACAGGACAGGCCCAAGAACTGAGCCCTGAGGTACTCCCCTGTTGACCGTTAAGAATTCTGATGTTTTGTTCTTGACAGATACAGCTTGGGATCGATTAGAGAGATATGACCTGAACAGGTTTACTGCTGTATGAGAAAAGTTAAACATGTTACTTAATTTGGTACAAAGGATGCCATGATCGACTGTATCGAAGGCCTTAGAGTGATCAAGAAGAATTAAAAAGCTAATTTTTTTATCATCTAAGCCTGCTCTAATCTCTTCAGATACATCTATTAGCGCTGTAACGCAACTCCTCTTTGCCCTAAATCCAGACTGCCTTTCGCTTAGTAACTTTTTATCGGAGATAAATTCGCTAACTTGCCGATTTAAAATCACTTCAATTGCCTTAGCCAAGAAAGGCAATATGGCAACGGGTCGATATTCATTGCATGTTTTAGGTATTGGAATGATTTTAGCTTGTTTCCAACATTTCGGAAAGATAGAAGTAGTGAGAATAGTATTAAAGGCGTAAGTTATGTATGGTAACAAGATTGGTAATAGAATTTTCAGAAAGAGTGGGTGAACTTCATCGAAACCAACGGCGTTTGATTTTATTGACAGAAGACTAGACAGTACTTCACTCTGGTCAACACAACGAAACGAAAAAGCAGTATCTGAACCTAAGACAACGGACGAAGAATCATTTCTACTAGCGTAAGCATTCTCATCAACTGTAGGCATGGGCAAGTTTACAAAATTTTTATTTAGGTCATCCACATCGATATTCACATCGACAGCAGACTGATTTTTACCTACTCCAATGTCACGGATTTCTTTCCAAATTTTTTTTGATGCAACTGCATTTTTATATTTTTCACTATAAAATCTTTTCTTTGATGCTGCTATGTCATTATTTACCTTTTTCCTAATTTTTTTTTTTTTTAAATTCATTGGAAGCGAGAAACAAAGCCTTGCGAAATTTCTGCCTGTATCATACACGAAAAACCTCACGGCACATGCACTACTTTTTTCATCCGATCCGCTCATTTCATCTTTGTCCAAAAATACTTCCAGCAGCTCAAAAAAAATATTTTGTTAGATAAAGAAGTAAAAAGTCTTCTTTTCGACTCAAATTTACAGGAAGGTATGTTGGAAATTGATTCGGATTCGGAATCAGAATAATACTTATTATAAAATGTAAAAAAAAAAACACTTTAAGCCCATTTTAAAATTTATTAACATGTAAAATTTTGTGTATCTTTTTTGTGTCTCTTTATTAAAAAATTGTAAAATTTTGAAAAAAAAACTGTAAAATTTTCGTGCCGTGTTATGTAATTGTAAAGGTGAGAATTTCAAGTCGCACAACAACTACAAAACTATACTAGCAATTTTTAACTCCACAAATTTGTGTACCATATTTCCATAAACTTCCATGCAAAATATCACTTTCATATCTTTATTTGTTTTGGAGTTCTAAATATTTTTCCGCTAAACAAGCCCTTTTGAGCCACTGTCTGGGGACTTAAAATCGATTTAGCTATGTCTCATTGTTGGAAAATCCATTTTCTCCATGTTGTGCGCAATATGATTGCTATCATTTGTATAACCGAATGACTAAAGTGTAGGTCTGCCACACCTAAGTGAGCCAGTTCGAATCCTGCAATGTGCTCAGATTTTTTAGATTATTTTTTTATTTTTCTTTAGTAATCTAGCCAAATACTAGATTACTCATCTAAATAAAAATACTTTGGTCGAAAATCTTTGATTACTGTAATTTGTACAGATATATTGTACAATCAGAGCAGAGCTCAGTCGTCCGGGTACTTTGTTATCAGAATCCCCTTTAAAATTAAAGTATTTATAGTTTTTCTAAGGTAACCTCAACTTTGTCAGGCAGCCTCTGTTTTGCGAAATTATGCCATACTTATCAACATCACTGTATGTTGCACTCACACATTATAAAGCAAGCCTATTGCTAATTAACTTTTCGACTAATATTTAGCTGTACAACTTTTGCTATTGCTGGTGCTCTACAAATGCGAGTATAAAACAGAAAAGATATAAAAAAAATGCTACTTCTTAATCCTTGCAAGAAAAAATATAATTACTTTGAGATCCTGTGGAGTACGAAGACGCTTTACGTGCGACGGCCACATGACTGGTACATTAAGGTGGAAAAGGCGCTGCCGCACGCTTTGGGCGCTTGTCTTGGCCGAATTGCTGTTGCTTGCAGTGTTGCCATAAGAAAAATTTGGAATATTTTTTGGAAGCTTAACTTTTTTTCTCAGCTCGTCAACAACAAAATTTTCTTACGATGGTATTAAAAAAAAAAAAATTAATCATATATATGCTTTTAAAATTATATTCATTTATTTGTCGTTTTCAATTTCTTGAGTAGGCTTTTTGATCAATTGTTATAATGCAATTAAATTAAAAATGTAGTTCATAATTTATCCAAATCGTTGATCAGAGCATAGGGCGGGGGGATTGTCCGTACATTCCATGTTCCAATTATTATTCGCCTTCGAAAGCCAAAGGCGGCTTGCTTCCGTTTCTTGGGCAAGTGTTATTTTACGGTGAGGCTAGCAACCTCGCAAAACACTCTACACTTTCACATCTGGACTTGGGACTGGCAATGGCGGTTACAAAAAATTAAAATTTCTAGTTGCTATTTTTTCTTTAATGCTGCTCCACTTCATCTATGTTAGTTTTATTCAATGTCATTCGATACAAAAATCCTTATAAACTAATTTAAAGTAAAGTACACATTAAATAACATTTTTATGAATTACAATTAATAAAATAATCTTAATTCTATGATAAGAAAATGCTCTTAACAAAGTTTTTAAAAATTTGTTTAGGAGCAAAGAGATCGAATTTATGAGTTATATACAGCTTATTAAATAAAGTCAAAGCCCTAGTAATTGGCTCATTTAAGGCGTAGTTGGTGTTAAAATATTTTACATAAAACAATGTGAATTTTCTTAAATATCTTATTGAAATATTGAAAGTTATAAGCTCTAAAAGAGATGGGCAGTCAATCTGACCAGAAATAATATCAAATACAAAAATTAATGTTGAAATTTTGCGTCTAGACTCAAAAGTCTTAAGTGCCAAAATCATTAACCGCGAATTATAAGGTGGTTATGGATCATGAAACTTAAATGACCGCAATGCATACCTGGTCAATTTTTTTTAAAAAATTGGACTCCAAATAATGGAAGCATATTCCAATCTAGACCTCACAAAGAAATTATAAAACATTTTCAGAGTAAATGGATCGGAAAACCCGGTACTGTTTCTTAGTATAAAAGCAAGTAATGAGTAGGCCTCATGTATAAAGGCATTGACATGGTGGGTAAATGAAAATTTTGAATCGGAAATAACTCCAAGATCGCGGACTGTAGAAACGGTTTGAATTTTAAAGTCCAAAAGAAAATAAGTATTACATAAAGTGTTTAAAAAGAGTTTAGAGTGGGTGAAATGAAAACATTTTGAATGGTTTAAGGTAAGGACATTCAATTTACTCCAATTTAAAACTATAGAAATGTCGGCTTGCAAATCAGCAATATCTGCAGAGCATGATACTTTCTTGAATAATTGTAGATCATCCACATACAATAGAAAACGAGAGCTGCAAATGTGCTTAAAAATATCGTTTATAAATAAAATGAAAAACAAAGGGCCTAGGATACTACCCTGAGGCACACCTGAGGTCGTAACGAATTCAAAAGACTTGATATTGTTTATTTAAACAAAGTACGTTCTGTCCGACAAATAAGATGCAATCCAGTTTAAGAAAAATTAATAAGAGCCCATTTATGATAGCTTTCAAAGCAACGATTTACGCGAGACTCTTTCAAATGCTTTGGAAAAATCAGTATAGATCACGTCAACTTGATATCCAAGTTCAAACGATGATACTCAGAACTCCGACAGTAGAGCTAGAATTGAAATCGTGAAAATCATGTTGTTCAGGGCAAATATAACGTTTAGTTAAAAAACTTAATTTCGCTTTAATAATAATCTATGTATCTTTATTATTATTACACAAGCGCACTTTTTCTGATGACTATCAAATCTATACTGTAGACGTGATTTTCATAAATAGAGTAGCAATTGAAAGGTCTTGCTTTGTAGATGTGCAATAAGGTCTTATTTTTTCTTAAATATTGTGTATTTTTGAAAAAAAGGAGCTGGAAGAATTTTCTATAAAAAGAATGTCTAAAGGTATGTGATAGATTTTTATTACAATGCTATGAGAAGTTCAACAGTTCAACAAAAGCAGAGAGTTTCTATGAAATCCTTGGTTTAAAGGTAAAAATAGTACTTAATATAAAAACAAAAGTACCTATCATTAGATATTTTTTATATTGGCGTTTTAGCGCCACACGGGATTACTAGTTTATATTATTACTCTTATATTTAATGTATATTGTATTACTTTCTATACTTTAAACTACAAAAGTTTTTATTATAAATCGATGTTACTTAATTTACAAAACTGAATACAATTTCATGTACATACTTAAAATATAGAAAAACATATTAGTTTTCTTCTAGAATATTTTATTATTTTTATAAATATTAGGCAAACTTCTTCTGTTGATGTCATAATTATCTCAGAAACCTGGTTAATGATTCTTACTTCTACTTACCGAACAACAAACTGTATTGAATTGGCATATCAAATAAACGTGGTGGAGGGCTTGCAATATATTGCGAAGAAAATCTCAATGTACAATTTTTAAGTAAATCAAATGGATCCGATGTCGAATTTTTGAATATTGTTATATTTAATAGCCTTACTAGGGTTTTTCTATCGTGTATTTATAATCCGAACCGCAATTACAGCCTGGATCCTCTTTTCACTTCTATCTCTAATTATGATATAGATTTTCAACATTTTGTTTTATGCGGTGATTTTAACATAAATCTCCTCAACAACGATAGCCTTACACGGAGTTTCCTGGACAGACTAAGTGAGGTAGGACTTCATGTTGTAAACTCAACTATGCCAACGAGGTTTTCAACCAATGCATGCCCTAGCTTGTAAGGTATTTTTACTATTTCTGATGCTACAAATGTTCTGCTCTTTGATCAAATCTCTTTTTTATCGGATCATGACCTAATTTACAGCACATTGGACGTTAACATCTCTACAACTCCCTCTGAAATTTTTTTCACATATCGCAATTTTAGAGCTATAGACTACGTCTCTCTGTCAAATGACTTATCTATTATAAATTGGACTGATTGTTGGTATCTTCATTCAGTTAATGAAAAGTAAGCTTTCTTCGATGATAAAATATGCAATTTTTTTAATAATCATGTTCCTTTGAGTACACGCCGGATTACTAACGTGGCCTGTCTTTGGTTTACGCATTCTGTGCAACAGGCTCTTAAAAAACGAAATAAACCCTATAGCAAATGGAAACGTAACCCTACTGCAGTTAACTGGGAGGTGCATAAACGAGCCAGAAATGAAGCCACTCGTGCATAAAAAGCATTACTTTAGGCCAAAATTAAGTCCTAATTGCCTTCTAAACAGCTATGGCATAATCTGATATTTATAGGAGTGTGCAATAAGAAGTTTAAAGCTTGCCAAATTGATGTGAATGCCCTAAATAACTTTTTTATTGCTAGCTCTGTATCTGATGTACCTTCTCCACGCAATGTTGATGGAAATCACGCGGCTTTCTCGAATGAATTCTGTTTCAATGGAATTAGTGAACTAGACGTAGCGCGTTGCATAAATAAAATCAAATCTAATGCAATTGGCGAAGACGGTTTATCTATTCGATTTCTTAAACTTATTCTGCCTCATGTGATCAGCCCACTTGCGCATATAATTAATCACTGTTTCACTGTCGCAAGTTATCCAAAAATCGGGAAAGTAGCTACCATCAAACCCATAGCAAAAAACAAAAAGTTGCCAGTGAATCCTGTGATTTTTGGCCAATAAGCTTGTTGTCCTCATTGTCAAAGGTGTGTGAGTGTCTTATAGCGCAGCAGATCAACAGTCATATTAATACATTTAACCTAATGTCAGATCTTCAGTCTGGGTTTCGACCTGGGCACAGTTGTTCCACTGCAGTGGTTAAAATTATGGATAATATCAATTTATGGTGCCTTAAAATTTGGGCCATTTGACTTTGCTGTGTTTATTGGACTTCTCTAAGGCATTTGACACAGTAAACCATTTATTGCCCTGCAAAAAACTGAAGTCCTTCTTCAGGGTTGGCAACAGTTATTCTTTGTTCAGAAGCACTACGAGTGGAGTGCCCCAAGGCTCTGTTCTAGGCCCACTTTTGTTCCCGATATTTATTAATGACATATTTTGTAGGTGCACACATGCCGCCTTGTATGCCTATGCTGACGACCTTCGATTATACCTTTCCAGGCCTATCGGCCTCGTTGATGATTTATTATCGATAATTAATGAAGATCTTAAAATAGTTGCAGAGTGGGCCAGAACAAATATGCTCAAGCTTAACCCCCTAAAATCGTACGTTCTGCCAATCTCAAAAACAACCTTTCAGAATACAAATTCCCATTCTGTGCTACTAAACAAAGTTGATTTGAATACCGACAACAGGGTTACCAATCTCGGCTACATGGTTAATTCACCCTGTCTTGTGAGGATCACATTTCGGCCTATCATGAGTAATTTTTTCGCCCGGAATCGACAATGGGAATTTCCGTTTTTAAGATAGCATTTAAGACTTCAGCTTTTTATTTTTTACACTCTTGAATATTGACGCAAGATGAACAAATTTGCAATAAAAATTTCCTAAACTTTTTGAGCGTTATCTTAAAAAACGGAAATTCCCTTTTCCGATTCCTGATTAACTCCTGCGTAAGTACAGTTTATTATGTATTACGAAATCTCCGCATGACAGCCTCGTTCATTCCCATTGCAACCAGGAGAAAACTGGTATTACAATAGATTTTACCAATAATAACGTACTCTGAAACTCGACTCGAGGTCTTCCACAAGCTGTTAGTTGCATTTAATAATGCTGCTCGCTATGTTTACGATGTAAAAAGATTCGACCATATCTCACTATATAGCAACCAAATTCTGGGTATTTGTTTGCTAAGTTATCTAGAAGCAAAAAACTGTATTTTTTTGCATAAATCTTCAGTTCTGTGTGTCTAGTAGAATATCAAAATCGTTTCTAATAATAGAATCTATAAACACTTAATTCTCAAATACTTTGCGTAACTAGTTTCTCTTCTTTCTATCTCAATATCTATTTCCCTCTATTATGTTCTGTTTTCATACTGTCATATTCTTTTTGGATATTTACTCTAACCTTACCTTACTTACCTTATTGTTTAATAAGTTTTAATTGATTGTTGGTATATTTTTGTATTTTTTGGGCTCTCAAAAGATGTACATATCTTATTTGCCAACATTTTATGTCTTAATAAAAAAAAAATAAAATAAAATAAAAATTAAATTCCACATCAGCCTTATTTTTTGAGAAATCATGCATAACATGTTAAAGAAATTTGATAAAATATCGGAACATCAGATTAGTCTGAAAATCGTATCGGAACATTTGGCAACACTGCTCCTTCGAGCTGCTTTTCTTGTTGTTGTTGTTCTCGTACTTGCCTTGCTTATTGTTGTTATGACGCCATGTCACAATAATGGAATGTAATTTTGTGACAATAAAGCTAAACACAATGTTAATCATAACTTTTCCAATAAAATATACAAAGTCGATGAGCTGTTGGTAGTTGCTGGCCAAAAGCGGTATAAGGAGCGGAAGTGAAAGATAAATCATAAGAAGCACTGCAGGAAACGCTGAAATGCTGCACACACACAAACACACGCACACAGTCTAACATTAATACATGCATTCATAATTGTAACATGTAAGCCGTAATCTCAGGGGATGTCCTCAATGAATGGATGAATGGTTGGAAATCCTGAATGAAGCCTTCGACTTCTTGCGTCAGCATGATGAGTGAAAATGAAGCGGCGACATTGTCGCATGATGCTGCTGCTTGTTGCTGCGTATGGGATACAGTAAAAAAATTTCTTAAAAAAATAAATATATATCATATACATCGATGTACCTTTGCTTGTAACAATACGCGTCAAATTTCACAAGAACAAGCAAGACGTAGAAAAAAATGTAGAAGGAGAAGTGGTTAAGTAAAGAGAAACACACAAACGACTGCAAAAAAATAAAAAAAAAATCATAATCATGGCATATTATGCCGGTAAGCGTTCGTAATCAGGATTTGCCATTTACTTCAGTCTAAGCTGGAATTGACAGGCGTGTTGATGGCTAATAATTCTTTTTACTAATTTATTTTTTAGAGACAAACGCGAGGTAAGGTTAGTAGTGCTCACAGCAGGCCCCTGTAGTCAAGGGGGATTTTCGGGTTTCAAGCCCCCAGAAATAAAACAAATGAGATGATAAACAACGATAAACAAGTAACTGCTTGATCAATGAAGAATTTTCTGGCCAAAGGCTTTTTTGTCTTAAAACTATATAGCACTATTTTACTATAAAAATATGTATGTTAAAGTACTGTAAGCTTCATTTCTCAGCATAATGGTAACCAAGTTTTGATCAGTCAACGTTATGCCGAGATTGACCGATGCTTCAAGTTTGGCATTTTGGAACTTGGGGCACATGAAGAGGACATGAGCCGCGTCTTCTGCTATACTTCCGTCGCAATGGGTGCTTTTATTTGTGCAGATATGCACCGTACCCGCTTAAAATCTGCGTAATGTAGAAGTTCATGGAGCCGTGAGTTCTACCAAACCAAGCGGCAATGTTAGGGATGAGCTGATGAGTCCACCGACACTTTAAGGAACTATCCCAGCGATCCTGTCACTGTTGGGCTTTAGCTATTGGCTTCGAACAGTCTTGTTTACGAGAAGGTCGATAGATATCGAGCTTGCAAGGACTAATTCGGAAAATGTTCTAAGGGCAGAGCATACCCTGAGTGCGCCAAATGAGTAGTTGAGTAGTGTCCTGCGCGCCTGTTTAGGGCCTTTCGTATTCGGCATTATTCTCGATAAAGCCATACATGCGCCCGATGCTTTTTTGTGGGCATACTGGAGATGCTGTTTAAATGTTAATCGGGAGTCAATCATCACGCCAAGGTATTTAATGAATTTCTTTGATTGCACCAGCGTCCCATTAACATTGATCCCATCTTTTTGCGGCTGCTTATGATCACCGCTTCAGTTTAATGTTCGGCTAAACAAAGACCCACTGACATAAGCCAGTTATATATAATTACAATCGCCACACTACTGAGCGCCTCGACTTCTTCGAGGTGTTTTGTAGTGACCACAACCGCTAGGTCGTCCGCAAAGCTGACGATCTTGACGCCTGTGGCAACTGCGAGTCTAAGGACGTCATCATACATAGTGTTCTACAACAGGGGCTTTAGGACTGACCCTTGCGGGACACCACCGATTCTGTGTTATAGTGTGTTCCGAGCTCATGACAAGGTTTGGATGCATGCTGCTGTAGCAGTTCCCGAAAGTTGGCTGCAGCTTGGGGGTTTTTCAGCCTGTAGGTAAAATACGCAGGCGCAGCTTAAGCAATGTTCTACTGCTGGATGCGAAGGTGCATGCTCGCTATCATTAAATGGTGATCATGGACATTTCCAATGTCGGCGCCTCTACGGTTTCTTACGCCCAAAAGGAAGCTTTTAAACCGTCGCCTGATCGATTTGGTTCTCTGCTCTTCCACCGGAGGAGACCCAGCTAGCCTTGTTCCACTTATGACCAGGTGCTAATTCTACAAATCTTTCACCATTGTCATTTTGCTAACCGACGCCAAGTTTGCTCATAACAAGTCTCAGCGGATCATTTTCTGGCCCAACTTTGGCATTTAGGTCGCCCATCACTATTATTATGTCTCCTCTGGATACGGCTTTGTAGATGGCGTTTAACCTACTATAGAAGGCATCTTTTTCGCTGTCAGGGGCAAGCTCGGTAGGCACGTAACACTGTTTGATGTTGATATTTCTGACTCTGCTCCGGAATCTCGCAGTTATCAACCTGTCTGATATAGGTGACCATGACATCAGACTTCTATGGGCTTCTGATGTTAACAGGAATCCAATACCAGATTCACTGTGTCTATTTTACTGTTCACTGTTCACTGTTCATTGGATCCTGTGTCTTTTCCTGAATTGAGAAATACAGTGGGAGTTGTTGAAGAGTTGTGTATTCCATTACCAAGCCAACGAACTTCGCTTACTCCCAGTATATCGATGTTGTATCGCATAAATTGGCATTCCAGTTGGAGGAATCTGACGCTATGGCTCTGGTTTGAGCTCGATCGTCAAGTAGTGTCATAACATTCTAAAAACCAATCTTTGTACAGGTACAGTAGCTAAAAGTTGTCACCGTGCGATTGTTCCTTTTTATTCGAAGCTGTGTTTTTGAATTTCCGCTGACTGTGTGTTTGTTCAGGTGAACATGGACGCCGACCATAGGAGATCATCCTATCCTGATGATGGGTATGCCATCTTGCACATTTCAGGCAATAGTCCAGGAAATATTGACAAACTTATATGTTTATCATCTTTATTACGAGTATAACATTTTTTTATTACAAAAAAAAATGGATACTAAAAACATTTTTCGTTTTTTTTTATTGAATTTAAATTTCCTCTAGACTTTGCTTGTAAAAATTCTCATATCCTTGTTTTACATTTTTTACTAGTGCTTTTTTATGAAAACATTTTTTATGGAAACCGTTTTTGTCAAAACTTTTTCCCGGGAATATCGTTTGCTTCATCAACGAATATCTTAGACATTAAATTAATCAATAAGCTGCGAAAATGTGAAAAATTTGTTGAAAATTGTGATTCATGATTCACTGACTCAATGAAATCAATTGAAAAATTGAAAAAGCATGACTAATATATAATTTTTTTTTAACGGTAAAATTAAAAAATTTCATTAGAACCCATGATAACGCATATTAAGGTTAGAAATTTATTTCAGATGCCTTAAAAAAACTGATATTGAATCAAAGGAGTTATATCTTTAATTTTATAACTTTAGCTACATGGTCTCTATAGAATCCTATGAGTGTTGCCTAAATTTCACTTTTATTTTTAAATGTTTTTTTTTTTTTATTATTATATTCTACTATGTTCTGTTCTGCATTGTTGTAATAATAATGCAATAAAAGATCAGAAGCGATCGCAACATTTGAAATTGCGTTCAATCAAAATTTTCGATCTTATGCTTCCTTTTTTTTTTATTATCTGTACATCAATAACAACAATAAATAAAGTTATTTTAAGTGGTTCGAACAGCGGATACGCTAGCCGAACGATGTTCTCACTGTTGTTGTAGAAGACGCTGATGAATGCAACATTAATAAAACAACAAACAACAGCGGAAATTCTGCTTTGCTTTGAGTTGCGCGCTACTCTCTCGCTATATTTTTTTGTATGTAGGTCAGCTTGTGAATTGCGACAAGAAAATGTTTAGCATTGGCAATATTTAATCACCCGATTTAAAAATATTTCGATCAAATATCAAAATTGATAAATTGATTAACGACAATAAAAAAAAAAGTCACGTCGACAAATACTTTGCGCAATATCTTGGCAAAATTGAAGAAATATTCAAAAGATATTCTCATATATTGAGCTGAATGTCACCTTGTCTATATGTACCTAAAATCCATCTACACGGTTTGAACGACATGAACTCGGTTTTTATTTTGGAGTGCAATTTAGTTTTTAATTTTAAATATTTACAATTACATTTGTATTTTTAATTTTTGATTGACTCTGAATGTACAGTACGGTCTAAAAATTTGCATCTCAACGTAGCTTTTCAGAACATTAGTATACTTTTAGGCATTTTTCATATTGAGTTTTGATAAACTCAGAAAGCATACTGAGTTCAGTCGAGTTCAATCCAGCAAAATTGTACTGGAAACTCTAGAGTTTATATTGAGTTCAACGACAAAACTCATTTTTGTACTGGAAACTCAAACCAAACTCTCTTGTCATCTCTAAACATGCTATAAGATAGGTGACAAGATTGTATATTGTATTTTTTTGTCAAATTAATTTTGAGCAATAAATTTGTCATTTTTGCCTATCATTTTATGAAAAATGGTTCAAATTGAAAGATCCAACATCGTTAAAGAGTACTAAGGAAAAATTCGAATTAAGAAATAAGTGTTTTAGAGAACGGTAGTACCTAAGATTTCAGGTTGTTGTGTTTCAGTTTATTAGCTCTTTCCTATTCTAATACCATGCTTAAATCATGCTTTTCTTACACATTGTAGAGCTTCGATAAGCCCAAAAGGGGGGACAAATACAATTGAAGATCATTCGAGCAGACATGCAGTGTGGAACACTCCACTGGCAGTCTGCTTATATGTTAAGAATTTGTTCCCTACTTTTACTCTCGGTGTTTTACAGCCTAGGTCGCTTTTTAAAAATCGAACTTCAAAGCAAAAAACTTCAAAGTTGAACTTTACAAAAAAAAAAAACAACTTAAGACAAATTAATAATAAACTTATAGTAATTTTTTCAATGGCTTCGGCAATTTGCCGGCCTTCCAAGTTCTTCGTTAAGACAACCAAGTTTAATTTGCAATTTAACATATATCCTTTCTATCCAAGTCTTTTTACATAATTTTACATAAGTTTTAGTGATGATTAAATCTATTTTTATACATAGCCTTTGTGTACTTTTTAACAAGAATTTTCTCAATTTTACAAACTTCAACTTTAACAATTCAAGCAATTTATTTTTGTAGAAATTATCGATGTTTTCATTTTTAAACCATGTTTAGCTTGTACAAATACTTTTGTAATTACACATTAGTTTTGCAACTCAGTATATTTTTGTCTTTCACAAAAGCTAAGTTCTTACTATGGTTTTTGCTCTCGGTGTTGAGTTTTACGCATAAAATATTTTAGTAGTCCAGTTACTCACTTAAGTCAAATGTAACAGAGCACAGTCAAATGACCCTTATTTAAAGTATCCAAAAATGGAGAATTACGTCTTAACGATTCCTAAATACTGTCAATCAGATCAGTCTCGAATGTATTTACCTTTTTTGCTCTTGTGTGAATGATTGCTCTGTATGTTTCAATAACTAAACATTTGCTTGACACTTTAGGGTAGGTCACAGAGTTTCTCAACCTAGGAGCGAATAATGTTCAAAAGCAGTGCGCATCCTTAGTGGAAATTGCTTGCATTCCTCTGCTTAAATCTACTTCGCTCAGGCGTATTTATTTTAACTGCTTTTATTTTTCAAATAAAAAAGATAAAACCTATATTTAAAGAGCTAGAGTTGACTACAACCTTATTATAACAGGTGTTGAGCAGGTGTATCTAGCATCATTTATGCTTCGATCGACTTCAACTAAATACATTTATTTTCAAATTTTAATTAATTTTATGTCATCATCTAAGTATCATTTTTAAAATACTGTCTGAAGATATATCATCATTAACAGGGAAAATGCTAACAACTTGTAATGAGCACAACAGCAACAACAATAATGCCAACAATAATAATAGCAAGAACTTCTTACAAATACACAATAAAAATTTAAAGCTTAGAAGTGGTAACACAGGCATTAAATTACAATTTGTCATAGACATTCCTTTGTATCTATGCATGAATGAATATGTGTATGTTTGTATGTACGTGTGTGTGTGTGTGTCTGAAATTATTTGTGTTTGCATGCATGCGACAATAATAGAAACAATAACAGTAGCGCTCTGTTAGTATATTCGTCACACATTCAAGGAAGAAGAAGAACGAACGTATGCATCACGTTATTTATGCTGACGCTAACGTCACCAACCTGGCAAGAAATGTTATAAAAATTTAATATTTACACCCTTTTTGAGCAGGCATTCATAAAACAAACAAGAAACGCATAACACACAATATGTTAATAAAGAAAAGTTATATTGAAGTTGAGACATCATCATCATCATCAGCATCATCATCATCGCCAACACCAACCAACACTATCATACGCATTCAAACACTTGTAACTTGGCCACACAAATATGCGGGGTTGTTGGCAGCATAATGTGGTGAGCCAAAGCAAACAAACACACACACACACACACACACACCTACACATCGACACACACTTAAGTACCAAATTCTACAAGCTGCAACAAACAACTTCGCACCTCAATGAGCTGAAGTAATCCATCCAAACAGCCATACATCCATCCAACCAACCATCCTGCAAGCCATTCAGCCAGGCAGCCGGCAGGAGGCTGTACTGGCAAATGTCATCATACATCTGGCATTGTGTAGCAAGTACATCAAACGACGTTGCGGTCTTGAATAAAAAATGAATCTCGTTGCTCCGGTTGTCGATCTTTAGCAGTGCTTAAATCTTCAAATAAAATAACATTTATTAAAAGTGCTTCAATAGCTGCAGCAACAACAGTCAGCGTGCATGTTGCTCTAGATGTTAAGATAGCAAAAAGCTGTATAATAGATGTTATCCTTATTCTACTTCTTTTTTGTGTCTTCAAGGATTGCATATTTTTGAAAAAATTTTAGAAATAATCTTGAGTTTTTGAGCTTTGAAATAAAAGTTTCTTATATGTTGTAAGGAAAATCATAAAGGAGGTGTGGCTGAAGGCATACTGCCTGATAACTTATGACCACGTCTATACCTACCCTTATCTGCCACCCTTCTTTGGGTCCCAATCCAAAAAACACAAAAACTGCAAAAGCTTTCGAAAATAGTTTATATCTCTCGCAACTGAACTCCTAGAGTGAGTAAATATATGAGTTGGTCCTAGTATTTTTTGCGCCTCAACATTTCTTCCCAAAGCACCTACCCTTTATCTGTCAGTCTTCTTTGGGTCCCCATACAAAAAACACAAAACTGCAAAAACTGTCAAAAACAGTTTATATCTCCCGCAACTGAACTCCTAGAGGGGTCAAATATATAAGCTAGCCCTATTGTTTTTTGCCCTTCAACATTTCTCCCGAGCACACCTAGCCCTTGTCTGCTGCACTTCTTTAGGATCCCATAAAAAAAAACACAATTTTACGAATTTTTTACAAGCTTTCGAAAATACTTTATATCTCCGCCAACTGAACTCCTAGAAGGGTCAAATATATGAGCTGGCCCTAATTTTTTTTGTCCTTCAACATTCCTCCCGAGCACACGTAACCCTTATATGCTACCCTTCTTTGGGATCCCATAAAAAAAAAACACAAAAACTGCAAAAGCTTTCGAAAATACTTTATATCTCCCGCAACTAAACTCCTAGGGGTCAAATATATAAACTGGGCCTATTATTTTTTGCTCTTCAACATTTCTCCCGAGCATACCTAACCCTTATATGCTACCCTTCTTTGGGATCCCAAAAAACTGCAAAACTGTCGAAAATAGTTTATTTCTCCAGCAAATGGACGTCTAGAGGAGTCAAATATATGAGTTGGTCCTATTATTTTTTGCCCTTTAACATTTCTTCTGAGCACACCTACTCCCTATCTGTCACTCTTCTTAAGGTCCCCATGCAAACAACTGTCGCAACTAGTTTATATCTCCCGTAACTGGACTCCTAGAGTAGTCAAATGTAGCATCTGGTCCTATTATTGTTTGCCACTCAATATTTCTTACAACACACCTGGCAGGTAGGGTCAGTCTTTTTTGGGTCCCTATACAAAAATAACAAAACTGCAAAAACTGTACAAAACAGTTTTTTTCTCCCGCAACTGGACTCCTAAAGTGGTCGAATGCATCAATTAGTCTCATAATTTTTTATTCCTCAACATTTCTTCCCCAACTCACAAAATTAAAAAAGTTCCGTTTATTTTCGTTCCCTAATTCCACCTATCCAGCCAAGACTCTGTGTAGCTTCGAAAATTAGATAATATACTAGTAGAAAAGAAGTATCAACAATTGAAACTTGTGTATGATGTTTTTTAGTAACATGTGATATTGAGTCTGAGACAAGTTTTATGTCTAAGCGATCCTACATAAGTTCCTAAGCGATCGTCTCCACGAACTTCCCTTTCACTAACTAGAACGTCAATTTTAAGTCGTCAATATTGTTGTGTTTTTAATTTCTTTTGATTAGATATAAGGAAATAAATGTGTGTAAATGTGGGTCAAAACGGTCTGGTCATGTCCCTGTTGGACATGATCGAACCCTAGAAATGCAAATTAGGAAATCTTTCGGCATAGACTAGATCTAGACCTAAACCACACAACTCGTCCCATTCTACTAAAGTTGAGCTCGAATTTGAAGCGTTAGAACTCAAAACAAATGTAACACTAGCATTCGACGAGAGCTGCCCTATCAAGCTTCAAAGACAAATACCTTGGTGGAACGAAGAGACTGGAAAGCTTAGCAAAAATGCTAGAAAACTCTAGAATTCTAGCCAACGACAGATCAAATCCAATATAAGCTAGCTTTAACGAAATATAACACCGAAATGAGCAGATCAAAGAGCATTATGTGAAGGGTATATTGCGAAAGGATTGACAGACTTCCTGGAGTGACTCGTCTACAAAAGCGATGTCTAAATATCAGTCAAATGACATGTGTACTTACTTACTTAGGTGACGCTTACAACCGTAAGTCGGTATTGGCCTGTTGTAAGAATTTCCACCAGCCATTTCTATTTTGCGCTTGCTGGCGCCAGTTGAAAGATCTAAGTTTCTTCAGGTTGTCCTCTACTTGGTCCTTTCAACGTTGACCGACGCTGGGTACCGAATCGAATATTTACTTCGATGAAACGTCGCCTTCCATCCGCTCAACATGACCTAGCCAGCGAAATGACATGTGTACTCTACTTAAATCTGACGGAAGCTGCACTGAGAACGTACTTCATTATGGACGTACTTGCCGAAGTGTGTATTTGAACTAGGGATGTAACGAAGCTACGACTTTGGTTCCAAAAGGATTGATTTTACACCTCCGACTCCGACTTCGACTCCCATAATTTTTAACAGGAGTCATAACGAAGAACGAAATGCAACGGCGTTTACGATTTGACGTTTCTCACACACGTGCGACGTCTCCGAAAAATTATTTGATTACTTAAAAACTCTCTGGCAGCCCTATGCTTCAACGTGTACGTTTGCTTGTTTTCGTTCTAGATACCGATATAACAATAAACAAGATTTGCGGACCTTCACAGTAACTTCTTCTTTGCAAAAGCTACGTATTGAGATCCTCGTTACAAAACAGAACTTTTTAATGAAGTGACCAAAAAAAATACTGACTCTGAATTGATGAGTTTGTTAGACAGCATAAATAATTTTGGAACAAATCAAGCAGAGGACAATGCTGATGGTTCTGCAGAAAAACGAGCAAGGTTCGAATCGCCACCAGTAGATGTATCTAACAATAATGTCCAATACATTTTATCAAACATATTGATGAGAAGCGATGATGATGATGATATAACACCGCAAGGAAGAGTCAACCTGTTGATAAATTCATCATTTGGAAGAGATTACTTAATGAGTTCAATAAAGAAAAATGTATTTCAATAAGTGACGATCCGTTGTTATGGTGGAGAATAGATACAAAATTTCGGAATTTGCACTCAGTTGTTCGTCAATATTTATCGTGTCTTCCAGGATCAGTGACCAGTAATCAACTTTTTAGTGGTTTAGGGCTTATATATGATTCTCTAAGAAATCAGTTGGACGGGAAGAAAGCTGCCAAGCTTTTGATTATTAAGTAAAATTTGTTTTTTTTTTAGAGTCACTTCATTTGATTTAAATATAACGTAAATATAGATATTTTCCTATTGTTGCCTACTTAAGTACGTGTGTTTAATATGTAGGTAATATTTTAAGAACTGATTAAAGATACTGAATATTGTACTATGTTTTTTTTTTATTTCATAAGGCTTCGATTCCGACTTCGGCTTCGATTCCGGCTCTGATGAATCATATTTAAAAACTCCGGTTCCGACTCTGGTTCCGGTAAACTCACTTCCGTAACATACCTAGTTCGAACAGAACACCATATTGGTTACTGGGACAAACTACTCAGTAACTGGTGGTCACAAAGGTTTTCCAGGCAAATTTTTCACTTTCAATAGAGTACTATGGGCTATGTTCAAATTCCGTCCATACAAATCCCCAGGACCTGATGGACTTACCCGTGCCTATTACAATCAGCGCTTATTCTTCCACTCACTCGGATTTTTAAGTTCAAACATTCATTAGGCTGCTTGCCCTACGAATAGATATAGGTAAAGATTGTATTTATATCTTTATATGAATAACAAATGTAATAGCGTTAATAATAAGTGTCTTGTTGAAGTTTTATGTAGAAATCAGTTAGTCAGAAATAAGTTAAAAAGCCTAGATTCCTTCTTCTCTGAAGTGTTTAATTTAGCAATAGATTTCAACTATTTTATTATATGTGGTGATTTAAATGTTAATATCTTAAGTAATGATAGTCTAACTCGATCATTGTTTGATAATATTTCGTCTGTGGGTCTGTCAGTTGTTAATGATGCCATACCTACCCGTTTTTCGTCTAGTGATAGTCCTTGTCGTCTTGATTATTTTATAGTGTCTGATATCTCATGTCTTGATGTTTGATCAGATATACTTTGTATCTGATCATGATCTTATATTCTGTGCACTTGACATGTCTTTATCACATTCTATAACGCCAAACGTGTCTTCGTTCTATGACTTTAAGTTCATTGATTCGGCAGCCCTTTTTCAGGATATATCTTTAACTCCCTTGAATCAGGTTTGGTTCAGTCCAACCATTGAGGAGAAGTTGGCGATATTCTCAAACTATGTCAATGTCCTTTTGCATAAACATGTTCCTATTAAAACTGTCACCATCAAAAAGATGTCCTGTCCATGGCCTATAGTCGTGTAGAGCATGCTTTAAAAAAGCAAAATAAGTTGCATAATATATGGAGAAAAAACCCTAAGCCGGATAAATGGGAAAATTTAAGGTGCACGAGGAATGCTGCTACTCTGATAATGAGGTATTATAGTATTAATATTATTATTTCCTCCCATCTAAAGTTTTTGTGGAATAACTTGAAGGAGCTTGGTATATGCAATTAGGTAGTCTCTGAATGTCATATTGATCCTGATGTTCTAAATAATTTTTTTCTTTCTACTTCCTCAAATCTTCAAAATGATCATTATGAACTTTTAAGTCCTCCTGCTGAGCAAACCTTTCAATTTACTTGTGTTAGTGAGGTTGATGCAGCAAAGGTCCATAATGAATGAAAAAAATTTATAAAAACTATTCTTGGTCATATTCTTAGCCTTTTTGCACATATTGTTAACCACTGTCACACTACTTCCTCATTTCCTGACTTCGGGAAAGTTGCAACCGTTACACCTGTGGCAAAAAAAAAACACTGCTTACGAGCCTAAGCACTTCCGGCCCATAAGCATTTTGTTGTCTCTATCTAAAGTCTGTGAAGCTTTTATGGCTGAACAAGTGTCGGTATTCCTAACGACTAATAATCTTCTCTCTCCACTTTAACCTGGATTTCGTGCTGGCCACAGCTGCTCAACAGCTACAATAAAAGTGCTGGATGATATACGGTGCTCATATGATAAGAGTTTGGTTACGTTACTATGTTTGCTCGATTTCTTCAAAGCGTTTGACTCAGTTAATCACGCACTTCTTTGTCGTAAGCTTAAACATATTTATGGATTTTGTGAAAGTGCTGTTAATTTGTTAAAAAGCTACTTAACCAACCGAACTCAAAAGGTAAAGGTTAACAATAGATTCTCACAGCATAAGTTAATTGGCAGCGAGGTCCCCCAAGGATCAGTTCTTGGCCCTCTACTATTTTCTGTTTTCATAAATGACAATTTACTAAACTGCAAGTACTCCATAATGCATGCATATATGTGCAACTTTGCTTATCTAGTAGTACTAACCTCTTGGAAGAGTTGGTGTGCAGGATGAATGAAGTCTTGCTTAGTATAAACCAATGGGCTCAGAGAAATGGTCTCCTGTAAAATGCACTTAAGACATATGTGTTACCCATTTGTAAAAATGAAATTCTATTTGAGTATATCCCTAAACTATTAATAGGTGACAAGAATAATAAGCTAGTTAGAAGTGTCTGTAACCTAGGTTTCAACATTAACTGTGTCGTTCGTAAAATTTATTATGTCTTGCGTAATCTAAGGATGTCGCCAAAAAACTAATAATTCAACTAATCCTTCCTGTGATCACATGCTCTGAACTTGTGTATAGCAAGCTGGACTCACGGTCTCGGCTTAAATTAGAAATTGCATTTAATCATGCTACCCGTAACATTTATGGATTGTGCAAAATCGATCACTTGTCTCAATTCAGGCATTGTTTGCTTGGTTGTGATATTATTAGTTACCTAAATGCCAGACATTGCATTCTTCTGCTGATAGAACTAAAAATACCCCCTGCTTGTATGAAAAATTACAATTTCGTCACTCGCGCAGAAGTATGTGTTTACTGTGCAGAATTTTAACTTCCTAAATTCTACAAGATTATTTTTTTATTAATGCTATCAGGTTATGGAATGCGTTGCCAACTAACTTAAAATCAATTGTTGGAAATGAACGTTTAAAGACTGCCATAATTTAGAATTTCTCACCGAACCTGATGTAAATTTTTAGTTTATTTGCTTTCCAATAACTATTTTCTCTACTTCTTCCTTAATCATGTCCTCTAATTTTTGCAACTAACTCCGTCTTTCAAATCTAATTCTCCATAAATTTTATGATATGATAATTTAAACATGTAATATTTTACATGTAATAAAAGTCATTTTTACATTTAATATTATTTTATACTTAATTTTGAGTTGCAGTGTTAAATTTTAAATTATATAATTTTTTTATTGTTACACCTTTGTTTTTTAATTGTCTATTGTTTTTACTTATGTTAATTTAAATTATTAGTTTTAACTTATATTAAATGTCTATTTCAATTTCAATTTATTAAGTTATAAAGTTCACATGCAAGACAGAATCTTTTAAATGCAGTAAGAAGAACATAATAACAACATGTTATATTATTTCCCACTTATTTCAGAGTTACAATTTTAAATCTCAAATTATATAACTTCTTTATTACTAAACCTTTTTACTTGAAAAGAACATAGTTCTTACTGTACTAGTTTCAATTATCAATAAATATCAATATCAAAGGTGCGGCGAATTTCGTTTCTCGTTACATTGCTTTTACTCCCTATCAAATTCGCTTTGTTGTTGCATATGGGCATTTCCGTCGAAAGGTCCACCCTCTGCACAAAATTTGAAGTTATTAAAAATGTATTATTTTGTGTTATTATCTTAGAAAAACCTTTAAATTTTAATAATTTAAGCAATTTATGCATAAATTCATATACCATTATGATCAAATCGTCTGCATTGTTTCACAAATGCTGTTTTGTTTTTAGTAAGTGTTTAGTAAATGTTTAGTACACATTTTTCTTGTAGTCAAAATTAAATTGAGACAGGGAGAGAATAATATATTTAATTTAATTTCTTAATTATGTAATTACTTAATTACCCAATTATTTAATTATTCAATTAAATCGTAATGGACAAAATATCTTGTTCAAAATATCACGTATCGTAGATTATGATTTAAAAAAAAAAGTACAGAAGATATTTGAATCAAACAAAATACATTAAAAAGTAACATTATTCCATAAGATAATTGCAAAAAAAAAAAGTGTGATAGATTTCGCGGAATTCGGATTTTCTATATATGGACACGAAAACTAATTAAATTTTGGTCACGTTCAAATTGCTTCTATTTTGCGTTTTTTTTTTTTAACCAGTACTATACCTACTATAAACTTTTGCACTAAGTAAAGTGCTACCTAAAAGCTTAAATGTAAACTAAAAAAGAAACGCTTTTCATATGTTTTCCTTAGCCATTTTTCACTTTATGTGTGATTTACGTCACGTTCGACATATGAAGATAAAGCCCATATACAGCTAAAGAAAGTTCACCGATCACCAGCCAGTTTTAAAACTTACCTCAAAACATTTTCAACACCATTTTTGTTTTTTGTTAGTTAGAACAGATGTTCCTTTGGTTTTGTTTTCTAAATAGGTCATTAACCTCAAACGATTAACCCTTTACAACGTTCTAATTATCAAAGTATTTGCGAACAACAACTTTTTAAAGAATTTCTAATAAATGTTTGCCTTGACTAGTAATGAATGACTAATGAAATGACTTCATGAAATGACTTTATTATTAAAAAAAAAGTAAACAACACAAATTGGTTTTACTCGCGCTTTTATTGCTGCGTAGAAAAGAAACGCAATATTTGCGTTTTCTTTTTTTATCTTTCTGCTCTGTCGATGGTCGTGACTCTTTCCACTTCCGCCTGCTGGTTTGACATTTTTTTAATGCTTTATTTCTTTTATTGACATGTTGTTATTAAATTCAAATTATTTTTTATATCCTTTGTTACCTGCGTACTATAAAAAAGATTTCGCAACAAGAGACATTCTATTGTAAATAGCAGGGTGTAGATTTTAAATAATTTTTTTTATGTTTTTCAAATGCAATTTTATGAGCAGGCATAATTGTTTTTGTATATAAATCTGTTTGCTTCCTTTTATTTTTGGCATATTAAAGGTTTTATAAAATTTAATTTGTATAGGGCTTGCTTCACGCTGTGATGTTAGAGCCACTACACAAGCGTTAACTCAGAGTAAAAATAATCTTAAACAAAAGAGGCAAGGATGATTCTTCAAATGCGCAAAGTAGCTGTAGTCTTATTTAAAATATCTAAACCATACTCGGTGAAAGTCACTTCATAGCTTGATTTGCACTATTAAAGCATAAATCTTTTAAAAAAAAAACTTTTCTACAAAAAAACACACATATTTTTTTTCATACTATATAATATATTTTTCCAAGTTTCCGCTACAGGCCTAAAGGAGTCCTGTGTTCTTTTTATGGTAATATTTGACAGTTTTTTGGTTTCATAAAATAACAAACAACAACTATTATATTTTGGGTATTTTTCAACAAGTCACGTACGATAGCAGCACTTTACTTGTTTGTTTAATTTTTGCACTTCTGATATCAAAGGGTTCACTAGCTCACAATCCTGCCGGAGCGAGCTGTCCTGCAGTAGTCACTCAGCTTTTGTCTACAGAGTTGAAAATGCAAAAAAGGGTATAAGTTTTGTTACTCTTAGCAAAAGGAAATTTAAGAGCGATCATAAAATCAATAACAAATTGCTACAGGGCAACATAAGAAAAAAAAAAAACAAATTATAATAATAGAAAAAAATTTGTCTAAAATATGCGTTAACAAATGAACCCTGCTGGGTGGTATGTCTAAGCTTGTTCTGGAATTTTATGGTTTCATAAAGTGGCAGGAATCAAGCAGAACTTTCGCATAAATGTTTTTGACAGAGTTATGTGGTTTATTTTGGGTTAAAATTGTATGAATTCATTAAGAGGCTTATAAGATTTGTTAAAAACAGTAGAAAGTTACTAAAGCGGTAGTAAAAGTTTTATGAAGAGTCAGAGTTTTACTTATGTTTTCGTATTGAAATTGTTTTTTTTGTTTTGTTATATTCGCTAAACTGACTTCAAAACTGACTTCAAAAAGGAGGAGGTTCTCAAGTTCGTCGGTTTCTGTTTTTTTTTTTAATGTATGCACATCGATAACTCCTAAACCATATGCCTTATTTCCATAATTTTTTGTGAACAGATAGATATCATAAACACGTAGGTGCCCATCAAAAAGTGGGTGATGTTCGTGAAAGGGGCGTGGCAATACTAGGAAAACTCTGTATCTCGAATAATATTGACGCTAGGGTACTGCAATTTAGTGTAGGGGTAGGCACAATTTTTACAAATTAGAGCCAAGAAAATGAGCGTTATTTGACAAATGTGCGTGGCAATATTAGAAAAACAGTGTATCTTGAATAATTTTGAGACTAGAGTGCTGAAATTTAAAACAGGGGTAGGTAATAGTACAGAACTATTAAAAATTACGGTCAATAAAATAGGCGTTATTCTGTTCTACTTAATATTGAATCAACAGCTGGGTAACAAAGCCTTTTTGGATTGATGGATAGTGTACTGAACTCTTAATCGGAGGGTACGGGTTCGATCCCCACGGCAGGTGAAGAAATGATTTTTAATAATTTGATATACAATTTTTTTGTTGTGATGAACGCAAGCAAAAAAGAAACATCAATTTTAATAGGTATAAAAAAACAGTGTCGGAATAACGAAATATTATAACGAAACTGTACTGGTGTGAATATTAACGTGTATTTTTTTATTTAATTTGTGTTATTTTAAATTTTTTAATTTATGAGTTATTTTATTAAAAAGAAAAAACTATTAAGCTATCAAATCTATGTAACTACGAAAAAGCTTCGCTTCTCTAGTGTGTTCAACGATGCATCAGGGGTTTTTTTTTTATATTTTTCGGCACATCTGTAGTACAGTATCTTTCGAATAATATTAGTTGCATTCCCATATTTTCATTATAAATATTAAAAGTGTACGACAATATTTGATGTTTGTGTATTAATATATAGGATATATATAAAAATCTAATGGTGTCCGTATGTTACTCTAACACTTCTGAACCTTTTCAATGGTGTTGTTCAAATTGGGTGTGTTTGGCCACTCATGACACGGATTTTTAAACTTATTTGTACAACATAGGATAAGCGGGTTTCAAGATATTGCAAAAATAGTGGATCCCCTTTACGATTTCTTATATAAAATCGCTAAAAATTAGTTTTTCGTGTAAATAAAAGCAACTCATTGCAACTCAGAATGGAGTTACCTTTTGGTGATGTCTTTCTTATACAAAACTTGCTCAGGCATTGGACAAGGGGGTGTGGCTCAATCCATAAAAGCCAAATTTTTGATATCGAATAGCTTCGGAAGTAAAAATCACAGAACATTGAAACACAGAATGGAGTTAATATTTGGTGATGTCCTGCTACCGCGAAACTATGACGGCATTAGACAATGAGCGTGGTATCAAACAAAGAGTCAAATAAAGTTTAGAATATATTTATTATTTTGCAATATAGTTCCCGGGTGTAGCAACCTCACCGGGTATAAGCTAGTACTAGCATAAATATATATATTTTATGTACAAAATTAATTTCGAATAAATTTTTATTAATTTAAACTTAATATTTGCGTATTGTGCAAATGTTTCCTTTTCAATATTTTCATATGAATAACGGTCACTTTTTTATTTTTAAACAGGTTGAGAAGAAACACAGGAGAAAAATAACAGAAAAAATACTCTTATTTTAATTGTTATTTTATTCTTTATCCTGGCTTGTTAGCATTATATAATTATTATTGTTGCGGATTGTTGAACAATAATGTACCCTCCATGCCACCAGCCCACCCACTCAGCATGCAACAATAGAAAAACAACAAAAATAAAAAAGAATGCCGCGATATGGTGCACATTTGCAGCTCGCACCAAGTCAAGAAGCTAGCCTTAGGCGGCTTGTACAGACAATTTAAGTAGCAGTTAAATAAATGCATATACTGTACACCAAAAAAAAAAATTGATCAAAGTCAAGATTTTCATATAATTTGTATACCCCAACGCGTACTGCGTAAGGGTGTATATTAACTTTGTCATTCCGTTTGTAACGCCAATAAGGAGGCGTGGCAGGTAAAATAAAGTATATACATATATTTTCGATCAGCTTCACCACTTGAGTCGATTCCCGTGTGTCCGTGGATACGATTACTGCCGTAATTTTAAAGTTATTCCGATGAAGTTCAAAATATAAGCTTCTTGCTAAAAAATTAAGATTGAGTTAAAAAATTAGCGACATCGGATGAAAACCACGCCTACCTCCCATACAGAGTGACTTTATTTTTGCAGTAAAATTTCTTAAAAATTTACAAAAATTAAAGAAATGCCTTCAAATTTTGCACGTAAGCTTTGATCTTCAATATAAATCCTGAAACCATGAAATTTGGGAAAATCAGATGAAAATCATGCCTTCCTCCTATACAAAGTGGCTATATATAACCGTGAAATCTCTTCAAAATCTGCTCAAATTAAAGAAAGGTTTTAAAATGTCCGTCACTATGATATTTGACAAAATCGGATGAAAACCACGCCTACCTCCCACACTAAGGGACATCATCAAAATAGGAAAACTTTCTAAAATATATGAAACTGAATAGCAACGTGTCTGTCGTGGCTAAAGACTTCGAATACACTTTAATAGAGCCGGGGGGGAGGAAGGGGAAATGGTATTTTAGCTTCGGTACCCTGCCGGAGCTCCTTACTAGTTTTATATCATTTTGCTAATAAAAAGATTGTAGGTACTAACAACATATTACCGATTAATGATCTGAAAAATTAATGTAATGACATGAAAAAATCTTAATATAAGCTTATAGTCATTGCAAATTGATATGACACCTTTTAGGTTTTGTTTTGTTATATGAAAAAATGTGACAATGATGACTCATCAAGCTCAAATTGATGACCGTTTTTATTTTCTTTTTCAGTGTAGACACTTTAGCTTATCCCAAACAGTGATTTACAGTGAGGAGCACCAAATGAGTACATGATTGAACATGCTTGCATTTCTAAGTGCTTAATTGAGCAAATCGTGCACTTTTTTAATTTATTTTTACTAAAACGATATATAATACAAAACAAAAATAAACAAATTTAGAGACTAAAGACGCGGCTTATAAAACAAAAACATCTCGAATGTGCTCAATTTTACTTCTTTTGACTACGGCATAAACCGTTCATATTTTTAATATTTTTTTTCACTGCCCATTGGTTTTTAAAACATTTTTTATACATTTTAAATATTTTCAAATAATTGTTAAAAATGCACCTAAAAATATCCAAAATATGCCAATAAAATCGTAAATAAGTTCTTTAGAACTTATACTGCAAACCTTCATTCAAAATATGAACCAATTCATGAACACTATCATGCAAGAAATGATGAGAAATCAGTGCTTACTTCTTCAAGCAATATTAGCAAAATTATGAATAGCCTAAAAATATGTCATAAGAACAATGGTATAAGCCAACATAAACTACAACTTTGCGAATTTCTTCAAGATAACCAAATCGATGTTATGCATATCTCCGAGACTCATTCAATATAATTAAAAATTTCTCAATGCAAGCTTACACATTTTACGATACGAAGCACCCGACGGAAAAGCCCGCAGCGGAACAGGAATCCTAGTTAAATATACAATCAAACATCATGTAATGGAAGAATGTTGCAAAGAGTATCTCCACTCAATTACAATCTGCATACAGGAAAGTGAAGCAGCCTTTAATGCCCCAGCATTCTTTTGCCCACCGAGATTTAATATCACAGAGACGCGGCTCTAGAGCCTAAACTTGTAGATGCATGTGATTAGAACGCAAAGCACTCATTTTGGGGAACCCGCCTTATATATCCCAAACGAAGAACACTCTCGTCAGCCATAGCACAGGTTAAC
Source organism: Coremacera marginata (assembly GCA_914767935.1). Taxonomy (NCBI): domain Eukaryota; kingdom Metazoa; phylum Arthropoda; class Insecta; order Diptera; family Sciomyzidae; genus Coremacera; species Coremacera marginata. The sequence goes on from OU612048.1 coordinate 2,786,730, forward strand.
TTAGACGTTATATCCACTGGGCACCTCACTTACTGGGCCATTGACCCTCGTAAAATACCAGCCTTAATTGATTTTGGTATTACAAAAAATATCAGAAGACACCAAATCTCAGTTGAATCTTCATTCCATCTGTCATTAGACCATTCAGCCTCAATAATTACTCTTGACAAAAATTTGACAAATCAGTCATAAGTTCGCATATCATTCTCAATATATCCATAAAAAGCGAACAATATATTGACTCCGCCTTACTGAACTTGACACAAGTATTGCAGCAAGCTGCGATAATTGCAACACCCGCAAGCAAAACCAAAGCTCATACAGCAACAGATGCCATCATCTTAAAAAACAGCAAGCCGAACTCACTCAAAAGCTTCAAAAACATCTCCAAGACTATGCTGAGAATGATCTCCAGCAGTTTCTCCAAAATCTAGGGGCCACAAAGGCATCGGATTACTCGTTGTGGAAGGCTACTAGAAAGCTAAAAAACTACATCAGCATAGACGCTCCCATTCGGTGTTCAAACGGAAAATGGAGCCGTAGCGAGTCAGTTGAATTCTCACTAACAACCAGAGATTTGTACAACGCTGTTGCAGGTATAAATGTAAAAAAATCACCTGGTATTCATAAAATTAATGGGAAAATCATCAATGAACTACCGAACATTGCTAAAAACTCTTACTATACATCATGAACGCAACCCTAAATACTAAATATTTCCCAAGAAAATGGAAATATCTCAAATAACTATGGTACCAAAGCCCGGTAAAGATGCAACACTTGTTGCCTCTTACAGACCAATAAGTGTGCTACCCTTACTTACCAAGCTATTTGAATAATATCAAACAGCTTTGGCCCATTCCAAGCTCTAAACATGTCATACAAGCCCACCAATTTGGTTTTAGAGAAGATTCTTGGATGTTGCTCAGGCATTTCACATGGTATGGCATGAAGGCTTCTTGTATAAAATCAATGAAATTTTTCCAGATATAGTTATATATCAATACAATAGTTATCCCCTCTAACAGAATGTTTATTGAACATCACAAGAGCTTCAACTCTAGAAACTAACCAATCTGTGCTGTTGTTCCACAAGAAAGTGTTCTTGGCCCAGTTCTTTATTTGATTTCTAGTTGCGTTTCTACTTCTGTTTGCAAACGATACAGTTATTCTGAGCCTAACCCAAGACAAGCTACAATAAATCTTCAAAAACACCTTAAAAACGTGGAAAAATTGCTAGCAAAATGGAAAACTAGAGTAAAAAAGACTAAAAGCTTCCACATCACATTCACTTTGAGAAGAGAAACGTGCTCTACTGTTATACTAAATAATCACCCTATCCCACTAAAAGATGAAGTCAACTATCTTGTTATGATTCTTGACAGCAGCAAAAAGAACCCAACGCAATATTAAATCTTCCAAACTTCAATGGCTATTAAGTACAAGTGCGAAGCTCAGTGTAGAAAACAAGATTTTGGTATACAAATCAATAATTAAACCTGTATGGACATACGGCAGTCAACTATAGGGAACCGAGTTGCCATCGCATATAGAAAAACTTCAAAGAATGAAATATATAATATGCTAAGAAACATAATGGGCTCTCCTTGGTTTATCCGAAATTCTAATATACCCACAGACCTCAAGGTTTCTAATGTTGAAGAAGAAATAAATACAACAGTTCTGTTTGAAATATACCCTCAAACTGAGAACCCACCCAAATACTCTAGCAAGGAATTTATTATAACGGCGATACCAAAAATGGCTCAAAAGTAGAGATACCATAGATATCGAAATATGCTGAATCTACTTTGATAAACTCAGGCGAACTTAAACATAATAATACAAAAAAACATTATAATCCATGCAATGCCATGGCAGATGTCAAACTAGTTCTTAAGATATGTAAGCTTATTGTTTGCTTAAAAAAAAGAAAGCTTCAATATAACCGAAAAAAACCGCTAAAAAAAATTATTTTTGCATGATTTTGTTTCCAGGTTCTCTGAGAAGATGTGGTACAACCCCAATCTCCTTTTTACGATTTATCAGAAAATTTAAATTGGATTAAGATCAGCCGTTTCCACTGACCACTGCATCAATCTACAATTTGGCCAGTTAGCCATTTTTTTTGGAATTTTTAATGCGTATTTCGGGTCGTCATCCAGCTGAAATATGAATTTCCTTTCAGGTTAAGCATTCATCTAAACAAAATTGAGTAGACGTATCTGAAAAATGTTCAGATACCATTGATTATACCATTTCATTATACCATTGATTTTTTTTTAATGGTTCATTATACCACTTTCTCGACCATATTTGACTGTTTGCTTAACTGATGTCTTTGAACGAAATCTCCAAGTCGGCGTACAAAAAATATATGAAAATGTGTGCTTCCCTCTGCATTTATTGTTTGTATTATGTTTGCTCTTTATTTTTTTAGCTGTATATAAGAGTGGATCGGTCTCCATACAAAAAAAAAAGTATGAAAAGTGAACCCCTTTTTTTTAATGACGCCCTCAAGACAACTCTAAAAACAAAAAAAAATTTTTTTGGACCCCTTTAAAAACCGCTAAAATGGTATTTTTTCCAAAACTTATGCATTTTATGTCCGATTTTAGAAAATGATATACCGTTAAAAAAGTCTTAGTTAGTACAATATTTTCCTTTAAAAGCTTTTGGACTTGTGATTTACCTCGATTTACCCCCCTCCTGAACCAATTTTTTTTATCATAAAATTAAACTTCTTAAAAATTTGTTCATATCTTGTCCAAAAAGTACTTTATTTGGCCTTGAAACAAAAATGTTGTATCAGTCCCAAATTGTAGTATAAAACTTTCTTTATAAAATTTCTTAAAACTAAAGGTTTTGAATTGTTGTTTTTTTAATTCATACATAATGAGTAGAATAAAAGTCAGAGAATGAACCCAATGAGGTATGTTTTGGAACTAGAATTTGGAACTGCTACAACATTTTTGGTTCAAGGCCAAAGAAAGTACTTTTTGGACAAGATGTGAATAAATTTTAAAGTTTAATTTTTTTTTTTTAATTTTTAAAACGAGGTAACAGAACTTTCCAATTGAATATAACTTCAGAAGTCCAAAAGCTCTGAAAGCAAAACACTAGCTGAGACGTTTTCAACGGTATATCATTTTCTAAAATCGGACATTACATGCATAAGTTATAGAAAAAAAATCATTTTGGCGGTTTTTCCAGGGGTACAAAAACAAATTTTTATTTTGAGTTGCCTCGAGGTCATCTTTCAAAGAAGGGCTGCTCTTTTCAAAATTTTTTTTTCGACCCACTCTACTGTATATTCTTTATATTTTGTTTGACTTTTTCTGTGTGTATCTTTTTGTTAACTTTGTATCTCTGCCTATAAAATGGCCCGTATTCAATATATGCCTTTTCTTAATTGAAGTTCTTTTCGCTGATTTACTGTAAGTGACTCCTAAGTCAACCCTTACTTGGCTGCCACACTCGTCACAATTAAATAGCACAGAACAACAACTGTAAAAAATTAATACAATGGAATTTTTTTGTTTAATTTTTTTTTATTATAAATATTTTTTTTTTGTCTCTTTTCTGTATTTTTTTTTTTTTGCATGCTTCACATCATGAAATGGCTATTGTGCGCAGCGCTTGCTCGCGTGTCAATACTGAAAGTTAATTGTTGTTTAATTGCATTCAATCTTGTCACCCTACAAGCGGCAGACACAAGCTCAACTGCGGCGACTGGCTAAAAAGATTGCCAGATGCCCAAGGCAACTTTATTTATATACTAGTTCGCAACAAAATACGAACGTATTATATATACGTCATAATAGTCGCTGTAACTTTTGTAGCGCTGCCACAGCATGCGGTAAGTGTGCCCTTAAAAATCCACCCCGCCTTTTTTTTTTAGCAAAACTCACAGTTATTCGCTGTCGTAGTTGAGTTCATTTGAATTTTACGCTTCGGTTGGTGTGAATGTGGATTTGATTCGTTTATTGTTTGTTTTGCTTTGTTAAGATTTCAAAATTTATTCAATTTATATTTTAATTGCGAAATATGGTAACAAACATGCGCACATATATAGATACACACTCGCACACACACATACATACTTGTATTTGTACGAGTATACATTTAAATAGAATTATACAGGCAAAAGTAAAAAAAAAAAACAAAAATTAAAAATATAATGATATGTTTCAATATTTTATCATTAATCATGTGTATATTTAAACAGAAAAATATTAAATAGGACAGACAGCAAATAATTAATAGAAAATATTTATTATAAACTAAACTAGCTGATGTACCCAACTTTGCACGGCTCGTAAAATTAAATTCAAGACTTTTGCTTTGTACTGCTTGCAAAGGTAAGATATGTATACAAGAGTTTTAAGAATAAAGTTTTATAATTTCTTAAAAAATTATGAGAGGATCTATATTAATGAAACTTATTATCTGCTTGCTTGTTTGATTGGTATATAAATCTGGTTTAATATTGGCATAAATCTAACTTTTTTTTAGTTAGAATGGGTCCAAATAAGAAGGAAAAGTTCTGTACGTCCGTCCATCTGTCCGTTTATCCATCTGTCGACATAATTACAGTCGTAATTTTGAAGCTATCGTCATGAAATACAATATTAAAGCTTGAATCTGAAAACTTTAGATCAAGTTGGAAAACGGCTCAAATCGGATGAAAACCACACCTACCTCCCCTACAAAGTAACTTTATTTAAACGACAAAATCTCCCTAAATTCCACAAAGCTTAATATATGGACTTGAAATTTTGTATAAGAGCTTTGATATTTTATATCTATCCTGAGCACGAAATTCAACCAAATCGAATGAAAATCATGCCTACCTTTCAAACAAAGTGACGTCATCAAAACGGTAAAGTCTCTTGAATTTTGGCAATGAGCTTTGATATTAAATGTGCACTCTGAGTATGAAATTCAAGCAAATTGAAATAAAACACCACACGTATATCCCATACAAAGTTATTTTATAAAAACGTTAAAATCTGCTTAAATTTTACAAAAATTAATATAATGACTTGAAATTCCTTATACATGCATGTATTTCAATTTTTAATATGTACTCCGAGTTTGAAATTTGGCACAATCTAATGAAGCTTTCACCTCCCATACAAAATGACTTCATCTAAATAGCAAAACCTTCGAAAATTCCCCAAAAATTAATTCATTGCATTAATATAAATAACTTTAATTACTAAAATGTGTTCCGAATTCGAAATTTGGCGTAGTTGTTAGAAATCCACACCTGTCGTCCATACAAAGTGACGTCATTATTACAATAAAACCTTCAAAACTTCGGCCCAGTCGCAAATCATTCCTTTCTAGTTTTTTTTAACAAAATTCATTAAAATATTACATAGTGATCAATTTATTTGAAATATTATTACATAGAAAAATTGTAACTATTTCCAAAATTTATTTAATAAAACTGATTCGCGCATTAAAGCGCAACTTTTTATCGTGGAATACGGAAGCCCACATATTCTAGTTTAATACAAAATTTCTACTTGATGATTCTGGCTCCAATTAAAAACTCCACATACATTTGGAAAATATCGTACATTTTGACATATTTAATAAAAAATTTTTTAAATATTTCTACACAATTATTGTTAATTTCTTTTTTTTTTTAATAACGCCTGTATACCTGAAATTAATGTTTCCATAATAATAAGATTCCTTTTGACGCATGAAAAAAAAAATAAGCTTTAAATTATGCTGAATTTCAATTTTTCCAACTGTTCGCGAAAAAAATTGAAAATTTCTCAACTTTTAGGCTATGCAGCAGAAAAACTAAACAATATATGGCATTGGAATTTTCAGCAGCGTTGTAGAATTTTGTGTTCTTTAATCGAGTAGTAAGCATTTAAAAACAAAAAACTATTTTTCAATTAATCTCCGCTTTTTCGATTTTAACCCTCTGTGCGTCGACAAAATTTTGTCTATGATCTTACGATGAATGGAATACATATAATTTTTGTTAAATGATCACAAAAACTATTTTAACAAAAAATTTAGTTCCAAACAGCTTTCCTCCAAACTTCCCGGCCCCCCCTCCTTTAAAAATCTTAATTTTTATTATAATTTTAATGTTTGATAATTTTGGAAAAAATGTTTTAATTCTACGAGCAATATTTCGCTACGTCCGCCGCTGCTTCGTCCGGACCCACTGTCCACACTTCGTATTGTGTTTGCTTTGTTTTTTCTCATGGCTAGAAAATTGTTGACTGATCATTGCATATCATCATTATTCAATACATTCATTGATTTTATTATATTCTCCAATTATTTGCACATTAACATTCCGCAACATGTTTTTGCGCAATTCTATTCTTTTATTGCTATTATGTATTTTTTGTGGGTTACTTTTTTTTTTTGTTACATTATACGTTTCACAGCGGGTCGAATTTATTGTCAGCCCCCTAAGTCCAATACGCCCAATCATCCACCTAAGGCAACTTTCGCCGCCCCCAGCTAAGTAAAAGCACAAGAATTGGAATTGCCAAGCTATCGAGCCGCCCAACCACTCACTCACCCACATAATACGATGTCGTCGTTGCGTCACTGTGTCAAAAAGTGATTCCCAAATGGCATACGGATCACACAATATGGCAGCTCATGATGTTGGGAACTCATATTGTTCCCAAAGGTAAAAACTGATACGCGGTGGCATGATGATGACAACGGCGAAGACAGCACAGGACGCTGTGTCATGCGGCACATTAACAACAACCCACAATAACAACAGCAACAACAGCGAAAAAAAGATTAATATCTGGCAGGCATTGTCATCAGCGCCAACGTGCCAGCGCTACGCTGCCAAACATTCTAATGAGAATCGAAGTGTTTCCTTTCATCTGAGATTTTCAGAGCCTGACGCTTTGTGAGCGACAAACGAACGAACGCTCAACCTTGTTTCAAGTTTTGTCAAGGATTCTTTGAAACAATTTTTTACTTGTTGTTGTTGCTATTTTTTTTTCGGCCGATAAGCTGATTTCGTGGATAAAATAAACAAAATAATGCAAAAAAAAAGGGAAAAAGATAACAAAACCCAAAGATGTGAAAACAAGCAGGCAGACAATGTAACAGCGTAATCACAGCTAGAAATAACTAAATGCAAGCTTTTTGTGTTGCGCGGGGAACACATAATAATTGAATTTTAAAACCTCAAATCATTGTGTCATATTTTAAATCTGAATTTCGTTATACATTGCCGAATCCGAAAATGTTTAATGAAAGTTCTTCGCAACATATTAAGGCCAAAAAATGTTAAAATGGAGTTGTAATTAAGCCTTTAATAATTAAACTATGTACTTCTCAAAAATAAAAAAAAATTATAATGCGAAAACCGAATGGTTGAACATTTAGTTGTTGTAATTCTCGAACTTAGAAAATTTCATCAATATTTCATTAAAAATTGAATCAATAGTTACATTGGCTCAATAACATAAAAAACATAACATAACATAACATAACATAACATAACATAACATAACATAACATAACATTACATAACATAACATAACATAACATAACATAACATAACATAACATAAAAACATAACATAACATAACATAACATAACATAACATAACATAACATAACATAACATAACATAACATAACATAACATAACATAACATAACATAACATAACATAACATAACATAACATAACATAACATAACATAACATAACATAACATAACATAACATAACATAACATAACATAACATAACATAACATAACATAACATAAAATAACATAACATAACATAACATAACATAACATAACATAACATAACATAACATAACCTAACATAACATAACATAACATAACATAACATAACATAACATAGCATAACATATCATAAAATAACATTACTTAACATTACTTAACATTACTTAACATAACATAACATAACATAACATAACATAATATAACATAACATAACATAACATAACATAACATAACATAACATAACATAACATAACATAACATAACATAACATAACATAACATAACATAACATAACATAACATAACATAACATAACATAACATAACATAACATAACATAACATAACATAACATAACATAACATAACATAACATAACATAACATAACATAACATAACATAACATAACATAACATAACATAACATAACATAACATAACATAACATAACATAACATAACATAACATAACATAACATAACATAACATAACAGAATAGAACATAACATAACATAACATAACATAACATAACATAACTTAACATAACATAACATAACATAACATAACATAACATACATAACATAACATAACATAACATAACATACATAACGTACATAACATAACATAACATAGCATAACATAACATACCGTAACATAACATAACATAACATAACATAACATAACATAACATAACATAACATAACATAACATAACATAACATAACATAACATAACATAACATAACATAACATAACATAACATAACATAACATAACATAACATAACATAACATAACATAACATAACATAACATAACATAACATAACATAACATAACATAACATAACATAACACAACATAACATAACATAACATAACATAACATAACATAACATAACATAACATAACATAACATAACATAACATAACATAACATAACATAGCATATCATAAAATAACATTACTTAACATAACATAACATAACATAACATAACATAACATAACATAACATAAATAACATAACATAACATAATATAACATAACATAACATAACATAACATAACATAACATAACATAACATAACATAACATAACATAACATAACATACATAACGTACATAACATAACATAACATAACATAACATAACATAACATAACATAACATAACATAACATAACATAACATAACATAACATAGCATAACATAACATAACATAACATAACATAACATAACATAACATAACATAACATAACATAACATAACATAACATAACATAACATAACATAACATAACATAACATAACATAACATAACATAACATAGCGTAACATAACATAACATAACGTAACATAACATAACATAACATAACATACATAACATAACATAACATAACATAACATAACATAACATAACATAACATAACATAACATAACATAACATAACATAACATAACATAACATAACATAACATAACATAACATAACATAACATAACATAACATAACATAACATAACATAACATAACATAACATAACATAACATAACATAACATAACATAACATAACATAACATAACATAACATAACATAACATAACATAACATAACATAACATAACATAACATAACATAACATAACATAACATAACATAACATAACATAACATAACATAACATAACATAACATAACATAACATAACATAACATAACATAACATAACCTAACATAACATAACATAACATAACATAACATAACATAACATAACTTAACATAACATAGCATAACATAACATAGCATAACATATCATAAAATTACATTACTTAACATTACTTAACATAACATAACATAACATAACATAACATAACATAACATAACATAACATAACATAACATAACATAACATAACATAACATAACATAACATAACAGAATATAACATAACAAAAATAAATAATATATGACCCTCGATGACGAGAGTGACGATGCTCTTGGGGTGGAACAGTGAGCGTCTTGATAATGCTTTGGAAATATTGAGGATATTCTTTTGATCTAGAAATATATATTTTCAACTACAAGAGATAAAAAAAAACCTTCATGCAAAAATTTAATGATGAAATATTTTTAATAAAGATATATACAAATTATTAAAATTTGTCAATTTGTCAAACAAGATATAGTCAAATTATCGGAAAAAGAACGGGTTTTCAAAATGTTTGCATATAACTCCACAGCTGGAGCTGAAGGCGAACAACGACACCATTGACACCATTTCTGAAATCTGCATCTAAAATTAACTTAGAATTCATTGTCGTACACAACTTTTTCGCTGTTCCTCTGTATACCTAATTAACAACTTTTTCGCTGTTCCTCTGTGTACCTCATTAATCAACAACTCTGTTTAATATGTTTGGTTCATGTGTTCGAATCGCAGTGCATTAACTAGTTAGAAATGGGGCTTCGGCATGGTACCGATGCTAAAATACCCCCTCGCAGCCGTATTGAAATTCATACCAAGGGTGTAAAATAATTTCGCTTAATATTAAAGTAACACGGCCCCCGTTCAATTCCGCCCAAATTTCTTGACTACTGACTGCTCATTATTCTAAAGAATATGGGAAATTTGGAAGAAGTCGGACAAAGGCAAAAGAAGGAGTTCGATTTAAATTAAAGTGGCATTCTTTTTACAATAATCACTGCTGATTATTCCAAAGAATATATTTGCGAAATTTGGTTGAAGTTACAAAAACGGTGTAGAAGGAGTTTGATTAGAATAAAATTGACTTGCCCCTTGTCCAATTCCACCCACTTTTGTATGCCTAAGACTTCTCATTATACTAAGGAATATATAAGCGGAATTTGATGAAAATCGGAGAAACGGTGTCAATGAAAATTTATTAAAAATAAGGTGCCACTCACCTCACTAGTACGGCCACTTTTATGAAGTACAGACTGATTCTTATGCCATATAATATGTGAGCAAAATTTGGTTTAAGTCGGACAAACAGTGTAGAGGGAATTCGATTATAATTAAATTGACACGCCCCTTTTCCAATCCCACCCACTTTTGTAGCCTTAATACTTCGCATTGTACTAAAAAATATATGTAAGAAATTTGGTTGAAATCGGACAAACGATGTAGATAGAGCTAGTCGAAAAATAAAGTGCCACACCCTCTGTATATTACCGCCCAATTTTATAAACTAAGGATTGCTCAAATTACCAAGGATTATGTGTGAAAAATTTGTTTGAAGTCAGACACACGGTGTAATAGAAGTTCGATCAAAAGTAAAATGACACACCAACTTTTCTAATGTTAAGACTCCATATTATACCGAAGAATATATGTATGGGTTGGATAAACGATGTGGCGCAATTTGGGTACATACAGACCCGATGTCATTCAGTTTTATAACTTTTTCGAAAGTTTTTCTATATTGATGACGTCGTTTTGTATGGGAGAATGACACAGCGTCCAAATATCATAGAAATATTTCATGTTATATATCAAAGTTTATGTGCAAAATTTCAAGATATTAAATCATTTTCATTTTTGTGATTTTAGAATAAAGTCACTTTGTATGAGAAGTAAACGTGATTTTGATCCGATTTTGCCAAATAGCATAGAGATGGTTTATATTATGGTATATCAAAGACTATGTGCAAAATTTCAAGGCATTTCATTAGTTTTTGTGGATTTTTAAGAGATTTTACTGTTCAAATTAAGTCACTTTGTACGGAAGGTAGGCGTGGTTTTCATCCGACTTGGCTCATTCTCGAACTTGATCTCAATTTTTGAAAATTAAGCTTATATTTTGAATTACATCGCGACAGCTTTAAAATCACGGCTGTAATCGTGATCACTGACGGACAAACAGACAGATGGACACTCAGAAATTGACTCAGGAAGTGATGCTGATCAAAACTATATATACTTTTCTATATCTGCCACGCCTCCTTATTGGCGTTACAAACGGAATGGCAAAGTTAATATAACCCTTACGCAGTACGCGTTGGGGTAAAAAAATATTTTTACAATTATAATATTAGTGCTGCAAAAAGTTACAAAAACGACGGAAATGGTGGGTGTCATTTTTTTATGTCTTATTTTTCCTGCGTAAGGAACTTTGCTTAAATAATAATTTAATTTCTTAATTTTTTGCAAGTTTTCCAAGTTTTGTTCCAGTTCAAGCAAACAGTTGTTATAACTCAGCGTTTTGACATAAAGGCTCGAACTCAACGTTGTAGCAGAAGAAGTTTAACTTTGTGTTATTGTGTTATTTACGTGTTTATTTTTTTTTTGTTTTTTCGGTAGTCTCATCAGCGCAGTCATCAATTATGTTTTTGTTGCTGCAACAACAACTATAATAAAACAAAATGCAGCAAAATTCTCAAAGTTCGAAGTGGCGATGATCTGAAAACAATTATATTTGCACGCCCATCATCAGCACACACACACACACACTTACTAAACCAACACTTTTGAAATCTCTATGGTACTTAAGATTTTTTTGAGCCCTCTCGCTAGTTGCTATGTTGCTCGGTATATTAGACATTTATTGTTTCGTCCTGTAATAGATGAAGATTGATGATGAGTATCAACAATGTTCTAATCAACAATAACAATAGCGCAACATTTTATGTCCTGCAAGTGGTTTTTGTGTTTGTGTGTGTGTGTGTGTGTGGGTTGACATTGGTTTTTGTATTTATATAACGCTATTGAAAAGAACAACAACAACAACAACAACTTTGTGTCACTGTTTGTTTGGTCGCAATGCAAATCCACCACCCATAAAACCGATTGAAATCCTTCTAACTTTGCATTATACCCCAGAAGGAAAATGAGGAATGCATCTTAAATTTTTTTTGGGGAATTCTTTATTGAAAATTATATAGAAGAAATAATGCATACCAAGGTAAGTGAAGAGGTAATGTGTGCGCCACTCTCTCTGCTCTTCTTGCGTTACTATCCTGTTGAATTGAGAATTCTTGTGAAATTGCCATAGATCTAGATTTTGCTCCTCGAATGAAGTGGCTACATCTCTCTTAGTTTATGCCTTTGGTAACTGGCATCGATAAACGTTACCTTTCTTGCAACAAGTTGCTTAAAAACGATGTTCTAAGTGACTCTGTTGCAAAAGTTAACTTTAAACTCAGTGTCTCTCCATAAAACCGATTGAAATCCTTCTAACTTCGCATTATACCCCAGAAGGAAAATGAGGAATGCATCTTTCTTTTCTTTAGAAGAATTTTTTATTGAAAATAATATAGACGCAACAATGCATTCCAAGGTAAGTGGAGAATATCCTGTTGAATTGAGAATTCTTGTGAAATTCGATGTATTTCTTTGATTCGATGCATCAAAATGTACACCTATATTTCAAAAAACATCGATGCATTACCGAGTAATTAAAGAATTCTTCAATAACTGTGTTATGCAGTAAGGGTTGTATTACATTTCCAATGACATCCCAGTGTAAAAAAATTCACCGATAGAGGTAATGCATAGCCATACAATCTATAGATTACCACTTGTCTTACCTAGTAGCTCACTTTCCTGCAGGGACGTTGCGCTGCTTTCAGTTTGAAACCTGAGCTTCACTCAGTCTACTGTATTTTTTCGCTTTTTTCATTTTCCATGCAATTGTTTAATTTTATTTATTTTTTTTTTTTTTTGCCAATCCTGCCCCCAGTTTTGTTTGATTTTTTTTTTTAATATACAAAAGTTTTTACACAATAGCGCGCTTGGCTATTATGCTGCCAAGCTGCACTCAGCCAAGTAAATCAGAATTGTTAGGAATCATTTCGCTACCATTTGCAAAGGCAAATTCAAGCGAGAAAAAAATACTGGTTGTATCATCAAGGACTGAAACATTTTTCTGAATATAATACAGATTTCAAATAATGAGTTGCATATTATACGAAATTCATCTGGATTCTGTCCAAGGCAATAGGCAATCTATGGATAATATTGAAACACTTGTTCTTCTATTCTAATTATAACAGCTCTTTTATATAATTTTTTTTAATTTTCATAGGGCTCGATTTGTTGATTTGCTTGCAGAAAAATCGCAAAACCCGACACATAAACTTAACACCATTTCTTGCAAAATTGTTAAAATTGTAGAAATATTTGCAATCGCACTGCGATTCGAACACGCGCCCTCTAGATCTTGAGACATAATCAGGTTAAATATGGTTGTTGATTAGCTGTAAAATACTTATTAGTTTTTCCTTTCCTCTCTTATCTGATGGCCTTAAAGATGCTTTTAGCAAACTTTATTGAATCACTTCAAATATGGTGCTTTGATCACACAGTGCTTTGATCAGTGGAAATAAATCAACAATTTTTATGTAACAAATCCTAATAAAGTATATATCATAAATTAGATAATACTTTCACTAAGTAGAATCTAGATTTTCATTGCAAAATAAGTAGTTTTGTGTAAAGTCGAAGACCTCTTAAAAGTCGAAGCTTTTTATGTGATTTGCCTGAGTGAAATCTCAAAAACGCCGCCTTTTTCCGACACCGTCTTCTTAGAATTGATGTTTCTTTTTAGCTTGCGTTCATTACAACAAGAAAATGTCATATTAAATATTAAATTCCCGTCATGGGAATCGAACTCGTACCCCTCCCCATAGGTTGATAGTTATATACACTACCCACCAATCCAAAAGCCTTTATTACTCAAAGTTGTTCAAAAAAATAATGAAGAAAAATGCGTTTTTTTTATAAATGAAATAAAATTGCAAATTTTTATTAATAAAAAATTAAGATAATTAAAAAAAATACGTCAAATGACCTTTTCATTTTCACATATCGCACACTAAATACAAAACAGTCACAACTCAAAATTTTTAAATATCTGGGAGAAGCAAAAAACTATTTTATATTTGAAGAAACTCCATCCAAAACAATGAGAAAAATCTTTTTTTAAAATGATGGCGAAAGAAGATGTGTAAAAAATTTTAACAGTCAAAGGAATCAACATCTTTTTAAAACTACGAATAGTTTTACATAAAAAAGTAAAAATTCGTAAATTTTTTGTGTGTTATGTTATTATATGTATATAAATCTTTCAGAAGCTAACATATTTCAACCAATTCTGTACACGTCTTGAAGTTATCTCGTTTTGAAAAATGTTCAAAAAATCATATTTTTAAAAATTTAGCAGAATGTTCACCGATTTCGAAAATTAGATTTTACTTAAACACTGAACCAAAAATGAACTTAATATTTAAGAAGAAATTCTTTGTTTTAATGAATTCATTACGCATCGAATGAATTTGATGAACTTTTTCTTACAGCCATAGAATCGATTCTATAAATTAAGCAAATAGTTCTTATTTTTAAGGAAAAGATGCTTTAAACTGTACAAACCTTTGAAATCAATGAACTCGTGCATTCATTTAAGGAATACGTTCGTTAGGAGTAAGAAAAAGTTAATTAAATCAAAGAACTTTTTCATTGAACCAATGAACAGAGATTCATTGAATCAAACAATCATTCCTTAGATACATTTTTTGATTTTTTTTGTTCTGTGAAGATAACACGAAAAGATAGCACATAACACTTTCACCTAAATATTTGAAGTTATTTCAACTAAAGTTGAAAAGGCCTTGTATTAAATAATTATTAAGGGGTTACATGATATTGGCAGTTTTTTGAAGTCGACTTTTAATAATTTTGTATTTTAGTTAATATTCATAAAATTCTAATTTCATGGAAAAATTCTTACGGGTTCAAAAGTTACAGCCGGATTAGTGAGAGCGCATTTTTAATATTTGCGCTACCTACGTACGGCAGCTGGTATATACTTGTTTTACTTGCTACCTGACTTTTGGTGGTTGTTATTTCGTACCTACTTGAAGGATGAAGGACGAAGGCATACAGTACAAAGCAGGCATAGCAGATTGAAGGTAACCTTTTTTTTCTTTGTTCACAAACTTTGAACGCGTTATTTTGAAACCATGTTTTTCGTACTGGTTGCGGCACTAGCGGGTTCATTTTTTGACGAAATTTTTTTTTTTTTTTATTTTTTTAAACTTGACTCGAGCTTTTTTTAAAATTTTTTTTTCGATTTTTTATGAATTTTTAAAGTCAATATTTTTTTCGAAAAAACACACTTTCAAATTTGGAACATCACCAAAAATTGAAAAAAATTTAAAGAAAAAAGCTAGTGTCTTTCCAGATCGGACAATTTTTGCAACTCCCAGCGCTGCAACCACGAGGCCCCGTTTTTTTCTCTGCCGCCAGTTTCGAGCTCTATAAAACCATGTTGGAGTGAATAATATATTTTTTTGAATTTGTTTTCTTGTAATTTGTTCAATTCTCTACAATAATAAAAAAACATTTTTGGGAAAATGTTTGTTATGAATTTTTAAAAAAAGGTCTGTTTTCTCTGCCGCGAATGTCATGTCCCGCCCTAAGGCTTTTCTTGAAAGAACCTTGTAAAAGCCATGAAAATTCCATTATCTTGTATAAAGCTACATGATATCACGTTTTTAGCCATAGAAGAACTGTCAAATGAAAATCTGATATATGTTTGCTTTTCAGCGAAAAACTCTGAAAAGTTAAAAAACAAACCTAATGGTGAAGTCTGTTTTTTGGAGTAAAGTCAAAATTTATTGCTAAAATTCAAGTAAAGTCAAAATCTATTACTAAAATCCAAGTTGTCACTGATATTTGACACTTCGTCTGTCTGTTTTCATTTGTTTTCGTTTGTGCACAAACTTTCCCAAAGGGAAAATTTAATTAAAATATACAACAAGAAATACAAGGAGCGTGTAAAGTGGAGTGACCTTCATGAGGCAATATTCGTCAAGTTGTAGAAGGAGAAAGCAGAGGAGTTTCGCGGTGCACGAAAAAATACGCACATATATGCCGAAGTGACCAGCGACATGCAGCGTCATGGGCTTCCGATAAGTGCGCACAAATATAACGAGTTAGCCATCGATATCAAAATAAATAGAATAATTTTTGCAAGAAGAAAACAATCAGATGACAACTGTCTGTCAAATGAAAAGCTGCTTTTCAAGTCTGAACACCTTTCGGCCTGATATGATATGATACATGATACATTTTAGGAAGTACTCAAAAAGATTTATATTCAAGTATAAGTATATATTTTTAGGAAGTATTCAAGAAGATTTTTACTCAAGTAAATCTCTAGAAAAATTAGAACATTACATTCGAAAAAAAATCTTGTCTGTGTCCGGCGTCGAACCACGAAACTCTTGACTGATTACTCGTTTGCTTAGACCGCAGGGCTACCGAAACAATTTATGACTGGGAATTAAATACTTATATGAAATAATTTCAGTTCAGGCTTTTATCATTCACTTATATTATTCAATTATTATTTAATTTATTATATTATTTAAGCAAATTTCTGCATTGGTGAGTGCGGCTGCCAACACAAAGGTTCCGAGTTCAATCCTCTCTGGGTGGCAATGGTAAATATACCATAATTTACGGCTTGACCCCAGAACATAAGGCCCCCAGCTACTGAATGAAATAAAAAATCAAATATTTCAATTTGGGATTTTATAGTATTTTTAAAAATGAAACCTAAGTAAAATGAAAAACCACAAAAACTATATTTATGAAGTAATAATTTGAATATTTGGGTTGTTATTTCCTTCTTGGGGACTTTTTTTCATTATTTAAATTAGAGTCTTAGTTCATTGTGAAACAGAGGCACAAAAATCTCAAAACTGATAAGAGGTCATACATCTCAATACAATTGTCATTACAACATTTTCATTTTTTTTTTTACGCTAGGATGGCCTTCAAAACCAATGGAATATGTGTTAATATGATCTCCGTAGCGATGATTTTTTGAAGCAGAGGAAGAAGAAGCAGATAATGAAAAATCTTAGTAGGAGAAATCAGTACTGGATTTAGGCCTAGACCGGTGTCTATCTGCCTGTCCACATCGACCTCGCTTGCATGCAAATGATGGTCTGATGGCTTCAGTTCCTGCACCAGTTGGATTTTATACAGTAGTAGGCCAGGAACTTCGCTTAAAATCTTCCACGTAATGAACGGGCAAAGTTCAGGCGAGTTTGGTCACACTCACGCCTACAGTGGCGATGGCTTCCTCAGAACGCACAGTGTTGGATGAATATTATCCATAAGATTAAAAGTAGACATACATCGATTCATTGTTTTGCATATCACCTGCACAGATGGGCGATTATGTGCACCATAATGTGTGCGAAGTGCTCTGTAAGTTTCCCGCACAGAACGCGAATTTCGGAAATAAATTTCCACGCATTGTAAAACGTTGTTCCGGTCTTAGTCTTTGCATGGTAAATTGTCAAAATATACTAAACACAAATGTCAAACACATGTGCTTACTTTGACAACTGGCTTGACAGCTATTCCTCTAGAATATTCTATAGCTCTAAAAAAACGCCCTTTTCAAGAACTAAGTTATGAGGACGCACAAAGAGGCCAAATATCAGTTTTTTCGGCATAAATTTCTTTTTATTTATTTATTTATTTATTTATACAATTGTATCAGAACATCCCAACATTAAAAGGTGTCAACCCTTCATTAATTAAGTGATTAAAAACTGTTTTTTTGGTTTTCTGGATAACAATTGGTATCAAGTAAAAATAAAATATAATTCTACATCTCTATCCAGACCAATTTTTGTTTTTTCTTTTCTTTTTTTATTCGTTTTCTGTCAGTAGACTGTCATAATAAGCCATTTTTTGCAATTTTCGCATCTGGTATAAAAACAATTTTTGTGGTATTTCAAAGTCATTTTCTTTATATATTTTACTAAAAAGCTTTATACTTTTTTAATAAAGCTTTACATTTTAGGACTTGCTTGTTATAATTAATTGTAGTTTGTGCAAAATAATTGTGCAATATAATTTTTTTAAGAAATAGCTAAAAAGTGAATAACTTTGATTTAGAGATAGGCATATAGTTGTGACCCGTGTGTAGCCGCATGGATTTTTTTTTTAATTCTTGATATATAGAATGTGTACTTTAAGAAACATTAAGTTAAATATTGCGATTTCTTGCGACTTGAACTGAGCTGCGGCTTTAGTAAATAAAGTCAGGTTGCAGGTGACTTGCTTAATTGGTACAAAAACAACGGTAGTGATGCTTCTCTCTTTGTTTTTCTTCAACAATAATTTTAATTGTTATTGTTGTGTATGACTGTTTTTTTTTTAATGTCAAAAGTTTTTTTGCAACCGTGAACAAAATCGTATGGATACTTTGAACACAGTACATGTTTGTATTGTTCGTAAACTTTGTATTGTTCGTTTGAAATATTTTTTAAATTCATATTTACCAATTGTTTTTTTTTTGTTTAGTATCTGGAGATATAGGCCCTTAAAATTAGCTTAAGAAAGGAGCGTGCTCGAAAACAATTGGCGGAAAGCTTCAATGAAAGGATTTGAAGTGTTTCCCATTCTACCTAGTGAGCTTATGTGGCACGCCCAGTTTATAATTTAATTTTTCGATTTTCCGGCTTATGAGTTAAATTACTCAAAGACCGTTCAACGTACAGAAAAATGTTGTATGACACATTAAAGGCCATAGAAAGCAATACGACAGTACTGGCGTGTGCACCCCAGTTTTTTTCCTTATTTGGGCGTTTGAATGTTCTAAACGGCTTTACTAGTTATTAAAAATAATGAAATAATAATAGAATAATGAAAAATAAGACTGCTGCAATGAAGCAATAATGAAATACAATAATTATTAAATTATATTTTGTAAGCAACGCTACAATCTAAATCAGTAAATGAATCATAGACAATCTAAGAGGCCAGTTTTCAATAAACAATACATTTTTTTCAAACATTGTCTATCTTATTTTTTTTTTCACTGTAGCTTAAGGCTCAACATTTGTGTTACAAAAATATTCAACAATAGAGGGCTTAATTTGAATGCTTTGCTGCGTATTGTTTCGTCAGCTAGCAGCTATCTGTGTGTCCTGTCCTTTATCCGAATGCCTCTTCATATTAGATATTTAATCAGTCCATCATTAGCGCCATTGTTTATTTTTCAGGCTATACTATGCTGCTACACTGTATTATATGTGTTTGTTTACTACACGCTTTATTATATTTATTTGTGCTACTGTTGTGCTGCTGCTTCTTCTTTAATGTTGCTGATTGACTCTGATGTTCAACATTTGCAACATTTAAGTCAAATTTCAAATAAATTTTGTTTCATTCCTAATGCTTTAAACACTACAACACATCGTTGATATCAATATAATAATCAAAATTAGTATGCTCACACTTAAAGAACTTATAATTAGTTTCTATACGCTTAACTTGCTATCTGCAATTTTGTATAAATTTAAGTATACGTATACTAGATAGATATATATATATAGAAAAAAAAAAAACGAAATGGCCATCTCAGCCCTTGAAAGGACTTTGACCGAGCTTCTTATGATCAATTGTGTTGTGTGTGATGTGAAATGTTTGCACACAAATGATCGAGAACAGCACCTACATATTTTACGCCGACTTCGAACGGCTTATGTTCTCAAGAAGCTTTTCATGGCGGTTTTTACTCTCTGAGGTTTGCCATTGTTTGAAAAGAGGTGACGCCCGAACAGAAAAATTAATTCAATTGAAAAAATTTTCTGTGTCAGATGGAGGATTCGAACATGGGTTCTCTGGCGTAAGTGTCACACACTCTACCCACTACGCCACGGCCGTCATATAAATATAAATATTTAGACTAATTATGTTCAATTAACCTGCAAATATGAGTATGCTGCTGAAGTATTCCATGAGATTTCGTACAAAAAAAAAAAAAAAAAAAAAAAAATAAGAAGCCGCTCAACATCTGCAAAAAAATTTACAAAAATATGTGAATCCCCCATTATAAGAGACCACAAAAAACATTTGCTCAATTTTTTTTTTTTCGCCACTTAAATCCTTAAAACATGCTTTTTTGACTGACCACTGATCCCAAAGTAGTTGTAGTGGCACCATTGGCTTACGGTAAAAGAAAATGTTTAGAAAATACTTTTTTTGTGGTCTTTAATAATAGGGGGGGACTCACACATATTCCTGTAAATTGTCTTTTAAATCTCACGCAATGAGCCTTCTGTTAACCAGGAAACACACAATATATCATTATTATGCTTTTGTTAGGCTTAATGTTAGCTTAATGATTTTGGTTGCCTTATCTTTGGCCACATATGTATATCAAACAAAAATACTTTCTTCAATGTTAAATACTAAAAATAAATTCAGTTCACAATATTTGCGTAAAAAAATTATATCTACTTAAAGGCAAAAAAAAAACAAACACCATCGTAAAGTTATTTTCTCTGCTTTGGGTCAGAACGTCGAAAGAAATGGAACATTTTGACTTCCAGTCTTTTACACACCGAATATGTTTGTGATCTGCATAATTTTGAGCTAAGATTTCGTCGACTTTTTGTGATTTATATTTATTTTTTATGCCTAAGTTTTGCTGTTGAAAAAACATTTTTTGTTTGTTTTTTTTATGAAAATAAATTCTTAAGAAAAATATGTCTGTGTTATAAGGTGTGAACTTTAATGCTTAATAGCTTGAAGTGATAGTAACGTGTAATATATCGCACTCTATCTACAAAACAGGCACAAGTCAAAATCTACAAATTTTTACTTTTTAACTTTAAACTGTTCGTAGTGATTCCCTCCATCAACTATCAAAATTGTACACTCATCTTCTTACTCTTTAATTAAAAAAAAAAAACATTTTGCCTCTTTGTTTTGCATGAAGTACTAAAAAAAAAAATTATTTTTTTATTTTTCCAGAAATTTTAAAAATTTTGATCTATGCCTCTTTTGTAGATAGGTGGCGATATGTTGAAATTTATGCTAGTGTTGCCGCTTATATTCGAACGTTTATGTAGTCGTTGCGTTATAAACATTTTAATTCTGATGTCTTTTTTGCAGTTGAAAATAAGCAGTATAATAAAAATTTTAATTTTATTACAAATTTTTGAGGAAAACAAATAACTGTGAATTGTAGACTTAATAGCTGCAAATTTTGCTACTTATTTATTCAACACACAAAAACTTGTGATTATGACTGCTCATATTATTCTCGAATTATTTTTGTCATTTGAATAATTAAGCAAGCATAGTGCCCGTACAAATTCATATTTAAGCGCATATCTACCAAATACCTATAATCTACTAAATTTTAAGTTACAGTAACTCAAAAAAGTGGCGGCCGTGGCGTAGTGGGTGAGTGTGTGACTCTTACGCCAGAGAACCAAGGCTCGAATCCTCCATCTGACACAGAAAATTTTTTCAATTGAATTAATTTTTCTGTTCGGCCGTCACCTCTCTGCAGACAATGGCAAACCTCAGAGAGTAAAAACTGCCATGAAAAGCTTCTTGAGAACATAAGCCGTTCGGAGTCGGAGTAAAACATGTAGGTCCAGTTCTCGATCATTTATGTGCAAACATTTCACATCACACACAACACAATGGATCATAAGAAGCTCAGTCAAAGTCCTTTCAAGGGCTGAAATGGCAATTTCGTTTTTTTTTTTTTTAACTCAAAAAAGAGTTCGAACACACATGCAATCAACTTTGTATTGCGCGAAATTGTGGGATGACATAACGTCCACGCACATAAGGTCCATGGGCATTATATACATTCCAAACGGACGTAAGGTTCATGGACTTTCATGTCCATAACCCTTATAGCGTTTTCAGATTTGACATTATGACTGTTTCGTCCGACCATAATGTCCATGAATTCAGAAACGAATTCAATGTATAAAATTAAAGCAACCAAAATAATTATTTTGGTTTTTCAACTAACGTAAAAAATGATTTATTTACGAAACAAACATCTTTCGTCAAATTTTTGGGATAATATTTTCTTTTTCTAATGTTAAAATCAACATTTCGTGCAAGGGCAAAAATATCGTGGTTTTAAATACAAATTGCTCAATTTTTATATATTAATTTAAAGAATTTATTACTTTATGATAAAATAAGCAGGCAACAGCGGTCCGCGGCTTTGCCACGGACGGTTTTTTTATCAATAAAGAGCGTTAACACGTTTTCTCTCCTCTAACAAAAACTTTTAAACGCCGTTCAAAAGATCACCGTGTGACATCAGCCTTTAAGACAATGCATGTAAACGAAATAAAAAACATTTTTTGCTTTTGTTTTGTTTTGTTTTGTTTTGCAGCTCAGCACTGCATTTATATGTGTCTCTCTTTCAGCCTTGCGCGTGGCCAAGGTCCATTAATATAGGTTAAGTTCTTTGAGAAAAGCTCGGTTGAACTGTCAGATTGGATAAAAGGAAATCAAGAAAATAAAACCTGAATCTGTACAATTTTTAGCTAACAGCTACTTTGACAGTTCGAGCAAAAGCACTCTTTTTGCTTTTCTCTCTGTGACTTAACCTATATTAATGAACCTTGAGCGTGGCTCATCTGTTTTTTATGTTGTGATGTACTGGCTGAGCGGAAAAAAAAGTGAAGAGTAGAGAACAACATTGAGTGTATTGAAATTCTTGCAACACAAATACGTGGAAAGAAAACGATCAGTCAATTCGTGGCGTCAGGGAGGATTTCTAGGGAAAACAGGAAAAAAATTAATAAATTGCGACAATTTTGCGTTTCGTTGCATTTCATATAAAATGTTGGGGCTTTTTCATTTTTCGTTTTGAGGCAATTATTCCTGGGACAATTTTGCACACACTTTTGCCACCCAACGTGGGAGTACCTAACGTGATCAAGACGAACGCGGTTGCGCGATATCCAATGCCCATGGACATTATGTCTACTTCGCGTAATGTCCATGAATCTTACGTCATTCCACCGAGCGAAATAATGGGTGGGATGACATTACGTCCACGAACATAAGGTCCATGGACAATATATCCGTCCAAACGGACATAAGGTCTATGGACTTTATGTCTGCTTCATACGGACATAATGACCATGGTCCTTATGTGTCCGTATACGTTATGTCATCCATTTATTTAATTCTATTTCCATGTTCTCTTTAAGATATTTAAGTTTACTTTTTTAAACAACAATAACAAACATTTTATTAAATTTTTACTTCTTAACATAAAAAGAGTAGGCAGTGGGGGCCTACCGATCGAAGGGTAGACTTAAAGCTATGAAATAACACAGCTATTTTGAATTTCCGAAGCAGCTAGAGTCGACAAATTCAGACGCGCTCTACTTTTTTAACTCTTTATCAATTTATGCGTTATTGAATGTATAAACTGCTATTTTTTTATGTTTATATATATTTGTAGCACAATTAATTTTGTTGGGTAATCAGTAATTGGCTCGATAATTGGTTGGTAATCGCTTCGGTAATTGGTATTCAGTTGGTAATAGCTTCGGAAATTAGTTATCGATAATCGGTTGGTTATCGCTTCGATTATCGGTTGGGAATCGGTTTGTAGTCTCTTCGGTACACGGTAACTGCTTCAGTAATCGCCTGGTAATCACTTTGGTAGTCCCTTCGGTAATTGGTTCGGTAATCGGTGGGTAATCGCTTCAGTAATCGGTAATTGGTTCGGTAAGCGGTTGGTAATCCCTCCGGTAATCGATAATCGCTTCGGTAATCGGTTGGTAATCCCTTCGGTAATCGATAATCGCTTCGGTAGTTGATAATTGGTTCAATAATCGGTAGGTAGTCTCTTCGGTACACGGTTAGTAATCGGTTGGTAATCACTTTGGTACTCCCTTCTGTAATTGGTTCGGTAATCAGTTGGTAATCGCTTCAGTAATCGGTCAGTAATCGCTTCGGTAATCGATAATCGCGTTGGTAATCGATAATCGCTTCGGTAATCGTTTAGTAATCCCTTCGGTAATCGATAATAACTTCGGTAATCGGTTAGTAATCGCTTCGATAACCAGTAATCGGTTCGGTAATCGGTTGG
Organism: Coremacera marginata; assembly: GCA_914767935.1. Taxonomy (NCBI): domain Eukaryota; kingdom Metazoa; phylum Arthropoda; class Insecta; order Diptera; family Sciomyzidae; genus Coremacera; species Coremacera marginata. The sequence continues at coordinate 2,811,371 of OU612048.1, forward strand.
TAATCGCTTCGGTAATCGGCCAGGTAATCAGTAATCGGTTAGGTAATCGCTTCGGTCGTCGGCGGGGTCGATGCTAGGTAATCCCTAAAAAGGAATGCCTTACAGCAATAATTTCTGCTACGCTAACAGCGTGATGATATCGCTAACAGCGTGATAATACCGCGAATCAATAGTTTTGCTCTCTACAAAAACTTGCTCAACGCATCTAAAGAAGTTTTCACTTCAAAAAATTGCATGAATTTTCGTGTTTATGTGCAACCTTTTTGAAACAACGCAAGTTTAAAACAAAAAATTTTTTAAAAGTATGAACCTGTAAACATTTTTAAAAATTCTCACAATTCGCCAAAACTCCATTTGTGGGACATTTTTATACCCCAACGTGTACTGCGTAAGGGGTTGAACTTTGTCATTCCGTTTGTAACGCCAATAAGGAGGCGTAGCAGGTATAGAAAATTATATATATTTTTGATCAGCATTACCTCCTGAGTCGACACGATAACAACCGTAATTTTAAAGATATCGCGATAAATTTCAAAATATAAGCTTTTTATAAAAAAATTAAGATCAAGTTCGAAAATGAGCCAAATCGGATGAAAACCACGCCTACCTCCCATTTATTTCAATCGTAAAATCTCTCAAAAATCCACAAAAAATAAGAAAATTCCTTCAAATTTTGCACATAAGCTTTGATCTTCAATGTCAATCCTGACTATGAATTTGAAAAATCGGATGAAACCCACGCCTACCTTCCATGCAAAGTGACCTTTCAATTAACGTAAAATCTCTTAAAAATCCACAAAAATTAGGGAAATGTCTTGGAATTTTTCACATGAGCTTTGATAATTCATATAAAACCGTCTCTATAATATTTGCTAAAATCTGCAGCTTTATTTTAAGCTTAAATCTTTTAGAAATCCACAAAAGTCCACCAAAAGAAATGTCTTGGAATTTTGTACATGGTATATAATATGAACCATAATTATGATATTCGGCAAAATCGGAAGAAAACCACGCCTAACTCCCATACAAAGTCACGTCATTAAAATGGAAAACATCGTCTTTGTCGTGGCTAAAGACTTCGAATATACTTGAATTCGGCCGCAGTGGGTATTTTAGCTTCGGCACCCTGCCATTCCTTAATAATTCCACATAGTTTTCTAACAGAATTAAAAAAAACATTACAAGATTTTTATTAATATGATTGAAGCGTGACTCCTGCTAACTCTTCCTGCCACATCAATGGATAAGTGTTGCCTACGACCTCTTTAAATTTGCGTTAAGTTTTGAATATTTTTAGATAACAAAAAATATTACGGTAATGTTTTCTTACTTCTTCCGTCTGAATATCGATATATTTTTAGATTTCTGCTAAGCTTTCACATTGTTTCTGGTGTGGGCTGAATAAGGAAAAAACCAATTAATTTCTTATTGTTCTTAATTTTTTTTTTTTAGTCATTTTTCTTCTTTGGTAAAATCTACAAACAAAGCTGTTTCGCTCGCTGCGTGTGCTGGCAGTAGTGAGGAGGTGCTGTGGGGCGATATGCGAATGATGCGTGTTGCATTCCATAGACGTCACGATACAGGACAGCATTGTTTCGAAGTGCAGTGTGAAAGGGGTCGAGCTCATAATTTGTGGATGATCTCTTAGTGCTCCCAAATGAATGCTTTTTATTGTTGTTGTTTGTTGGTTTTTTTTTATGTTTTTACACTTAAATGAAAGTGAACGTATGTGTGAAAGAAGGCTTTGTTTTTTTCAAATGTTTTTTTGTTTGTTGTTTTTTGTAAAGTTCTAAATTTTGTTGTTTTTATGATGATATGTAAAAATTAATGATATAGTACGTTTTATGAAGACAGAGCACATTGGTGTTGAAGACAAGTCGTTAGAGAACGACCATAACAACAAAGTCATAAAGTTGTCGAGTACATTTGTAATTTAATTCTTGAATATTTGCCAGGTTGAAGCTAAAATCTATATGCGAGTAACTCTTACCAGTACTTGCAGCAGGTAACAAGTACATTGGAGGTCATTATTATAGTATAGGATATAAGAGAAAGAGAGCTATTTATAAATTCGCATTATATTATATAAAATAGCAGGTTTAAATTATATAACAACAACTATCATATTTATCATTGTTATATTACAACATAATTCTTAAATTTAGTACGTGCGGAAATGCAATCCCTATGTATAATTATACTACTATAGGCATCCCTAAGCTGGGAAAATTATCCCTATGCAAGATTGAATTGTACCTAGGTTCTTATGACTAGTAAAAGAACTGGATGTTGATTAATTTTATGGAGGGAGTAAAATCACGAAATTGATTGAGGTGTCCCCGAAAAGTGCCGCCACAGATTTAATAAACCTCCTCTAATCTGGAATAACGCTGATAAGTGGAGATATAAATGAGTACATGTGTAATCTTTGGATTTTTGAAAACAGAAAAATAAATTTTAGACTAGTAAAAAAATTAAGAAGTTTGTAAAAGTTTGCAAAAGATAAAGAAAGATTTGGTAAAACAACCCCAACATATTTGCAAAAACCAGCCCTAATTTCGATAGTTACTTCATTTCGAAATAACGCCCTCTTTTAGTGCACGGACTTGGAAGGAACCGATTGTGGTAAAAAAAAACATTTGCACTGTTCTTTCAGTTATATGCAAGTGCGCGCACATGTGAGAGCAACAGAGACAGACAGAGTTCACGATGCACGCGTACATAGGCGCTGGCCCACACTGTGGTAAAGTTATGTTTCTTTTAAATTTTATATATGTTGTTTTGGAAGTGAATATTTCCTTAGGCGCGTTCAGCACTTTTAATGGAATCGCTTTTTATGGAAAAGTTATAAAATCGCGTCGTCAAACTGTTAACGTTAGCAATATTAACCTCAGCGTTAACGTCAGCAATGTTAACGTCAGCAATGTTAACGTCAGCAAAGTTTTATGGTCTCTATTGTTTATATCATCACTATTAACAGGCTTACACTGTCTGCCTGCATTTCAGTTGGTAATCGTGGTAAGCAATTGATAATCGTAACCAAATCATATCCTTCTACCAACTGAATATCGAAACATACACCGAGAAAAAAGCTTATGTTAAATTGAAAAAAAAACCTAGTATAATTTATAAGATGGCTTTGGCAGCTTTCAGCCACCCAAGTACTTTATCAAAACGCCTAAGTTTTACTTGCTTACTTGGCAATTTTTATTGGGTGATAAATTAACCAAGTATTTGGTAAACTTTTAATACACTACTTTAAAAAAAAATATTGAATTTCAAGAAAATACCTTTTTTCGGGTTTTGGTTTTTTTTACTTTTCTTTTTTTTTTTTTGAAGCTGCTGCCTTTCGTTCTGTGATTTGCTTGACTGAAATCGGCCACAAGACAAATTTTTCTTTTACCAACACCGTTTTTTTCTTAGAAATTAATGAATAATGAGTTATAACAAGTATATTAAAGTAAATTAAATATCAAATACAAAAATTTTACATTCGCATGCTGTTGAGATTCGAACCCACACCAACCGAAACCACTGTGTATGAAGCCACAAACTCCTTCGTTACACGGAGTGATTTATTCAATATTAATTACAACTGAAGCTATGCTGCAGCATAACACAATAATCTATTAAAAGATTTTTGTTGCATGGCTATCAACAGAATACTGCGACATGCTGCATCTGTTAATACAGCATCTGTTAACATAGCTGCAGTTATGTCAGCAAGTAGTAGCCAGGCTGTTTGGATCAGTGGGTAGAGCGATGGACTGACACCAAAAAGTTTACTGGTGTTAATATTAATGCGTGGTTTCTAATTTACCTTATTATTTTTGAATTTAAAAGTTATTTTTTTAAAAAATCTATCCTTCTCTCGTGTGTATAATGACGCAGGTGTGTGTTTTTTTTTGCAGAAAATACCTCAAAACTATGCTTAAGCCATACTAGTCTAGTTGTTTTTTAATTTTGGATTTTGGGCTTAGGTGAATCAAATATTCTTTTTGGCAAGGCATCGAAGTATGTTCTTTAAAAGCAATGCATTAAACAATAAATTGCTTAGGTGAATAAGCATAAGTTTATAATTCCCATATAATTCTCTTTACCCAAGCCGACTTTGGTGATTTACCTATTGCTTTTTTTCTCGGTGCACAACCGACCACTTGCTTAACATCATAGATAACTTATTATCACAATAGACATTTGCATTTAATTTACATTAAATTTTGAATTTTTACAGGTCAAAAAATTTTATTTTGTTTTTATTTCCCAACCAAATAGATATTTAATTTAAAAACTATTCTTTTAATGCTTAATACTATTAACCGTGGAAAGTTTTGTTATTACATCAGATCAGTGCAAAAGTAAAATATAAATTTAATATATTTGTATGCAATACTCGTTGTATACAAAAATATTCTCTAGTTTATTTCTGGATGAAATTTTTATTAATATTTAAAGCAAATACTTTTATTAATAAGTCGTAAATAAATTAAACATATAAAATTGTCTTTCCAAAATTTTCCTTGATCGCATGTTTCTCTGTCTCACCGTTTATCTGACAATCACGATCACGAACTAACAAATTTTTCCCAAAATTAGAAACACTGAAATTAAAATAAAAATGAGCGAAAGATTGTATCTAAATATTTTCAAAATTAATTTTTGCGATCAACAAAAATGAAATCTATTAAATTCATCTTAAAATCATATAAAACTAGTAAGGAATGGAGCTTCGGCAGGGTACCAAAGCTGAAATATGCCCCTGACCCCCAGGTGCCGTATTTAAGTATATTTTTGAAGTCTTTAGTCACGACAGACACGATGACATTAAGTTTTATATATTTACGAAAGTTTTCCTAGTTTGATGAAGTCCTTTGTATGGGAGGTAGGCGTGGTTTTCATCCGATTTCGCCAAATATCTTAGAGATGGTTCATATTATGTATCAAAGCTTATGTGCAAAATTTTAAGGCATTTCTTTAATTTTTGTGGATTTTTAAGAGATTTCAGTTAAGAATAGAGCTACTTTGTATGAGAAGTAGGCGTGGTTTTTATTAGATTTTGTCAAATATTATAAAGATGGTTTATATTAATTATCAAAGCTCATGTGCAAAATTTCAAGACATTTCCCTAATTTTTGTGAATTTTTAAGAGATTTCACATTAATAAAAAAACCACTTTGCATGGGAGGTAGGTGTGGTTTTCATCCGATTTTTTCAAATTTCATAGTTAGTCAGGACTATGTGCAAAATTTGAAGGCATTTCCTTAAATTTTATGAATTTTTATGAGATTTTATTGTAAAAATAAAGTCACTCTTTATGGGAGGTAGGCGTGGTTTTCATCCAACTTGTCCCATTTTGGAACTTGATCTACATTTTTTAAAAAAAGCTTATATTTTGAAATTCATCGCGATAGCTTTTAAATTACGGCTGTAATCGTGTCGACAGACGGACGCACACAAGGAAATCGGCTCAGATGTTGATGCTGATCAAAAATATGTATACTTTTCTCTACCTGCCACGCCCCTTATTGGCGTTACAAGCAGAATAACAAAGTTACTATACCCCTTCGGTCATAGAAAGAACCCTTCATCACAAAGAATTTACTTCAGCAACGTTTTTAGATATCGAAGGCGCATTTAACAATGCAAATGCAGATTCTATAAGAAATGCTTTAGTAGACAAAGGAGTTAACAGTAAAATAATCCAGTGAATTTATAAAATGCTCAATAGCAGACGTATAAGCTCGCAAATGGGAATGAGCGTGGTGAGGAAAGAAGTCACAAGAGGCACACCGCAAGGAGGAATCAGATCCCCCCCTTCTCTGGCTGATTGTGGTTGACAAAATTCTCACTACACTCAAAACTGGAGGATCAAAAGTGGTAGCCTATGCCGATGACGTTGCCATCCTAATATGCGGGAAATACCTGCAAACAATTAGCGAACTAATGTCTGCGGCATTGAGCTATCGCGGTGAGCAGAATCGAATGGATTTGGTGTAAGCGCAGTAAAGACTGAACTCGTTATGTTCACAAGAAGAAGAAAAATAGAAAATTTCACATTAACGGAACTCAGCGAAGTAACTCTGAAGCTTTCCACGGAAGCCAAATACCTTGGAATTGTCCATGATAACAAGCTGAGCTGGAAACGCAACACAGAAGAAAGAAGGAAGAAAGCACTGTGCGCTCTATACGCCTGTCAGAGTACATTTGGCAGGAAATGGGGACTGCGACCGCACATAATCCACTGGATGTATACAGCGATCGTGAGACCCATTTTTACCTAAGGCTCTCTCGTAAGATGGACTATAGAAGGACGCATAAAAAGAGCTACCAAAAGCTGCACAGGCCATTTACAAGAAAAATCTTACCCCACAAGGGTATAAATTTTTGTGGATAGCCAAGCGGCCATAAAAGCACTGACGAAGGCTCGATCGGTGCAAAATTGTAAACTTGCACTGAACAGTATATGCAATACCCACAATGTCACTCTCTGCTGGGTTCCCGGACATGGCAATATCGAAGAGGACGACGCAGCGAATGAACTGGTGAGACGTGGAGTAACCGTAAGTACAAACAGTCCAGAGGTGACAGCAACATATCTCGAAGGCTTTGGCCGGAGCTAAAGGAGAAAAGAACTAAAATCCTTCTGCTTTTGGTCAAACGGGAAATACGGATTCTTAGATTTAGAGTTCTAACAGGTCATTGCCCCATTGGGGTAATGGCCAATAGAATGGGCATAACAGCGGAGCTGCAAAGATCCGGAGGAAACTGAAACAATAACTCATCTACAATGCGAATGTCCAAGTCTACAGATTTGTCGACCCCGATATATGGAGAACAGATTTTTCAAAGACTTGGAAGAGCTAGTGAACACACCACTGCTAAGCATATGGAGGTTCATAAAAGCACAAGATGGTTTAGGGAACAAATCGGAACAATGGTTTAACATGGTACCATAAACATAAAAAAGGATTCGTAATGGACCAGTAGGCCCCGCGGAACGCCGGTAACGCTGTACGACCCTACTCACCTAACCTAACCTACTTTACTGCTCACGCAGTACTCTTTGGGGTATAAAAATTGCATAATTTTGATATTCAGACAACGGATGCGGATTTAGAGCCACAGCACCGCATTCTTAAAAACAAAAAAAAAACAAACTAGGATACACAATATTAAATTTAAAGACTGTGATGTCAGATTCAAAATCAAATCCATTGTCAGAATTTTAAAAATTATAAGGATTCGCAAAATTTAAAATAAAAAAACTGAGGTGGCAACTTCGATTGAATTTTAAAATCCTGACAACAGTTTTGAAATCAGCTATTCTCTAAGACTGCCAACCATGGTGTTTCTCTGGGGCAGCGCTTATATACATTGTACGTGTTTATATACAATGTTTACATAAAACGTTTCAACTGTTTTGTTACCTGTTTATAAACAAAAATGTTTTACTTTTTTGCTACATGTTTATAAGAATGTATACTTGATTTTTTTTTCAAATTTTCCTCTATAAAAATCGTCACATGGTCGTCTATAAAGTTTCACAAAATTGATGATAAGAAACTCGGTCCAAAATTCTTTCAAGAATGTCCACATCGATTTCATTTTTTTTTTTTAAATCGATTTTAAATATTTTCTTTTCAATTTCTGTATATATTGATGCAGCCTCAAATCTAACTGCCATAGTTTGTTTTTTATAATAAATTCATACTTTATACATACTCATATATATACACACATGCTTACATACGCACACATTTCCTTAAGCCCCCAAGGCACAATCTTAACATAACCATGTTCAACCCTTTGCAAGTTACGTTAGCCAGAATCCAGAATCAAAATACATGCATTTCTTCTTGGTAGACAGGAAATTTAAATACAAATTCGGGAAATTGAAAATTAATTGAAAAGTACAATTGAAATTGTGTTGAATAAAAGTATTAGGCGTAAAGAAAATAGAAGTAGAATATGCATATTGTACGAAATTTAAGCTGTAGAATACGCTTTGGACATACCTAGGAGCTTATTTTTTGAGGTTTACAAAAACAATTATTTTTCTTAAGAAAACTGAAGAGAGGTAATAATTAAAGTTTCTTCAAAATAAATAAGTCTACTTTAATGAACCTGCTGAATTTCAAGGGATTGCTTGGGCCACAGATAGTGACCTTTTATTTTCAATATCATTATAATCTACGAAAAAAAAATGCTACTTGCCTTGTACGAGTACTAAGCAAAATTTTGAAATTTAAGCGAATTCATTAAGCTAGACTTGTTCCTCCACATCACTGCGATAGGTTAACAAGAAATGTATTGCATGTATTTGCATGCTCGTTTCCTCTTTTCTGGCACTTTTCAACTATTTTATGTTATTTATTACACTGATACCCATAGTTTGTTAATATTTATGTTTGGGTTTTTGTACTCTTTTTCGGCTTACAACTATGGAATGAGCCCCTTTAGTATGTGTCTATAGATGGTTGTTTGTATTTATTTGGGTAAAGTATGTCAAAATTGATTTTTTGAAACTTGACAACAATGGTACCAACCAAGCAACCAACCAACCGACCGACCTAACCTAAACTTACTTACTGTATTTGGAATGTTATTATCCATAACTAATTCTTATGGATTCTTGTCGTTACGCCTTAAAAATTCACGTATTCTTAGCTTATATAGCATTTACAACGGATTCGACATAATCCGATTTTTGGCTGAGGCTGGAGACTGTTGCGTGTTGCATGATGTAATGAGTGCAGATTAAAAGTGGGTGGTTTTAGGTCGGGCGATCCACAGAACACACCAAAAAACAACGACAAGAACAACACCTTGTTCAATAAATCCTTGCTCAACAACACGCAAAAAGCAACAAAGAAGCATTACCGCAGGGGGTACTTATGCGGACAACAAAGCTGTGGTAATGTGTTGTGCTTAAAAGTGTTAGTATACGTGTTGGTGTGTTTATTTGCCTCTGCATTTGTGTGCTTGTGTTTGTCTAATCCTCTGCTATAAAAGCGCAAAAAAAAAAACAAAAGAAAATATATTTGATAAAATCTAACAAAAGTATTTGCACTTCGAAAGTACAGTTATTATAAATAGAAGCTAAATGAATAAGTAGCAACATACTTAGCAATGTTATTAATTTTGACAAGAACAACGACAATACAAACAACAACAACGAAAACAAAAAATCAAAATACATTAGCTGCGTTGTTTCGTGCCAGGATCTACAATAGTTATGGATCTAACTTTCCATTGAGAACATAAGTCCAAAATGAAAGTGTTCAGTTTCATAATTTTTCAAAATGTTTATTTATCTCTCTCTTCTTTTTATTGAAGCTTAACTTCTTGCAACTCGTTTTGTAATATGCTGAAAATCTTAAAAACGACACTTTTATCGACAGCGTTTTCTTAGAAATTTATGTATATTTCTTGCTTGCGTCTGTTTCAACAAGCAACGGTTATATTTTTATATTAAAAATATTTCTTTTGTCCGCCGTGGGTGTCGAACTCGTACCCCATCGATTCAGAGTTCTATAGACTACCCCCCAATACAAAAACCTTTGTTACATAGAGTTGTTGATTTAATATGAAGTATAACTGAAGCTGTGTAAATATTAGCGTGTGTTTTTGAATTTCTTTTGTTTTGTTAAATTTTTGAATTTGAAAGTTATTTAAGAAAAGAAAACAACATTAAATTATCAAATCTATAAAATAGCGCAAAAAGCTTCACTGCTCTCGTGTGTCCAATGACGCACCTGTATTTTATTATTTTAAATTATTTTTTATATTATATACAGGGTGTCCCGCAATTGCGTGCAACTACTTACGGAGCTAAAAGGTAGTGTCGAGCTGAGCAAAAAATCATATATTATCTACTGCATAACTAATTGTAATGTCATTATTTATGATTATTGTCTAATAAGTATAATTTTTTTAGTACAGCCAACTTCTTTACTTTTAAAGATATGTTTATGTTTTTGGTATCATTGAATAGAAAATTGAATAAATTACAAAAACAATCTATAAAAAAATTTCATTTATCACGCAAAATTCTCAAAAATTTGCACTCAAAGTTGAAATTTGGTGATTTCAACCGATTGATTTCATCTTCACACGATCACAGCTCAGTAACAATTAAATTGGTGGAATTTGATGATACACCGCTGGAAAGGTGATTTCATTGCCTTTAAAATGAGCTATCAACATACGTTTTATATAGGTTAGTTTTTCTGCTAGAAACAATAACGTGAATCAAAGTCGTTAAATATTAATTAACCCTGTAGCTCCTAGGAATGCGAAAATAGACCCCCCATTCCCATACGAATTTTTGCTCAGCTCGACATATTTTTTCAGCTCCGTAAATAGTTGCACTCAATTACGGGGCACCCTGTATAAAAAACAAGAATTGGCCATTTTAGCCCTTGAAAGGACTTTAACTTAGTTTCTATTGATCAAATATGTTGTGCGTGGTATGAAATGTGTGTACACCAGAGCTGCAATGAGTCGTTTTTTTTAGCATTCAGAATACACTCACCAAAAAATAGGTTTGGTTAGGTTAGGTTGAAGCAGCTACCTCTCTTGAGACTCACTTAGACCAATGAGACCCATTGTGATACCTTGGGTTGAGTTCCCTCTCTATTTAAACCAGTTTGAGCTGTTGACAAAACTAAAGATTCGATAGGCCGAAGTTTCTGAGAGATCATCTTGAACCATTCTTTATACCAGATCTTTATAGAACCATTTACCTAACCATTTATCTTCTGCAGCTTCTGCAGAAGACGTTGTGGAGAACGTTCAATCTTCGTACATGATTACCGGTTAAGCCACCTATCATAGTACTGATTTGATCCCTTCTCAGGGATATCAGCGCTTTTAAACGTTTTTTGTTTTTTGGTACTTTTTGGTGGTTTTGGTGGTTTTTGGCCAAACCTGACGCGCTATACTTCTCGTTCAACACCTACTGTTGACTTTTTTTACGCATATTTCATTTTTAAGTAGTTTACATGGGGTGAGGGGTATACCAATACTTTTTTTTTCTATGGAGAGTTGTTTGATTGTACCGGTGCGAGCAAGTTCATCTGCTTTGCTGTTTCCTAGAAAGTCTCTATGTCCAGAAATCTAGCAGAGGAGTATTTTGAGCGGCTCTGACATCTCATTTAGGGATCTGCGACAGCGAAGTACTGTCTTGGATGTTGTTCCAATAGATTTAAGGGCTTTTAAGGCGGATTGACTGTCAGATAGTATGTATATATACATGGAGGATGTATGTTGTGTTTAATGTACACACCTGCCGTGTAGGCTTAAGTTTACATGTTCCATAACACTGGGACCGAGATATTGCGTCGGTCGGTGCCCCTTTGAGGATTCAAAGGTACCAAATTAGCTACATGTTGTGATGACACTTCGCAACCCTTGGTGGGGGTGGAAGCCTATCTAAAACCTCTTCCATACTATGGGGTATGGAAACCGGTTTGAGAATGCAAACCATACCGAGCTGGATAGCTCTGCCTGCGCTAAACCACACTAAACCACAGCCACTACGAAGACTCCCCGAAGGACCATCCCAAACCAGTCAGCCTGGCATAAGCCAGGGGCCACTGACTGCCCGTGGTATCAGTTTTAAAGTCCATGGTCAGACCTTGTAGCACTCAACCCGACTACAACCAGTTTTAGCCCATCATAGCTCTGGACAGTTACCAATCGAATTGAAGAAACTCATCAAAAGATGAGTCCCACCCCATGCATACTCTTGTTCATACACACACCATATTCACACACCATTCATTTATGGACCACAAAGTCTCATATACACACAAAAGCACCCACTCATGCAATACAACAATTAAACATGCCTGAAACGCCGCCTTTGAAACACCTCACATGCAAATTGATTTAGCTTGGAAACTTGCTCACTAGTTGCAAGCGCGTTTCCAAGATCAAAATCTTCATTGTAACGCATCACACCCATTGCACGCAAATCACGAATATCCTAATAAAATGGCCATTCACGAAGCACATGCAACCAGTCCTCACGAGCTGCCCCACGATCACAACTTTTACTGTCACTCAGGTTTATTTTATGCAAAAAAGCATTAAGAGAACCATGTCCAGTCAAAATGAAACCCAGCCTTAAGCCGAAGCAAAAGTCTGGATGTTCCTTCACAAACAGAACATCATGTATAAATTTATACGTGACCCTTCCATTCGCAGACTCATTCTATCTAGATTTCCATCTAGACATCACACATTCAGTTATTTATTTATTTATTTATTTAGTTTCGTCAATCAGAGACAAAAACTCTTATAGACTACTTATAATACAGTAAGAATTAATTGAACAATAAAGGTTATTATTATAACAAGAATTAGAAGTATCACATGGGTTATTCTTAAATTAAACAATCATGGCTTAAAAAATAAATTAAACAAAGAGATAAGTAGAGTAAAAATGCACCCAAAGTTAATAGCACTACGGGACATGGAAAATTTGGAGAAGTTTCAGATTGGTTTTAAAACTTTGTCTTGAGATTGAATTGAATATATCAATCAATGGCAAAACAAAATTTGTTTCAATGGTGCAACGCGTGATTGGCTCATTTCGAGCATAAGCAGATCTGTGAAAAGGGACACAAAAATTAAACTGGCTTCGAAGCTGGCGAGGCGGAGTTATGAAGTCTAACATACAAAGCAGTGTAGGACATTGGATATGGTGATGGACCAAGTCACGAATAAAAATTACAGACTGCATTCTACGTCTAGATTCCAGGGAACATATATCAATTAAAGCACATCTAGTCATGTATGGTAATTTCTGATGGAGATTCCAATTCAGTTTAAATACCAAGTATCTTGTGAATTTTTTCTGAACTCTTTCAATTCGTAGAGATTGAGAGGGCGACGATGGATTCCACAAAAGAGAGCAGTACTCTAAGTGAGGTCGAACTAAAGATGAATATAGACATTTGAGGGTGTAGGGATCTTTAAACTCTTTTGTATTTCTAATCAAAAAGCCTAGCATCGAGTTGGATTTATTAATAATGAGATTAATGTGGTCTTTAAAGTTAAGACTAGAGTCTAATAAAATACCAAGGTCTTTCTTTGAGGTTACTCTCTCTAGTGGACAAGAATTTATGAAATACGGACTCGTTAAAGGAGATGACGATCTGCAAAAGGAAAAACACTGACATTTAGAAATATTAAGTGGCAATTCATTCGAATCACACCAGGTGGAGATTGAGTCTATGTCGCTTTGAAGAAATTCGGCGTCAACAGTTGATTTAATAGAACGGAATAATTTAAGGTCATCAGCAAAAAGAAGGCATTTGGAATGTCGTATGACCATGGGAAGGTCGTTTATAAAGATTAAGAACAGGAGAGGCCCCAGATGACTCCCCTGAGGGACACCAGAAGTAACTTTAAAACGGAAAGACTGACTATCATTTATTTTTACGGATTGAAAACGATTTGAAATGTAAGATTGAAACCATCTCAAGAGATTAGAGTGGATTCCAAAAGATGCCAGTTTTGAAATTAAATGCTTATGACTGACTTTGTCAAACGCTTTAGCAAAATCTGTAAAGATGACGTCAGTTTGAAGACCAGCTTTGTTGTCGTTGATTTACCAGATAAGAACCCATGTTGGTCGGGACAAATAAAATTTTTAACGTGAAAGGACATTTTATCATATATGATTTTGTCGAAGATTTTAGGAACACAAGAAAGTTTACAAATGGGTCTATAATTTTTAATGTCCTGCCTCGGACCAGATTTCTGGATGGGGACAATGTGCGACTGTTTCCAACTGTCAAGAAAGCAGCCACAGGATAGCGATTTTCTAAAAATTAAGAAGAGGGGTGGCGCTAGAGATGTTGCGCAACTTTTCAAAACAATTTGCGCAATACCATCAGGACCTGAATTAGGGCTATTTTTAAGGCTTAATAAAGCAGTCTCAATATCATTTAAAGAAAATGAAAGATCACCGAGATCTAAGACAGAATCCGATGGACAGTTTAAAGTATCCAGATCAGAATTCGAGACAGGGGAATACACAGATTTAAAGTAGTCAGCAAACAAGTTACATATAATTTCAGTGTTGTCAGAAGATGAGTCAAGATAAAACATAGAGCTAGGAAGTCCATTAGATTTTCTTTTGTTATTAATAAATGTCCAGAAATATTTGCTATTACCCTTAAGGGTTTGTTCAGTTGAAGATATGTAGGAACTGTACAAGAAATTATTTAGAACGTCAAATTCATGTTGAAGAGATAAATAGAGAATTTTAAGGTTCAGATTAGAGATATCAAGCCTAAAGCGCTTGTAAGCTTTATTCTTCTTATTTTTCAAGTTCGAGAGCCTCTTGTTGAACCAAGAAGGGTTACTATTGCTAAAAGTCTGTTTACGGGGGACAAATTGACTAACTGAAATGTTAACGATAGATGAGAAAATGTTATATGCGTCAGAAAGATCCAAATCGTGGATAATAGAGTTCCAAGAAATCAAAGATAAGTAATCCCGCATTGCATCAAAATTAGCGTTCTTATAGTCAAACGAAAATCCATTATTAATAACCGTTTTCTGATACTGGTAAAGTGAAAATTCAACAAAAAGAGGTCCATGGTGGTTAGTGCTATTAAATATAGGTGAAATTGGATCTTCTAAAGTTACAATGAATTCCTTATCAACAAATATAAGATCAAGAGTACGATTGAGATCATTTTTAAGATAATTAATTTGAACTAAATCATATTGGCTAAAAAAATCAATTAAAAGTAACTCAGTTTGGCTATTTGCATTAAAAGGTAGAAGATAAGAATCATTGCAATCAGGCTTCCAAACAATGCTGTCAGTCTAGCTTTCCTTTCATGCTCATTCATAATATTCGCCTCAGATTGCTAGATCCAATCAAATAATAATGAAGGCACGCCTTTCTTGATCCCGTAGGCTACGCAATTGTGCATCACTACAAGATCAAGCGGAGGTTCCCCCATCAAAGCCTGCAAGGCATCCGTAGACACCGTGCGACACACCGGTATGCACCCAATCAAAACGGCTCTCTGACTCTCTGGCTGACAGCAGACAGCAGACCTGACCACGTCATCCCATATAGGAGTGCCAAAAGTTGCGCAAGCAACAAATAGAACCTCAAACATGAGGCGCACAGCCCGTCTACTGAGGCCCCATTCACTTCTAAGCAAATGGCGCACTTTACCTACAACCGGCAAAGTCGGCGTTTTTAATTTTCACAAGATGTGCAATGAAACCCATCCTTTCAGTCATGGTTATCCCCAGTATTTGACTTCTGGCACATACTTGAGAGTAACCCCATTCGCACGTACCTATGGATGGACACATTTGCCCTTACAAAAACCAAATTGGTTCTCGTAAAGGCTCGCATTCTCACATTTCAGAAGACGTTCCACCATAACAGTTTCCAGTACTTTGCCAAGCACTGAAAGAAGGCTGATGCCCCTATAAGACCGAGGATTATCCTCAACTTATCAGGTGACTTTAAGAGCAAAATCAATCTTGCCTCTTTCCTCATTGAAGGGAAATAAGCTTCTGGCACGCATTTTGTATACAGGGCCTCCACGTATTTCGGAATGACTTTCCAGATAGTTTTACCCATCTCTCCAGTCATACCGTCCATACCTGGAGACTTCCGAATTCGCAGCAAGTTGAAACCGTGCTCAATCTCGCTCAATCCCAGAACAGGAGGATCCACCTCTTCTCCTGAAGAAGAAGAGACATCACATTTATCTAAAGCTAAGTTATCTAAGAAAACTGCAGGAAGCCTGAAGGCTAGATTTATGTTCAGTGTGTCAGGGTAGACTCCTTCCCCAACCTTGACAACTAATATAGACAGATCAGTATAGATTCTGATGACATTGTTTGGTGGAACGTTTCCAATCTCCCACTCATCGTTGGCCTCTAGACGGATGGAAGTATTAGTAGCCAAATGTTTTACTAGGATATCAAGTGGTATAAAGTGAAGCATAGTGTCTAATGCGTATGAAGAAGTGGTTCTTAGTGCTCCACTAATGCAAAGCTAAGCTGTTCTTTGAACTCTGTGAAGTATGTTGAGGTGTGCTTGTTTGTCTAGTGCTTGCCACCAAACTATGATTCCATATGGCAATAACCTTACCACTTATAATTGGCCTTACCACTGCTGTGTAAAGCCAGTCAGTAACACTTGACTGGGCTGTAATCCCTATTTGTTACCCTCTGTCTTTTTGCATGAGTAGAGGGCTATATTGATTTTTTTTATTTTGGCTCTCTTGAGCAGATTGGGTTTCCAGTTACTTTTTCTATCCAGGATAAGGCCCAGGTACTTCACTTGTTCTGAGAAGCTTAGTGTTGGGTTTCACAGTTTTGGAGGACTGATTTTCGGTAGATTGTGTTTCTTTTAAAAATTACTAAATCCGTTGTTCAGAGTTGATGCCGAGTTTGCAGCTATTAACCCATTGGATGAGAATATTAAGGCCGTTTGCATAATGTCTTGAAGTGTAGATATATATTTTCCAGAAGTAAAAATATCGATGTCATCTTGAGCTTTTTTTTAACCCTCATAGGTGAATAATACGGAGACACAACAATAAAAAATATTGGGTCAAAGATTAAGGGTGGGACTGGGGCCCGCTGGGTCCCCCTCTGGCTACGACCATGTATATGCATCATGTTTGAATCAAAATGGAACTATTTCGAATACACAATTATTATTACTTGCAATCATTAAGCATTTATTTAAAATTTGTTTTTAATTTCTTACAAATTAAAATCAAACAACTAATTTTTTGAATGTAGTATTAAAAAAATGTATAGCGAAAGTTTATGCTGTGTTGTCAACTTTATGGTTTTGGTTTAAATTGCCGCCCTTGATTAGCTGCATATATGTCTTTTTCAGTAGATATTCGAATATCCTTTTAAAGTCCTTAATTATCAGCAATTTACTATTTCTCTCCCTAAGTGGTTCGTCTAATGTACAGACGATAACAATGTATTGTGGACAATATCCGACACACCAATCTGTGGTTCAATCATTCGATTTGAGCACATTTGGTGAGCGGTGCTGCATGCAAGTGGTCAAACTTAGTGAGGTAGGGGCTGTGCGTAAGTCACACTCGATAGGGAGGAACACGTTTGAGTTTGTGGTTCAAGCACCACTGATCTGACCTCTTTCAAATATTTACCACTCTGTTGAGTTGCAACTAATTGCAACCAGCTATGTGCGTGCGTCGAATGTGTGTTGCACAGTGTTACGAAGCAGCCAAAAATGCGTTTTTTTTAATTTTCTTTAAATCGTAATGATTGCTAATAGAAAATAATCCAACTGCAATGGAAATTAAATTTTTTTTGTTTTAATATTCAGTTGGACGTAGCCATAGGCCTCAATATAGAACTTCTTTAAAATTTTAGGCTTGCTTAAAAAAATTACATTAATTTTTGCGCGATGAAAGCGACTTTAGTACACACAGACCGAACACTGAAACTATAATAATAATTAAAACTTAAGGGGGAGAGGGGGAGGCGTGAAACTAAATTTTTTCTAAATTTATTTTATGGTATGATGTTAGGTAATTTTAAATATATCAAAATTAGTTGTTTTTTTTTTAAAATAATTTCAACGTCTTGCTTCGAATAGACCAGCGTTCTTCAAACTTTCATCATCAGCGAAACCCTTTTTTTATATTAAGTTTGCGACGGAACCTTATCATTTTGACAACTTTATAAAAGATATAAATTTTGCATTTTTCAGTAAAAAACAAATAATTTTATTTCATATAATATAGTACATATTATGCAGAGCTGTGAAAGATTTCAATCATTTTACGTTTCAAGTCTTTTGATTTTGTTTAAAATCATTACAATACATAATTCCTTTTCGGTACTTCTGACTCCAACATGTCAGATTAGCAAGCATTTGTCATAATTTGATTACAGTCTCACATTCATTTATGTGCCAATTGATTGCATTCAAGAAACTTGAAGTCAGCTGGGACTTCAAGTCCCATGATTGAATTTTTTTTTTTAATTCATTGTTTATAATGTTTTGTGTGTTTTTTTTATAATTTCATATTTCACTTGTATAAATAAAATATGCATAATAAAATAAAATTCAACATAATACAATAAATTTATACAACAAACTTACACGTTTCTTAAGTATGGAACTCATTTACATTAAGTATAAAAAACTTTTATTGCACAACTTAACAAAATTTTGCAAAGTTCTTCATCACTTGCATATTTAAGTGAATATGTGAAAAGCCGGCATTTTGACACGAAACAGAAACCGGATTCAGAATCAGCACAAAATTTTGCTTAAAAATTTTTAAATTTGTATTACTTGAATGCGTTCAAAGTCAAATCACTATTGATTGTGAATGGTGACGATGAAATCAAGTCATGTTTCCACAAAATGATTAATAATTCAAAATGATTGGTGACTTAATTTTTCGGAAGTCTTATTCACGAAATTAAATATGCAACAAATTAAAAGTTTTACTAATTGATTGCGACTTAAAAGAATGCAGCTACCAATGATTGGAATCTTTCACAGATCTGATATTATGTATCATAAAATACACACAAAAAAATATATGTTAAAAAAGCTTCTGCTTGTTTATTAGAGCACAATTTAACAATATCAGGATCTATTGTTGTTAGTTGAAGACGTATTTCATTTTCTGATCAAGTCGATTTCTGTATTTGGTTTTTGTAGCGACGTATATGAAAAAAGATTTCTCACTTTGGTAGGTTGTAACAAAAGGCATCAATTCTCTTACTACTGCATATTTTTAAAATATCCGGATACTTTTCCATTATTTTGATCTTAAATGAAGCAATTTCAATATGGACAAATGTAAATTTTAATTCGGTGTCCGTATATAAGTAGAAGTAGAAGGAAAATATTCTGAAAATCTCTTTTTTAAACCAGTTAAATGTATCAAAATAGAATTTTTGACATTCTGGTGGAATTTTGTTTAAACATTTCCCCCAAAGCTCTAACTTTAATTAAGGAGGGTAAACTTTACTTTTGCACTTTAAATTGTAGTATTTGGCCCTTGAAGTGAAAGATTTACATCGTTTAGGTACAAAAATAAATCGAAAAGATAGGCTAGATTCATTTAGGTACGAAAATCGTTTAGGTACGAATATATATCGGAAAGATAGACTAGATTTTGAAGACAACTAACGTTTTTAGGTTTGCAGGTAAATCATGTTCATGTTCTGATAAAAAGATTATAATTTCGCCGTGTAATTCAAAGAACCTGTTTAGAAGCTTGCCCTTGAATAATCGTCTTAATTTAGTATGAAGAAGCAATTTTTTATGTAAGCTTCCCCTATCATCGCACAATAGGGTAAATATTCTAGCATTTAGGGGTCTGGTTTTGATGAAATTTAAAATCTTAACAGTTTCATTGAGAACTTCTTGAAGTGCTTGTGGTATATGTTAAACAACAAGAGCATGACGATGAAAACTACAATGGTTGTTTTTGTTGACTGGAACTCTTTGCGTGCTATTACGCCCTTTGTAACTACAACCGTGGCCTTAGCTGCATCAGTCGAAATTTAACAAAAGATGCACCAAGTAAATTAAATATTTCCTGACCTGTTGTTTGAGCGGCGGCCGTGGCGTAGTGGGTAGTGTGTGTGACTCTTACGCCAGAGAACCCAGGTTCGAATCCTCCATCTGACACAGAAAATGTTTTCAATCGAATTAATTTTTCTGTTCGGCCGTCACCTCTCTGCAGACAATGGCAAACCTCAGAGAGTAAAAACTGCCATGAAAAGCTTCTTGAGAACATAAGCCGTTCGGAGTCGGCGTAAAACATGTAGGTCCAGTTCTCGATCATTTGTGTGCAAACATTTCACATCACACACAACACAATTTGATTATAAGAAGCTCGGTCAAAGTCCTTTCAAGGGCTGAGATGGCCATTTCGTTTTTTTTTTTCGTTGTTTGAGCTAGCTTTCAAATTTTTGCACGATTTGATTTTCTCAAAACTTTTACAAAACAATTTTTTTTTAAATAATATTTTAAATTTCATAGCCATCTTCTTCATTTCCTACATTTACGAACGGAACGGAACCCCTGAGACATCTCAAAAAACCCTAGGGTTCCGCGGAATACAGTTTGAAGAACGCTGGAATCGACAAATATCGATAAATAGCCTTTTCCGAATATCGACAATTTTTTTATGATTTTACGATGAATTTAAATGATCACAAATTTTGGAAAAAATTTCATTTCATTTGGAAAAAATGAAGCAAAGGCCCCTTAATGTTTTAATTTTTATTGAGTATTACTTAAGTATTTACTTGAGTATTTTCTAATTTTAAAAATATTGGTTAGTTCTGCGAGCAATATTCGGCTAGATCCGCCCCTAGAGAATTGATAATATTTGAAATAGTTTATTTTATTTACTAGGGCTCGTTCAAAAACTACATTACCAATTTTATTGCTTTTTTAGCCCCCACGTTACTTCGTTACATCGTTACTTTTCGTAGTATATTTCAAGCCCTCCTTCTCACCTTCCCCCTCCACCCCCCCCCCCCCTTCCCCACCCCCCTCTATAAAGTAAGTCCCATGTTAGACATGCCGATATGACGACGATTTCTCTCACCGATTTTCAGTTTGTGGACGCAGGATCCGAAGAGAAGGTGAAAATTAAAATCGCCAAAAAAATCGTTCGTACCAGCGACTTTGCGACGATTTATCGTTCTTACTCTTTCACTCACATGGAAAAATAGTGCAACAGCAAGCAAACATCGTTCGGCAAAATCGTCGTATCTAAAAGCAATGGACGACGGAACAGCGCAACAAAAGAAAAGGTAATAAAATCGTTGAAAGAATATTGGCATGTGTAACATGGGGCTTACTTAACATAGAAATATGAAATAATTGCTTAATAAGAATTGTTTCGACTTTTTTTCAATTTTTGGTAACGTTACAACATCTGGAACCTCTGCCCCATGCGTTACTTATCGTGGTGATTTTCAAAACCCCTTCCCCACCCCCTTAAATTGGTATGGTAGTTTATGAACGACCCCTTACTTAAGTTAAATGAACAATATCTGTGTTTTCATTTTAATCTTATATTAAAATTCATTCATTTTCTCCCTTAATTTGAATTTTCTTCCACTCAAAATAAAAATGTTGGTTAAAAATTTCATCCGATTTTTTCGGATTTTGGAACCGGTTACCAGTTTTCCAAATACCCGTGTTTTTATTGCTTTGCCGTCGAGTTAAATTTTAACGTTACTCGAAAATAGTCTAAACGTTGATTTCAGAAATGCATTCTGTTTTTAAACCGTTAGTCGGTTTTTCAAAAATCGGTTTGTTTTTTTTTACCTTCTCCTCTATGGCAAAGCAAAATGTGCCCCATTTTTACCCATATGCATTTAACAGAGCCATATGCATTCCTGAAAGCAACGCTTTAAATATTTATGTATTTAAAAACATAACTTAACAATTTTTTGAATTTTTGAAAAACTGGTAACCGGTTGAAGAAAACCGAGTTCATTTTTAAAATCAGCCTACGTCATATATCAATAACCTTTTAGAAATGAGGTTTCATCATTTTCTATCCTTCTATTTTTGTATGGGCTTGTATGGGCTCACGACACTGTGCAGCGGTGTACGCATCAATTTCTGATGTCAAACGAGTCAAATAACAAAAACAAAATGACACTATTCGAGGTCTTTGGAGTGTGTGTATAGGTTGTGTCCACTTGAGGCAGGAGCTGCTTGCATTTTGCTATTTTGGCAAAAAAAACAATTTTGATTTAAAGGTAATTTTTTGGGTTTCCTTTAAATGTCAACTTGAAAATTGTCAGAATTTATAAAATGATGTGAAAATGGATGCGCTTAAAATTATATAATATTTTTCAAGATTTTAGCTGCAAAATTCACAAAAATGCAAACTAACAAATATGATATTTTCTCGGGTTGACTCGAATAAAAAAATCTTCAAAAAATGATGCGCACAAACGTTTGCATAAACAACAAACGCGAAATAATATAAAGGAAGAAAAAAATGTTTACCAAAATTTTAACAATTAAAAAAGTATATTAAAAATATGTTTTATATATATATAAAATTTATGAAAATAAAGTTATTCACTTAAATGACTTGCTTACAACAGCCAGTTAATAAAAAAACTAATTTTTTTGAAAGAATTTTGCATATAACAAAAAACGGCTTCGCTGTAAAGCTTTGCTGTGTGCGCGTATGCACCGGATATTAAGTATTTAACAGTACACACACACATACACACTGGACACAATATGAAGTACTAATAGCAACAAGCAATCAAACAAATTTTGTTACATATACATATACTTAAAGTGAAAACCATATAAATTGTACAACTGTACACATATGTCTTTTGTTGATGTTTGTGTTGTTGTTTAGGGCGACATAATTAGATTTCGTGTTATACCCTAATTGTACAACAACAAGACAAATAAGAATACTTGCACACACACACATACGCACATATTATTTGGCCAACACACACACACACACACACACACACACACACACACACACACACACACATACCACCACTTACAGGCGCATAGAACACCTTGCCTTATGTACACAAAGCAACAGGCGTAAATAAATGTCGAGACCAGGCCAGTTTTGTACAGGACATGCTTTGTAATTGCCGCCTCTTCTCATGCTTCCTGCCAAGCAGCACTATTATCAACCAAGCTAAACGTTTGCTGTGCTCTAGCAGCACGTTCGTGTTTGGTTAACTTTTTCATTGTGCGTAGCAAAATTCATTAAGAAACTTTTGATTCCATTTCGAATGTGAGGGAGACGGCGGTATTGTTGCACGCACAATGCTAGTATTTCTGACAATCATTTACTTTCGTTTATGGTAGACGCAATAAAATTATGAAAAGATTTATGTGACAATAATATAGCTCAATCGCAACATGAAGATTATTTAACTGTAAATGTCACAAAGTCGACACATTACAGCTGTTTTTTTAAAAGCACCATGGTAAGCCGATATTTATTTGCCGCTATAAATAATGTTATGCAGCTTACATGTCAGCGAACCTGTGTGACACACTGCAGCCATGTTCATACAGGTTCGATAACACTGCGTTACAAATTAAAAAGACAGGTGCGTCACACCTGTTTTTTTAAAAGCACCATGGTAAGCCGATATTTATTTGCCGCTATAAATAATGTTATGCAGCTTACATGTCAGCGAACCTGTGTGACACACTGCAGCCATGTTCATACAGGTTCGATAACACTGCGTTACAAATTAAAAAGACAGGTGCGTCGTTGGGCACACGAGAGAAACGAAGTTTTTTTTTTAGTTTCATAGATTCAATAATTTAATGGATTTTTTTTAAGAAAATAGCTTTTAAATTAAAAAATTTAAACTAGCTAACTATAATTATAACTAGTATTTATTTTATTTCCGATTTACATTCATTATAAATTCAACGCACTTGTGGGCAATTGTTAATTTTTGTCGATGCTGCGACATCTTGTAGCCAGTAGGTGTACTTTTTTGTGGAATGTATTTATAGCAAATACCCAATCCTCTATCTATTAAGAGACTATTTTGATCTACTGCAACAAAGCTTTATTAATACATACTTGATGTTGAATGAACAACTCTGCTTAACAGAGGCTTTTGGATCAGTGGATAGTGTAGTGAACTCCTACTCACAACGGTGCGAGTTCAATTTTCTGCTGAGGATCGAAGAAATATTTTTAATATATTGAATTTACATTTTCTTGTTATAATAGACGCTAGGAACAAAAAACATACATTTCTAAGAAAAACGCTGTCGAAAAATTAAAGTGTTGTTTTTGAGATTTCAGTCAAGTAAATCACAGAACGAGGCGTAAAAAGCTTCGCTTTAAACAAAAAGATGTGTGTGGCCGCCATGCATGTTGGAAGTGAAACTTTTACCCAAAAATGGAATTTCTAGGAAGATTGCTAACTCATTTTATTAGCATTCCCTCCTTCAGTGGAACCAAATGGTTAACAAGCAGTCTACCTTCATACCAGTATGAGTTCAAGAACTGTCTTTTTTTCATAAAGAAAACTCGAATTTTCAACATGGTGATATCACGGGAAATATCAATTGTCCCTTTTGTTTATTCACTGTTCTGAAAACAACAATATTCGAATTCGATCGCAGTTTTTCTTTACTTTCGTGACACAGTTGGTTATCAAGAGAATTTATTATTTTAATTTGATGACTTAAGTCGTATCCAGGCTCGGTCCTCAGAGCATATACGACAGATCTTGCTGTTTTATTTTTTTGTTAATTTTATTTTTATTTATAAATATTTAAAAGAACCGCATACAATTCGCCTGCAAGTTGAACGTGTTACCATCGCATCATTCCCTTCTTTCTACGAACAAACCCGAAAACAAGCATAGCATACATCTTTCAAATTCATAGAGTTTCGGTAATGTGAAACTTTTGTATTTTTCTTCTTTTTGTGAACAGAACGAGTTTGTATTGGAGTATTGGAGTTTACCCACCACGAAAGCTCATTCAATGCCTCAGACATTAGTCATTCGCTAACTGTTTGCAGGTTATCGCAACGTCATCGGCATAGGCTACCACTTTTGTTCCTCCAGTTTTGAGTGTAGTGAGAAGTTTGTCAACCACAAGCAGTCAGAGAAGTTGGGATATGGCTCTTCCTTGCGCTGTGTGTCTTGTGAACTCTTTTCTCACCACGCTCATTCCCATTTGTGAGCTTATACGTCTGCTATTGAGCATTTTCTAAATTTGCTCTGTTATTTTACTGTTAACTCCTTTGTCTACTAGAACATTTTTTTATACCATCTGTATTTACAGTGTTAAATGCGCCCTCGTTATCTAAAAACGTTGCTTAAGTATATTCTTTGTGATGAAGCGTTCTTTCTACGACTAAAACCACCTCGAAATGGCAGTGCCGTTTCCACCAATTTACCCTTAAGGTAGGCGTGTTGCGCACTATAAAGATTAATATCGTTCAAAGATTTTCTCATCAACAACGATGAGAGACTAATAGCCCAATAATCTTCAGGTGCTGAGTGTATCGGTTTCGCAGCTTTAGGAATGAAAACAACTCGCACTTCTTTCCAAATTTTTGGAACATATCCTGTCTTGAAGCAACCGGTAAAGATTGCTATAAGCCAGGGCATGTTGCATCATGGCCGGTAAGATTCTATCTGGCCCCGCAGATTTGTATGGCTTGAAAGACCCAATCAACCATTCTACAGTTGCAACCTTGTTATAATGTTGGGGAGTTCTTTTAAGGGTTCTGGTATTGTATTTTTCAAGTTGCTGTTAGCTCCGTTTTGATACGGTGCTTTACAATCTGGAAAACAAGTTTCCATGAGCAGCAAAAGCTTTTCTTGCCTGAATTCTGCCCAGGATCCGTCGAACCTCTTAAGGTGTTGCGGCCTCAATGGGTCTTTTGATAGCGTCTTTTTTTCAAGTCTGGCGGTATCATTGGTATCCTCAATGGGCTCGCAGAATTTTGTCCATTGAACATCTCTAGTGTAAGCATTAATCATGGATCTGTAGATTTTTAAGTCAGATCTGCTCTAATTTGGGCTTGGAAATGGGCTTCCGGTGAAGTTTCTTAAACTCTTATCGCCTCTTTTTGAGATCACTGATACACCAACTCGCATTTGTAGGCTTGCGACTTCGAGACTTTGGACAAAACTTCTTGAAAGCCTGGTTCATTTTTCCCGTCATAAATTCGACTGCATTGTCAATGGATGCATTCTTTGGGAGATATTCTGTGTCTAGGACTGCAATTTTTCTGCTTATCCAGACTGAATAACTTTTCCAGTTAGTTTTTAATGGGTTCGTGAACTGTTTTCTTAAGTGAGGATCGTAGTCAATAGTAAAGTGAATTCTAAAGTGGTCGGAAAACGACTCCTTTTGTGACAACTTCCCGTTGTCAACTAAAACCTGTTCTCAGTTCTGTTCTGAGTTCCTGTTTTGAGTCTCTGACTCTATTCTGAAATGTTGGACTATTGCCCTATTGCATAGATGTGCTAAGTGCTGATAGATGTGTCTGTGCTAAAGATAAATTCGACTCACCCCTTTTGATGATATCTTTCCTGCTCCATTGCACGTGATGGGCGTTTGCATCACAACCAATAAGCAGGAATGTTCTGCTTGAGTTATCATATTCTGCCAACTCGCGAACTGCTTGCACTGGTGGGTTCGCCTCTTTAAAGTACATGTACGCAGAACAAAGGATCAGTTTTGCTGCCCTTGCTTTCACGCTGATTGCCACTACATCTCCGTTGGATTTTTGGATTTTGGAAAATGGATTTTTTCGCAAGTATACAGCTCTTTGACTTACCTTTTTCATTTGTAAAGGGAAACAGGTTGTATTGCTTTGACCCTAGGCCTTGGATCTTGTTGTTGATGATACAAGGTTCCTGGGTGTTCCTACATTCTCGTCGGACATGCAGATACTTTGTAGCGAAGCGAAAGCGTGTACTTGGAGATCAGCTTTAGTTAAGCTCCCTTCCAAATTTACACAATACTGGCTATAGTTTTGGTCAGGAACTCCAAAATTCTATCCACATCCGACAACTTTGGCTCCTTGCTGCCAACCAGCATCGTCGAACTTGTAATCGTCGGGATGACCGAGTTCAACGCTTGTCATCAAGGCTTTAGGGATCTCATTTTCCACAAGCAGCCATTTTTTCCCTGTCATAAGGCCGACTGGGTCCGTTTCGTCGATGATAGCTACTTGCAGCTCCTTCTGTGAGTTTTCGAAGCTTCCCTCGGCTTATCTGCGCCTCGAGCAACTCACAACGGCCTCATCCGCAGATCTTTGTCGTTTGGCCGTGGAACCTGCTGTACACGGAGGTTCTTCTTTCGAAGCATTGGTCAACCCCCAGTTGGTCTCTGTTTGAGGTAACCTTGGGTTGGCCTTGTCTCGTCTTACCTTCTCCTTGTGACTGCTGGTTCCGCCTTTTCCACACTCCTGTTTGCCGCTTTCGACGACATTGGAGTAGAAAGGATCTGCCTTAACCGTCGTTTGCCCTTCTTCCCTTCCCTTGCTGGCACCGATACCGCAACCCCGTTTGTCACCTATAGCAACATTGGATTGGGAAAGTTCATCTCTATCCCCCTGCTTCTTCCTGACTCTTTTCTTCCTCTTACTGCCTCCCGTTTCCCTCTCCCGTTGGTCGTTTTTGGCGTCATTGGAGTGTGATGAACCTGCCTTGCTCAGATCCTTATCCGTGGAAGCAGCCAGAATTGTGGCAACTTCGATCGCCGATGCTTTGGGGGCATAGTGACGTTCAAAATTTTCACTTTCTTCGTGTGCTTCTTGGTGAGAGCCCTGGAAGTAACAGTGGTCGGCTCTGCGTTATTCATTTTCAGCAGATAGTTCTTAGCAGTCCTGTAGAGCTTTCGTTGCTTCGCTTCTTTCGAAGCAGAACTGCTACACTACCCACCTCAATGACCGTCGCGTCGGAGTTGGAGTTGAGAAGCTCGTCTTCAGTTTCTGAACCAGGAACATTGTAAAGGCCTTGAGAATGCTAGATTCCTCACTGTCCCTATGAAGGACTGTGGAAATGCTCGCTTTCTGTCCTATGTTGCCCTGTCTGGTCAGAGTAGGTCACCCTATGCTAGACCTGCCAGTATCCTTAGCAGTTACCGTTTCAATAGTTATTGTAGTTGTTATAGCCTCCGTTCGTTCTTCCTTGTTATTGTTGTTGTTTTTGGTTTTGTTAATTTCTAGTCCCACGAATAGGTAGGGAAAGTACGTCATCCATGCCAAAGCATGTACTGCTTACCATGAAAAGCACACAATTACTCACTGAGGCGGCCAGGTATCAGTGAGGTCTCCATTCCAATACAACCGGTATTACCACCTGGCTGCACGGCATCCAATAGGCACGGTGTAATTTAACATACTGATTTAATTCAATGATCCTCTTTGTTCATTGCTCCACAATGAACTGTACGACTTGGTTGACCCTACCAGGAGCTTTCGCTACCGTCATCATAGCCCATTGTGTCATTGCAACCTAAGCCTGTACACCACAACAACGTCCACTTTCCTTCGTAGAGGCACTTTTCGTTAAATCTTCACTTGTGTTTTTGTGGGTGATAGTTTACACTGTTCAAAATCTATTTATGATAAAGAAATTACATTATTCGGAAAAAAATAGCACCATATAAATTCATTTTTTTGGGAAAATAAAATTTTTGTTGTAATTTTTTTATTTATGTTAAGTAACTAATATAAAGTTTAGTAACTGTGATATTTGACAAGTGTTCTCAACAAAATATCCCTGAAGTTTATTTTCTATATAAATTTTCAACATTTGTCCCCCCGAAAAATAACGAAAAAACTTTAATTGTTTCTTATTACTTTGTGAAATTTAAATAGTTTTTGCTAAAGCTCCTTTTTTCCGTGTATAAGCAATAATTATTCCTTTACTCATAATGTCTGCGCCCTCGCGCTGTGTTCCCTGTAACTCGCATCACTTCAAGAATTACAAGGATCAGTAGAATTACAACAACTACAACAACAACTGCAATTACTTAGAATATTGAAGTTATTCAGTGCTATTTTATATTATATTATTATAAAAGCCCAAATTGTCGAAAGCATGTTCAATGTCATAGCATCAATTGTTGTGCCTAATCACATGCTTCATTGTCAATTCTTCAAGCTGCATTCATCCCTTCTTCATCTTTGTGCTCATTCCTTGAGCTAGCAGTACACAATAGCAAATTAATCAAGCAGCTCATATATATACACATATATATATATACAACATTTAAATAGGTTTTTCTCTGTGTAATAAAATATAATTTCTTTGTACTATTATTTTGTTTGTTTTTTTTTTTTTTTTTTTTGCAAAAAATCCTATACATGCATGCAGAGCTACGTGACATTAAAGATTTAAGGCTATAACAAAAAGTATCTAGATGAAGACATGAACGAGCTATGAGTTAATAATTACTTTTGGGTTAACGTCATCAGTGCTTATTTTTATTGTTACGCTTTTGTAGATGTATTTGTTGCTTTTGGGTGTTGTGTCTATAGACTTATTGTTGTTGTGAAGTTGTCATTTACTGTTGTTTCTATGGTTGCTGATTATGACGTTGATAATTATGGACATTGTTATATTTATAGTGCATAATTGTTGTTTGTGTTAGTCAGTTTTATAATTATTGCTTAGTTTCCCCAATGGCACAATTACAGGGTATACCTGTTGTTATGCACTAAACGAATGGGCATTCTTTCATCGTTCCTTGCTAACCATTTGCAAATTTCAAGCATTTCAATAAAAACGATACATAAAGTTATAGTTTTAAGAACTAAAAACAACTAGTTTGAAAAATTCCAAAATGTAAATTATGGGTGCTTAATCTTGTTATAATTATGGGCATCTTTTATTGTGTCTGATGCTAACATTAAAGGCAATTTAAATTAAGCTATTATTATTGTCGTTATATTGTTGAGTTATCATTTATAATTTTTCACAATAGCGTCGTAATTACATGCACTTAGATACCCAAACACACATGCACACACATACACTCACGCATACATCTGATGGAACGTGACTTGCTTGCCAAAACATTCTCTTTATCAAGAATTCATCACGTATTAACTACGTAGACTTGAAACTTGTTCAAATATGACAGTATTTTTAACTTGGGCTTGAAAAAATAAAAATTTGTTCCATTACACATTTCTATTGATATTCTATATCAAGAGAAACCAAACCATATTTCTTGCATTGGAGTATATCTGTTAGTATTTACTTCCATTCTCAATTTTAAGACTGCAGTTTGTGTAAGTGGCAAATCATCTGCATTTTTTAGTGCATTTGCCAAATGTCTGGAAACGGACGAGATATTTGGAGCAGTAACTTTTCTATTCGAGAAGTTGGTCGGCATTGTAAGGTATCCATTTTTAAAAACCTTTTCAAAAATCGAATAGAGTGGTATTGCCTGCACACCCGACACTGATACAAATGGCTATAAAACAAAATTACGTTACAAGTATTTTGACGAATCTGGTAAATGTTTGAGCAAGTTCAGATATGTGTGCATGAGCTACACACAAAGAAAAAACCATGAAAAAACTTTTGTTGTCTCTATACTGGCAAAAAAATTGATCAACGCAACTTAGAAATTCGTCAAAATGAAAAACATACTTCGTATCGACAAATTCCAAGGTTGAGTTGATAAATTTTTTGCCAGTATAGAGTCAACAAAAGTTGCTGTCAAGATTTATACTTTAAGTGTAGTAGATTAGTGACCCTGTGATGACCCTGTAGGAAAATCAACTAATTTAAAAGTAGTTGATAAAATAGTTTTTTGTCAACCACAACTAGTTGAAATTCTGACTTTTTTCCATAGATCGAACTAACATATTTTGTATGGTGATGTCCGCTAAATAAGTCAATTGACTTTCGTCTGCATATATTTTCAACTACTTGTTAAATTAGTTATATTTAAATGACTTTTTTAATTACTTTAAAATAACCAATTGAAAACTATTACTGATGGCTTAAAGTTAATAATATTTGATGAAATAACATGGTTAAATATATATAAACTTGTAATCTAATAAAAACTTGCAATTAAAACATGTCAAAATCAGAGTAGTTGCCGCCTTTATATAATTCAAAGTAGTTTATCAATCACTTGTTTTTAAGTAGTATTTCAATTACTTCATATATAATGCAATAAAAACTATTTAGAATTGAAATGGATGCCGCCTTAATATAATTCAAAGTAGTTCATATACTGGTTAATTTTAAATTAGTTTTTTAATTAGTTGTTTTTAAAAACAAGTTAGTTTGTTCCTATAGGGGATGTTCACATTTTAAAATCGGTCTTATCAGCGTATCCAAAGAACAAGCGTTGTGGTTCAACTCGCAGTAGTAAACCTCGTTAGAGAACATTTCCCGGAAATCGCTATACATATAGTCACTCAAAAAGTGTGATGAAAATTAAAAAGAATTATTAGTGTAAAAAAACTTCCGAATCTCATAAGTGAAAATATTATTGTAAGCCCCTCGCATACTTATCAGCTTATCGAATTTTTTACAGTTTTCATGGCCTTGTCGGAAATAGTTACATGTAGGAACTGCAAACAGGTCATCAAATTTGCTGAAGCAGAGATACGTGGCCTCGGTTTAAAGTTCGTTGTCACTTGCACGTGCGAATAACAACAGAACCCGTCAGGTCAGGTACTTTTATTAGTTATAGATTTGAAATAAATCGTCGACACAAACACAAACTGCCGATCCGGTTGGCGAGTTACAATGTGCAGCAGCTGATATCTCTAGGATTTTTCAAAAAAATTGTTTGAAAATTTCAGTAAATGTTCTCTTTTTTTGTTAGGTTGGTTAGACTATTATCGTTAAATTATTATATGAGTTTGTAGCTGTACTATTTATATTTTGGTTGCTTCAAAATGCTTTCAAAATTACTGATTTTAGTATAAATTTTCAATTTAGTGGAATAGAACTTCTAAGGATCGAAACGGATCAAAAAAATTATAGCATCCAGCTAAAGGTGATAGTCTCCTCTTTCACCCCATATACGCTTTTACACCCCCCACGATCCCCCCGTAGAAGCTTTTTTCGTTTTACTGAAACTACTCACTATAAGTATTCCTATTCCTATAAGTATGCAATGATGTATTCTATTTAAACTTTAGGTATTTTATTGCATGGAATTTAAAGAATTTTTCAGTTTTTTTTTTTATTCCAACTTTATAAGACAGGTGCATGTACAAAATATATATGCAGATTCTGGTAACTAGAATAGTGCGTAGAGTTTTTTTTAATTAACCCATTTCATTCTACCTGTATGAAACATGTGCAGTTTTGGAGTTTTACCTTTAGATGTGTTATAGATAAGCCAAACCAAGGTTCAGGCAATACAAATGATGGAAACACAGCAAGAAGATTCTCTCAGAACCGATTAGAGCATCTGAAATAACAGGAGTTAATTTAAACCTTATTTCCAGGTTTAAAATAATCATCGAAGTACTTGCATGCAATGAACAAATTGACGCTAAGAAATTTGATGATTACGCTAAGGAAACTGCAAAAATATATACAACGAAATACCCATGGAGAAATATGTCTGCAACAGTTTACAAAATTCTTTATCATAGAGAAGATGTCATTAAATATCATTTAGTACCACTTGGAGATCTATCGGAGGAAGCTCAGGAAAAAAGGAATAAGAATTACAGATTTTATAGAGAACACAATATTATTGGCAACGTCTGATCCGCTCATCTCTAGCATGCGACATCAAACGAAAGTGGAACACCTGAACTTATATAAAGAAGCGGAAGAGCTACTACAGGATGAAAATAATTCAGAACTGAGTACGGAATATTTGCAAGCAATATTCTATTCCAACCAAAGAAATAATAATTAAAATATGATTTTTCTTGTTTTAGTACGATATATATATAATTAAAAAAAAAAAAAATTCAAAAACACAAAATGTGCCAGTGTAAAAAATCATATAAATAATTAATAATAAAATGTTTTATTTATTAATTTATGACTCTTTTTAATAAATAGAGAAGATTAAAAAAATAAGAAAAGCATAATTTCATACTAAGAATTCAAAATTTAAAAAAGTTCAACTTTGACCTTGAATTTCTCAATAAGTACTCAATCGATTACTCGATCGACTCAAATATCTCAATCGGTTAAAAAGTTATAGAATTTTGGCCATTGAAAACATATTCTGAGCAACTGTGCGCCGCCGTATTGGCTGCAAGAACTGTTGAAAATAGTTTATATCTCCCGCAATTGGACTCCTATAAGGGTCAAATATATGAGCTGCTGCTTAAAGGGGTCAACGTCAAAACCCGTCTTAAACTGTTCACTGTAAGTCAAATTGTAAGTCAAACACATGTTTCGGCCCCTCCCTAAAAATATGGCGAATGGGGGCACATAAACCCCCCTATTCGTGTGTCTCAAGAATGCTTCCTCCCTTAGAAACCCCCACAAAATGGTTAGTTTTTACCTATTTCGCAACCCTTTCGAGATATGGAACAACATAAAATTTTAATATATCGAAAAATACTTGAAAAATTTTCGAAAAATCTTCCAAAAATTAGAAAAAGTGTCAGTTTTGAAGTGTCGAAGAGGAAGCAAGATAGGTAAAAATTAACCATTTTTGGGGCTTCATTAGGGGGGTAGCACTTCTGAGATGCCCAAGTAGAGGGGTCTTTCATCCCCCATTTGCTTCAGTTTTAGGGGGGACACGTCGAAACACGTGTTTAACTGTCCACTGCAGGTCAAATTGTAAGTCAAACACGTGTTTCGGGAGCCCCTTAAAAATATAGAAAATGGGAGGCCTATTTTTACCTATGGTTCGCTCCAGCACCGAATTCGTAAAAATATAAACGTTTCAGGTGGCAACACTATTGACCATCTTAAATTTTAAAATTCTGACAACAGATTCGAAGTGAGCGACCCCTTAACACTGTTAAATGATGTTTAAAACTCTTAAAATACATTTTGGTAGGTGGCAACACTGTTATAAAAATAATTACACAATTTTGAAATTCTGGCAACGTATTCGGACTCAGCTAGCTATGTTTAACTAGTGTTTGCTCCAGCATCGAATTCGTGAAAATAAAAAAATTTTAGGTGGCAACACTATTAACCATCTTAAATATTAACATTCTGACATCAGATTCGAAGTCAGCGACCCCTTAACACTGTTAAATGATGTTTAAAACTTTTAAAAATACATTTTGGTAGGTGGCAACACTATTATAAAAAAATTACACAATTTTGAAATTCTGGCAACGTATTCGGACTCAGCGACATTATTACCTAGTGTTTGTTCCAGCACCGAATTCGTGAAAATAAAAAATATTAGGTGGCAACACTAATAACCATCTTGAATTTTAAAATTCTGTCATCATATTTGAAGTCAGCGACCCTTTAACACTGTTAAATGGTGTTTAAAACTCTTCAAAATTTATTTTACTAGGTGGCAACACTATGGTGAAAATTTAGGTGGCAAGCCTATCCTCCATCTTTAATTTTAAAACTGTGATATTAGATTCGAAATCAAATCCGTTGTCAGAAATTCAAAATAACAAGAATTCGCAAAAATACAAAAAAAAAATTAAGGTGCCAACTCTTTTCGCCATCTTGAATTTTAAATTTTTACATCAATTTCAAAATCAGCTATCCCCTAAAACTGCCAACCACGGAGTCCACAGAACTCTTAGAAGTCCAAATACGCTTAAGCTTTGCCTTCACAAGCTCATTGAATTTTTTGGATACTTGTTTTTATATTGGATACTTGCCTTCAATTTCAAGCTTTTCAAGCTTTTTGCCGAAGGCATCAATTTTTAATTTGCTTGGGACTTCGTGCCGTTCGCTTGTAAGCTAGCATACTTGCAAGTCGCAAGCTGTCGTGGGCTTATTTATTTTCAATCACAAGTCAGACTTGATTGAAAATTATCAAGCTCAAGCTAGCTTGAACTTGTATTTTAAGCAAGTACTTGAAATCGATTTCAAGTAGGCTTGTGCAGTTCTCTGACACCCACCACCTATCTGCTACTTTTCTTTGGGTCCCAATACAAAAAACACAAAAAGTATAGAAAATATTTTATATCTCTCGCAGCTTGAATCCTTGAGGGGTCAAATATAGGAGCTGGTTCTATTATTTTTTGCCCCTCAACATATCTTCCCAAAACACCTACCCCCTGTCTGCCACCCTTCTTTGGGTCCCCATACAAAAAACACAAAAACTGTACAAAATATTGTATATCTCCCGCAATTAGACTGCAAAAGGAAGTCAAATATATGAGCTGGTCCTATTTTTTGTGTCCCTCAATATTTCTTCGAAGCACACTTACCCGATAATACAAGACTGAAACGACTTTTGAACTTACAACTGACCCCTAATTAACTCCGTACTAGTTTTGCATACGAAACACTATTAATGAATTTCCATTTGAAGTAAGTAATTTGTATCAGTACGATTTTTTAATAACTTTAAAATTTATATTTTAATATCTTTATTTAAAAGAAAAAAAATCGGTTTATTTTAACCGGGTTGTTAAGGTATCAAACCTTTTGTCTAGCGATTTGTGCTTAACGAGAAGCTGTTAATGCAGCAACATATGAACGAGCACATACAAACAAACATACACAACCAGATACATGCACAATAATGCAAACATAAACGTATTGATGACAAGTGGTTTTTATTTGACCTTCTGTCATGATTCCTACCATCAACCATTCGTTTGCTATTAAGTGCAGCGTTGTTGTTTTTATTGTTGCTGTTGTTTTTTTGTCTATGTTGCTGCTTATGCCTTTGTTGTTGCGTTAGCTGTTATACGCTTGAAATGTGGAATAAAGCCGTTAGCAACAGGATGCGGATACGGATGCGGAAATGAAAGAGATTTTGTAATTTGTACATCATTATTTGTCTTAAATGGATTTTGAAAGTTTTGCCTGCAATAAACGCCATAACAGTGCGTGTAGAGAAAAGTGGAGTTTGGAGTTTTGGGCGTTTTTGTCAATTTTCACAATTCTGCATAGAAATTTGATATTTGACTAAAATCACTGCGTGACATTAATTATTGTTTAAAATTAAATAATCAACATAAGCTGCGCAGCTAAAATTTTTGTGACACTTCACGTCAATTCAAGTCAATTCAAATGAATTCCAACCCAAGAGCGTTAAAATATAAATGTTACAAAAAGTTTGACACAGACACATATACACACTAGTTTGCTTTTTAACATTAATTTTAGAAAAAATGTAGCTCAAAGAGATTTTTGCTTAATATATGTATATTAACTAAAATAATATAGAAAAACCTTCCATTTAACAACTTTTATAAAAAAAAAGAAAAAAAAAACTGCACACATCTTGTATTTGCCTGTCTGTTTGATAAACATCAACGGATTTCGTATACAAATTATTGTACACACATGCAACACTCGTACATAGTCACCTAGATGCATGTGAGTGGCGGGCACGCTGCGCGATGGCCTTTTTTATGACAAATTTTTTTTTCCATCCTTTTTTTTTTATTTGTATAACTTCCGTTCATTACTTCTTGAACGCCTTTATCAAAGTTAAAACGTAAAAATCCACATCTTGCAGGTGAGTCCTTTTTTTTACAAAAAAATACATATTTTCATATGTATGTATA
This sequence comes from Coremacera marginata, assembly GCA_914767935.1. NCBI lineage: Eukaryota > Metazoa > Arthropoda > Insecta > Diptera > Sciomyzidae > Coremacera > Coremacera marginata. Next base: position 2,847,571 of record OU612048.1, read on the forward strand.
TGAAACATTTTAATTTATCTAATTTTTATTATGCAGCTTTAGTTGGGCAAATATGATGATGCACCGACTGTGCTGCACCGACAGGCAGCACGCATAGTTGAGCAGCTAGTAATAATTGCATTTTTCACTAACATGCTGTGCTTGGAAGTGTATGTTTGTGTTAGTGTGGTTTCATATGATCCATTATGCGCTTGTATTTATTTAATTGAATCTTATCAGAGCGCCTCAGCAGCATTTAGACGAAGCTGCAACAACGTTGGCAGCAGTAACAACGGCAACAGTAGAACGCGCTGTAAAAAATGTCAAGTGCAACGAGGCGTATGCGTGACATTTTTTTCGTTTTCACGTTAATGCTGATGCTGTGCAAATGATTTCATTTCTCTTTATTTCATTGCTTTTAATTTGTTTTATTAAACAAGTATAAAAAAAAAGCTTAGCAAAAACATGCGCTTTAATCAATGCATGCAAAAGCGTATCCCCCTCTCTGCGCCACTGCTAAAGCTGCTACAAGTACTGCTCATCAGTTATGTGTTTGTGCTCAAACTCATCTTCACCGCAGTCAGCGCAGCAAAATAAACACAAACACAACAACACACACACACAGACACTATTTTAATTAAAAAAAAAATAAAATAAAATAATAATAATTAAGCACGAAAAAAGCCGTGTTAGTAGATCCTATTAAAAAAGCATCATCGATCGTGGTGGTAAATGTTAGAAGATAATGGAAACGCTTTACAGCTTAAAATCATGTTGATAAATACAAGAGAAAAAAAAACATGCAAGCCGTAAGCTTACAAATCTTTTTATTTCTCAAGTGGTTGTTATATAATATTAATTTATGCTACACCAGGTCAGTTTTTACAGTTTAATAGCTATTGAGCTAGAACAACTGAAGTATGTATTAGATGGTTGAGGGCTGGAAATGAGCAAACAAAAAAATTAACTTTTGACATACAATTACGTCTTACGTAATAGTTCTTACGTTTGTATGAAGGTATTTTCACAAATTTTCTCAAGATCATGCTAACGTTTTTGGGAGACATATAAGGGTACACATACAGCCCTTAATACTCATCGTACAAAGATAAAATGTATGCCAAAATTGCAGTCATTTTTTGCATAAAAGGAATATTTAACTTCGGATTTTGTCACTTTTGGAATAAAGCCACAAGATAGTAAAAGAAAAGAAAAAAAAATGCACATATTTTTATGAGAAAATCTTTGATGCTTCAGTTGCTGCTGACGTTCTTATGCTTGTGGCTTTCGTTCGTGCCAAAATCGCGAACGCAACATCGTGTTGGCTGTTGCATAGAATCGTTTTACAAATTTCTCAGAGCGTTACAATCAATGTTTACGTATAAAAATTCTTGCGCTGCTAAAAAGCTTTCAGTCTGCAGACAAACTCCAATAAGTTAGGGTGGTGGTCGCTTTGTTCGCCTGATACACATAGAAAATAAGACGTTGCAATACGAAGAAGCGTTGCATAGTTTATTATATTAGTTTATATTTGATATTTTAAAAACGCAGCGCTACTACATGTTGGCAATCTATACTATTATATAAAAGGCTTATCATGTATCTTGGAGTGTGATAAACTTATTCTTAGATTTAATTCTTAATTTAGTTTATTCTACATTTTTCTTTTAAAAAACAAAAACTACCTGTATGATTGTAAATATTTTTAATTTAAAAAAAAAACACAAAATTTCAACTGGAGTTAGGACCACTAAACCTTTGCTTCGTGGAGCTTTGACCTTATTTTGCCGTGCCTACACAGTTAAAAATGTTGATGAGTTTTTTGTTACAAGACTTGCATCGTATTTTATGTTGCATTTGCGACGATATATATAGAAGAAACTCCAATTATCACAAAAATTCTGCTATTTCCCACACGGCACAAAATTCTACTTCGATATCGAAAATTTAAAAATTTTCAATCAATCGAATTCGATATCGATTACGATTCGAAAAAGATACGTTTGGCGGACTTAACGGATACTTCGTAAGCGAAGGTTCACTTATGTTTCGAAAAATTATTCGTTTATAATTCTAAAACAATTAATTCTTCAACACAAATGCGAAGATAATTATATTCTCTACTTTTTTACTTTAAGGTGGATACTTTCGGATAACTTTTTTTGGCACTTTTAGACTAACTTTTATTATTACTTTTATTAAGGAAAAATACGAAATTTTTCTTCGATTAAAGTTCATTGCAAATGAACATATGGGTTACATTTGGGTTACATATGCATTGACAAGTGCTAATTTTCGGCACAATATTTTAGTAGCATATCCTTCTCATGTTTTAGTTTCGACCAACACATCGTAGATAATCTGACAGCTCAGTTGGTAATGAAAGAACTTGTAACCAGTATTTTGTGTGTTAGCAGCATACGAATATTTTTTTTATTTCGATATAAATTTGAGTTAAAAACTACATTTGAATTATATGAAAGATGCTATTTTAATATGGATATTCACAGATCTAAGAATACAACAAATTTTAGATTCAAAGTTGCATTCGTTAATATTGCAGCATGTGTTGTTTCCAAATCAATCAATGCAATCAATCTGAATTTATTAAAACTCAATTTGAGACATGACTAAAAGTATTCGAATTTTTAGACCGTACTGAACTTTCAGAGTTTTGAGCGAAAAACTCAATTCAATCATAAAAGAAAGATTGTTGATTTAACATAAGTATGAACTACTAAAATAAATATGTCTGCGTGGCCCAGTGGTTAGAACAGCCGGCCATGGATACTGTGTTCAATCCTCAGTGGAAGCAAACGTATAAAAAATTTTAAATAGGAATTTTTTTGTTTTTATCAACGTGCGGCGAATTGCTGTGTTGTTGTTTTCATAAGAACCATTTCGTTACATTGGTTTTACCCGCCATCTAGCTCGCCGTATTGTTTTATACGCGGCTATAAAAGTTTCACTTCAAAAAAATCATAGTGAAAAATAAGGGGTTTCTTTTCATATTCGTCAAACTGATAGTCATTTTTTTCAAGCTATAAAATCATTTTGCGTACTTAATTTAATTGATCTGGTATAACTTTTTGGGGTAATATACCATATTATCGATTTTGCTTATATGGGCGGTAGGCGTGTTCTTCAGCCGATTTGGTTTATTTTTACACCAACTTTTTTTTGCTATAAAATAATAGTGAGTATAAAATTTTATTGATCTGGGATAATCAATGGCAATGGTCATATGGGAGGCAAGCGTATTAGTCGGCAGATTTGGTTTATTTTTACACCAACTATATATCTTGCTATAAAATAATTATGCGAACCAAATTTTATTTATCTGGGATGTTTTTGGAGAAATATACCAGATTACTGATTTCGGTTACATGGGATGGGAGGTGACCATGTTAATCAACCGATTGAATTCATTTTCACACCAACTATTTACTGTGACAAAAAAATTATGTGTGCATTTGATTGGTCTACAACAATTTTTTGGGGAAATATACCAGATTACCGATTTCAGTTATATGGGAGGTGGTCTTCTTATTCATCCCATTTCAACGAAATATTGTGGGAAGAGTTCTTTTGTCGTAAAACTTATTTCTAAGAAATTTCATGATCCTGCAGCAACTAATTCTATTTTAGTCCACGGCTTATATGGAGCTAATTTCCCATTCTTGACCAGTATAAATCGGGATTTAGTTAGTTTTTAAAGAACCACTCTAACTTAAAAGTTGATTTCAGTGCATGCAAATATAAAACATTTATTCGTTATGTTAATATTGATTATGCCAACAAAAAACCAAAAACAACACAACAGCACAACCACCAACAGCATTAACGATAAATTAGGTAAATAACACAAAGCAGCAACAAAAACAAACCCAATAGCAACGGAGACAAAGATCAAAGGACGATTTCCTGATTATTTGGTTGTGTTTGTGTACCTTTCTATTTGTAGTTGTTGTTTTTGTTTTTGTTGTGTTTTGTAATTTTTTTTAATTTATTTATACATATTTATTTCTTGTTAGCATTCGTCATTGTGTGTCGCTTGCTGCCGCCCGTCTCACACTCAGCACCCACCCAGCCACCCACAAAAGTACCGTTTATTTTCGTTACAAACTTACATATATTTCGTTGTTGCTTTTGATGCTGTTGTTTGTTTGATTTGATTTTGTTTTATTTAAATTTATCTTATTTTATTTACCTTTATTTGATTTATGTATGTATTTGCATAAAGTCTATATAATTTTATTGAGGGGATTGAGTACTGTATATGTGTGTGTGTATGTATGTAGGAGTGATACTGTTTCCTCAAAAATATCGGTATTTATAGTGAAATTATTTCAGACTATTCAGTGTACTTATTTTTGGGGTGTTTTCTTTAAAAAGCACATTTACCAGCATATTTTGATGGTTTTTGCTTAAAGTTTAGCCTTGAAAGAGTCAAAAAAAATTCAAAAAAAGTTGACTTAAACCATACATTGTGACCTAAGAAAATACATATTACCAAATAAACTAAGCCATATTACAAAACTAAGCCAAAAAACCTTAAAACACGTCTATTTATTAAATTGTCTTTGACAAAAAGAGTTACCCTCACGGAATAGTGAACAGAAGTGAAAATATAAGGTTGAAAAGCACCTCCACCTTTGATTATGATGAATTGAATGATTGACTAATAAATATATGCACTACAGTGACATATGACATGACATGAAACATAACATTTGCTTTAGCAACTCAAATCTTAGCTAACTGACAAGTTAACGTTTAATCAGTTACCTGGTTATATGCAACTGGCCGTTAAGCGATTTTCCAAGAATCTTTTCTTTTTATTAAAGAAAAAAATTTCACCATTTTAATAACTGTAGCATTGGATTTAAATAATTTGAAGAGTTTTGGCAAATTTATTTAAATTAAATTGAAATTACATCTGATTTCCTTTACGCATTTCATAAAAAACTCTGTTTTTCGAAATAGTTTTGAAAAAATATATAAAAATTAAAATCTAAGATAACCAGATTTCTAAACATCAAAGTAAATTATTCAAAGTAAAAAATACAAAGAAAGGCCACTCCCACACTCGGCCATTCTACTTTACATCCAACCCATATGTATCCAAAAGCACCGCAACTGCACTCCAAGGTTTCATATAGTCCGCACTCGTTGATGTTTTTCCATGGTCACCAACTTTTTTTACATTATATGGGTAATTTCCTTGGTAATCAGTGATTTCATAGGGTCCATGAAATTTAGGCCTTAGCTTAGGCGAGCTATGCAGACTTGATCACCAACTTGATATTGCCTGGCAGTTTTTCTGTTTTTGTCAAAATTTGCTTTATTTTCTTTTTGAAAGGCTTGCATTTGGTGTTTTGCTTTGGATCTCAAATCTTCGCCTTCCAGATTGTATTCCATTTTAATCTCGGCTTCAATCAAATCTGCGATGCGCATGTCATCCTTCGTGTTCATTGGAACTCCTCCGATCATTAGCTGAAAAGGCGATGTACTGATTGATCGATTCATCATTTTGTTAATACTATATACTGCTGTACTGCACAAACATACTGATACCATTTTTCTGGATTATCTCTGAAAGCTTTGGCAGAACAGTACAGTAGTCCCATGCATACGATCTGCTTGTCCATTGCTTCTTGGTACACCAGGTGTTGTGAAAATTAACTCAATGCCCTGGTCCTCGAAATGTTCTTGAAAACTTGAAAAACAAATATTAGAAATTTTTTTTTTAATATTTTCGAAAACTTTCATTTTGTTTTTCTCCTGTTTTTTTGCCAAAATTGCGTCTGTGTGAAAATACTCCAAGTGCATGTTTTTAGAGGTCCGGCCGGTGCCCAGGCCTCTAATGAAGTGGTCCCATTTTGAAATTTTGCTTAATCATTTTCAGTTTTTGCGGAAAATCATGGATGACCTTAAAATCAGTTTTTAGAAAACGCCCTCTTGTGGCCAAGTGGCCAAACTTTATTTTTATACCCCAACGTGTACTGCGTAAGGGGTATATTAACTTTGTCGTTACGTTTGTAACGCCAATAAGGAGGCGTGGCAGGCAAAGACAAATATATATATTTTTGATCAGCATCACCTTGATCAGCCGTAATTTTTAAGCTATCACGATGAAATTCAAAATATAAGTTTTTTTTTTTTAAAAAATTAAGATCAAGTTCAAAATTGAGCCAAATCGGATGAAAACCACGCCTATTTCCCATACAGAGTGACTATTTTTTCAGTAAAATCTCTGAAAAATCCACAAAAATTAAGGAAATGCTTTCAAATTTTGCACATGAGCTTTGATCTTCAATGTCAATCCTGACTATGAAATTTCGGATGAATACCACGCCTACCTCCCATACAAAGTGGCCTTTTTATTAGTGTAAAATCTCTTCAGAATCCACAAAAGTTAAGGAAATGTCTTGAAATTTTGCACATGAGCTTTAATAATTAATATAAACCATCTCTATAATATTTGCCAAAATCTGAAAACCACGCCTACTTCTCGTACAAAGTGGCTTTATTTTAAACTGAAATCTCTTAGAAATTTTGCACACGAACTTTGGTATATAATATAAACCAAATCTATGATATTCGGTAAAATCGCATGAAATCACGCCTACCTCCCGTGCAAAGTGACGTCATGAAAATAGCAAAACTTTCCCAAGTATATAAAACTGAATGTCATCGTGTCTGTCATGACTAAAGACTTTGAATGTACTTCAATACGGCCGCCGAAGTTCCATTCCTTGTTAGTTTTTTTCATATTCGATACTTCCTTAAAAATGTTTAACCCTCCGATGAGTGACAGTTCTGAACTTCACGGCCGTGTGAAAAGGTCCCTACGGACCTTTTTTGTAAATCATGTTTTTTTCATATAAAAAATTTTTTTTTTTAATTTTTTTTTGCTTTTATTGTTTATAACTACATTCTACATACAAAAATAATTTTTTAAATTTTTTTAATTTTCTTTTTTTTTTTTTTGCTTGAATTTTCTTAAGACTATTATAAAAAAGTTTAAAAACTATTGTTGTTGAGGGTGTACTTCTTGTCCCCCGCCCTGTGCGCAAGTGTTGCAGCGATGTAAAAGTGTGCTATGTTCTCCGCAAACAGCGTTGCCGCAGCCGAAGCAGTGTGCCCGCGTTTTCCGCTGCCGCCCGTACTCAGAACGGCAAAGGCGACATGACGGTCTACTTGACCTAGCCGCAAACGACGGTGCATTGCCTTCCATCGGTCTTGGTAATACCTGAAATGAAAAGAAAAATAAAAAAAAAATGAATATATATTCTATTCTTGAATTTGAAGATGTTTTTCTTACCCTGACATCGAATGCTTCCATCGCATTGCGTATCCTTGGATATGAGGTTATATGGTTGTTCAGGGCACGTTCTTCGATATTTGGTGTGGCCAATTGTTTCGTTAGCAGTAACAAGAACGACCGCCGTCTGTCACTCCTTTTTATAGGCTTCATTTCGTTGTAAATCGTAAAAGCAGCAAATGCAGCGACGTCCAGCATATTATAAAACATGGCCAACGGCCATCGTTGTGTTGCTCTTTTGCAGCTGTAAGTGCCTAGCATTTGATCCATGGTATCAACGCCGCATTTGTTGGCGTTGTAATCTAATATGGCATAGGGCTTCCGCTTCTCGGTTTGCTCGTCAACGAGGCAGGTGTAGTGCATTGTGGAGAGCACGTTCACCACTTTATTTTTTTTCGGCACGTATGAGCATAACGCTATATCCCCTTCGTTGAACCCAAATAATGTACTATTGATGGTGCGCTTCGGGTTCTTCTTGAACTCCTGTGGAATGAATGTTTTGTTGTAGCGCACTGTACCAACATATGCGGTCTTCCTCCTCAACAAAATACGCGCCAAGTCAAGAGTGGTAAAGAAATTATCCGCATATATAGTACGGCCAGCATCTAAATATTTTTCCACAAGATCCAGCACTACGTTCTGCCCTTGGTTTATCTCCCGTTGTACAAAATATACTAAGAACAAAATACTAAGAACAAAAAATTCTAAGAACTGGTTTATTGCTAGTAGTATAAAATTAGAATATTGTGCCTTTCCTTGAAAGCAATAAAGTTCATGTCTTCGAATTTTTCTTAGAAATTTTTGTTTTTACCATCATCCCTAATGTCTTTGAGTTTAGGTCTTTGTGTTCAGAACAAGTAAATTATGTGTTGAAACAATAAAAAAATTATAATGATGCCCAAAAACATGCATTTATTAGTGAAATTCAGTACAAGGTCCATACGGACCTATTCACACGTCCGCGTACTATTCTCACTAAAACCTCAATAACTCCTAAAGTAATGATCCGATCGGCTTGATTTTTTTTTTCCAAAAGATGCGCAACAAAATACTCTTGGAATACAGAGTAACTTTGGGGGGGGGGGGTTGTAGTGGCCGAAGTAGGAGTAATTTCAGTTTGAAAAGGCAAAAAGGTCTCTAGGGACCTTCTCACTCATCGGAGGGTTAAGAAAAGCATTTTTGAATAAATATAATACTTTTCTCCCAATATTAAATTTAAAACCCTAAATTTCTTACGATTTAGAAATTAAAGATCACCTTAAATAATTTATTTAATTTAAATACGTCTTGCTTCAAATGGACAAATTATCGATAAATAGTCTTTTGCGAAGCAAAACGTATAACCGAAATTATTTAAAAGAAATATTATCTCTTTGATATTTTTAAAATTACCCAATTTACCTCTTAAAATAGTTCTAGAAAAAATTTAGTTCCAAGCCCCCCCTGAAAGTTTCCATTTTTATTATGATTTAAATGTTTTCTACTTTTGAAAAAAATTTGTTAAAATTTGTCTTCTACTAGTTGGAATTGTACCATTAAGTCATCTTCTCTTAATAGAACGACTTTACAAAAAATTATGTAGGGGTTATCCCTGATCAAAGGCTGAGTTTTAGCGATCACATTGACTTTGTTATTTTTATATTTATTATCTGTTTTCTGAAGTGAAACTTTTATAGCCGCGTATACAACAATACGGCGACTGGTTGTACTGGTTGTATAAAAACGAAAAAATGGCTATGTAATAATTTTTCATATTTTTGCTTTCACTGAGGATTGAACATACTACGCTTGGATCCATAGTTGGCTGTTCTACCAACTGCGCCACGGAGACATATATATTTGAGTAGCTGAATCAGCAATCAGTACTTCTCTCTTTCTTTTATCATTGAATTGAGTCTTTCGTTCAATATTCTGAACGTAGATGACGGTTTAAAAATTTGAATCTCAACGTAGCTTTTTTTCAGAATATTAGCATACTTTTAGACATTTCTCAAATTGAGTTTTGATAAATTCAGAAAGCAATTTTCGAAGTAGGCCTTGCATTGATTAATTTGGAAACAGCACATGCTGCAATATTAACGAATGCAACTTTGAATCTAAAATTTGTTTTATTCTTAGATCTATGAATTTCTAATATCTTTCATAGAATTCAAATGCAATTTTTAACACACATTTATCTCAAAATTAAAAAAAAACACTTGCTGTGGTATTTGAACACAGAACCTAATGTTTACAAGTTCTTCCATTATCAACTGAGTTACCGGACTACCTATTCTGCTTTTAAATAAATTAAGAAAAAGAGCCATAATTGCAGAACACATTAAAAAAAAAAACAAACAGAACAAGGAAACAACGAAAACAATAGAACACGCAATAACCGATAACTCTTCTCTCTTGTATTTCTTGTCGAAAATTCTTTAACGCATCCGGCTCGTGTTCGTTCATTAAAAAATTTGTCGAAAATTCTTCAACCTTTCTGCTTTGTGTTTTTCCAAGTTTTTCCCACAAAGTCTTATATTTCGAGGTCATTTTTTCGTTAAAAGTTACAATATATAACATTTTAAAAGCGTGCTGTATTAATGAACTGCATCACTGATATATCAAAGATTACAAATAATCTGATCAAAAAAAAACATGTAAAATAAAATCAAAGAATATATAAAAATGGAAAAAATTTTTTTTCATATTTCTGTCGTGTTTGTTGACGAAACTTCTGCAACGATTCAGTTCACGAAGAACTGAATTATTCATGCACGAAGAATCTCAACATTTCTGTATTGCGTTCGTGGGAATCTTATATGGGATTTTCGTCAATGAAATGTATGATCGAATCAGCATGTTTCGTCAAAGAAGAAGAAAAATCGTTCATGATTTGTTAATCAATTCTGTAAGACTTGGACTACTGGGAAATATCGTCGCAAAAGCAACATAAAATGCGATGCAAACCTTGCAACAAAAAATGCATCAATATTTTTAACTGTGTAGGCACTGTAAAATAAACCTAAATAAATTTGCGCGGTAGCATAAGGTCAGAGCTTCAAACTACGAAGCAAAGGTTTAGTGGCCCTAACTGCAGTTCAAATTTTGTGCTTTTTTATATTACAAATATTTACGATCATACAGGCAGTTTGTGTTTTTTTACGAAAAATTGAAAATAAATTATATAAATAAAGCACAAATTATATAATCGATTGATGATTATTTTGGATAAGCAATAAATTCTTTTTGGCATCAATCCTTTGAAATATATTGGAATTGGATGTATATTATGCTTGCTTTCAGGATTGTTCGTATTTTGTTCGCTTTGATGCAAGGGAGGCAATGGTGAGCTGGTGGCACGCTTAACTTGCAGTCGAATTGTACGCGGTTCGATGCGAGTACGGAAAGGGAAAAGTGAATTATTCCCGACACAGGTTTTTCGACAAATTTTTCCTTTTTAATATTTATAAAACAATAAAACTAAATATTAAAAAAAACAGCAATATCTGTCGTCTGTGCTAATTAAAATAAAAAAATCCTCTTGATTACCAACTGTGTCACGAAAGTCAAAAAAATGCGATCAAATGCTGTACGTGAATATTGTAGTTTTCAGAACTGTCAATAAACAAAAGGGACAATTGATATTTCCCTATGATATCGCCTTGTTGAATATACTTGTTGGCTTTTAAAAAAAAAATACAGTTCTTGAACTCATACCGGTATGAAGGCAGACTGCTTGTTAACTGAAGTTGCACTGAAGGAGGAAATGTTAATAAAACAAATTAGCAGTCTTTCCAGAAATTCCACTTCTACCGTGGCCGTTTCACTTCTACCGTGCGTGGCAGCCACACACATCATTTTTTTTTATAAAGAAACTCAAAAGAATTTTTAGACCCTTATTATACCCTTAAAATACTTTACTCATCACTTGTAAGGTCTCAAGTGAAATACTGATCTACTAATTGTGGAACCCTTTTATCTCCATCAATTCAGGAGTATTGAATCTAAATAAAGAAATTTTACCAGATACTTGTTGAAAAAGCTTAATTGGAATCTGCCCTTACTTCCTTCCTATGGATACTCGTTGTGTCCTAGTTAACTTTCATCTCCTTGAAATAAGAAGTAAGGTTTTTCAGTTATTTTTATATGGGATCTTATCCAACACAATAATATAAATTGTCGTGACTTTCAAGCCATTATCTTCGTAGCCAATTCCATTTCAGGGAGGTGGCCCCAAGAACAAAATAAGCCTATAACTCGTTGCATTAATGATACAAACGAAATTCTAAATATGTCATATCTATATGGATCTTCTCATGATTAGTATTATGACACGTGATATTCAAATAGTAATTCTTGTATTTATATCTTAAATCATGACATTGTAGTAAATGGTTTCGTATTTAAACATAACCTTTCAATTAAACTTTCTTTTCTATCTATTTTCAACTTGTATCTTAATATCTTTAGTTAAATAATAAAATTATATAGTATTGAAGCCTATTTACTGTATTCTATAACAGCTTTTTACTCTGAATGATGAGGAATAAACAGATAAATAAATAACTAAATATAATTTTTTAAACTGTGCAAAAATAGGCTAACATTTTTTTTTAACTCCAACTTGACACACAAATTTAGCCTTGTACGAAGTCTTTTCCAAATTACAGGCTTCGAAAAATCACCTAAAATCAAAGTATGCTTCTTATTTGAAAAAAAAAAAAAAAAAATCAATAAAAAAACCAGTTTTAAAATATTTTATATATAAAAGATTTTAATCGGAGACGATACCACTGCTCAATAAATTTCATAAAAAAAATTGTGTAGGGTTTGATTGCCTTAAAATAAGATTCAATTTATAAAATGGATACAAAATGGTTTCAAATGGCACTCCAAAGAATAGTAAACATTTGGAAACTATCCCCAACATAAAAACGCCGCGTACGACCATGGTTATGCTCTGACGAACTTTTCTTGTTGCTTCAAAAACACGTGGTTTTTGTTACTATTGTGCCCAGATCATCTCTTTATGTATCCACTGTACTGCTTTTGATTATGCTCGCACTAAGCTGCTGCTCTAAGCTCTTATAACTCAAAAGAGAGTGAACATTTTTTAATCAGCTCCAATCAGAGTGACCAGAAGTTTTTTGTCATCATAGAAATACCTCATACAAATAATTATATGTGAATAAATATTTGCTTGCATTTTTTCTCCACCTAGAATAGTACAGTATTTTTATGTATGCAGTTTGTTTTTGTTATTCGTTGTTATTGTTTAATAAGTTTTAGTATGCAGTTCGTAATGCATTTAATGTACCGTTATATGAAAAATGTGACGGTGCATTGAATGATCAGTAGTAAAGAATTATATATGCATAACGCATTTAGTTGGTGTTTGGTTGCTTAATTGAGAGCTTTAAGTGCTCGAATTGGAAATAATTGTTACGAAATATAAGTTAAGTTTTTTTTCATTTATAATCAATAAAGTTAATTTAAATTTTACGTGTTAGATATTGAAAATGCCCAGCGGAACGAGCCTTTCTGAACATGACCAGGGAATAATACTGGGAATAAGCGAAAATAGAGCTAAAATGAAAGAAATAGCCAAAAGGCTTAATCGCCATAGTAAAGCCCCATTTCCAATAACGCGTGAGATGCGTTGCGTAAATTAACGCAAATAATCAATGCATAAAAACATACGTAACAGGTTCCAATAACCGGCATGCGTGTGCACGCAGCGTGAAATATTCGAAAAATTGAATATTTCACGCGCGTGAAAATTTGACAACTATTGAAATCAAAACAGCTGTTCACTTTGTATAGTGTTGTATAAACTGTTGACAACTTATTATAAGGTAATTGGTACTAGTGCGAATACTTTTTAATCAAAATTGACAAAATTACCTCAAAATATTTTTTTTTTAAATATAAGTGTATAGTTGCCTAATTTGTGTCATATCTTGATTGTTAAAATTTTACGTTCAGTTGAACTCAAACAAAACATCGCAAACAAAATGCTATTCACAAAATTGACTGAGCCGGGTACCGTTCAAAATTATGCTTCGCTAAGCAGAAGTGCGGGCAATCATATGTTCACGCACACGCTCTATTGGAAATTGATTTTTTCACGCAGCTTCCGCAGCGTAAAACGGAACGCATCTCACGCGTTATTGGAAATGGGGCTTAACACAACAACAAATTTTTTAAAATGTCCTAGTAGTTATGGCACAGTTAGACGAAGTGATAGGAAAACACACATCGACGCTCGGTGTAAACGGAGAACTCAACATATTGCAGTAGTCGAAGGAATGAGTACCGGACAAATAAAATGTCAATTGGGTCTTAACATAACAAGAAGTAGAGTAGTTTAAATATTACATGAAAATCCTAACGCAACACATACTTCCAAGACGCGACAACCTAACCTTTTGCCTCGACATATTAACGCACGTTTGACCTTCGCTATCATGTTCCAATTTTTGGATGAGGAATGGCGTAACATTATCTTTAGTGACAAAAATAGTTAAATTTAGATGGACCAGAAGGTTCCAAGAAGTATTGGTGGCATAGTAATCAATTGCGGCGCACTTGCCACTTGCGTGTCCATAGGGGAGGATTGGTCATGGTCTGAGCTGCATTTTCTTATGAAGGAAAGACTTCAAAGTATTTAATATCAACATAAATGAAGGCTGAAATGTACGTTTATTTATAAGACAATGAACTAATATAATTTTCCGACCAACTTTGTAGCGATAATTGGACTAATTAGCAGGATAATGCGTCAATACACTGTGCAAAGCGTACAAAACAGTTTTTTTAGCCAGAAGTATACCATTACTGCAATGGCCAGCAATAAGTCCAGACTTAGAACCCATTGAGAATCTCTGGGGAATCCTCTATGGAAAAGTATATAAGGATGGAAGGCTATTTGAGGCAACTAGGGAGTTTAAAATAGCAAAATAGCAAGAATGGCAAAGTATCAGCCCATCCAACCCAAAACCCTTGATTAATTCTATGCCATTTCAACTGAGCCAAGTTATTAAAATAAAGAAAAGCATATAAATTACTAATATGAAATTTTATTTCATTTTTTTTATTATTAAGCTCGAAAATTAATCAAAAAACACATATAATTAAGTTGTGCACATCTAATTACTTACTATGATGAAATTTTGTATGTTAATTTTTTTATTTAATTTAAAGGACAATTGAATAAAGTCTTTGTTACGTTATGTTACCATAAATAATATAACTGCAAGATCAGAATTTTGAAACATTTTTATTTTAGCGCAAAAATAGTTTTTCTAATGGTGCACATATAATTATTTGTATGAGGTATGCATTTTGTTAAAAAAATATATGCTAAATTTTCCACTTCCATTTTTTTATGTTCCGCAAAATATTCCACTGTCAATTTTAAAGATAATTATAAACAAAATTGATTATAGACATAAAAGAAACATAAAAAAAAAGCTTAAAAACTTTTATTTGTTGATTATTATCAGACTTTAGGGCAAGATTGTGATTTCCGGGGCGTAGCGATTTAAATGTGTTTTCTGGTGGAGCACAACAAAAAAACCTTTTTGGCCGAACAAAAAATCGATAACTCAACTAGTTATCGAGTTCTCAAATTTTTTTCTTGCTAAAAAACCTTTATATCTTTGCCATTATCCAATGAATCTGAAAGATTGATGTGTCATTTGAAAGATAATTTTTTTGACTCTTCACTGACATGCCACATATATATCATTTCAAGAATATTTTCAATTTTATAAGCAACTTTATATCAGATTTGAATTTTTCATTAAAAGAACCGTTATTTTTTACTAAATTTGCGTTATTGAGGCACTAAAGATATATTTTATTTGAAAAGCTTAAAGTTCAGCCTTTTATTTGATATATAAAATATATACATATATATCCTAAAATTCACAAAATATTCAATAAAATTTCTTAAGACCAACTATTTGATTTAATAAAATGGAAGAAGCCACGGAACTATTGAAGATGAGTGGAAATTACTTTTTAATTTTCTTTTTTATCATAATGTGAATTTGGAGCTTAAAGAGTCTATGGTGAAAAAATTTCAGAAAATTTCGCTGTTAAGTAATTTAGAAGTTATAGAGGTCAAAAGTTAAAAAAATGGCCCTAAATTTTGTGATTTTTTCCGCCTACAAAAGTAAGCATTATGGGTACGAAAATGTATGCTATTACCTATTCAACGAGCTAATAATCATAAAAATCCATGCATAACTTTTGAAGATACAGCTCTTTTTGCAGCCAGAATGCGCGATTTTTATAACAATTTTTCATATTTTTATATACCTACTATATGCAACTGAAAATCGAAATTTAATGAAAAAAAAACTAAATTTATTTGTTAAAATAAGGTTTTTTTAGTTATCATTATTTATTAGTCAGTTGTGAATAAAGAAACCACCGCAGGCCAAAAAAATTTTCCATATTTTAGTTATGTCGTAAAAGGTTGAACCATCGGCAGGGGCTTGCAATTTTTTCGGTATAGGACTTAGAAGGTCTTAATACACATAATCCACCAAAAAAGAGGAAATCCACCAAAAGTAAAATTTGAGCTCACATACATCTTCAATTATGCCGCTTGTAATATCAACATTCTGCACAAGTGCAAATCATTTCATCATAAAAAAAACACCACAAAAAATTATATAAATCATATGTATTATGTACCAAATAAGAGATGAATTTTAAAGCATTTATAATTTACTATCTATTTTCCATGCTAATAACGGTAGTTTTTGAGTAAGTAACGGTTTTATGTAAGCAAATATTTTACTTTCACATACACATAGCTATAAAACATGAAATACTCAATTCAATTTGATTCATTTAAAATTAATGTGAACGCTTTATATATTATCTTTAAAATTATACCTTAATCATCAATATCGGTCATACACTAAAAAAAATATAGCAAGTTTCCTTAGAAGATCTCATAAAAAAAAAAGAATTCTTAAAAAATCGAAAACTTGAAAACAAAAAATCTATTTTTTCCTTCGGGCACTCTAATTTTTGTTGAAAGTACTCCACGAATCATTGTCAAATCACAGCGCCCTAGAAATCGTAATCTCTCCGACTTTTGAATTTAGAAGAAACAGAATTTATAAAACATAAGTTCATACTATTAAATTACATTAATAAGATGTTAGCGAAAATATGTATTTCAGTTCATTTGTACTTTACAAGTCTTTTCAAGAACTATATTCCCTTAAAAATAGTTACATATGCAGTAGGTTTCCGATGTAATGAACATTCGATTCTACGAAAACCGCAAATAATGAACAAGCAAATTGATTCCATTGAGTACCTTATATAACGAACAAAATAACTGTACTCAATTTTACGAACAACATACAAAATTTATGTTTTTTTAGCAGGATAAAATGTAGTAAAAACTATATACATACTTATTAGGGTGTCTTCATTGAAGTTGAAATAAATGTTAATAAAATTTCGTGAACCTAGGACCACGGGAACCCTTGCCGACCTCCATCGAAACATGTCAGTACTTGGCGATATGGGGAAAAAAGCTATTTTTTCAAAAAGCCCTAATAACTTTTGTAGAAATATAAATTTTCAAAAAACTGGTTCGCTGCTCATTTTTTGTTTAATTTTTCTTTAAAATAAGCTATCAAACATGAAAATTTGAAAAAAACAACCAGAGTTGTGATTTTCAACTCCTCGAAAAAAACTCCTTTTGTTGTATTAAAAAAAAACAAACGAAAAAATCCAAATTTGAAAAATTTAAATGAAATACTGTGTAAATATTTTCAAAAACTATGTACAAGGCAGTTGCAAAAAAATTGCGTAGCTCTGATGAATAACCTGCTGGTTATGACTTTTTTTGCTTGAAATTAATCTATTTGAATATTTCGAGTTTGAGTATTTTTACAAAAAAAAACCGCCATACATCAAAAATTTTAAAAAATATTAGCATGAATGGCTTACGCGTAATCTTGTGCTTTTTTTTTGCAAAAACAAAAATCGGAGAAAAGTAATAATCGTTAAAATTTTACTTTTTTAAAAAAGCACTTAAAGTCTCCTTTTTTTTAGCATTTCAATCACAAAAAATTGTAGAAAATCGAAAAACATTTGTAATTTTCATTCAAAAAACTTTTGAAGCGCACGTTCTCATCACTTTAAATTTATATTTCAATAAAATGATTTTTTAAAATTCTACTTTTAATAATTTTAGTAGAAAATTACCAATTTGATTTTAGTACTCGGTTTAGCCAAAAAATCGATTTAACGAATTTGCCTGACAATCATTGTGTTCGTTGAATCGGAAAACTACTGTATATTTTTTCTCACAGAGAAAACTTTATTTTAAAACACAAATAAAAAGGTCATCTTAAATCTAAAAAGCCGTTTCAAGATTTTTATTTTTTTATAGGAGAAGTCAAAACTGTTTTAAAATTGGACATATTTTCGATTTTAAAATAGCTATTTTATAAACGAAATTAAGAAGGAAAGACGACTTTTAAGTCTAATATATGTGCTACTTCAAATTGTTTTTGACTTCTCCTATAAGAAATTAATAATTTTATGGTTTTTTGAACTTAAGGTATAATTTACGTGTAACAACCAAAAACAGCAGCTTTTTTCAAAAATTTTTTTAGATACAAGCAGTTATTATTTTTTTCAAATTTATACAACGTATTGTATATAAAAAAATTTTAATAAAAATAATTTCTTTTCTTAAAAAGTTATTTTCAGGCTTTTATATAGAGGACGCTGAAAATGACATAAAAAAAAGACATCCAAAACGGATCGATGGATATGACCTTTCCCATATATCTGAAACAAAAAAATCAAATGTTGTTTTAAAGTACAGACTATTAGTTCGGCATCCCCTCTACGCACGACCACCGGGGGTAAAAAGTTAAAAAAGAGATAGATTTTCGAGCGCTTTTTGTTTATAAAAAAAAATAAAATAGTAGGTACTTTAATTAAGGGACAAAATTACGAACATAATACACTACGATTCATTGAAATTGAAGCAATAGATTTGGAGTTATCTATCGAACCGTTTTAAAAAAACTAGTTTCGAGGAAATCGCGCTTAAAGCTTTTGTTTTTCAAAATTTTGCATATGTTTTTAAAATTATTGGTTGATAAACTTACTATTATTTAATCTGCAATGATACCTGGGTATTGTTTTGAAACATGTATGTATATTCTAGATATTATAAAGAACACATTAAGCAAACAAAAGAAAACTTTTTTTTGAAAAATGTTCACGTATATTATGCCTTAAATTAACGATATACAATATACAAAATTAAAATTAAGGCACATATTCGAGATTAATACTTAAATTGTTGTTTGTATTATTATCAAAGAAAAAACAAAATACATGCTTTTCGAAGGTAAAATATGCCAAAGCGGAATATAATATTGCACTCTGGTCACTCTAGCTCCAAGTATTGTCTGTTAAACGCTCTTAATTGTTTCTCATGCACAGGATTGATTTTTTTTTAACAGATTTTCTGCCTCCCTTGCACTCTTAACTACTCGCGTATACATTTACGTGCTCGCTCACTCTAACGCTCTCTTAGCATACTCTCGGCATATTCTCAATTGGGAAAATTCAATTGGTTGGCAAACTTTGGCTCATTGTTGTTGACGGGCTTTTGTTTTATTTTATTTTAAAATCCTTAACTCGTATTTGCTGCGCAACTCAAACCTGAGCGTATTGTAAACAATTGTATTGTTAAAAATAAAATCAACGTTGATATCAATAGAGTTATGTGTCGAGAATTTTCTAAGGAATTAAAAATATTTTCAATAGTGGTAAATAACGGTGCTTTTAAAGAGAGCTGGGCTCAAAACTTAAGTTTTTTCTAATGAATTTTTTTTTTGTAAAAAAAATGTTTCACTCTTAAATTTTAGAAATTCTTTAAGCAGAGTTGCATTAAAAGACGAAATCAGCAAAATCTACACTGCTTTAACTTTGCTCTCATTTAAAGAGTTTTAACGCCTGTTGAGGCATACAAAATATGCTTGAATTGAAATCTTTTATAGGGTATGGAGTGTGTTTGTTTTTTAGAAAACATTATTACTCTAACAAGCTGAGTTATCTATAGTTAGTTGTTTTTAATATTTTTCTTTGCTGCTGTCAATAGCTTAGAAGACAGCTCCACAGTCTTTGTACTATGCCATACTATTGATTTAAGTTTTTTTGTTTAATATGTGTGCTTTTTGAGTATTTTTTTTTCGCTTATCTTATTTTATTGTGGCTTTTTTTACTATTATTATATACAATGTATGCAGCAGCGTGTTGGTTGATTGGCGTTGGTTGGCGCAAGTATACACAGCTTTGTGTTGTCTTTGTCTTCTTCGTTGATATAATTTTAGTATGTGTAACTGTTGTAATTGGTGTTGTTGTTGTATTTGTATATTCATTGGAGCTTTTTGCGCCAACAAAAGCTTGAGCAAACAATAGCAAAGAGCGCACAGACTGGCTGCTTTAAAAGAGGTTGAAAAGCAACGCCTTAACGCTGGGAATTGGCAAAGAAACAATTGGTTGGCGCAACGACGCATACGCTGCTCCGCTATAAGGAGGAGTTTTGCGCATTATTGACAGCAATATATTTGGTTTTTTTTCCGTTTCTTTTCTTTTAAACAGCAACGATTGTTGTTGGTTTGCTTCAATTACACTCTCTCACTCCGTCACATACTTCACCACATACGACTGACGACACAATAGCTCGGAAGACAACAACAACAACAAAGAAGTACCAACAACATTGTGTGCACAAACAATACACAATGCATAGTCGACGTTGTCGTTGTTGTCATCGTCGCCGCAGCGCTGCTCTTTCTCTCTTCATAACTTTTCTCTTCTGAGTTCTTTTAGCTCGGCCGACGTACACGACCCGCTACAATGAATGAATGCAAGAATGGAAGGATTAATAACATAACAGATTGTCGCAAGCAACGCACGCCCACACAGTCTTGCCAGATTAAACGATTTTTTTATGAGTTTTCCATAGCATGGGGAATTCAAAAGTTTAGATTTTGGCAGACATTTTGCTCATAGCTTAGCAACAGATTTTTTATTTTTTTTTTTAGTTTGTGTTCACATTTACACCAGGGTCTTATAAAAGTTTTGTCGTTGGCTTGACATTATTACACTGGCTTACAGCCACAATAAACATCAAAAATCACTATATTTTTTTCTATGTTTTTAGCTTTTTTCTTTAACATTTTTATGAATGTCACAGGTTTTTGAAAATAAGTTTAATATTTTATTTCTTTCTTTATCTCTTTGAAGATAGCTTCACTTGTATGGCCGTATTTTGAGTGGCGAAATATCATTTTAACTCTACAAGATATCAATTTAACTCTACAGTAGTCGCGTACCTAAATGTGACATGAATGGTCGCGCGGTCTATATATTTATACCATTTTAAAACTATTTTAAAAAAATTTAATGGTTTTTGCTTATTTATTTTTAGCTCCAATTAGCATTATATTAATCATTAATATTGATCAAAAAGAACATAAATAAACTTTTTTTGCTTACAAAAAATAATAAAAGGAATGATTTATATAACATGAGTGGACGTAATTAAACATGAGTGGATTACATATCGCTCGTTTTGTTCAATACCGACTCAACTAAAAAAATTTGTTTTTCAGGGGAAGAATTTTATGGTTCTAACATGTATAGAAAATTACCCCACCACTTCTTAATTATAACCATAACAACAAATATGCACGTATATTTTAAATATGTTGATCCTTACTAACTGACACAGACAAATAAAACTTAAGATTTTTAAATTTTTTATGTGGTTAAATTAGAAATGTATTGAGGTTAAGTAATTGCATATTCTGCTATAACGCGAAAAGTAAAGAAGATATCGTTACCAAAATTACACACAGTGTAACTCATGGTATAACTCAAATTTCTGTGCAATTAACTCAGGTTTTACCTTTTTTGGATTTTAACGTTATTGGAGAAAACGAGCGATATGTAGACAGCGTTTAACGAATGCATTCAACGACTTTAGAATTCAATTCTGGTAGGATTAAAAGCACTTAACGAAGTTAAATTTTCATTTTGGTACCTTCACTCAATTTTCAAAACTCAATTTCACTCAATTTTCAAAACACATATTTATATTATGATTTTTTAGAGCACTCTTTCCATAAAAAATTACTTATTTTCATTTCTAGCTGGTCAAAATACATACATAAGCCAGGGTAATTGCAAACTATACAAAATATAAATAACCCTTTAAATTCTCCTTCCATTGATTAAACATAATAAAGCTAAAATTGTTTCACTTTCGTACAAAAAGTTATTGAGTAGTTGCATAGTGTTGGGCGAAGTTTGGCTTAAAAATTGTTTTTGAATTTTGAATAAATTCAAGGACCGCTACAAAAACTTAATAGTTTCCAAAACAAGAAAAAGTGACATCTACGATACTTGAAAGAAATATTCTACCTTCTCCAAAAAATGTATGATGGGTAACCGTAACATATAAGGATATGGATATATAGTATAGTAGAAACCAATAATTCAGCTCAGCGATTTTAGTTATCTGAAAGCCTTCTAGTAAATTTTGCTACAATATTTTACTTTAAACTTTGTTGTTACCAGTGTTATAAAATTTAAATTTTTGACAATAAAGCAATTTTTTAAGATTTGATTTTTTTGTACTGATAACATCTAATAATAAAGTATTTTTTAAATTTATTTGCGAAAAAGTTGTAACACAGAAAAAATGGTTCACCTATAATTGAGAAATTAACGTCGTCTTAAAACGTTTTTAGGCTCAGGGAAATGACCAACGCGGGAAACGAAGACATTTCAGGAAGAAAACTTTTTTATTATTATAATATAATTCTTATTGAATTCATTCAATAGGAACTCGTATTGAAATAGTACGAGAAATTCTTATTCGATAGAAAAAGTAATATTAAAATACATAATCTTCCTATATATATATATATATAGGAAAATCCTAGTAAATTTTATTTAAAATGAAAACTTCGTATTTTTCTAAGATATCTAGTGAATTTTATTGAAAAGGAAATCTTCCTAATACTACTAGTAATCCTTACGAAATTGATTGAAAAGATAATCGTCTTAAAATAAGACGATTACTTCTCATTTAAAATTTTTTACTGAACAATTATTTTGAAATTTTTTTTTTAACATAAAAAAAAATCAATTTAAGATGTAAATCTTTTTGTTTTTATGAGAAAAACTAGTGAACATTTAATGTTCTCTAGATATACTGCAAAAATTTGCAAAAAAGAATCAAAAGTTATTTTGAAAATCAAAAAATAAGATTTTGATGAAAAATAAAAGTTACTAAGACAGTAAGGGAATGTCTTAAAAAATATAATTCAATGAAGATGACAGCAACATAAATTTCTGAACAAACTCTAAATAAACTCCAAATGGTTCTGTAAGAAAACTGAATTGATTTTTTTCTGAAAAAATTTTCTTCTTACCATATTTTCATAAAGAGTTCTTCTAGATTTTTTTTTAAGAGAAAATCTTATTATTTTTATAATATTTCTTCTTGATATTAAAAAGATTTCCCTCTTATTTTTATGAGATTTCTTTTTGAATTCATTAAAAACAAAACTTCTTTTTTAAAAGATTTTTCTTGACTTTAATAAAAAGAAAAACATACTTTTTTAATAGATTACTTCTTAATTCTTGCATTAGGTACCCTCTTATTTTTATACATTTCTTTTTGATTTTTTCCTTTCTAGTTACTACAAGATTTCTCTTTGATTTTATTAAAAAGCAAAACTTCTTCGTTTCTTAAGATTTTATCATAATTTTATGAAAAATTTTTTCCTCTGATTATTCTAAGATTTGTCATTGATTTTATGAAAATACTATTGAAGAAATATATAAATAATAATAATAACTAAATAAATAAACAGTAAATAAATAAAAATAATTATTAGTTATTGGGTTTTTTAAAAAGGGAATCTTTTTATTATTCTAAGATTTCTTCTGGATTTTATTGAAAAATAAATCTTCTTTACATTCTTAGAGAAATTCTAGAAAATATATTATAGAGAAATTCTCTTGACTTTGTTCTAGCTTAAAGCGTATTTTTTACTCTATGTAGCTGAAGAACTAAATACTGTTAAAAAATAGTAAGAAAAAACTGTCTAAAAAGATATAATGTAAGACTTTTGTTAAAAATCAGTCATCTTGTGACATTATCTTAAAAATAAAACAAAACATAACATAAATTATTAAAAATTTTAATATAAAAAGAAAGTTGCTGCCTTACCAGGGGCATTACTTTTAACATTCAAATCGGTCACCTTCTGCTCTGGCTTTAGTTGATTAGGATTGATAAAGTCAACAAATTCTAAAAAATCCGAATTCCGAAAAAATCGGAATCATTGCAAAATTTAAGGGCAAGTTCTGTTGTTCCAAAGAGAAGCTTCAGAATCCTAAAACTGTCTATTCTATTTCGAAACATACCAAAATCTCCCTCATAACAACAAAAAATAGTAAGTAAGTCAGTTAAAGAAATTACCGCTCAACTGGCGATAAGCCAGCCAATCTGGCTTGAGTGGCAATCACAAACTTTTGGACGCGTCAATTAATTTTTAAATGCAAATTGTAATTTTTTTTTTCTGCCACATATTTATCAAAAAAAAAAAAAAAGATATAGGAAAGTTCGGTAAAAAAGGGATAACCTTATGCCCTACTTATGTCGAATTTAAGTCACTGTTATTAAAAAAGCACCGAAAAACTTCCCAAGATCATGTGATACAACAGCACTCCATAGCTTTGAGGTAAATTCACGTCACAATCAGTGCTGTCACTTTACCACAATTGTAGTAGAGCCACCATTTTTTTTTTACTTTAAAGTGACAGCACTATCCACTACACGTCAATTTCAACAAGTTGCATATAAATTGAGCCATTGGTCTGAAAGCTCTTCTCTACTTATAATCGAATTTTTCTTTCTCTTTATCTTAGGTATTTATTTTCAATCAACCTACTGCAAAAATATTTTGTGAGCTGAACTGTTTTCCAGTTATCGCAAAGACAAATTCAATTCAATATCACAATATACATAATTTAGGTTTCACAAGTACAACTTGCCTTGCGAGGACATAAAATTTAGATTTTATTTTTTAACCTTTCTTTAAATGGTCTTTCTCAAAAATTTTTAATGAGGTACTATTATTTTTTTCGAAAAGGTAATATTTTTTTTATTTAAAAAAATATCATTACTGTTTCATTTTTAGTCCAACAACAAACCATGAAAAACAAAAGAGTTCATGACTGAAACATTATATAAGAGAAATAGCATTACTGATTGTACGAGTAGCTGAAATGATAACGGTCAAAAATAAAAATTTTTTTCTAATATTTTTTAATATTGACTTCAAATTAGGAAAGTTACAAAAAATCCCAGATGATAATTTCTACAGTCGGCCGATAATTCGTGGAATGCTCATATATCTTATATGTATAAAACAGTCTTGAAATGTGTTAATAATTCCATAACTCAAGAACGAAGCGTCTGATTTGCTTAGGAATCTTTTTTGTTTTGTTGTGTTCTTCTTGGCTATCCCATTCTACATGAGCTTGATAAAGTTTGCCACACCCCCTTTCAGCACCCACAAATCAATACAAATTATATATTTCAGACAGTTTTAGTTGTATTTGACTAAAATTAAGTAATTTAGTTTGTATTTAAGGGTTGGAAGGGGTTGTGGCATTTTATTGATTTGTGGGCAATTATCAAGAAATTATAATTTTTGATAGTACATAAAGCTTACGTCAACAATAATAACACATAACCACCTGTGCACAAGTTTAGTAGCCTAAAGACATTGGACGTTACAGCAACATTACGACACGTGGTTAAAAGAGTGCATTAATGTATGAGAAAATTTACAGGTTTTTGGTCTGATTTCTACAAAAGGTCTGATTTCCCAAAAAGTCCAATCTATCGAATAAAATATAAACTTTGAAAATATTCTTTTGGAAGCTTTCGCCACGCATTCATTAATCACAATTTTTTTAAACTTTTTTCATAATCCTCAGATGCTGAAGCTACAATTTTGCTTATTCCACTAAAGTTACCGGTTTCAAATATTTTTTATTCCTTCTAAAGTTTGTGAAAACTTTTTTCAAATTAACGAATGAGTTCAAAAATACTTCTACCAACTCCCGCGTAACGCCGGGTATTCAGCTAAATTCATATAAAAAATATGTTTTTTTTTGTTAAAATTTAACTTTTCAATTTAATTTTGAATTAATTTAAGTTCTTTACTGCAGGAAAGATAATAATTCCATATTATTCTGAATATTTATTTTATTTATTTATTCAGTTTCTTTAGTCTATGAACAAAAATTCTTACAGACTAGGCAATAGTTTTAACAAAACATATATTACAAAATGTTATTTAACATAGATCGCATTTTATTTTTAGGTATAGAAAAATTTAAATTTTGATTTGAATTAATAATATTGAACATATGAAGATCTTTAAAAATAGGAGCGTTAGCAGCGTAGTTAGTGCGGCACATTACTTAATAAAAAGGATCCTGATTTCTGAGAATCCTATTAGGAGCATTAAAATTAATCATTTCTAAAAGTGTAGGGCTGCCAACCAGGCCAGATATAATGTCATGTATGAAAAGGAGAGACAAAATGTTGAGGAAACGAATCTTCAAAATTAAGCGACCGTAGGGCAAACCTAGTAAAAGATTTCTGGACTCGTTCTAGCCTCGACTTATGCGTCACATAAAATGGGTCCCATGTGACAGAAGCATATTCAAGTCTTGAAATAACACTTTTAAAGTGTAGGGATCAGAAAAAGAAGAGCCATTACGGCGTATGAAAGCCAACATAACATACGCCTTTGGAATAATATAATCTAAATGGGCACCGAATGAAATTTTAGGTCAAAAACTACTCCAAGGTCCTCATTAACCTCATTAACAGAAATCCTATCTTTTTTAATTTACTGATTAAAATATAATGGTTTACTTTATCGAATGCTTTTGAAAAATCTGTATATATTATATTATTTCCATTTATTAAGCAAAAGATTGAATTACATTTATTTTTAACCAACATAAAAATGAACAAGAACAACAAAATCCATCACCAAATATATCAATCAAATATATCAATCAAAAATTCTACGTGCACACTTACCATACTATTAAAACTATGTCTTTGTTTTTACCTGTATATTTTAGACATTAGAAGAGCTAGGTGGATTCTATTAATAAATTGGCACCTTAATTGATAAATTGATATCTTAACATCATAAATTGCCGTAACAAACTTGAATCCACCCCGTATAATACAACCGTTGATGTATAACTATATCAGATATATAAAAATAAATTTGAAGTGAACTTATGAATTCTGTGAAAACTTCATTAACTTCTACCTTTAAAACTTTTAAGGAAGACACTTATCTTTGGAGCTTATACCTATTATGCATAAGCCTTTTTTAACATTAGCTATTTTTACAAAGTTAAACACAAAACCCAAAAATCTTACTTAACTTTGAAGTAATGTCTGCAAATTTAAAGTTATTTCATATTGCTTACTTATTAGTCGTTTTTTTACTTCATGTCAATCTTGAGGGTGCTATTTTACACACAATGGAGCAAACCAAGACGAATAACAGACGCAATATTTTTTTTTTTATGCACGAAAATGTGTAAAGCAGTACCTTCGTATGTGTTTTAATGGTCCCAAAAAAAAATTGTCATTTATTGGCTTTTTAAGACAACAGCTGTGCGCTAATTAAGCTTTCAATAAGTTTCCTTCACATTTTTCACAGCTAGTGTAACTACAAAAAATTTTCCCACACACAGAAAAAATAACCCACAATGTATACTTTTCCACAATCTGGCAGTGTTGTTACTTACTTGTGCACTTGCTGTAATTTTGCACATGCGACGACTTTGCTGCGTTGCGCAGAGCTGCACTGCTTCAAGTTAATGCTTTTGAAATTCGGCCTTCGTGCCACGAGTGGCTTCTGAAAAGTTCTCATATCTTTTCTGCCTCTATCAGTGGCACGCAAAGTTTCGTTGGTGATAGACGCGTGTGAGTTCTCGATATATACGTAGATTCGTTCGTTTGTTCGTTAATTTAATTGTTTGTTTGTCTAATTGTTTCACTGTTGTTCGTAAATTTGTTCGTTCGTGCATTCTATTCCTGTTGTCGATGTCGCAGTCGTTTTCGTTGTGCTTTAAATACTGTCGCCGCATTGCGTTACATTCCGTGTAAAACGCCAGTGCAAAAAGACGCGGATGTTATGATGACGCGGTTGCTAATGATGCTGGAGGTAAGACAACGCAAAAGTAGAGCTACATGTCTTTCAATTAAAACCCCCAGAAAACCGTAAAACATTATTTTGAAATATCAAAATTTTATTACCACGACACAAAAATAAAAAAAAAAAACAAAAAAAAAAATATTAATTATGAAAACTATGAGCAACTAAAAAAAGAACAGCACTAAAGTTTAGTTGATGTTCGTTTAACCTAACAGCAAAGAAGTCATTTTTTTATTCGTATAGCTACATATGTATTTTAAGATAAAACCAAAAAAAATATAAAAAAAAGATTTATATTGCCTTTGGAGAAAAACAAAAATATTTTTAAATATCAGTTTAATTGAGTAACATAATGGCTGTTGTAAATAATTTTATTGAAGAGTTTTCAAGAAAATACTTCAGATTTATGGTGTACAAGGGACTTAAGACATATAATTTAAATGAAGAAGACTATAACGGTTTAATGGAATAAAATAAAATGTTCAATTAAAATAAACAGAGTTTCAAACTATTAAGGAAATCGCTAAAGTCAATCAGTTTTAAAATAAGTCAATAAGTGTTACAAGAAAATTAAAATACTAACATTAAAAAAAAAACAAAAAGCTGCTGAAAAGGTAAGTATTTAGTAAAAATTACAGCTAAGTACGGAAATATTTTAAATTAAAAAGAAAATAAACGTTTCATTAAAAAAAACAAAAAAAAAAAAAAACAATAATATAAAATTCTAAATAAGCTTGTGCTTTTATTTTATAAGGTTCAATCAATTTCAATTTAAAGTGTTAGTATATAAAACACATTAAAAAAAAAAAAATATCTGAAGAAAAACGATAACAAAAAAAAAAAATATTCCACCGAAATACAAAATTAAAAAACAATGTGAAAATGGTGAAATTAAAAATAGTGTTAAGTGAAAAAACGAACAAGATTTAAGCACGTTTATGAACTGTCACAAATATTTACAACTTAACTACTAATAAGCGAACTAGTCAAAAATACTTTTAAAAGCTAAAAAATTAAGCAAAGTTTGGCTATTTAACATCAAATCAAAAAAAAAAAAAAAAGAAAAAAAAAGAAAATTTTTACTTCAAAAAGTGTTTATATAAATAATTTGATATACAGTAGAATCCGAATATAACGACTTCGCTTATAACGACTAACCGTTTTTAGCGACCACGATGTACAGTACTGGGTAAACATATCCGTTTAGTATGACTCCAGTTTAAGCAACCATCTGCTTATAGCGACCTATTTTGTAGATAATTTGTCCGGCTAGAACGACGCGCAGAGTGTCTGAAGCTCTGAAGGCTGCGGAAATGCTCGATGAGTTTATTCAAAGTATCTTTGATGATGGTGTTGTGAAAACTAGGATGTCGAATTTTCACAATGCTGTACGAAGCTCTTACTATCAAACAAAAATTAATCAAGAACATACTCGAATTACAGACTGTCTATGTTAGTAACTACATAACAGGTCATTCGATAAGTCCGTAGGATAAGTAAGGAAAAAACAAAATTTTGCTAAAACTCGATTATATTATTCAACATAGTTGCCTTCGAGAGCGATACAACGAGTATAGCAATTTTCCAACTTTTCGATACCACTTTTATAGTACGATTTCTCTTTCTCGTTAAAATAGACCTCAGTTTCAGCGACTACTTCATCATTGGACTTGAATTTCTTTCCAGCAAGCATTATCTTGGAGAATACGTTGGGTGGGTCAATTTGTGAGATGGTGCATTGTCTTGGCGAAACAACACTTTTTCTTTTGCAAATGTGGCCGTTTCTTGGCGATTTCAGCCTTAAATCGATCCAAAAGTGCACAGTAATAGTCGCTGTTAATGGTGGTTCCTTTTTGGAGATAGTCGATGAATGTTATTCCTTTTGCATCCCAAAATACAGACGCCATTACATTACAAGCCGACTGTTGTGTCTTTGCTCGCTTTGGATTCGGTTCGTCGACTGCTTTTCACTCAGCTGACTGTCTTTTGGATTCTGGTGTGTTATAGTGAAGCCATGCTTCATCCATTGTCGCATATCGATGATAGAATTCAATTTTATTACGGTTTAACAGCATCTGAAGCATCAATTCGTTGTTGTTTTTGGTCGACTGTGAGCTGACGCGGCACCCTCTTTGCACAGAGCTTTCGCATACCCAAATGCTCGTGTAAAATGGTAAAAACACTACCATCTGATATCTTTTCAATGTCAGCTAGCTCGTGCACCTTCAATTTGCGATCGTTCATAACCAATTTGTGGATGTTTTGTGGAATAACAGTCTGATTTGGGCGTCCACTGCGCTCTGCATCATTTGTGCGACCATCTTTAAATTCGGCAATCCACTTTTCTGCCATTTGTCTCGAGCGAGCAGAGTACGGATAATGTTTATCAAGCCATTGTTTGGTTTCCACTGTATTTTTTTTCATCAAAAAGCAATGCTTTATCAAAACTTGATATTCACTTTTTTCCATTTTTTTGTTCATTAACAATAGTTGCACACACAATGCTATAACTCACGAATCAATTGTCAGATTGTTGTCAAATTTTTATACGCATCGTTTGAAGGTTGTTACTAAATAAAAATCATATGGAAAAAAATCTGGTAATGCCATCAATGTGTCATCCTATAGACTTATTGAATGACCTGTTATTTATTTGCATAGTATGTAGGTTCATACATTGTAACTCTTTGTATATGTTACAGTATGTTTTCAATGCGGAATGTTTAAGTAACATTAAAGTTTTATGTAATTGGTGACATTAACCCTTAGTGACATTTTGTACACAATTGTGTAAATCATATTTGAAAATCGATTGTAATGTAACGGCTTGTTAAAGTTTAACGATTTGTGGCTACTGTGATGTATATGGCTTTCCTTTTCACACTATTTGTGAGAAACAGCTGATCGTCTATAAATTTTGGTGTAAGAAGGTTCCTACTGAACCATAAGCGAACGTTTTTGAGTAGAATTTTTTTATTAATTTTTAATTTTTTATTTTGTTTGTGTTTGTGCTTGCTATTGAAGATTAAATTCGTAAAAACAGTTCCCATAAATAAAAATTGTACTTTTGCGAAATTTATAAAATACTTATTTTGAGTCGAAAAAGAATAATTTTTTTATCAATTTAGTAGGCCAAAATTTCTCGTAAATCAACCATTTTTTGTTAATAAATGAGTTCAGAAATGAACCATAAGTGTTTTCTTTTTTTTGCATTCTTAAATGAGTTCAAAAAAGATTATTATTTTTTTTATATCAGTACGAAACAATTTTTCATAATCGAACCATTTTTTGTTCATAAATGAGTTCAAAAATTAATCATAAATGTTACTTTTTTATTTTATATTCTAAATTGAATAAAAAAAGAAAAAATTCAAACCTTCGTTGATATTTTTATGGTAGTAAATTTAATGTTAAAT
Organism: Coremacera marginata; assembly: GCA_914767935.1. NCBI lineage: Eukaryota > Metazoa > Arthropoda > Insecta > Diptera > Sciomyzidae > Coremacera > Coremacera marginata. Next base: position 2,878,617 of record OU612048.1, read on the forward strand.
TTCATACAAACGTCGTATGAACTTTTTCACCAGTGCGAATTGATTCTCGTCATAAGAAGGGAGATAGATGTACTGCTACACGTATGAAGAACTTTTTTTTCTTTTCATCTATCGTGAAGTTTGTCATAACATTTTAACATTTCTTTTAAAATTGAAGATGAAATTGAATGAAAACCACGACAACATTCCATGTAAAAACGTAATCAAATAAATTCCCTAATTAATAACTTAACTATTTTGATATTTCACATATAAGTTGAAAGATTTTCAAATCGGAAAACAATCACTCATTTCCGAACACAAAAAAAAGTTCGTTTTCGAGAGGCAATTCAGTCCAGTGATTGATACAAAAAAGGTTCATTTCCGAGTGCCGAAAAATAGCTTTTCTATGTTTCATTTTTTAACTCATTTCCCTACAAAATAAGGTTCATTTCTGAGAGGCATTTTAGTCCGACGAATGATACAAAAATGGTTAATGGCTACCCGAAAAGGTTCATAAATGAATTCAAAAACGGTAGTTTTGGTTCACTGCGTTAGTTTCTATAGCGCTCTCACCACTTTTATCACAAGTTCCGCAGCGTTACTAAGTTTTACTTTGTTTTTTGGGATTGTTTAGAAGCTAATTGTGAAAGCAGTGAGGATTATGTAGCCAAATGAAAATTACTTACAATGCAGTAGGGATTGATGAAATGCCAATTAGTTATTCACATTAAATTAGTTATTCACTTTATCTTAGCGCCCCTCACTCATATTATTAATCACTGTATTGCTTGCTGCCGTTTCCCAGAATTATGGAAAGTTCCCACGGTCATGCCTACATCTACATCTACATCTGTCTACATCTACATCTGTCTCTGATCCCAAAGACTTCAGACCTATTAGTATACTCCCTGTTCTTAGTAAGGTTTTTGAACGAATAATGACTGATCAAATTTCTGAGTACCTAAATGTAAACAACCTTTTATCCCCATCGAAATCTGGTTTTCGCTCTGGTCACAGCTGTTCGACAGCAGTAACGAAAATATTGGATGACATTAGAATATCATATAATGAAAATCTTATAACTCTTCTTTGCCTTATAGATTTTTCCAAAGCTTTCGACTCTGTGAACCACAATCTGCTTTGTTATAAGCTTAAACATTTTTTTATTTTACTGACAGTGCATTTAAACTAGTATACAATTACCTAGAAAATAGAATGCAACGGGTTAAAGTTGGTAATGATTTTTCGACCCTTTGTACTATTTCTGCCGGAGTGCCCCAAGGGTCTATTTTTGGTCCTTTGCTTTTCTCAATTTTCTTAAATGACGTCTTCTTTGTTTGTAAATATGCAACCGTTCATGCCTACGCTGATGACATTCAGCTATACCTCTCTCGAGCTACTGGTCTCTTAGAAGACTGAACTTATAGATTAAACATTGCTGAACACGTGGCAGTCACTAACTTACTTTTTATAAATCCTTTAAAATCTAAAGTGCTACCAATTGCAAGAAATGACTCATGCTTTGTGGATATTTCACCTTTGTTAATAGGAACCGATAAATTGGTTGTTGTGGAGAAAGTGAAAAACCTTGGTTTCATAATTAACTCTAGATTAACTTGTACTGACCATATTAATAACATTATAGGCAAAATCTACGGTTATTTAGGAACTTCTTCTGACTTTATCCCTCTTCAAACTCGTTGTATGCTTGTAGTACAACTAATAATGCCACATATCACATTTTCAGATGTTGTCTATAGTCAGCTTGATTCCCAGTCGCAGCATAAACTCCTTGTGGCGTTTAACAATGCTGCAAGGTATGTCTTTGAAATCCAACGTTTTGACCATATTTCGTTGAGAAGTAAAGAAATTTTGGGTGTGGTTTGGTTCAATACTTGAATATGCGTAATATTACCTTTGTGCACAGGCTTATTAATATACAATGCCCAGGGTATCTTCATGAGAAATTGCAGTTTTTTTCAATCAGTTCGGTCTACCAACATCATTGTTCCCAGACACAACCACCTCAACAGCAGTAGATTTTTCTTCATAAGCACCATTAGACTTTGGAATTCATTACCCAACTATTTGAAATAATTAACTTCTAGAAGCAGCTTTGAACATGCAATTTATAATTACTTTAATTCTATTGATGAATCACTCAATCTTTAAATTTATTCTCTATCTAATTTTCGTACTGGTATATCTTTTAAACGTTTTCTTCTTAATTTATTTTTTAAAAAAGTTTTCTTTTTCCACTCTTATACGTAACTCTTTTTAAACATTAGTGTTCAATTTAATTAAATTAAGCTACATGCTAAATTTTAACTTCTTTTACTTCTTTTTTAGTTATAAGACAAATGTTAATTATACTATAAATAATAAGTTTATAAATATGATTCACCTCAATTGATGTACTATTAAAGAATATGTCTTCTTGTACAAATATTAATTAATTAAATAAATATAAATACAAATATAATTCAGGTAAGTCAATATATTTGAGCTTACAAAACGTTAAGAAACAAGTGTTATACAAAATGTCTCGATTTCAAGGCCTTAATTACGTACTTAAACTGCATCATAATATGATGAACACAATTGTGTACTTCTGGACGTAACAGTAATGTGCACATTTGTGTATTTGGTTGCATTTGTGACAAAATTTACTAAAATATACACAAATATTTATATAGAATGTCAGCCAAAAAGAATTTTGAATTGAATTGAATTTATTATTTAAAAGATTAATTAGTACAGTAAGATTACATAATATCTTTTAACGTACAACAGAGAGATTATTTATCGTCAACAGAAAACATTACATAAGTAAAAAAAGAGAAAAAAAAACAAAAATAAAGAAAACAAAATTGCTTAAGACTTATAACTAAATGCCATTATAAAAAAGATTGAATATTATATAATTTAAAACTTATAACTAATTTAAAACTTGTTTAAAACTCATAAAATGAGAAAAAGAGAAAGAAAAAAGAGTTGAGAAAAAGTACAAGTAATAGAATAGAAAAGATATTTGATATTAAGAAAAGAAGGATATAACAGAAGTCTTAAAATTGTTCGTATTGAAGATGGATTTAATATTTTGAGGTAGTGAGTTCCATAACCTAATGGCGCTAATGAAAAAGAGTCGTTTAGAGTGTAAGCAGGAATATATCGGCAAAATTAAGTTAACAATTCTATTGGAAACACTGAAGCGTAGTTTTTCAAAAAGGTATGATGGAGTCTTCTTAATTATTAGCTTGTGCAGAAATATGCCGTTTCTGGCATTTAAGTAGGGTATTATGCTACAGCCCAGAATTTCCTTGCTTCTATCGGAGACATGCTCAAAACGTTTCAAGTCATATATATATCTCGCCGCATCATTATAAGCAACACGGATTTTGTGCTCAGAGTGAGAGTCAAGGTTACAGTAAACAAGCTCAGAATAAGTTATCAGTGGAATAATAAGTTGGATAACAAGCCTTTTTTTAGTCAGAGTGGGAGTGTATTTAGAAGACAAACGCAGACACCTAAGTGTAAAATAGATTTGTTTAATAATATTATTGACATGGTCGGTACACGTAAGCTTAGAATTTACAAAAAAACCTAAATTTTTTATTTTGTCGACAAATTGAAGTTGTTTACCGTTCAGGTTAATTACCGGAATTTGGGTAAAGTCAAGTTTATACTTGGCTATTGGGAGAATATATGATTTTTTAACATTAAGGCAGAGATCATTTTCTGAAGCCCACTTAGATATTGCACTTAAGTCTTCATTAGTTCTACAACACAAGTCCTCAATTAGGCCGATTCGGTTAGAAAAATATAATTGAATGTCATCTGCATAGGCATGCATCGTCATATCATTGCACACAGAAAAAATGTCATTAATAAATAAGCTAAAAAGTAGAGGCCCAAGGATAGATCCTTGGGGTACTCCAGCTGTAATTAATAAGTAGTCAGAAAAGGTGTTGCCAATCTTCACTCTCTGCATTCTACCTTCAAGATAGTTAGCAATTAACGAAGCAGCACTAGCACTAAAACCAAAGAACTGCTTGAGTTTTTTAACTAAAAGAGAATGATTAACGCAGTCAAAGGCTTTAGAAAAGTCAAGTAGACAAAGGAGTGTGATGTTTCCTTTGTCATATTGTATGCGGATATCGTCAAGTATCTTAAGCATTGCTGTCGCACAACTGTGTCCTTTGATATCCGATTGATATGGTGATAATAGTTTTCGACTTTCTAAGTATTCATTTATTTGTTTTGACATCAGTGATTCACAGATTTTTGAGAACGTACTTAGAATGCTGATCGGTCTAAAATCTTTCATAGCGGATGCATTAGTGACTTTTGCAATTGGAATGACAGTAGCTCGTTTCCAAGAGTTAGGAAAGCAGGAAAGAGTAAAGCAGTGGTTGATTATATGCGTCAGTGGTTTAATAATATATGTCAAAATAATTTTAATGAATTTTAAGGGAATACCATCGTCACCAATGGCATATGATTTAATTTTCATAACTGTCAAAATAACATCATTCTCATTAACATGACAAAAGGAGAACTGGTCATTAACAAGTAAATTACGAACATTACATTGAGTACTATTATTAAACCCAGACGAGGAATTGGACAGAAAGAAATTATTAAGAGCATCAGGTTCAACCTCACACTTCTGATCCTCTTTACTACATACCCCCAAAGAACGAATATTTTTCCATAGAACTTTAGAGGGAAGTGAACAGTTCAGTTTGCGGAAAAATAATTTTTTCTTAGATTGTCTTACAATTGAAACGGCTTGGTTGCGAGCTAGCCTATAACGATCCCAGTTTACATTATTACGATTTTTTTTCCATTTTACATAGGCCAAGTTTCTGGCTTTAATAGCTGATTTGACTAGAGACGTATACCAAGGACAGGACTTGTTAACACCTATCGACGTACGAACAGGAACGAAGTGTTCAAAGGCATAGCTTTTGAAAAGACGAGCGACGAAGAAATAATGGAACTACTTATAAATTCCGATATAAAGGACTTAGAAGACGAGGATGGCTATAATATTCAGGAAGAATTTCATATAAATGACCTGATCAAACAAATATTGCCTAATGAAGACGATTTTGAAGAGTTAGACGTGCTAAGTCATGAACAGGAACATGATGAAATTGAACTAGTTGAGCAGAATTTTGAAATAACTAAAAAAAGGAAATTCAATTCAGGAGAAGAAAGTTTATTTCTAAGAAGGCTGAACCTTTATTTCAACCAGAGACTCATTTAGATATTTCCCTAAGCAGTACTCCATTAGAAATTCTTTTAAGATAATTGATTGATTGCGAGGATAAATATTTAACTCCGTTTAATGTTACTAGTGAAATTGAGGCATTGGTCATAGATTTTTTTAGCCAGTATAATTTTATTCAGATTAATAACATCTCTCGTATATGATATAAATCGTATTTTAGATTTAATTTTTGTTGATAAAGAATTATCTATTGTGATTGACGTTCCAAGTGCTCCTATTTTTGGAAAATCTGTACACCACTCTCCATTAATTTTAGAGTTGTCGAATGTTTACTATCAAAAAATAAATTCAACACAAAGCCTAGTCTATGATTATAATCGGGTCAATTTTGATGCAATGAGCCTTTTTCTTGATTCATGTAATTGGGATCTATTATTCTCCGGACTTGATCTCAAGTGCATGTATGATATATTTTTTAATTACTTTAAGAATGCTATTAAAAATTGTGTGTCCTTAAAATCAGTGACAAATAATAATAAACCTCCATGGTTCAATAAGCGACTATGTAATCTTAAAAATAAAAAAAACGAGGCATACAAACGCTTTCGTAAATCAAGAGAGGATATGCGACTTAAATCTGAGTATTTGAATTGCCAACTTAATTTTGATACACTAAACAAGTTTCTTCATCAATCATATTTATTAACTACCGAAGGCAATTTACAAAATAATAACAAACTTTTCTGGTCTTATTTGAATACTAAGAGAAAAACGAATGGATTACCAAGTTTAATGCACTACCTTAATGACTTCTCTGAGGATACCGAAATTATTTGCAATTTTTTTGCTGAAAACTTTAAATCAGTATACACCAACGATAGTTTAGATGTGACTAGTTTATCAGTACCCGAGGCAATTTGTGATATTAGTAGTATTAGCATAACTGAATATGATGTAGAATTTGCCCTCACATATATAAAAGGAAAAATATCTGAAGGTCCGGACGGGATTTCACCATTTTTGTTAAAACATTTTGCTAAGTCATTAACTTATCCTTTGTATTTGGTTTTTAAAGTCTTGCTTGCCTGTGATATATTTCTAGATACTTGGAAAGTAACTCACATTGTTCCTATCTATAAGTCTGGTCCGAAGCAGGACGTTTGTAACTATAGACCAATATCTAAAATTTGTGCAATACCCAAGATTTTTGAAAAAATTATTTATGATAAAATTTCACCATACTTTGTTAATGTTTTGTCAGACTATCAACATGGATTCCGGGCTGGTAGATCAACTGTTACAAATTTAGTTTTATTTTCTAATTATATTGTTACTTCTTTTTGTAGTCGTTTTCAAACTGACGTTATCTTCACAGACTTTGCAAAGCCTTTGACAAGGTACACCATGTTCTCTTTATTATCTTAACTTTGTAGTTTGGGAATCCGGGGAGTATTTATTAACTGGCTGGAATCATACCTATGCAACCGTATTCAACTTGTAAAAATAAATGAGTCATTATCGTGTCCTATCAAAGTCTCATCTGGGGTCTCCCAGGAAAGTCATCTGGGTCCGCTGTTGTTTTTGCTCTTTATTAATAATCTTCCCAGTGTTATTAAATATTCGGAGTGCCGATGTTGTTTGCCGATGATTTAAAATTATATCGTACAGTTGAATCTATTGTCGACTGTAGTCTTCTACAATCTGACTTAAATGCAGTTGCCTCCTGGTGTGCATCTAATAATCTATTTCTTAATATTTCGAAATGTCAGTCTTTATCCTTTTACAGAACAAACTCATCAGTAACATATAATTACAGCATTAATAACCTCAGTCTTGAAAGAATATATTTCAAAAAGGATTTGGGCGTAATATTTGATCACCGTCTTACCTTCAAAAATCATTTGGACTACATTATACCAAAGGCATATTCTATGCTAGGATTTCTCAAGAGGAATTCCAAAGATTTTCGGAATCCCCTTACGGTCAAGCTTCTGTTTGAAAGTCTGGTTAGACTTTGTTATATAGAATATTGTTGCATCATATGGAATCCCTCGTATGTCTCGCACAGTCAAAGACTAGAAAGAGTCCAGAAACTTTTTTCTAAATATATGTTCTCCAAATTGAATTGGCAAATCAGCTTACCATCTTACAAAACGAGATGCGCTTTGCTAAGTTTGTATACACTGGAATGTCGTCGCATTATGTACTCTGTTGTATTCATCAGAGATATTATTCATTGTAATATTCAATGTCCCAGCATTTTAGCCATGGTTAATTTTTATTCACCACTTAGAAACCTAAGAGGGTGTTTCTATTTTCGATGCAATACGCTTAGATACAATTTTGCTCAACAAGAATCCTTAGCTCATTGCCTTAGTATAACTAATTTATTGTTAGGTGAAATAGATACTTTCCATAATTGTTCTAGATATTGTTTCAAAAAAAAGTCTTCTTCTTGTCTTAAATCAAAAAAGGAGCACTTGATCGTTTTTAATCATTTGTTTATTGTGTGTAATGCATTTTATTTTAAGAAAAAAAACAAGATCTCTTAGCTCATTGTCTTAGTATAACTAATATCTTGTTAACTGTTATTGATATCTTCCAAAATTGTTTTTGATATTGTTTCAAATAAATCTTCTTCTAGTCTTAAATTAAACAAGAGCATTTGTATCGTTTTAATTATTTGTTTATTATGTGTAAGGAATTTTAGTTTAAGCAAATTTTGGTCTAGTCTGTAAGAGATTCATCTCTGTTTGATAAGCGATAAATAAATAAATAAATAAATAATTTATTTATTTAAGGAAACTAATGCAACTAAATGAATGCAATTTTTTGGCATAAACATTTTGATGGGAAGCTTAAAGTTTCCACAAGCTCGCATGTATTGCAGTCAAGCGTATAGAATTGAATGCGTACATCGGGTCATGCCAATGGTGCGGTTATTTAAATTGAGGTCGAATTCGGGCTATCCTTATGATTTCTTTTTGTACCAGGATAGCACAACAAAAGAATATGGTCACGGTAGTGCTGTTGTTTTATATATCACAAAATCCATAGACCGAGGACATAATTTGTTTTTTGACAATTACTTCACAAGCAATAATCTTTTAGAAATTCTTTAACAGAAGCGCTTAAATGCTGCTGGAACCGCTCGATTTAATAGATTTAATAACCCTAACTTCTTGGGATGTGCTGCCCTTACAAAGAAAGGTCGTGGTTCATCAGATGAGCTTATAAGTGGGAATGCAGACATGGTATTTGTCAAATGGCAAGACAATCGTGCAGTACCTCTTGCTTCAAATTTCATAGGTGTGGGTCAAGAAAAAATTGTCCTACGATTCAATAAAACAAAAAAGGCGTACGAAAATATTCAGGCGTACGTAAAGAAGTTGTTGAATATAATAACGGCATGGGTAAAGTAGATCGACTAAATCAGCTTATTGCATATTACAGAGTTCATATGAAATTCAAAAAATGGACTCTTCGCATTATATTTCACTTTACCACTCTGGCAGTTGTCGCTGGCTGGATAGAATACCGTGAGATCAGCTTGCAAGAAAAAACTAGATGCATGAGTGCATTAACATTCTCGCAGAACATTGGAGCGGTATTAACAAGATATTCGTTATGATCAGCAATGTCATATGCCTGTTTACGACGGTGGCGAGAACCCTACGCGTTGTAAGCTTGAAAGCTGTACAGGAAGAAGCCGAGTAAAATGTAACGTTCACCTTTGCTTGTCGGAAGAACGTAATTGCTTTCTTAATTTTCATACAAAATAAATATGATCCGTGTATATAACATTGAAATGTTACTTACAAATGTGTTTTTTTTTTGCATGCGTTAACCTTTGTAATTGTTTCTTTTTTGTTTACTTTTTATTGAACAAATTTTAAAATAATGCTACAAATAAAATTTTTAAAAAAAAATTATATTTTTCTCCAACCCTTCTTGGACTTGCGTTAAGTATATTATTTAATACAAAATTTATGTGCTCAGACAACCATTATATACAGAATTTCAGCTCCAAAAAGTTTTTTGGATGAATGTATGTCACAAAGGGTTAATGTTTTATTTACGTAAATGGAAACTTATCTAGCTGTACATTTACAGCTTTATTTAATACAAATATACTTGTGCGTCGTCCGGTTGGTACGACCTAGTTTCGCCGGTCCCTTGAAGGTCGTTATTTCCAGATTCTTCTGTAATTAAGTGATAAATTTACAAATACTTTGCAACGAAATTTTATCAAGGAATTAATCAAAGACTTCATTCTAACAAAATTCATTTTATCTCTGCATTCAAGGAATGCCTTTTGGCATTTCATTCAATCTACAATGGTATTCATTCCTTTGCTATTGAAGATACAATAAATCTTTTTGCTGATTACTTCAAGTCAAACTATGTTATTTGGGTCTATTCGGCACAATCTGTTATGAAAAAATTCTGTTATTCTGTTATGATTTCCCATACAAATCAATCGAGACTGCCATTCGTATTCTGCACGACGATCTTTTATGAAATCTGTTATGAATCATAGCAGATTTTTCGAACTTTCAAAAAATCTTTTACAAAATCTTAAATTCATATTCGGCATGACAAAATCTGCTATGAAATCTGTTATGAATGATAACAGATACATTTTTTTTGTCTTTTATCGTAACAAATTTTTTGAAAGTGAACATTTTGATCGGAAAATGAATGTTTAACGTTTATAAACCAAAATCAGCACCTATTTTAATAACTACACCAAAAAAAAAAAAAAAACACCTACTTTATTTCTACACAAGCATGCACATGAATATGTTAAGAATATAAAGCCTAAGAAAATTGTTTAAATAAGGCATTTTATTCAATTGAAATCAGTTGTTTGTTTTAAATTTCTTTCTAATCCAACAGCACTTATGAACCAACTAGTAATTTACTAAATAAACTATTCAGAGCGGGCAAAATTCGTAATTGCTTAAAAAAGGAGATTCAAAAGAAAATACGTATTTTTATATTGATAGACATACAGTTAATCAAAAAAGTTTATGCACAGTCAATTTTTCTGAGAAGAACTTTGCTTTAATATTTAAAAGCAACTAATTTTGCCAACTTTTTGATGCAGTTAGTTAGTCATTAGATGAATTTCAATTGAAATACACAAAAAACTCCTTTACTTTATACACTACTCGAAATATAAGCGAAAGAAGAAAAAATGCATATGAAAAATGTTTAGGCACAGGCTGTATGTGAACCTTGTTTTTGCAAATATAACGGTAATCTATAAGTTCTCTTTGATCTATTCCGTTTTCTGCACATAATTATTAAATTAGTGTTGATCCGAATGTCGTGATTGAATGAGCAATCGTACAGAAATTTCGGTAGATGTTCGAAAAGTTTATACAAACCTTCATGTGCAGCAAAAATCTTATCGCGAAATTAGTGATATAGCGCAGAGGCCTTATACAAGTGTGCGAAAAATTATAAAACATTACATAAATACGCGAAAATTAGAGCGTGAAAGCAGATCTGGACGCCTAAAAATATTAACACCACGCCAGGAGCGCACTGTACTAGCTGCAGTGGCCCATAATCCTAAGATTTCGGCTGTAAAATTATGCAATGAAATGCAAAAAAGTTTCAATAAAAACTTCGATCCCCAAACAATACGCAATACTCTACATAGAGCTGGTTTTCATGGAACAGTTCCTCGGCGCAAACTATTTATTTCGGTTATTAATAAGAAAAAAGAGGCTGGAGTTTGCAAAACTTCATGTACATCAATCGGAATCATTCTGGAACAGTGTTATATTTAGTGATGAATCGAAGTTAAACTTTTTTGGATCAGATGGTGCACAAAAAGTTTGGCCGAAACCAAACAATGAGCTCCAAGAAAAAAAGTAATTAAAACAGTCAAACACGGTGGTCGTAATGTCATGGTGTAGGGGTGTATGGCGGCTTCTGGAGTAGGAAATCTTGTCTTTGTTCTTAGAAGTGTTCTTATTTGAATATACTGTTTCCTAGTGTTGAAAAGTTGCGCATGAAACATGCGTCGTACCTTGTGCAGGAATAGCTTATTTACCATTGCCAACAGCTCAAAACACCTCCACAGTCGCTCCATTGGAGAAATTCGGAGCCATCGCATATCATCAAAAGATTCACTAAAGGAAACCCTTCGCCAAGAATGGGAAAATATAACACCTGAACAGACATCAAACCCAGTTGGGAGTATGCAAAGACGCTTACTGGCAGTTATTCAAGCCAAAGAAGGCCTAACAAAATATTAAATGTGTGAAAACCGAAAATAAATGAAAATTTTTAACACATGTGCCTAAACTTTTTTTATGTAAAATGTGACTTTTTTTGGTTTTTTAATAACAGAATACATAAAACAAAAATGAAAAAGGAAATATTTTTGCAGTGAATAATAAAAAAAAAACTTTCAATTTTCAAATGATGCCATAATACTTATTTTTTGTTAGGTGGAAAAAGTTTGAGAATAGCTCTGTGCCTAAACTTTTTTGATTCACTGTATAGCTAAAAAACAATTACATTACAACTTTAACGTTTGACACAATAATGTAGGTTTAGAATTAAGTACAAAATATAAAAGTAATTATTAAATTGATTGCTGGTATTTTGAAAATATTTGCTTCGCGTTACACATCAGTCTCCACTTGGTGCTCAATCAACATTTGATTGCGAATTCCACAATTTAGTCAAATGAAACTTTTCCTGCGTTTGGATTGGAGTCAGATGGTAAATTGCTGAATTTGATATCTTCATTAGCAGCAGCGGCAACAATGTTCCCAATTAGACTGGGTTGGGTGGCTCTAGCAGCTGCACATCTGTTCCATAAGCAAGATCAACTTGTAGCACGCCGACAAGATTATGCTGTCCCCTGGAGTAGTCCAACACTTTACCCTCTCGCGGTATCGGCATTTGGAATATGCACATCTGCCATTGCCACGTGAGTAAAGCCAATAGTTGGAATCATCTTGTCGACTCGTTGTATCTCTTGTTTGAGCTAATGTGTGGGAGTTCGCATTATTGTGATGGAGGATGATATTCCATTGGCGGTTGATTTTCCTCAATTCTCCAGAGACTTCCGGCAAGCAAATAGTTGTGTATCTTCAGCATTAACAGCTCTATTTTGATCAAGTGATACTTCTTGCGGTTCTTCTACGGTATGGCTTACGGTTATAGTAAGGTTTTTTTGAAAAAACCGTGGACAACTTTTGTCGGGTATTGCTCAATTTTAAAGACCCAAATAGTAGTTTTCACGCTTTGTTTTGGGCTCATAAGTGTAGATCCGTGATTCGTCACCTGTTACGATGTCGTACTCGTACAAGTGTTTCGAACCACTCCCAGAGTATTTTTTTCAGCATTTCCTTGCAACAATTGACACGAAACTTTTAAAGTCTTATTGCATCTCTAGAGATAGAAAAATCGCATCTATTACTGGCATTTATATTATTGCAATAATATAAGGTCCTATAACTAGGAATATTTGCAACATAATTTGCACGGCAAGTTGGAATATGAAACCTAGCAGGGACATTAGAATTGATTTTTTTCCAGAAGTTCAGGTTAATCGACTGATCTAGACACTATATCAAACACAAAAAGTAAAGACAGTCGATTGCTTCTAGTTTCTACGCTATTTAGATTAATTAAGATCAATCGTGATTGAAAATTTGCTTCCATGATTGCCGTTCTTAATACAATATTAACCTTCTCTTTATATATAATATTTAAAATTCCAAATATATATATATATATATGCAATCATAGCTAATATTAAATAAAAAAATTCTTTTGTTACAGACTCAACTGGAAAATATGACGGATTTTGAGAACAGCATACAACACGAACAGCTACAACGTCTGCAGGACGATACCTGCTTGCAGGAGTTCCAACATCAGCTTAATACACAATTTAATGCTGCCGCAGCGGCAGTAGCCGCACAGCAACAACAACAGCAACTGCAACAGTTTCCCTCGCAGCAATTTACAACCCCGCCCTCATTGGTACCATTTCTGCCAGCCTTCCTGCGACCATCAACGCCTCAACTTACGACTGGCAGCGCAGCTGGACTACCACCACTTCACCCACATTCGCACGTATTGCAAAATCAAGACCACCACAAGCTGCCAGTGCAGCCGATGTGGTCGTCAGCAGCAGTAGCTGCAGCTCATATTCAAGCTGCGCTGGCGGCAGCTGCTGTTGTGGCTGGCAATAACAATAATAATACCAGCAATAACGCCAACAGTAGTGGCAGCAATAGCAACAATGCCTACGTCACAACAACAAATGCTACAAATGGCAGAAACAGCAACAGCGATGATGATGCGAGTGGCGGTAAGAACAACAATAACAATAATAACAACAACAACAATAATAACACAAACAGCAGCAGCAGCACCAGTTCAAAGCAGCAGCACTCACCAGAAGCTGCAAGCACAACAGCTGCCTCACCCGGTCAACTTTTTCGCTCCACAACACCCGATTCGCCGCTTATGAATGCCCAACAACTAGCCAGCAATAATTCCAATTCCTCATCATCGAATTCTGCCGCCTCCTCTCCATCACTGCTATCCTCACCATGCACTACTGCAGCGTCATCGGCGGCTGCTGCTAAGCAGCTAGAACCACTGCAAGATCCGGATGCACCCCTCAATCTGTCAAAACCCAAATCCTCTCCAAATAGTTCACCTTATCCCGCCAGATCACCAAATTATCAAACAGTTGCCGTCAGCTCACCGCTGCATTGGCAGCAACCTGCTCATGCAGCGGTCACCTCCATTGCCGGCACAAGCACAGCAGAAATAATCACAGTTTCAGCCTCTGCCTCTGCAAGTTCACCAAAAAACTCTCTGCATTTGAACAATTCCATGCGTGTTGCAGCGGCTGCTGCAGTCGCAGCAGTTGCTGCTGGTCTTCCACGTCAGTTCTTGCCCTACTCTTCACCTGGCGCACAGCATCAATTGCATGTGGCACCCACGCGCAGCGACTCACCGCTAAATGGACAGCAACATCAACAGTTATCACACCATCAGGAGCAGGATAGCTTTCAAGACGCGGAGACGAATTTTCTGGCCTCTCGCATGTGGGGACCGATGGGCGGCAGTGCGGATACAATGCCAGCGCCAGCTCACCATCAGCTATACCAACACCATAAACAGCAGCAGCATCATCTAAGTGGTCTGCAAGAGGGCAGCGGAGAGCGAGCGCGTCTTGCACGTTCAGCACGCATGAGTCGTGACTCCTCGCTCAGCGGTGGCACGAACTCAGAGCGGTCAGCTTCTGTAGAACACCTACCATCGATTGGTACGCTAACTGCACACCACCACCAACATCAGCACCAGCACCTACAGCAACATCATCAACATGTTCATCACCATCATACGCCTCAAAATGCTACGCAAAAGCAGCTGAATATGACTGCAAAGCAACAGCTTGCAAATGATGCACGCGAAGATCTTGGTGGTACAGTTGGTGCTGCTGTTGGTGGACCAAGTCATGGACATGGTAGCAGCAAGCAACACATTAAACGACCCATGAACGCATTCATGGTTTGGGCCAAAGACGAACGACGCAAGATTCTTAAGGCCTGCCCGGACATGCATAACTCAAACATCTCCAAAATACTGGGAGCACGCTGGAAGGCCATGTCCAATGCCGACAAACAGCCCTACTATGAGGAGCAGTCACGCCTTTCGAAGCTACACATGGAACAACATCCAGACTACCGCTACAGACCACGACCAAAACGCACCTGCATTGTGGACGGCAAAAAAATGCGCATCTCCGAGTATAAGATGCTTATGCGTAACAGGCGAGCTGAAATGCGCCAGCTTTGGTGTCGTGGAGGTGCTTCAATGATGGGAGCGCCTGAGAGTGGCGATAATGTGCAGGCAGCGGTAGCTGCCGCTGCTGTCTATCATCTGCAGGATATGGGTCAGGCAGTAGCAGCTGCTGCTGCTGCTGCGGCACTAGACGAGTGCGGTGTGGTGAATATGCAGACGCATCAGCAGCAACTTGAGTCAATGGACAGCAGGGGATCCCCCCCTACAAACTGTGGCGGAGTGCTAGGTTCCAGTGCAGCGACTTCAGGCAGCGCGGGTGGTAGTGGTGGTGGTGGTGGCTACTATTATCCGCCAGACAGCTTGTCACCCTCGGGATTCTCATCGGAAGGCAACGGCACAAGTTTCGACTCGCGGGATGATGACTGAAGTTGACTGAGCACAAAATAACTGTTATCATGCAGCCCAAGCAGCAGCAAGTTGAAACGTTAGTTGTGACACACACAGTGCCCCAGTGAAATATAAGCTGAATTTTAGTCAAAACAAAGAAGATGAAAGCAATTACAACTAGTGATAAACTTGATAAACGTAACGTTATGAAAAGAAGCAAAAATGTTAGCGCAATAAAACTACAGCCGAAAACGAAGAAGCACGTCGTGTAACCAGCCAAACAAGACGGTAAGCAGCAAGAAGAAGGTTCGGCCGAGCAGTATGAAGGTTAACGATTATAAACAGACGCATGCCGTAATTCTTGATATTTAGTTTTTGATATTTTTCAATCGCAACGTGTAAGGTTCTATAAGTACTAAAGTAACTAGTACAATGAGTGTGATCGTTTTAAGGTGGGTACACATTAGCGATCATAATTGGCAATCCAAAATTCAACAACGATGACCGCTGACTGTCAATCACCACAAATAATTTTGTGTTTGACTGTTGACTGACGAAAAAGTACGGCCACATACGCGAACCTGCGTAAAAAGGAAGAATTTGAGCATGAGTGTCACTCATGATCGATAATGTGTAATCTGCTTTATTAAGGTATGAGTGCTGCAATAGCTAAAGCGGTCAGCTTATTTCGATTTGCGCCATTTTAAGAGAGATTAGAATAAATTGTGTTAACAGAGGGAAGACAATATTTAAGAGCCGTGTCTACAAATAGGTAAAAATAGCATGTGCGTAATATTAGCTCCGCAATTTTGATGATTTTTGTGCTTTTTCCAAGTAAATTTTTTTGTGAAGTTAAAATAGCAATAGGTAAAAATAGCATGTGTGTAATATTAGCTCCAAAATTTTGATAATTTTTGTGCTTTTTCAAAGTAAATTTTTTTGTGAAGTTAGCTCTGCCATCAATTATTTTTTAAAATTCGAAGGTTGTGCGCAGTTGTGCCCAAATTGTGCTACCATGTGCCATAGAGTGTTTAAAAAAATGTGCATATTTTCTAATTTTATAATCAAGAACTGTTTTTTTTTTTTAATGGGCTCTGCTTTGGAATAAAATAAACCCAAGATTACATGTGTTTAATTTAAGCTGATGATTTTTGAATTTAGGTGCTTTTCAAGTAAATTTTTGAAGCGAAGTTAGCTTCGCCATTACTTATTTTTTAAAATTCAAAGGTTGTGCGCAGTTGTGCTCACATTGTGCTACTATGTGCCATAGAGTGTTTAAAAAAATTTGAATATTCTCTAATTTTATAATCTAAAATTGTTTTTTTTAGGAGCTAGGCTAGGTTTTTTTTGTTTATAAAGGGTGGTTAAATTTTAAGGGCCGATGTTGATTTTGAATAAAACATAAATTACTGTCATTTCTTTTTATTATGATAATATTGGTATGGTTCAATTACATGAACCATGAACATTGAATTTGTTGCGCAAAAGAGCCATTGTTTCGTTAGCTGTGTGGCAAGTGGCACCGTCCTGTTGAAACCACATATCGTCCACATCCACATCTTCCAATTCGGGCCATAAAAGGTTCGTTATCATCTCACGATAGCGAACACCATTCACAGTAACTGCCTGACGGCTCTTCAGCCACACTATCGCGAACAGCAGCAATATTTTCTGCAGTACGAGCTGTACGAGCATGCACTGGTGTTTTCACATCTCCTACAGAGCGGGTTTGCTCAAATTTTTGCACGATTCTTCCGATTATACGCACATTTGGACGATTAAATTGACCGAAAGAATCACGAAGTGCACGATATGCATTTTGATTTGAACTCCCAATTTCATAATAAGCCTGAATAACTTTAACGCATTGCTCGATTGTGTATCTTTCCATGGTTCAAATTGAGTTAGTCTGAAATTGAGAAATGTCACAAGAAATGCAGAAAAAAACTTGACATTTAGGTGTGGTTCACATTCAACATCGGGCCTTAAAATTTAGCCACCCTTTATAAAGATAACCTGAGATTTTACTATTACGAGATTAGGTTGTAGTGTGTTGTTCCTAAAATATCATATTCTTTCTTTTATCTATTAGAATAATCACAAAAGCTAAGTCATTTTGAATTGAATTAATCAGCAATCATTCGGATCATTACACAGATAAATTAAAATTTGTTTAAAACAAACATGTACAAATGTAAACAAATTTCGCATCCTTTATTTGTCATCGTTAAATTGTGACCAATAAGATATAAGATATTGGAAAATAAGTCGTATAATGATCCCTTAAATATCATTTGAAAGAGCCACAATGCCCGCAATAAAATCGTCATAATTATATAGGTGTTTGCTTATAGTGTTTAGTGCGATACTCACTTATACTCTCATCATTTTTACCCTTTCAAGTCTTAGCCAAATATCTTCTATCTCGTAAAGATGCAATAGTGTGCTAAGCTCTTGCATGCAATATATTCTGTAGAGGGATCAGAAAAATTGCACATAGTTGCTTACTCAGATATTGAACAAGGCTTTACACATGTTAAAAGAGGCAAAAATCAACGCATTTTCACAGAAATAGCTGTAAAAACAATCATTGGTTCTGGACCGCATCTTATTAAGTACATATATACAGTGACTCCAAAAACTTTTCGCTCACCTGACGGTAAAAGCCTTTCAGTAGCTATAGAATTGAAACAAATGAAGTTAGAATAATAAATTTATTCAAAAGGTTTTGTTAACAATGTTCACTAAAATATTTCATAAAAAAAATTGTCTTTTATTGCATTTAAGCAAAAATTCAAAACAAAAACCATAAGGTAAATATTAACCCACTCATTGCTACTGTAATTTTAAAAAAACAGACCGAAAAAAATCTCAGCGCAAATGTGGATAGTTATTACCTATCGATGCCAAAAAAAAAATTAGGTCTGGGTTAATTACACAAAAAGTAATCGCTCATTACACTGCGTTACAATAATTATCGTTCGTTCTGTCCTATGTATCAAATATACTTTTTCGGAAAGAGTGGGAAAAATAAAAATACAATAATTTTTCATGTCAACGTCAGAATTTTTTTGTATTTATATTTTATGTTCTGTGGTGCCCCACCCATGTATTTGTTGGAATTTGCTGGTTACAAAAAAATTTTTTTTTAACATTTTGAATATTTGAATGAATATTTAGAGAAAAAAAAAAGTTTAATATAAAAAATAAATAAAAAACCGGAAATGGTACAAAAATAAAAAATTAAATTAATTTCTGAAATCACCGCCTTAGGAATTAAAATACCTAATGAATTTGAGCATTAACATAATCACTCAATAGAAAAAAAAATTGGGTTTTAACCAACCGAATTCGGTTTTAAAACCTATACCAATATCAAAAAACCGATATCAATGGTACGCTGGTTGCCATTTTACATTTAGAAATTTGGTTTTATCAAATTTCCACAACTCATTCTATTTTTTACAGAAGCTTAAAACATTAAAAACGAAAAATACTGACGTATTACTGACGTGTATTTTTATTTTGCCGCCCCTTTCCCAAAAGGTATGTTTTGGTCATAGGACAGAATGTGTGTAACGCAGTGTTATATATAAATGCAATGATAGAGATTCTTTTTCATCTTAAACACTTGTTGGGCCTCCTTTATTTTTAATAATATGTTTTAACTGTGTTTGTACAGAATCTATTAAATTTTGTGTGATTTAAGGTGCGATATTTTCCCATTCCGTAGCGCAACGCGACTTTTAAATCTGCTCTATTGCGAAAGTCGTGTTTTTCAAATTTTTCTTTAAGTGTACTCCATAAATTTTCTATAGGACTTATGTCTGGCGATTGGGGAGAAGTCTGGATTCATTTCAGCGTATTAAGAATACGTCACATCTTCGTATTTCAGGCCGTGTGCTTGGGATCGTTGTCTTGGGTAATTATAATTATATATTATATAGTACATAGTGCCATTTTTTCAGCATTTCGATTAATATGACCTTTAAGAATTTTGATCCTTTCAACAAAATGTAAATCACCAACACTTTGAGCGCTCATTTAGCCCCATACTGCTTAAATGTATGCTTTAGGTTTTTTTCTTCTCTGTGTACTTGCGTCGTCACATCAAGCATTTTCCATTGGAAGTGAAGATATTATATTTACTTTCATCGGTAAATGTGACACTGCTCCAAAACTTTTTCAACGCATTTTAATAGGTTTCTGGGAAAAGATATCTCTTAGCTTTATTGATTTTGTTAAAAAAGGTTTTATTCATCATACATACACATCACACATTTCTCACAGTATTAACCGCAACAACTTTTTGAGGATTATTTTCTAGTTCACTTCAAGGTTGATTTATAAGGTTGTTGCAAGGGAGAGAGCGAGTACCCATAATTGTCAAATCAAAGTTGACAGCTCATAGAAAATCTGCAAGTGCTCTCTTTTATCATCCGTTTTTCTTTCGTAGTCATTCGCAAAATTGGCTGGTTTTGACAATTATGGGTACTGAGAGGAGAGTGCCATCAGCCCTGCGACAACCTTATAAATCAACCTTGGTTCACTTGTTATTTTCGGTGCACTCTTTTTTGCATCTTTTTTTTATTTAATTTAATTATTAATCGTTTCTCTTTAGCAGTTAACTTTTGTGATATTCCTGATCTGGGAATGCCTTATTAGGTTGAATATGAACATTGAATTCATATTTCCGAAGTTCTTGAATTGATTTTCCCGAATAACGTTCAGTTTAAATTATTTTCCTTTCTTCTGTAGAAGTTTCTTTTTGCTTGCAACTCATTTTTTTGTTTAACTTTCATAAAAAATTGTAAATCACTTAAATCACCAAACCATCCAACACGTAACGACGCAATAACTTTATCAACTTCACTAACATTCAATTTAAACTCTAAATAGCTGGATTTACCGTTAAGCAGGAAAACACATTATGTGAGCGAATATATTTTGAAGAGATCTCTAAAGTTTTTTTAGTCCGAGAAGATAGAAAAGAACAACAACAAGCACACAGCTCTATTGATGCTTTTGGCTTTTTTTCCACTACTCTCTCACAGCAGCACTGTTGTACAGAACCAGAGCATATAAATTAAATAGAGATTGCATCAACTCTGCTAAAGCTCTGGCACGTGTTAACAGAAGTTAACAGAGTTTTTTCCTTCGAGTTCTTAGGCGAAAATAACTCTGTTAACACATGCCAGAGCTTTAGCAGCTTTGTATTTTGGTGTTGTTTCTTTTTTATATGTGATTAATGTGTTTTTAATTTCTAATTTTTAACCTTATTTATAGCAAAACATTTGAATAAAAATGATAATATATTTTTTTATGATATAAGGTCCATTCGAATGTGTTGTCCTTAAAGCGGGTAAAAAGAAAGTAAAATTTTTGTATTCACGTATTAATATATAGATTTAAAATTATGAGATAAAGCACAACAAAATGTTTCAAATAAAAACACGCAATTATATGTTAATTGAAATCAATATTAATTGCAACAATTTTTGTTTGGCAAAATAATGCATGAAACACATTGATGACGACAACGACGTTACGCAATCTGTAAAATTCTTTTGCATCTATTTCATATAGAGGTGAGTTTCAGAAGTAATACCAGCCATACTCAAAAGATCGTAAATACGGGATGTTTTATTTTCCTTACATCGTCTGTTTCCCGGAAGTTAACGGAACAATCGAACATGGAACACGTAGATACATGAATGCGCCTTCATTTTTCACAAATACCAGTTGCGGGATTCGCAAACGCCTTAACGACGATTGTTGCTGTAGTTAAGTAGCGAAAACTGTAATTAGCAGTTACATAGCAATTAGCTATTATGCATGCACAATGACCGATAACGATAACTGTAATTATCGTTTACTTTTTGGGAACCCTGCTACACATCGTTTTTTTTTTACGATATTTTTAGTTAGGCTGTTATGACTTGTGACCACAGATATATCAACAACATTGTTGTTCTTGTTAATGTAGTCGGTATAGAGTTATTTCTATTTTGACATGCGACAAATATTGCTTAGGGAGATGTATTGCTGACGGTCAAATGATCCCTGGTCACGTCACTTCTTGCGCTCTTGTTTCGTTTGATGAGCTCTGTGCCCAAACTATGTTATACTGACGGTCATATGATCCCCAAACATTAGCATACTTTTTGCTACTTTTAGTACTTTATTCAAAAAAAGTATCATCGTTGAACATGGTTGAGTGTTGCTGTTATGCAGGTTTCATTACTGCTTTCATACATTTCGCACTGAAATTGTACTATTTTAATGCTAAAATACAAATATTGTGAATAATTCCACAACGCAACACTGTTTTGATCCCGTGATTTCATATTTTTATCGAATCCATGGTATAATGATTTACAAGGTAGGAGTGACAGCTCTGTTGGCGACTAGGAGTTGTCAAAAACACATTGAAAAAGAGAAAACGAAGAAGCAGCAAAACAGATGAAAAGTTGAACTTTGTATGGATTTGATAACTCCCGATCGCCGCTCGTGAGAAAAAAGGTAGTTGTCAAGGCTACCTTGTAAATTATTGTATCAAGATCGAATCATTTGGTGACTGTGGTGGGAAAAATGTATTCTCTCTCTCTCGCTCTCAATTTTTCAATTTACATTGAAACAACAACAATGCGTACCCATGACCGCCAACATAACATAGCCCTCAAGGTGATGTCTGTGCCTAAAGTATGTTATGCTGACGTTTATATGATCCCCAAACATTAGTATACTTTTTGCGACATTTATGCGGCCCATACACGCTGCGACCCAAACTAAGCTGGAAATGTAACCTGAAAGCGATACTTTCACAAATTTTGCCACACAAGCTGCGATGGTTGCAGTAACCAGCCTTGCCTGCGACCAAAATATTAAATGCTTTTAATATTGGCGTAACCTGAGTTGCAACCGTCAATGAGTTGCGTAACTTCGACACACACACTGTGACTTCATTCTGATAAACGTCAAAAACTTCCAGGTTACACTTCCAAGCTTGCGTTGGTTGCAGTGTGTTTGAGCCGCATTAGTACCTTATCCGATGAAAGTATCATCATTGAACATGGTTGAGCGTTGCTTTATTAGCAGGATTCATTACTGCAAAATTTATTCTCGTTCTCAATTTTTCAATTTAAATTGAAACAACAGCAATGCTTTGGAATATGGATTTGTATTTGGGAAATCTTTTTGTTGTGTTGCTTTCAAAATAATCAAGTAGCCATTGATATGACCACATGTCTCTCTTATGTCGTGTCGTACAGCCGTTGCCGTCCAGGTTGATTAATATAGGTTAAGTCACTTGAGAGCAGCTCTGTCGAACTGTCAGAATGGATGAAAGGAAATCAAGAAAAAAAAACCTGAATCTGTACAGAGGTTTCAGGCAAGGCGATCCACTGTCTTGCGATCTCTTTAACATCATCATGGAGGGGATCGTACGAAAGGCCGGTGTGCATCGTAATGACACCATTTTCTACAAAGGTGTCCAGCTCCTTGCGTACGCTGATGATATTGATATTGTCGGCAGAACCAAGAGAGATGTTACCGCTGCTTTCGCCGCTATCGAAAAGGAATCAGCCAAAGTGGGTTTGACGATAAATGAGGGCAAAACAAAATATATGCTGTCTACAAACAAGGGAGCTCGGCGTTTAGACTCCCACGTTTCATCCGGCAGCTATAACTTTGAAGTAGTCAAGGAGTTCGTTTACCTTGGCACCGCCATTAATACCAAAAACGAAATCAGCCTGGAGATAAAGCGAAGAACAATAATTGCTAATAGGTGCTACTACGGGCTCAGTAAGCAACTAAGTTCCAGAGCCCTCTCTCGATCGACAAAACTAACACTCTACAAGACGCTCGTTCTACCTGTGCTGCTTTATGGCGCTGAGGCATGGGTAGTTTCGCAAACTGACGCAGCCGCTCTGGGGGTGTTCGAGAGAAAAGTTTTTCGCAAAATCTTCGGTCCTGTTCGAGTCGGCGATGACTATCGCATCCGAATGAACCACGAGCTGTATGAGCTCTACGATGACATTGACGTAGTTCGGCGTATAACTGTGCAGCGACTACGCTGGCTGGGTCATGCCCATCGTATGGACGACGAAGCTCCAGTAAAAAAGGTGCTCGAGGCGAGGGTCGCTGGTCAACGACGACGAGGGAGACCATGCCTCCGATGGATGGACCAGGCTGAGGAACCCCTAACCACACTTGGTGTATCCGATTGGAGAAGGCGCGCGCAAAGCAGAGGCGCCTGGCGAGAGCTGATGAGGTCGGTTGAAACGCAGACACGGGTTGTTACGACCACCTAAGTAAGAATCTGTACAATTTTTAGCTAACAGCTACTTTGACAGTTCGAGCAAAGGCGAAAAAAGAGTGCTATTCTCTCAAGTGACTTAACCTATATTAATGAACCTTGGTTGCCGTCATCAATGAGAGAGTGAGAGAGAGAGCAGCAACAGTATTTGTTTGCAAAACTTGTTTGCATAATTTTATTGTTCTCAAGCATGCTCTCAAGTTAGAAAGTCAAAGATATTCAAACTACAGCCTTGGTTATTATAATCCTAACGGTAATTTTAAAATGCAATAGTTGTATAGTAATAGTATAGTTAACAGTAATATATATTTTTTTTTTTTATTGTTCGGCACATCTGTGGCACAGTACCTTTCGAATGATATAAGTTACATCCCCTTTTTTAATTATAAATATTAAAAAAGTGTACAACAACATTCGATATTTGGGCATGAATATATAAGATTTAATGAGAAGGGCTTGCGGATGCAAGCCAGGTAGATGCGGCCATTTGAAATGTGATTTATTCAAATATTAAAATGTCAGTGACTTTTGGGACAAGCATCTGGGTGCGCCCCTGCAAGAAAACCATGTTAGGATGCATAATCGCATTAAATGAAGTAAGATTTGTTAAAATTTAGTTTTTAGTACATGGTTTGAAATTGTTGTCAATCCTGTTGTCAAACACACATGTAGATTTAATTAAAAATTAAAAATGGCGGAGCTAATTTTATGCACATCACTTAGAGTAGCTTGCGAGATTAGAAAATAATGAGTTTTGCGAAATAATATTCCTAAGGTCTATACTACTTGTAAACTGTTGGTTACACTTTATAGTGATGATAACGTGCGATTCGTAAATGTTTTACGGGTGATTTATAATAACTTCTTTTTAAGTTAGTTTATTGAAATTTGTGCCATATTTTTAAGAATATTAAATAGCAGAAGAAGCTCGTATAAAGAGTGTCAAAAGCTAAATTATTTTTTAAGTGATACCTTGTTCATGGCTGAAGAAATTTAGACAGTGGGCTTGATTGGATAATATAAAAGTAAAATGCTAACACCGCTCTCAAATATGCTACAGCAGCGCTTTCGGCTGGTATATTGCGAGTTTTACAAAAACAAAATTACATATGTATAATTTATGCAAAGATATATATATATATATATTAGGGTGATTCAAAAAATGCTACTTTTATTTTTCAAAATCCTCTCTGAAAAAGATTCAGGGAGGTAAAAAGAGATGCCTGTAAAAACCGAAACTCTTAATATACAAATTAAGAGGTTTCGCATTGCGATTTTCTGTTTCCCAAATTAAAAAGATGGAAAAAATTATTTTTAAACTTCCAATTTTTATATTTTAAAAACCAGTAGACCAATAGGAAATTGAACGTTCCCTAAATCATTTCTTAATAAAATGTCTCTAATCATTTTTTTGATATATCTACTCGTTCAAAAGTTATTGAAATTCAAAATTACACATAACATTCAACAACGTGAATCCACCACTTTGAATCTATTTCGGAGGAAATTTTGAAAAAAAAAAATAGTCGATCACCCTAATATATATACATATATATATGCACAAATAAAATATATATGCATTATATATTACATATATATATATATATATATATCATATGTTATTTTTCTTATATATAAAAAAGCGATGACATGCATATTCCTATGTTTTATATACTCATGTTCTATATAATGTGTGTGTAAATAATTTAAACAAATAGTTGCCATATTTAAACGGTTCATAAAACAAAAAAAGTACATATAAACGTACAGAAAAAAAAAATTTAAAAACACACATAAACAGGCATACATATATATCGTGACGTTAATTATATACGACGTTTAATATTAAGTATGCCCACAGCTAATTTATATTTTAAGTATTATGTAAATAATAGCAGATTATGTATTGAAATTATATAAATTAAAAAAATTTGTACATACACTCGTTCGTAAGCATTATAAGTTAAAAAAGTAAAATCAGATAAAGTGCCATTATTTCTTTAATACTCTTATTTCAGTTATCTTTATATCATATTCAAATTTTAGATCGTTTTTGTATTTTTTAATTTTTCATTTTCTTTTAAATTTTTGTATATTTAATATAATGTAGACAAAAAGAAAATGCTGTACATTTTTTTTTATTATGATTATTTGTTTTTTATTCTCTAATACATATAAGCATAAAGGACATGCAATAAGCTGAGTGATGCATGCTTATTTGTAAGGATCTTAAAGAAATATAGCAACAATTAACTATATTGTTGCATTAATACTTAAGCTGAATTAGGTTGACTTGAAATTAGATTGAAAAATTTTGTGCAATTACAACAGCAACCATAGAAAAATGTGTTTATTTAAAAAAAGTACTTAAAAAATATTTTTTAAATTCATTATATATAATTGAAAAAAACAAAAAAAACTATTACATAAAATAACGCTGTTTAAAGTTTTTTTTCAAATTACACCAACATTGTTATGATTTGTTCAAAAGCTAAACCGATGGTACTCTATTAATATATGATCTTGAATACCCTAAACTTGCTGAGCCTAAAGAAAGTGTCCCTAATCTTTTATTCATGTTTTATTTTGAAAACAAACCAGTTGATATTCAAATTAAATTTATTTAAATAAAAATTTAGTTTCGTAAAAGAAATCTCATGTTTTACTTTATTATTACTTTCTTGCAGTTTTTGAAAATTTTTTAATTGAAACGTTCTTATGTTTTATTATTTTTAGAAAATAACATTCCAATCATATGTCTCAGACCCACTCAAAATATAATAAACTCAATTTTAGTAAACTTTTTTGAAAGGAATTAATTCATTTTTTTTTTCTAAATTTTCTCCAAATTGTAATAAAATGATAAAAAATATCATATACAATGGATCATTAATAATATATATATTAACAAGTTACTTCTATCGAAATTTCGAATTAAAAAATTTTTCATATTTTTTAAATTTCTTAATAAAAGCAAAACTTTGCTCAACAATGTCATTTAACAAACTAACACTTTAATAAAAGTCGAAATAAATTTTTAACCTGCCGTTAGACGCAGTGTTTTTTTAACGATACTAGGCGCGGAATACAAAAAAAAATAAATCAATACTTTATTTTTTAAGCAAAATTTAAAAAATCTTACAAGTATCATATAATCAAAAGTACCGAAGAAAGATTAAGTTACAACAAACAAATCGTGGCTGGTACCAATCAGATCTGCTGCGCCTAACGGAAAGTTGAGAAATGAAATTTTCATTAGAGTCCATTTGCACACTCCTTCTGTGAAACGAACAGACGGTCAATTCTTCTTCTGTGAATCAATTCATCTTCACATTATGCGTTGACGTGAAGTTTATCGAAGTTTACTTTACGCGAAGTACATATTAGCATGCTCATATGGCATACGACCATATGTTTGGCTTAGTCTGTATGATGAAACAGCAAAAAAATTGTATTTTTTATAATTCCGCATACCATCATTTAACACAGTGCGAGCTAGCATATTTTTCTTGTTGTGATGTACCCAATTGTTTTGCTGCTAGCAGAGAGAATAAATATTAAAGGAGAGTTCGCACAAGAGAGAAATACTAAAACAAAATTTTTGGATTTACACATGATTCAATTATTATAAGGTTATCCAGATATTTGACGTCTTCTCACAAGAATAAGAATGTATACCAGGGATGATATTTGGGGGCTTTTAGGGCTTTTTTGAGCCCTTTTTAATTGTAAAAACCCCGAGGCCCTTTTAAGTCCGTTTAGGCCCTTTTAAAAAAATGTAAGCAAGTTTTAACAAGAAAAGTTTAAAGGATAATGTCTGTTGACAACATTTGTGTACTATGCCATCGTTCTACAAAATTTTAAATTTGGAGGTAGGAAATGGAGGTAGGAAATATCGTCCACAGAAAAATCGCACAAAAAATAAATTTAAAAAAATCACTAAAACGAAAAATTACGAAAAAAAAAAAATTAAAGAAAAATTAAAAAGAAATACACAATAAAAATAAAAATATGCCCAAAATTTTTTAAAAGTTGCCTAAAATGAAATCTTGCGGTGTCGGAGTGCTTTATTAATTTATTAAATGAATGAAAATATCTGGAGAAATAAATAAATATTATTCATTAGTAATTATCAAAAGGTGTGACTACCGCAGGACGGTGACCGATTTTAAGGAAAAACTTTTAATTTTTTAAAAACATGATGATCGAGTGATTGCAAAAGTTAGAATAACCATTTCAAAAACAAAAAGTTAAATTTAGTCCTAACAAATTGGGTTATTTTCAAATGGGAAATAGCCAAACCAAAAAACGAAATTTCGCCCAAAAACGTGCAAAACCACATAATTTTTTTTGGCGGTTTCAAAACGAAAATAAACCGAATTTTGTATGGAGAAATTTTGGGGGATTCTTATTTAAAGTCTATATTTCCTTTAGCCTTTTTAATGTTCTCATTAAAATAAGTTCCGTTATATACAGCCATGATCACATAAATGCATACTTTTTAGTAATATCAACTACAAATTTAGTTTGTTTTCCAAGTTATATGAAAAGAGCGAGCTTTATAGGCTCCATCGTAGTCCTGACAATGCCTTAATATACATACAAATTAATCCATTTTGTTATAAATTCAATATCAACGCTAAAAAAATCAGGCCAGTACCATCTCTCTACACCCTGATGAAGTTTCGGTGGCAAATTTCAAACTTATTTCTTGGCGCTTGTTTTGTCACATTATCAGATGTAATTTGATTTAATTTTCTTCTTGCAAAATTCTTTATTCTAAAATTGTAGTTATTTATGAAACTATTTTTTGTTAAATTCAGCCATGTCTCAATACATTTTTTGACAGGAATTGATTTTTTCTACTCAATTTCGTCCCGCTTCATTGATTTGTCTTCTTACAAGTCTTAACGGAGAAGAGTCTACATTAAATTGCTCATTTATTTCTGATATTCTACGGCTATTTAAAGGTGGATATAACCGGTTTGCGGTGTTATGTAGAAATCCTTTGCAATTGTTTGCTAAAAATTTTTGTTACATTTTGACTTAAAAAATTTTTACACAAATAATCCGTAAAATTAAATGTATTTGAAAGAATCACCTTAAACATTATTAAGATAGAGAGTGATTTAATTTAATCATTTGAGGTATAATATACGTGTAACAGCCAAATAAAAGCAGCTTTTTTAAAAAAAAATTTTTAGATACAAGGAGTTATAATTTTTTTTTTAATTTTTACAGCTTATTGTACATAAAAAGTACTTTATAAAAATGAATTTGAAAAATTTACACGTATATTTACCTTAAATTAGACTGCAATTTTTGTGATCAACCAAGAACTGCCTTCCATGTTTGGCTTAAACGGCACAAACGAAATAAAATACGAAAAAGTTAAAGTTTTTTTGATTTCCCAAAACTGTAAATTTGAAATTTCGACTTTTTTTTGCCAAAAATAAACTGGACTTGTTGAGATTATTAAAGAGTGTGCTATTTGTGAGACCATGGCATGACCGTGTGACCAAATAGAAAGTCTTCAATATTGAATTGCCACTTTTTAAAACAAAAAGCCCTATTAACGTCAAACTTGCCCAATTTTTGTTTGAATCCTGGCCCTTTTTCCAACTAAGTCAATATCATCCCTGATGTATACCCTTATTTAAAGAGTAGAGCAAAAGAGCAATTTTTTAATGACATAAATATCCCGCAGTTGCATGAATATCATACTTTTTCGTAGCACAAAATATTAAATATACATTTGACTACTACGTTTTCTACTACCTGTTTGTTTTGAACAAAACTTATATTATGGGCTTTTAAAAGTGTAATGGATGCATTTTAGATGTAAAACAATATTGAAAAAATTTGATTTGTGTATGCAAAACACATTTTGCAAAGAATTTGTATGAATATTTTTATTTGACAAAAGATAGCTAGTTTTGTTCACACAACGCAGAGAATAATACCGAAAAAAAAACAATATAAAATTAAAAATAATCATCACTTAATATTTCATCGTATTAATAAATAGATCCCCTGAAGATGTTGACAAACAATCAACGAAACGTTGGGAAAAAGATGAATTAAATTTTTAATTAAATTGCATACAAATAATTGATCAGAAAAGCCTATTAAAGAAATTAAGAACAACAAATAAAAATAACAACGTTAAATTAAATTAAATTTTTGAATCAAAATTGGTATTTTTAACTTGAACATTAATTTCCTTTTCATTCTGAAATTAGTCATTGTTAGAATAAAGTTGTTTTATTTTTCAATACGGAAATCTAACGGCACTGCGAACCTTTGCACTTGCTCACTGCCGAGCACATACGACGTCTTAAATATCCTACATGTTGAAGGTTTTTTTATTTTAAATTATTTAACTCTAGTTCGAAATTAAAAATATCACATACTAAGATACAAAGTAATTTGAGATAAATGACGCTTTAATTTTTGAAACAAATTTCCATAAATTATTTTAATGTTAATAAATTTAACTAAAATATTGCACACTTGATTTTTTTAACATGCATGTGGAAAAAGTACTTTTAAAGAAACACAGCAGAACACTGAAACATACTTTTTTTTGGGACGACCACACAGCCCTGGCTGTCATTTTTTCAAGAGAGTAAAAACATTTTTGTTTACATAAAATAAGGGTATGTCAAATATCTGGATAACCTTATAATGATTGAATCATGGATTTACAGCTGTGAGCTTTTGCTGCGGAGAGAATTAAGACACCAAAGAGAATGGCATTTTCCCTCTTCGGCGACTATAATTTCCAATACTACAAAAATGAATATAAGCAAAGTACAAACTTGGCAAAACCGGTTTCCATTTGAAGGTATATGTAAGTCCCAATTTAGACATGCCGATCAAGATTCATTAATATAGGTTATAAGCCACTTGAGAGAAGCTCGGTCGAACTGTCAGAATGGATGAAAGGAAATCAAGAAAAAAAAAACACGAATCTGTACAATTTTTAGCTAACAGCTACTTTGACAGTTCGAGCAAAGGCGAAAAAGAGTGCTTTTCTCTCAAGTAACTTAACCTATATTTATAAACCTTGATGCCGATATGACAACGATTTCTCTCACCGATTTTCTTATTTTTTCTTTTGTTTCGCTCTTTCGTCGTCCATTGCTTTTAGACACGACGATTTTGCCGAACGATGTTTGCTTGCTGTTTCACTCAATGTTGATTTATAAGGTTGTCGCAAGGGAGAGAGCGAGTACCCATAATTGTCAAATCGAAGTTGACAGCTCATAGAAAATCTGCAAGTGCTTTCTTTTATCATCGGTTTTTCTTTCCTAGTCATTAGCAAACTTGGCTGGTTTTGACAATTATGGGTACTGAGAAGAGAGTGCGATCAGCCCTGCGACAACCTTATAAATCAACCTTGGTTTCACTATTTTTTCATGATAGTGAAAGAGTAAGAACGCTAAATCGTTGCAAAATCGCTGGTACGAACGATTTTTGGACGATTTTATTTTCGCCTTCTCTTCGGCTTGTGGCGGGCGTGGCGTAGTGGGTAGTGTGTGACTCTTACGCCAGAGAACCTAGGTTCGAATCCTCCATCCGACACAGAAAGTTTTTTCAATTGAATTAATTTCTCTGTTCGTCCGTCACCTCTCTGCAGACAATGGCAAACCTCAGAGAGTAAAAACTGCCATGAAAAGCTTCTTGAGAACATAAGCCGTTCGGAGTCGGCGTAAAACATGTAGGTCCAGTTCTCGATCATTTGTGTGCAAACATTTCACATCATACACAACACACTTGATCATAAGAAGCTCGGTCAAAGTCCTTTCAAGGACTGAAATAGCCATTTCGTTTTTTTTTTTTTTTTTCTCTTCGGCTACTGCGTCCACAAACTGAAAACCGGTGAGAGAAATCGTTGTCATATCGGCATGTCTAAATTGGGGCTAAGTGTGTCCCGTTGCTGAAATTATTTCAGATTTTGCTACCAGGCAACCAGAAACATTGTAAGCAATTTTATTTGTGTTTTCTCTTGTGGATTCACACCTACCTCTCTTCTTTTCTCTTCGTTAACTGGCATGAGTGTTGCAGGGACCATGGTAGAATTAAACAAGGTAGTGTTAGTAGTTAAAATTCTCTCTTGAGCTGGGTACCGCACCTGTCCAAACCAGGGTTTTACGAATAAAAGCAAAACAAATAACAAAATTTGCAAATTATGATAATCTATGTGTTTGACAGCTGCGGTACCCACCGCTCCGAGACGACACTACCTTGTTAAATATACCTTGGCA
This sequence comes from Coremacera marginata, assembly GCA_914767935.1. NCBI lineage: Eukaryota > Metazoa > Arthropoda > Insecta > Diptera > Sciomyzidae > Coremacera > Coremacera marginata. Next base: position 2,910,604 of record OU612048.1, read on the forward strand.
GGGACCATGGTATAATGAGACAAGGTAGTGTTAGTTGTTAAAATTCTCTCTTGTGGTGGGTACCGCACCTGTTAAAACCAGGTTTTTACGAATAAAAGCAAAACAAATAACAAAATTTGCAAATAATAATATTGTATGTGTTTGACAGCTGCGGTACCCGCCGCTCCGAGACGACACTACCTTGTTAAATATACCTTGGGCAGGGACCATGGTATAATGATTTACAAGGTAGGAGTGACAGCTCTTTTGGCGATTTGGAGTTGTCAAAAACACATTGAAAAGAGAAAACGGAGAAGCAGCAAAACAGATGACAAGTTAAGCTTTGTATTGATTTGACAACTCCCGATCGCCGCTCGTGAGAAAAAAGGTAGTTGTCAAGGCTACCTTGTAAATTATTGTATCATGGCAGGGACTTTCTCATGTGCAATTCTTGTTATTGTGGTCAGCTGCAAGCTTTATTTATATGGATTGGTATAGTTAGTAAGATTTTTTTTCGGAGTTTTGAAGTTATTCCTTATAAGAAGTTCTATAGTAGGCATTTTTAACACGAATTTTTTTTTAATAGTTTTTTCAATATATGAGCTAATGAACGCATGTTTCCTGTTTAAAACAATTAAAATATTAAATTTTTTTGGTTGAACAAATAAATATTAAAGAAAAAACAAACGTAATTTTGGATTTTTGCAAATATGTTGGAGTGGTTTTTATTGTGTACATTCTTCCATATTCTGTAGCTTTTAATTACTTTCATTTTAACATCAAGTCATTAAGTAAGAAGAAAAAGCAATAAAATTTGACATCTGCTATTGATTAATACTTTAACTGCTATTTTAACCGTTTTATACGATGCAAAAAATAAAAGTCAAATTTTAACTTTCATTTTTGATTGAAAAAATAAAATAAAAACCGTTATATTCGATCGAAAAAATTAAATTAAAATTTTTATCTTTTATTTTTATCGAAAAAAATAAGAGTAAAGTTTCAAATAATTTTTTTTTTTTTGAGCTAAAACATGAAAGTCAAATTTTAACTGTTATTTTTGTTCGAACTAAAATCGGTTAAAAAATAATAAATTCAAATTAAAATATTTAATGTTTAAAATTTTAGTGTAAGTGTAGTTATATAATAGCAATCATAAAAATTTTGTATAGAAACATTAAATGTAATAATGTTATGCGTTGACTCATAAATTGATACAAATGCTAAAAAAAAAAAAATTAGGTCATAAATGCCTACTGTAGAACTTCCACTAGGAATAACTTCAAAACTCCGAAAAAAAATACCAACATATAAAAAAGCTTGCAGCTATTGCTTGCTATGTTTTCTGGCTGCCTGGTACAAGGTTAATTAATATACTTAGGTTGTTGTATTGTTTGCCCCGTCAAGAAAAAAAAACGATATATTCCCGGAGAAGGCAAGAGGCAGTGGGAGCGAATCGATAAGAGAACACAAAGAGAATATTGCTTGCTATGTGTTCTGTTTGTCTGGTAGCAAGATCAGAAACATTTTATAATGATTTACAAGGTAGGAGTGACAGTTCTGTTGGCGACTTGGAGTTGTCAAAAACACATTGAAAAAGAGAAAACGAAGAAGCAGCAAAACAGATGACAAATTAAACTTTGTATTGATTTTGACAACTCCCGATTGCTGCTCTTGAGAAAATAGGTAATTGTGAAGGTTACCTTGTAAATTATTGTATCATGGTCAGAAATACAATCATTTTGCATTGGTTGGCAAAAGGTTGATTTATAAGTTTGTCGCAAGGGAGAGAGCGAGTCAAATCAAATTGTCAAATCGAAGTTGACAGCTCATAGAATTCTGCAAGTGCTCTCTTTTATATTCCGTTTTTCTTTCGTAGTCATTCGCAAAATTGGCTGGTTTTGACAATTATGGGTACTAAGAAGAGAGTGCGATCAGCCCTGCGACAACCTTATAAACCAACCTTGGGTTGGCCCTGCCAAATTCTCTCTCTGAGCTACGCATAAAATGAGAAATAAGCTTTTCTCTGAGAAATAACCACGGCATTAATGTTCGATTAAGCTTCTTATGTTGACTTGCTACTTGTTTATGATCGCCTGTTATTTTGCACAGTTTCTTCATATAAAAATACTCCAGTTTTGTTTTACGCATACGAGAGAAAAGCTTTTTTTTCTCTCATTTTATGCATAACACGCTAACAATAAATAAGATCACCAATGATGTTTGCCTAGTATAACCACTGCATTAATGTTCTATTAAGCTTTTTGCGTTGACTAGCTACTTGTTTATGATCGCCTGTTATTTTGCAGATTTTCTTCATATTTACACTGAAAATGCTCAGGGACGCCGGAGTATTTAGAGAGCGGTCGCCCCCATGTAACAAATTCTGTTTTTACATGCTCTTTATCAACTTATTTTTATCTTAATCATCATTATTTTTAATAAAATAAAACAAGGTTTTAAGAATTACAATAATTTCAGTTAATTAAACAAATTAGCTTATGACTTAGAAGAGTTTAACATTTGAAGCAGCTACAACTGTCAATATCAACTCTTATAAGTGCAAAACAGGGTAGTCCATTTTTCCATGGATCCATGGTATATTCATAAATCAACTTTTTATTAAAATTTTGCGAAGACTCGATAGTGAATGGAGTACAATTATGGAGACACCCAGATCGCCTTGTCACTCAGAATCATTTCTCGCCGTACTGAAGAAATCGGCTTATTTTTTGACTCGGTTATTCAAAAAGAAACTAATGCCCGTATGATACTTAATTTTTTTTGTTCAATTTTAAAATCTGAAAACAAGTGTCGCGTGAGCAGGACAGACATATATTGTAAGAAAAGGATAAACGTTGTTACTTTGTTACTTCGGGTGTTTTGAAGAGCAGCTGCATTAAATAAATTAATATTAGCTACACACATCACTTCCCATTCAGCATACATTTATATTAAATAGTTTTGCTTACTCTAAAAATGTCAAATTTATTACTAACAGCACAGTAAATATTTGAACGAAACTCAACGAAGAACGAATTGAAAGAAACGGCAAAAAAAATGCAGAGAAAATACAGTCCGTCCTACAAATTTTTCTCCAATTCGTACTATATGTGTACTCACTCACACCAATTGAATCCATGCATTCGCACTATTTGAACTGCTCTAGTTTTAATTTTCAATGACAAAATTTGTAAAAAAAAATTAAGTAACATACGGGCATAAGCGAATGCCAATTTTTTTCCGATGTGCTTAGACGATAGCACCGATATCAATGATCTATTTGAAGTACAAAATTTGTTCAGTGCAACTCTCTTCTCTCACCAATACAGTCTCACTGGCTTAAATACATTACCAATAACTTCTATCATTTTGAGCGTCGATACTTGATAGTAAAATTGGTATACATCAGGCGTGCGCAAAAGGCCGGTGACGAAAACATTTAAGACAAGTTATTTACTTCTTAAAGACCTAAAATTAGCCATTCTCAAACACCATAATCAGTTGTTTTCAAAGTTCAAAATAAAAGACATTAGTAAAATTTTTAATAAATTAAAAATTTAATGAAGTATAATAGTAATGTTCCAGACTTTCAAACACATTTTTTGCAAATTTTCAAATTTACTGTAGAAGTTATTCCCTTACCACTCCTTTTTCAATTTCATATTAAAAATAAAACTATTTCGCGTGAATTTTTGGTTCAGTTAGCTAATATTTTGGTTTTGCTCTATATTTGACCCGGTGTAATTTTTATTTTTAACTACCATATGTTCGACTAGAAAATTTTTATCATTTTCACTGATTATATTTTTCTCAACTATATAAGTATAATGTTTATATTTGGATATCAATAAGTGCCGAAAATTAAGCCAAATTTTCAATGTTATTAAATCTTTAATAAAATTAACTGCAAATTTTATTTTAATCCATTCTAGTTAAGAAGTATTTTCAGGCATGTTCTGAAATTCGATTCACCTAGGAATCGTTATTAATTTCGGACGTTTTATTTAACATCCGACTTGAATCGGATTTCAGAACAGGCCTGATTATCACCATAAACATACAAAACTGGTTTATAATTTTCTTAAATTGCTCTTGTTTAAAACGCTCGCAACTTGACAATTTGAAATTTTCACTTCTAATGAAGAAAACAAAAATGTGCAATATTATATAAATAAATAGATAAAAATTTTTTATATAAACAAAATAAACCATTAAGAAAATTAAATTTTGAGACTAAAAAAATTGCATAAAAATTATTTAAATGCTAACAGGCTTTAAAATACACAAAAGGGCAAAAAAGTTTTTTTTTTTAAAAGCAGGTGTATAAACTACTTTTTTATTTGTTTCAGCTGACGAATGTATTGAGATATAATCCTTAAATTTGCGCATGTTAAAAATCAAACTAAAAATTCAAGGAATCAGACAAAAAAAAGTTTAAAAAGCAAAAAAAAAAAAGAATTGACTTTTGTTTAGTTTTAAATTAAATAAACAGCAGATCAGAGCAACTAAGAGTAACGTCCCAATTCTTTTTTTTTACAAAACACTGTATATTTTAACATATTTATATATAACTGCAAACTACAGTATATCGGGGATATTTCGAAAAATATTTAAGGCGAAGTAGATATGTTGGCTTCTATTCACTTGAGTACCCACATAGAGATTAAATATTTAATTCATATATATCACGCGTGTTCATTTGGTCGCATATGGGCGGAAAGCTTTCACACGCATTTGTTGAGAGAATACTGAAAAAGCTTTCAGTAGCTATGCAGACTCAAGGTTGATTTATACAGGTTAAGTTACTTGAGAGAAAAGCACTTTGTTCAAATTGTCAGAGTAGCTGTTAGCTGAAAATTGTGTGATTCAAGTTTTTTTTCTTGATTTCCTTTCATCCATTCTGACACTTCAACCGAGCTTTTCTCAAGTGACTTAACCTATATTAATAAACCACGTGTAGACTTCAATCGGTTAGGTTGCGGTTGCTCACTGTTAAATATGTTCTTGTTTTTATGTAATTTATGCACTAAAAAACAAAAACATAAAGTTAAAAAAGTTGTTGCTGTTAAGCAAAAAACAAAAGTACTTACTTTATGTCTTACTCAGTACTTACTCAAAAGTAATGTCTTCTTTTTTGAGATATATAATAAAAGTTTTCTTTTTCGGACTAATTTTTTCAAGCATATATTAATAAAATTGACATCAAGTAATTGTTAAAAATTTAATGAAGCAACTTTACTAAACTTAGTTGTCAGTTTGTTAAAAAAAATTGCTTTTATGCAAGAAATTCAATAATTAAACGAAAAAAGTAAATTAGAGGCACTAATTCTGTGGCAATAAGCATTAATCGCTTAAGTCGAGTTAATACAATCTGAGTTATTAAAGTAGTTATGTACTGAGTATATAATCTATATACACAATTTGAGCTTCTAGCGTGATCCTAGCCAAAGTTATGGTACAAAAACAAAAAAGCTTTCATACAACTTATATGGTGAGTAAAAGCTTTTCAGCAAGATTTCTCAAAATACAGAAATGAGACTTAAGCTGTTATTGCCTACGGACACAGAATTAATAAAAATATTTAGCTCGAAATATTTTTTTAGTTTGTTAGCAAGTATATAAAAATAAACAAACGGAACAGCAAGCGACCACAACATACTTGCACTCATGCTGAACAGCTACTGAAAGCTTGTTGCTTTCTTTTTGATAATAACTCGTGCTTTTCTTCAAGTGCAAACTTAAAAGGCGGCTTAACTGACCAGCTTCAGCAAGCTTTGCATGTTTTTTTTTATTTAAGTTTTTGCGCTCTTTTTCACTTGATTAACATTATTTTAATTTTTGCAAAAAATCTTGCTGAAAGCGGTCAGTGAATACACCTTTGCGGCAAAAGCTTTACAACACAAACATAAAAATGAGTACGTATTACTTTGTACACCCTTGATATATATGTGTATATATATTTATATAAATATACATGAATTAAACAAAACTACATGATTAAAAAAAAAAAAAACAAAAAGATTATATGAAATACATGTTAATGAGCCAATTTTATCAATAAAATTTTTAAAAAGAAAAACTGCTATGAAAACTTAACGTATAAGCAAGTATAATAAAAATTCTACAATATGCACTAAATGTAATCAACCCAGAAATAAATATTCGAATAAAAAAAAAAAAACACACATATATGAAAAAATAAAATTGAGCTGTTTTCTTTAGCTTCTTGATCTTGCAGAATCAGCTTTAATCAGGTAATTTGGCTTTAAGCTTTCTATTTAAGTGATTTTATTTAAATTATTTATACATTCAGCTACATTATTTAAGTCGTTTTTTAGTCGCTTATCGATCGATTTCTCCAAATACAACGTCCAACGTACCAATAATAGCAACAATATCAGCCAACATATGATATTTTCCTATCTTATCGAGAGCAGCCAAATGTGCAAAGCCAGGCGCCTTGATTTTGCAGCGATACGGCCGACTAGAACCATCTGCGACCAAATAGACGCCAAACTCACCCTTTGGCGCTTCAATGGCGGTGTATGTGACACCTGGTGGTACCTGATAGCCTTGTGTAAAGAGCTTGAAGTGGTGTATGAGCGCTTCCATTGACGTTTTCATTTCGGCACGTGAAGGTGGTGTAACCTTTGCATCATCTGTTTTCACTTCACCGGCTGGCATTTGATTCAGACATTGTTCTATGATGCGCAGAGATTGACGCATTTCCTCGAGGCGACACAGATAACGATCATAGCAGTCACCTTTTGAGCCAATTGGTACATCGAAATCGACCAAATGGTAAGCATCGTATGGCTGTTGTTTGCGCAAGTCCCATTTTATGCCGGAACCACGCAACATTACACCGCTGAAGCCAAGATTCAAAGCATCTTCGGCGCTAACAATACCAATGTCTTCGGTACGCTGCACCCAGATACGATTGGTAGTTAGCACATCTTCCACCTCATCAAGACGTTCCGCAAATTTAGATGAAAACTCATAAATATCGTCCATTAAACCAAGTGGCATATCCTGTCAGAAAATAATATAAAATAGATATATATATATACATATAAATTTTTTTAAAAATTGTACCAACCAGGGAAACACCACCGGGACGTATGTAAGCTGCATGCATACGAGCACCAGAGACACGCTCATAGAATTCCATCATTTTTTCACGTTCCTCGAAGAGCCAAAAGAAGGGCGTCAAAGCACCTACATCCAAGGCATGAGTGCCAATAGCCATGATATGATTGAGTATGCGTGTTAATTCAGCAAATAGAGCTTAAAAATATTTACTTAAAAACTTAAAAATGTTGGTAGTGTTTTAAATTAATTACTGCGTATATATTTGGCACGTATAGGTACTTCAATGTTAAGCAGTTTCTCTACAGCGAGAGAGTAGCACTGTTCATTGCACATCATGGAGACATAATCCAAGCTAGATTAAAAAATATTTTATTAGCAGTAGTTAAGGCAAAGATCATATTTAATATAAAGATGCGTCACCGCCATACAAGCGAGTGGCCCAGTAAAATTCACTTTAAAGCTTCGAGTCAGTGACCGAAAGATTTAAAGCAGCGCTGGGCATTCAAATACAGTTACATTTTGATTTGTTTTGTTAGTATTGGTGCGTTCTCGAATCGCGCACACTGAGCTCATACAATTTGCAGGACAAAGCGGTATAGGCTTTCACAGCATCACCGTCAGCGAACGACTGAATTATATTCTTCTTTTGTGTTGTGAGCTTTGTGTGCATGTGAAAAGTTACGCTCAGAAAGCGCTCAGTTAGCTATGGGGCTCCCAACACTGATTTAAAACTTTTGAGAGCGGGAGATAAGTAAGCAGAATAGGAGCATAATATTGAAAAGCAAAGCGTGTATGTGTTAAACTTTGATGCAAGAAACATCTCATTAAACAATTTAGCTGCAAAGGAAACGTGGCTTAATTTTCTGGCGTTTTATTTAAAAACTAGTATAAAAGTCCGTCCTACGACGGGTTGGAAGCATTTTGTCAGTGCTTTTACAACTGTTATGAAAAATGTTCGACCTGAAAGTATGCACATATCGCACACTAAATACAAAAGAGCCACAACTCAAAATTTACAAATTTTTACTTTTGTAAAAATGCTACAAACTACAAAAAATACTACAAACTATTCGTAGTGATCATATACTTTGACTGTAACACATCAAATACATTTTGTACACATCTTCTTTTTCTCTATTTAAAAAAAAAAGATTTGTCTCACTGCTTTGTATAGAGTTCCTTCAAAAATAAAATTGGTTTTTGCTTCACATAGAAATTTAAAAATTTTGAGTTGTGACTGTTTTGTATTTAGAGTGCGATATGTACGTAAAAGGCAAGCATGACCCTGATAAGGGCGCAGAGCAGCGTGGTTCCCTTTTTTAAATTAAGATGTAGGCATTTTTTTTTTACAAATAATCCTTTTTTAATACAAAGAATTAAAAATACAACTTTTTCAAATCGACTTGCATCATAACTCAAACAATCTCCATTCAATTGACTTCAAATTTTAACTTCACCTTTACTATTAGATTTTGAAGAGAGCTCGCAGTATAACTGGGAAAATTTTATCTTGCAAAATGCTACAGATTCTCAAATTAATCAACAAATTATTCTAAATTTCCTCATTGAAAATCGATATTTGTTTTTATTTAAACTTGCAATTTTTTAAAAAATATTTTATAAGTTAGTTTCATGCCAAACGGTGGATTTTGAAAAAATTAAGGTAAACTCGGTTATTTTCAAACGAAATGTGTTTATTCCTGAAAATATTCACCGTTTATATCTATGGTGCGCTGCCAACGTGTCGACGGTTAAGACGGCTATATAAGCCCCTTGTGATACCATATAATTTCATTTATTCTGGTGTTAAAAGAGTCCTGTCTCCGTTGAGCCATCCGGTGGACTTAATGAATCTGTTGATTTTCTTTATATATATTGGAGATTGAAGCGAGGGAGTAAAAAAGGGGTCGACTGATGGTATTTAGTCTCCTTCTACTTTGAGCGGGAGAGAGGCAGAGAAAGTGTTGTTCGATTTCCTCCGCTGCAGCATCTCAGCGGATCTAGGGATCCCTGCGACCCATACAAGATGGATCCTGAATTGCTCAGCCATCACGTTGAGATATTTGCGACATGCAGCGAGAGATTTAGAGTTTTGGGTTAAAGAGCATAGTGCTTTTAGCGTCGCTTGACTGTCTGAAAAGATATATACAGCTTCCATGAGGTGCTCATCTGTTTGAGGTGCTGTGCTACTTCCTTGATGGCCAAGGTCTTCGCTTGGTAAACGCTGCAGTGATCGGGTAGTTCGAAGGTCTTAATCTCCAGGTACGGGGAAGACTCCCCCACCCACTCGCCCTTTGAACTTAGAGCCGTCGGTAAATATGTTTATGGCCCCCTCCATATAGTGAGGCCTGCTTTACCATTTCTGTTATGTATGCATACATTCAGCCTAATTATGAAAGATTTCCTCCCGGGAGTTGTAAAAGGGAGTTCTTGTTTTGTATTTAATGCAAATTTGTTCATCAACCGTCAACATTCATGAGTGTAAATTCAAAAACTAAATGTCTTTATTTGCTTTCTTAAAAACGGAAACTCCCTTTTACAACTCTCGGGAGAAAATGTTTCATAATTGGGCTGATTGTATTTTTTGACAAAGATTACTTCTGGTGTACATTAGTCTGTGTTGAAAGGGATAGTGGCCGAGGCCAGTATTTCCGTGTGTCCATTACCAGCTCCGAACCAGGATCCAGACTCCCTTAGCCTCAGAGCCTTAGCCTCAGAGCTGTGATAGTAACGTTTAACGCATCCTTAGCAGTTGACCGCAAGGCTTCTGTTATGCATAGTTTTGCACTTCTTTGTACTTTGAGAAGCTTGTTTAGTACGGAAGACTCAATTAAATACGGACGCAATTATAGCGTTTTGGATGAAGTAGCACTGTTTTTGTCAATATTTTCAGTCTCCAGAAAAGATAATAATCTGTTGGTGACAGGTCTGGAGAATATGGATAATGAGCCAAAACTTCGTACTGCAACTCCTGTAGTTTTACCGCGATCAAACGGGATACATGCGGTCGAGCGTTATCGTGTAACAGAATTGGTACATGCGTATTCACCAAGGAGGGCTGTTTTAAGGCAATTTGGACTCCGTTATCGTTTCGTCAGGATTAAAAAAGAAATAGTGAACGACGCGTTCAGAGGTTCACCAAACATTCACCATGGCCTTCTTAGGGGTTGGATATTTGCGATTCGAATATATTTGGTATGAAACTACCTGATACATATTCCAAACGTATTTCTCTAACTATTTGCATGTAGATAAGTAAATTATTATTTTTTTTTTTTTTTGTGCAAGATCAAATTTTCCCAAGTTAAGCTTCAAATTAACAATTGTACCGTACTACATTTGTAAACATATGTTATATGGTGTTTCATAAATAAAATTTGTTTTTCTTAAAAAAAAAAATAAATCAAAAGTTGATTCATTTTGAGGCCTCTGCACTCGCATAAGGCTTTAAGGACATTTTAGTTTATTACCGATCAAAATAAGGTAGCGCCTGAGTGTAGGTCTTATACTCAATCAGCTTCTCAGTGCCACGATGCAGCAGGCCAATATGAGGATCTGAACGCATAACTGTCTGTAAACCAAAATAAAAAGTTGAGTAGATGGAGAATAAAAGAGCTTATTTTGTGAGGTATCATCACGCTATTAAGTAGAAAACTTACTTCACCATCGAGCTCTAGCACTAAACGCAACACACCATGAGCAGCAGGATGCTGTGGTCCAAAATTAAGTGTTAAATTACGTACGGACTTTTCGATCGGTCTAACTTTGCCTGTTAAAACAAAGTGCATAAAATCTGTTATCTAAGCTATTTATAGTTACGTCGTACTCACTGTTGTAAGGTGGCACTTTCCAAAGTGAAGTTACCTCGTCGGGATACAGAACAGGCCCACTAAATTGCTGCAGGAACTCCGCATCTGGATACCATTTTGCTGCCCCACGTACTTGTTGATTATTACTGCGAAAGAAATTAAATACAAAGAATAGTTTAAATCTTACAAATAGTTAATTAGTCCAAAAAGCGTAGATGTTATTCCTTAACATAATAATTAGTCTCGCATGGCACAGAAGCGCATGACTGATAAATCTGTTTAATGGCATTTGCGTGTATTTGGTTATGCACAACATGGCAAAGCTCAGATAAAAACAGAAAATCATCTCTGAATACAAAGATAAACACAGAAGTTCGTTCTGTTTCGTTCTGATATTTGTGCATGCTTCATGTTTTTGACACTTGATGCTCAATAAATCGCGGCTGGAAATTGTGGAAAGCAATCATTTTGTGAAAATAAAAAAGTTTTATAGCAATTGTTTCAGTTATTTCTGTTATATGTTTGACAAGCAAATTGCAATAGATTATTGCAGTATCACAGTAACGCTATGTCTACACAAAGTTTAGTTTGAGTTCATTCGACTCTGTTCACACAGAAATGCGTCAGTAGAATTGAGTTAAGTTTAATTTTACATTTCTCAGAATAAAATCGTTCAATACTCTGAACGTACCTTTTCATTAGAACATTATTATTTAAGCATTTCTCGAATTGAGTTTTGATAAAATCAGAAAGCAAGCCGAGTTTAGTTGAGTTTAATACTACATTAATTTTTTTGTTTGAACATAAAACTTCAAGATCAGTATGAATTTCAATTTATTACTTTTAGACTGAAGTGGGGTGATGTGTAAGACGTTTTCATTTGCTTCAATAAGTGTTAAGAAATTTAATTTTTGATTAGTTTAACCCTTGCAGAAGAACCAATTCGAAGTGAGTGTTTTCATGGCTGTTGAATATTTTAAGAAATGGATAAAAAAGACAAAAATTTTAAATATGGGTTTTTCCCATATCGGTAGGATGATGTGTAACACCAAAAAAATTTAGGTGTAAAGACCAGGAATTTTAAGTTTTAAGGTTTTTTTTACTTTTTATGTTTAGTAAAAGTGTTATAAGATTAGATAAGATTAGAATAGATTAGAAGTATTATTAGAACCTAATGAAATCTCCTGCAACCGCAACTGTTAACGTTTCTGTGTTGTGTTGTTAGAACACAGCTTTTCACTGTATTCCTACTACGATTGGATTTTGGTCTGGGCTGAAAAGTATGAACCGGGCCGATCTCTTTTAATGACGTTGATGTGATTGCGTTTCAGAGTTTGTATCTTTAATGTCAATTATAATGTGTAAGATGTGTAACACATCACCCCACCGTGGGTGTTACACATCACCCCAATGTTAGTTACTTTGTTCTCATTGATGTAATTTTACCACAAAATATTTTCTTATACCTTATTTAAAGATATTAAAAAATACTACATTTTCATCGGATCACTTTTAAAATCTGAAGAAAATTTTATCTTAAACGCTAGTTTTGGTAAATTTAAAAAGTTTTTAACAACAATTTTTCACGCGTTTTGAGAACTCTAATGAAATGAATGTCTGTCTACTTCCAACACTTATTAAAAAACCTAGATGCTGCCAATATAAACATAACGCAGTACCTCATTCACTCATATGTTAACATTTTGTAGACAAAATCGCAATCTTAAACATCACCCCACCTCATCCTATGCCTTTACTTGGTATAAAAAAAATTTTGAGAACTAAAGAAGTTGAAAAATACATCTCACATTCAAAAGAAGCCACTTTAAAGAAATCATTTTTGAGTAGTATATTAATATTTGGTTGTGCCACCTTTTGCAGAAATTACTGCTTGCAAACGTTTTTGCATCTATTCCAACAGTCTACATGTATATGTCGAACGAATTATATGCTATTCAGTTTGCAAGGTATCTAAAAGGTCCATTTACGATGAAATGCTGTGTTTACGCACATTTTATGTACTCGTATTTTAAATTTACTCTCTAATGGTCTGATTATGCAAACTTGACGTAACATAGGTTAACATGACGCAACGTACTATTAATTTTTGTTGATTATGCTACCAACGTAGCAATCAAAGCAAGTGTCAAATAACTCACTAGATCAATTAGTTTTTTATCGTCTATCATTCTGAAAAATGTTTCAATTATTAATAAAAAATCCATTTATATTAAGACTTTAACGTTACGTCACGTTATGTTTCGGCTAATTAGATACACGAAAAACGCGTTCGGTAGATTTGTATGTGACAAAAGCAACGGCTGTGTTGCGAAGATCTGTTTGGCTAATTAGGACAATAAGGTTTGCTCTCTAAGGTTTGCTCTCTAAGGTTTGTGGCAATCGTGGCATATTGGTTAAGTTGCATGGCTAATTTGCAATAGAACCTTGCTCCGAGTTCCATGACAGAGAGTTTTTCAATTGATTTAATTTTTCTGCTCGGCCGTCACCTCTCTACAGACAATGGCAAAACTCGGCGAGTAAAAACTGCCATGTAAAGCTTCTTGAGAACATGATCCGTGCGGAGCCGGCATAAAGCTTGTAGGTCCAGTTCTCAATCATTTGAGTTCAAGCACTTCACAACGCGCTCCACACAATTAATCATAATGAGCTTGGTCCAAGTCCTTTCAAGGTAGTTGAAAAAATTTATTCGACAGTACATCGGTAGAGTACACCAAGTACACATTTATTTGCCTTATGCACCTAATGCGCCTAATCTGCTAAGCAATTCTTCGCCGCTTAAGTATGAAACGGTTCCAGCCCAATATTTTTAAAAACCACTAATTTGTCAAATATTTAACTTTTCTTTATCTGTAAATTCTACAATGAACACCAATGCTGGGTCAGCCGTACTTGTTATGTAAGCGACTGCACTGATATATGCATCCATTGAGTCTTGGTCTCACAAGGTTTATTTTCAAAATAAACAACTTATTTCATGCTGCTCCACCTACCTGAAAACTGTGGCTCCAATTGCGGACATGCCGTGTGGTTTCAGCAGTTGAAATCCGGCCAGTACCGACCTTTTAACCAACCCATTGGCTGTAGAGAATGCCATGACTACAATAAATTCCCCTTCTACTGATGAACCTGCTACGTTTTACAAAGGTCCAGATTAACTCCTTCTTACGGAAAGGCTAATAGTTATTTTAAAATTGACTAAAAATAGGACTTATAGCCCATAACAATTTGACCAAACAAATTTTGGAACTTTTTATTTGCTTTGAACAAATACTTCGTCTGTGAAGTTAGCAACGATTTCTTCACTGACAGCAATCATCAGTTTGTTATGTGCTACTCGCACAGGGTGTTTATTACAATAATAGTAGTTTCTTTCAACCATAGAAAAAATTCCCACACATTCTAATACCTTCGGTGAAGCATTTTTATAAACAAGTTAACAAACTTTTTTGACATTTCAGATTTCACAAATTTACGTTAATATCATAAAGAACACAAATTTCCCTTTATACAATAAAAATGTTGTGAAATGTGATCGTCGTCGCTTGAATTTATATAGTTAGGGGCTGTTCATAAATTATGTAACATGCATTTGGCCAATTTTTAAAGCCCCACTCCCCCTTCTCCATCTAACACTTCGTCACAAAGTCTTTACCCCTCCTGCCCCCAATGTCACGACACACTTTTACTTTTTGAAATTTTTTGTATATTTTTTATATAATTTAGCAGTTTTTTATAAAAAAAACATCGAACGCGTTATACTATAAGCACTTATAGTTATATTATAAGTTTTATTATTATAGAAACTTCTCAATTTAGTCAACTTCTCAAACAAGCAATTTTATGAAAAAAATGTTACAATGTGAACAGAGCTAAACACATATGAACGCTTTTCTGACGTTAACTAGAGCATCAAACACCAACGTTATACGTCATAGCTTGGATGTTCGCAAATTGTGGAAATTATTGTTTGTTTTACTTATTTTAAAACACTTTGAGGTTCGCTTTGAACACGAAGTTATAACAGCTATTTTCTATGCCTTGGAGTAAGAACTCGCACTCCAGTTCAGCAAAAAACAAGTTTCTGAAGCTGCTACACTTGATGAAGGTGTTTCAAACGCCTTTTCTACCCTTTCTCGAATTTAACATAGTTTAAACTACCTTTTTTGGTTTATGATTGGTTATTTATAAAAAATTAGTGCAATATTTACAATAAAAGAAGTTTTAAAAAAATTTCATATTTTTAAATCTTAATCAAAAAATGTTTGTGATGTAATGCACGCCAGACCTCGAACACCGTCCACCCCTACTCCTAAAGGTGTTAGGTAATTAATGAACAACCCCTAATAAAAATTGAGTTCTGAATTAATTTTAATACATGCTTCGCTAAGCACGTCTTCTTCTTCTAATATATAAAATCTCGCGTCACGGTGTTTGTAGAAGAACTCCTCCGAAACGGCTCGACCGATTTTAATGATTTTTCGTTTGTATATGTGGTAGGTATGAAAATAAGTCGTAAAGTATTTTTCACCTTCCTATGCAAAACGGGCGTGCCTTCGCTCATACAAGTCACATTTTCAAAACAGAATAGCAATGGCAGTAAAAGCCACAGAACGTTGAAATTCAGAATGGAGTTACCACTTGCTGATGTCCTTTTAATGGAAAACTTGAAGGAGCATTTGACACGGTAGTGGAGCTTCAACTATACAAGCCAAATTTTTGATATCGAATAGCTTTGCAAGTAAAAATCACAGAACATTGAAATCCAGATTGAAGTTACTATTTTGAGAAGTCCTGCTATCGGGAATTTGGGATGGGCATTGGACAATAAAGCCTGTATGATACTTCATTAAATTGCTCATTTTTTGTCATTGAAAATTAGGCAAAAGCAGTTCAAATAGTACGAATGCATGGATTCAATTGATGTGGATTCAATGGATTCAATGAAATGTGGTACTGACTACATTTTTTTTGTTAAGTTTCGATTAAATATTTACTGTGAAATATTTTGCTGTTAATAATTAAGTTGGCATTTTTTGGGTGAACAAAGCTATTTAAGATTATGGGTGTGCAGCTTTAATTAATTTATTAAACACAACTGCTCTTTAAAACACCAGAAATAAGAAGTTACTACTATTATACTTTTCTTACAAAATATGTCTGTCTTGCCCACGCGCCACTTGTTTTCAGATTTTGTTTGACGGGATTAAGCATCGTGTCAAACATAGGGTAAAATAAAAGTGTTGAATATATTTATTCTTTGCCAATTAAGCTGCCGGGTGTAGCAACACAAACCGGGTAAAGGTGAGTCTTTATATATAAAATGTTTCTGTACATGGCTTAGTCACTGAACTCCTCCTAAGCTGATGGACTAGTTTTGATGAAATTTAATGTGTGAGTGCGGCTGGGTATTTGTGTGGTTTTGATCTAGAGTTTGACCTGAAAGGTGGTGCTATTGTTGCTGTGGCAGTGCTTAAAGGCGTATTTGAAAATATAACTCACAAACGAATTGAGAAATTGTCATGACTCTCTTACTACACCATTACTTTTTATGCAAGCAAAATTACAAAAATACAAAATTGATAAAAAAACCAAAAAACTCTCTAATTTTTATGATTACTAGGCTTGATTTTTCGATTGTATAAAATATTTTTAAATTTTTACGATAAAAACTTTAAATAAATCCTACATTAATGCATACCGTATGAAAGAGCATTAAAAAAAGCGATTTTTGGTTTTGAACATTTTTCCAACAATAAATATTTTTATCAAAACGTTTTGCGAAATAAACAAAAGTTTTTATTTGGAAAATTATAAAAATTAGAAGGGAAACGAAAATAAAAAATATTGAAACTAGGTTGGACGGACAATTAATCAAAATTTCAAACAAATAAAAAATTATGCAAGCCTTTGTAACATGACCGAGTAATTCACTTTCAAAGCCAGCACTTTCATTTTTGACTGATTTTTTTTCTACTTCATCAAAAAATAAAATTAGTATTAAAAACTTTTTGTGTGCTTCAGGTACGACAGTTTTTGTGGTGTCAATTTTTTAGAAGTTTTAAGCATCTTGCATGTTCCTATAGAAAACTAAAATTTTCTAATGAAAAACTTCTAAGCCAGGAATGTTACTTTCTACAAAGTTATGCAATTACCAAATTGCAATAAAACAACTTTAAAAATTCTTGAATGACAGGTTATTTTCCTTTCACATTTAAGGTGTTTGAGGACCTTAGTATGTTTGGCGAAGAGAAAAAAAGGTCAACAATTTGGGTATAAATGGTTAAATATAAAACGTGACGGCCGAGGCACAAAATGTACTTGCGGGGCCTTGATGCCGAAGAACCTTGGTTTAAGACCCCTCTAATAACAATGCCACTTTTCCGGAAAAACGCACGAAGCACGCTCAGCTATTTACTGATATATATATAAGAAGAGAATAACAAATATATTTAATGAAATGTTGATTGAAAAAAAAAATTTTTTACTTTTGCACATCACATGAAAGCTAAAGTTCCAGGCTTTAGAAATTAAATTGCTTATCAAAGCATCTTCATACTGCAAATCTTTGAGGAAATAACGGTTTTATCAGTAATAAAACGTTAATATAATATGAAATCGCGGTATTCCTTATGTAGTTGTCATTGCAATAAATTCTTCGTTCTTTCAGCTGGTCTAAGCCTACGGTTACACTTTGCATTAATACCTCCGTGTTAATTACATTTTAACCACCCTGTCAAAGGCTAAACTGGTTTTATTTTTGTCCGCTACCTATTACATCGCACGAGTGAAACAGAGAAGAATAATAACCGAACGCACTATCGAAGTAAAAATTTTCTCAAGCAATTCATTCAAGTTGATATCGTTGAACTGTTAAAAACGCATGAAAAAGTTGATAATAGAAGATAATTTTTATTTAAAGAAATACATACCTACATATACCATATATATATATCTAAACTCTGCATTATATAATAAGAGGGATACTGCAGACAGAGAAAAGAAAAAAGTAATGATAATTAAAATCAAATGCGCACCTAATAATTGAATTTTCTATAGTTAAAGATTACTTAAAAAATAGTAATGTACATTTTTTCTTGCCATTAAAGCAAGGCAAAATGTGAATTTACAACAGCGCATACAGAATCTGGTCTGTTGTGGCAGTGTGTATGTTTGTATATATGTATGTATGTATGCGTATGTATATACACTCGTATACTTTTTTAATGCATTTTAAACAAAGTTTGTATATATAAATTTCTAAATCGTACGCCAAATCAAGGTCGACCGACTGAGAATCTTAGAAAAATCAACGAAATTATTTAAACTTTTGTTTCGCTCGTTTAGCAACAATTTCTAGGTTGCAATTCTGACTTTTTCTTACATACATGCGTTTGTGTGCTATCTTAAATGTGTCAAAAGTGATATCCTTAGATTGTATTTTTTCGAATTGACAAATTTGCTCACTTAAAGCTACGCCTAATTATTTTGCTAGGCAAAGTTTTTAGGCGTAGTTTTTGTTTTTTTTTCCAAATTTTGTTTCACACTATCTGGCAATACAGCAGCTAATCGAAAAGTACACACACACATGTGCAAAGCGTACGCATTTTTACAACAAAAAAACGAACGAACAAAGACGAGTAGAACAAAAACATACGTGCGAGCAAAACTCAAGATGGCTGTAATAATAAATTGTAACAGAGAAATTAGCAAATTTTTAAAAGGAAACACTGTTAAACCGAAAATAATCGTTTAATACAAATGCTCGGTAAATTTTGGTCAATACTTTTTAATGAAACAAGCAGTTTGGCTTAATTTGAGACTGCTGCCGGTATACCTAACCTAAAATAGAAAAAGAAAAAAATTGCAACAGCGACGGCGTATGTAAAAAAACAAGATGCGATAATGTAAGCATGGCTGGTGCTGCTGTTAATTGTTGATTGGGATGACGTCGCCGCTGCAAGTCTCAAGTCTGTTAGAAGCTTGAAATCACTCCTTATTTTTAGACATTTTATTAATTACTGCTTTTTATCTATATGTTTTATGCTTAAATATTTTTATAGGCCTTTTATGAAAAATGTTTATATTTATTTCTCTAGTTATGTAGCTGTAAAAAATATGCACCTAAAATGAATGCAGTATGAACGGTCACAAAAATGCGCCCTGATTCAGAACCTAACCACAAGAATTGTATTGAATGCAATGAATGCTGTTTTTGTTTGATACTTCAAATGTTCAAAGTTAACAACAATAACAATGAATTTTCTGTTATTATGTCTTAATTGTTTAATATAGGGCGTCATCGGTAATAAGTGTCGCAATATTTGTTTAACTAGCATCAAGTGAAATCTGGCTAATATACATATAAGCGTGTATATATTTTTGGCCAAAACAGCTTCGAGTGTTTTGAACAAGATTCTCTCTTTAACACGTTCTGTTTGCTTTTTCTCAATTATTTGCTCAATGGGAACAAAGTTTTTCTACTCGTAAAGTCAAGAAATTGCATATTGTTTGTTGTAATTTTAAACGGTGGGTTTAATTTACCTAACCAAAAATTTATTCAAAAATTGTTTGTTTCTATTTATATATTAAAATTTGTTTATTAACTATTGCAGGGTGAACTTCACAATAAGCAAAAAAAAAAAACAATGTGGTGTGTTAGTGCCATGGTAGATTATCATGAACACTCTCACTTTAAATTAATAATAGATTTCAGAATATCGGTAAAAGCCCTCCCAAAAAAACATCAATATAATGTTATGATTTCTATATATTTGACGGATTTTAAAACCACACTCAAAGGAAAGACTTGACAGAAACTTTTGTTAAATCTATACTGACAAAAAAAAATTTATCAATTTAATCTAGTTGGTTGTAGATACGAACAATGTTTTTCATATTGACGAGTTCCTAGGTTGGGTTGATAAATTTTTTGCCAGTGTAGAGTGGTAGGCAAATTCTTGCACAACCTCAAACTTGGCGGTTATGCGTAAGTATTTGTGAATTCAAAAGCCTTGCAGTACAAGGCGGATTTACTGACTGCCTTCGGCAAGTTTTTGCTAAAATTAAAATAATGTTATTCAAGTTAAGGAGCGCACCGCAAGTCTCTCTCACTAAGCGG
This sequence comes from Coremacera marginata, assembly GCA_914767935.1. Classification (NCBI taxonomy): domain Eukaryota; kingdom Metazoa; phylum Arthropoda; class Insecta; order Diptera; family Sciomyzidae; genus Coremacera; species Coremacera marginata. The sequence goes on from OU612048.1 coordinate 2,930,626, forward strand.
AGAGGGAGATGAACGCAATAACTTCGTATAAAAAAACCGTGCAGAACTTGCTGAAGGTGGGCAGTGAATCCGCCTTTAAAGCAAAATGCTGCCGAGCACTGGTATAGAATCAACAAAAGTTCCATACACTCAAACATCTTTGAGTGTATGGAAATAAATTTTCAGATGCATTTTAAAAACCCTCATATCTAACCCCTTCATTTTGTATCACGTATATCACGACACGAGAAGCACTACTTTATTCCATTCATAAATCTATTGGTTCTCGTGTCTTGCTTATCGTTGATGTGTGTATTCGCGATGCAAAATGCAGGAGTAAATGTATGTACGACTTATTGAATTTTTTAACTAATAAGCTCTCGACTTTTAGTATTAAAGTTTTTTATAAATTTTATTATACATATTTTTATATATATTTTTATTTCATTATTTACAACACAGACCCTTTTTTTATACCCACCCCCTCAAAGTCAAGGAAATATCAATGAAATGTCTGAAACAGTAGAAGCTAACATTGCTGTGACTCCCAAGCAGCCTGATGCTACTAAAGAGGAGGAGGAGGAGGACCCGGATTTAGAAGATGGTGAAATCGATGATGATGACGATGAGGCAGGGGCAGAGACAGCAGAGGCAGCAGTTGCTGTTGTTAAAGATATGCTGCAGCCATTAAGCGAATCAGATCAAGCACTGAGCAAGTCCGTAAAAGTCGTGCAATTAATCGATTTGGTTAGCGAGTCAACTTCTTTGTCACCACCTACCAAGTCGAAGAAGATGCATGTTGAAGGTATGATTCTGTATAAGCCATCAATCAATAAAAACAAAAAAATTAAAAAAAAATAAATTCTTAGATGATCATGCAAGCAGCATTGAGCAAGCCATTGCTAGTGCACTTAAAAAGAAGGGCATAGAACCTCCAATGCCTAAGCTAAAGGAACCTCGCAGTGATACAGATGGCGTTGACAATTTTGGTCATGGTCAGAGTCGTAGCAGTCGCCGTCGCAAGCGCAAGAGACAACGTGATGAGTTGGAAAAAGAAAAGGAGCGCAAGGAAAAGGTGCGCAGACTAAAAAAAGATGACGCTCTCAATTTTCTTATTTTATTTTATTTATTCTACTATGCAGAAGAGAATTAAATCTGACTCAGCCGAAAGTGCTACACAGAAAGCGCTCAACATGTTAGTTGCACCTCCTATCGATGACGATGAGCCAGACGACTATGAAATGATGAATGTTAGAGGTGGCAGTCCACCGCCTGCTGGCAGTGTTATACTTCCTACAGCAATGCTTCCGCAGAAATACGACAGCGATGATGAAGATTCCTGCAATTCATACGATAGCTATGTGTCGCAGCAGCAGCAGCGCTATGAAAGTCGTCGCAGCAACAAATCGAAAGAGTCACGCAAATCCCGACGAGAACGGGCACGTGCGCGTGAAGATCGCGATGAACGCAATGGTCGCAGTAGCGAAAAAAGAAGTAGGCCTGACTCACAAAACGTAAGTGTGCAAGTATAAGTATAAGTTTTCATAAATACATGTATATATATATATATATACAGTATTTTGCCTATAACCTTATGCCGTGATTATGCTAGGCAAATATATTTGGTGAGCTTGGTGAGTGTTACTTACTATTTATTTAGGTGGCCATAACAACCCGTGTTCGGGTTTTAGCCTGAATCCATCAGCTTGGTGAGTGTTTTAAGCATAAAATGAGAAATAAGTTTTTCTCTCGTGCTCTTAAACATGAAAAAAAGAAAAAAGCTTGTTTGCCTAGCATAACCACAACATAAAAAACTCGCCTCTGCCATGAAATAAAACAAAAAAGGGTGTTCCTTTAAAGCTTAGTACAAGAGCGATCGAACTTTGCTCACATTGTGTATCGATAAAATAATGATTTTCTGTAAAAAACTGTAAAGATAAAACATTTTTCGATCAAAGCTTTGACCTCAAGCTTAAAAAGTACGCACATCGCCATATTATTGGCTTCAAAGTTTCAACCTTACTTTGCAAAAAGTAAACTTATATAAAAGATTATATAATATAAAGATGCGCTACCGCCTTACAAGCAAGTGGCACATCCACTTTAAAGTTTTGAGAGAGTCAGCGAGCGAACGATTCAAACCAGTAATGGTCACACGCATACTACTACAATTTTCGGCATTTGTGCCTGTGTAAGTAGCGTTCTCGCTTTCAGCACTGCCAAAAGCCGTTCTGGGTAAAATAATTATTTTGGCTCATTTTTTCTTCATCAAAATCTTCAATATCAACTTAAAAGCATAGAAAGACGAAGCATTGAAAAGAAATTAACAAAACATTGGGCAGCGTGGACATCTTCATTTGCAGTCTTAGCGCCAACTTATTAAGATAACTTTGTGCGTGCGATCGTGCACGTGTTTCGACTCTCGATTGAAGCTTTCGAGTCTCATTACGCTTGCTGCTATAAGTGAACATCACTGTTTTAGTTCTATTGAGAGCGACAAATAAGTAAGCAACAATGTGAGCATAATATTGAAAAGCAAAGGAGAGCATATGTTTTGTCCCAAATCTAAGAACTGCATTAACATTAGAAGTGGACATTTTGAAATATTTTAAATAGCCTATTACGTATACTAGAACTAACAAACAAGCAATGAATCCCTTTTATACATATATATATTCGATTTTTCTTTAAATGTGTTCGCAGGAGGATAGCAAGCATCGACAAGAGCCACGCAAACTAGAGCTTTGCAAGTTCTATCTAATGGAGTGCTGTGCAAAGAAGGACAAATGCTCGTATATGCACTCTGATTTCCCCTGCAAATACTATTATCTGGGCATGGATTGCGTGCAAGGAGACCAATGTAAATTTTCACATGGTAAGCCATTGACTGAACAATTGCGCACTATACTGCTCAAGCACTTGGAAACAGCACCGAAGGAAATTCTAGGTGCTTTTAAGCGTATATGTCGCGATACAGCTATTACACAAATGGCTACGCGTCACGCCGAGTTGTGCAAAAAATTTAATGTTGAAAATAAGTTGTCATCGTTGACAACATCAAGCAACAGCGGAGGCGGTAGAAGTGGTGGTAGTGGTGATCACTATCATCATCATCATCATCAGCAGCAGCAGCAGCAGCAACAACAGCAACAGTCACAATCGCAGACGCATCTGCAACAATCCACACAACAGTCACAGTCGCAAATTCCATCTCTACTCGATATCATAATTAAACCGCCAACTAATGATGATAAACCGCAGCCGCAAAAAGAGAAACAGCGCAAGTCACGTTGGTGTGATGCCAATAGCAGCAATAACAACAGCAACAATAACAACAGTACTACTGAAAATATACCCGCAACAAGCAGCTGCAGTGGCAGCTTGGAATTAAAAAGCCTTGCTGGTCTGGTGAACGCCACTATAATTGAAAAGCTATCGCAAGTTGGTGTCGTTAATTTGGAGCAGGTGAATCAACTGCGATTTGGGCAGTTGGCTAAAATTGGCGTTACTATTGCTGACATAAGTGAGCTACAAATGAAGGCACAGAGCTTTATAAAGACAGACGATAGCTCAAGTCCTGGTGCTGAAAAGCCTAGAGAAGATAAAATGTAAGTAAACAGGTTGAAAGTTTTATTGATGTGCTACTTGAGACTAAGGGACTAGGCAAACATGTTTGGTGAGCTTTTTTGTGGTTACTGTTTAAGAGCACGACAGGAAAGCTTATTTCTCATTTTATGCGTAAAACATTAACAAAAAAAAACTCCCTTATAAAAAAAGCTCTAATAGAGGGTTTGAGTTCACAGGCACAAATTGTAAGTTCATAAGCAGTGAGCATTGCCCTACTACGCCCAATTGATATATATGTGTTTTTTTTTATTTTGTAGTCCTTGGCATTTTAATTTAATATGATTTTTTTTTCTTTATATTGTTTTTTGTCTTATTCATCACTTACATTAGTGCCACAAATAGAGATGTTGATATGCGTTTTATTCCTAGTGGCTCAAACGCCAATATGTCACAGTCTGAAGTATCTGTACCTGACACTGATATAACGATGTGTTCAAGCTCAAATAGTAATAGCAACAGTGGAGTTGTACTCGTAGACTATTCACAGTACTTAAAGGACTCAAATTTATCATTCGAACGTGGCGATCTATGTAAGTGATCTATTCATTTGCTTAGCAATATATCTGATTGCATTATAAAAGCTATTATTTCGTTTTAGTTGATGACGAAAAAGACGAAGAGCAGCTGGTTATTGACTATGATCTGGATGCAGTTGAAGAAGCTGCCTCAGCTTCTGAAGAGGTATAAAACTAGAGCTATATAAAAGTTTTTCAATTTATAATGGTGTCTATATGCTTAATTAACAGCAAGCAGAAGAAGAAAATTACGCAGCTGATAAACTAAACCGCGAAAGTTCATTACATCTACTACATTCTAAACTACAGCTCAAAAGTGAATTCTCTCCTAAGCTTAGTAATCCCTTTACAAGTAGCTTATATAAGCAAAAAGATGATGATTTAAAAGAACAACGTGATCCGCGTAGCAGCAAGCAGGCGGCAACTCCCCCAGCTGATTCTATAATCTCGGCATCTTTTATTGGTAAATTCAATCCTTTTCGGACCACACCACACGAAGAAGACAAGAGCAGCAAGCCAGATTCTCCAGAAGCACCTGTTTATGAGCGTTCCTCCATGTATGATTACAATCCTAAATACGCTGAAGAGGACAAAAATTCAAAGACTGATAAGGATAAACGTCTGACAAGTATGTAGCTTTTAACCAAAGATCATATATAATATAAAGATGAGCCACGTACTGTGAGCGTCAAAAGAAAGTGTACACGATTGGGTTTTAGGTTTTCAATATAATTTCAGTCTTTTGCAATACTGTTTGATTCAACTTTTTTTATATTTTTTTAAAATAGGCTTTATTGTGTGTCAATTTATAAAAAAAACAACAACAAATATCTTACAATAACAAAAAATATTAAACCAAAACTAAAAATACTTTACATTCGTCGCGTCAAAAGAAAGTGTACAGTTTTCCGTCAAGAGTGTCAAGAGGTTTGCTGGGAGTAAAAAATGTACCGTTATCTTTTTAAACATGCTTTATTATTGCTTCTTAAGCTTTGCTTTGATAATTGGTTTTATTCTTGATTCAATCGTGCTTGGTACAAGTGCTTTTTTTCTGTATAAATTTTTTCCCGAAAATGGTAAAACAAACCTCTCCTGATATTCGTGAGCTTGTGCTAAAATTTTATAAAGAGGGAAAAACATGAAAGCGTGTTATCGGTTATATTGTGGAAAGAAGCCACAATACAGTGAAAAAAATAATTGATAAATACAGAAAGTATGGAATTTTAGAAAATCGTGCCAAATCTGGTAGGCCTAAGAAACTTAACGAGCTCCAAATACGATCCATTGTCCGAAATGTTAAAAAAAATCCAACTGAAAGTGCCGTGAAAATAGCAGGGGAAAACTCAGAAGCATCTGGTGCCAACGTAAGCGCCAGCACAATTCGTCGAGCACTACATGCTAATGGCTTACATGGACGGGCTCCGAGAAAAAAGCCGTTCATATCGAAAAAAACCAGAAGCTACGTCTTGAGTTTGCTCGAAAATATTAAAATATTGATATTTCATTTTGGAAATATATGATTTTTAGCGACGAGAGCAAATTTGAAGTTTTTGGTATAAAAAAACCAGTTAAAATTTGGAGGAGCAAAAATAAAGAATTTTCCGAACAAAATGTTATATCCACAGTAAAGCACGGTGGGGGTTCGGTGATGGTGTGGGGATGTATGGCAGCGAACGGAGTAGGTAATTTGGTATTCATAGAGACCACTATGAATAAAACAGAAAGAAATACCGAGATTTTATCATTATACACGCTTTAAAAAGTTATTTGCCTTAAGTTATAGGACAAAAAGAAAAGATAATAAAAGAATTTATGCGTACGGAAGCTTAGTGTCTACAATGCCTAAATTTTTTAAATTAAACTAATTGTTTTATTAGATGTTTCTTGCATCAAAACTTAACATATGCTCTCTATTGCTGAGAGTACACTGAGATATACACTGAGTTTATACAATTTGCAGGTCAAAGCGACATAGGTTATCACAGCATCACCGTCAGCGTACATGTGAAAAGTTACGCTCAGAGAGTGCTCAGTAAGCTATAGAGCGTCCAGGCCTGCTTTAAATAGGGGACATCGGTGGACATAGCGGACATGGGCATGTCCGACGACATGAACGATCGTTCGAAAGCAAATGAGACGGTCGGACCGAAATATGGGATGAAAATTAAAAAATGTTGATTTTTCTGCCGGTCCGACTGACATGTCGTTCATGTGAAAGCATGTCGGACCAATTCGGTGCATTTTTCATTTCATTAAAATCGTCAGTGAGTGAATAACAATGGAGCGGAAAATAATAATGAAGAATATACATGTGGCTAACGTTTCAAACACTAAATTTTGGATAGAATATATTAGTTTTTCTAAAATATGAACAATTAAATTGAAAGCATACAAAAGTAGAGTAAAAATGTCGGTCAAAAATAAGAGCATCCAAAAATTCTTTAGCCATTACGCCGATGTGTTCTACGTGAGAATCTGCAAAGAATGAAGTCGTCGTACATGTTCGATTGTTTGAAAGCTCAACAAATTATTCCCGTTATTATGTCGTCGTACAATGTACGCTGACATGTATGTTCATCTGAAAGTCCCTAATCGTTCGCTTGCTGACTCTCTGAATGCTTAAAAGTGAATTTATGATAAATCCACATTAAAATTTTACTGTCTTTATATTATACATTTATATTATAAATGATCTTTGTTGTAACTGTTCTCATACATTTAATTGGAATTTATTTTGACCTCTTCTCTTTTTATCACAGGCTTCTCTGTGCCCTTTCAACCCGCGCCTGCAACTGAGATTGATGCTTCGGTAAATTCACATTTGCAGATTCAATGGAAGTTATATGAAATAGATGTGCCTCGTCCCAGCTTTGGTGGGCATCACAACTTTACATCGAATCAAACCATAGACCCACGTGTTAGACGCATACTCAGGCTGCCAGAACTTCCAAAAACCAATACGGCGGCTGCATTAAGTCGTGGTCGCACACCAAGCACCTCAATAGCATCGCCTGATAGTACTGAGGGCTGTTCTCCATCATACTACACACCACCTAGCAATTCAACTCAGTCAACTGCAAACATCTACACATCAATTAACGAAGACCGCGAGAAGTCAATTATAAATAAACCGGTAGCATCTACTGCGCGTCTAGACCCGCGTCGTGCTGCCGCTGCAGCAGCATTAAGTACTAGTTCCAGCAATAAACCAACCAGCTCATCTGCAGCTCAACAGCAGAATATCGAGATACGAAATTTGCTGCAAAAGTCGGAATGGTACAAAAACCTTAATTCAACAACAAAGATAATGGTCAATCAACAGTTGGCCCTAGTATCGACGGAATTAAAAAAGTACCACCAGGACACGAAGCCTGACAAAGTGTTTGACACACAGTTCATTGTAGGTAATCCAACCCTGCAACAGATACTAACAAGTTTAGGCATATATATCGACTATAATGGCGAGGTAAGCCATATAGAAAACGACAATGAAAATCAAGCACAGTGTGTAGGCGGCAATATTCTACAAAATCTCAATCTAATGCCGCCTAATATGAGACAAGTGCCTTTTATGCAGCAGCAACAACATCAGCAGTGTGGAAATACAATATTACCGAATCTAAATCAAATGCCTCCTAATCTGCATCCAGTAACATTTATGCAGCAGCAACAAATGGATTTTCTACGTGGTCCTCCGCCCGGCATGCCACCGCCAATTAACAACATGCAGTTTATGCCACATCCCTCACAACACATGTCTCACATGTCAGCTTTTGCCGTTGGACCTTCATCCAATGAGCGGCCTAGTCTACTGGGTATGCCGCCAGTGCTGCCGCCTGTCGGCAATCCATTCAATCAACCATTTTCGAATGTCTTACCTTGCCCAGGTGAATTTGGTAATCTTAGAGTTGGACCTGGTATGCAGCAGCAGCAGCAGAACATGCAACGAAACTTTAACAATCCAAGACACAATCGCAATCAACGTCAACAAAATAATAATAATTAAGTTTTTATTATTTGAATTCATAATAATTTTTTTGTTCATCTTACTATAGCCTAAAAATTTCATCTTAATTAAATGCTATAATATTTTATAAAAAATTTTTCAATCATATCTTTCATATATCTATAGTCGATTCAATTTATTTCTGCTGGCATTATTTTAATATGACTCTTATATCAACTAAATACTGTAATATTTTCAATTTCAAGTAGTTCTGTATATTTATTAATACTACCTCTACTTATTTGGCATAACACTAAAATATTTCTTTGCCATATTATAATATTTTGAATATAATGATATCTGTTAAATTCTGCATATCAATTATATTGTAAAACCATCTGTAATATTTGTAATATTTTAGTTTTAAACATGTTTTAATGGCTAAAAGATAACAAAAATTGAGATTTAATAAGCAATCAAGCCAAAAGCAAAATATGAATTCCATTCTTAATGGAACATTTATTTTAAAAATATTATATACCTACTATATAGTCAGGACTTGTTTGTTTAATAGCCTAACAATGTTCAAATTATGCAAAAAAACAATAAAAATAAATAAAAAAATACTGCATATAAATATAATAAATATTTTTTAACGCCTACTCTACGGCTGAAAACATTGATCAATTTGTTGTACAGTAGTTATGTAAGTCATTAGCATTAAGTTAGTTAGATAGTTTGAAATAATTGCGTTTAGCACAATTTAATTTTCTGTGAAAATTTTAGCTAGTAAATAATTTATTTATATATATGTAAATATATATATAAAACATTTATTAAACTTCCAACAAAAGTTTCCAAATTGTATGTGGAAGACTTTTTTTTTTAAAAATTATCAAATAGAGTATATTATAAAAAGTATTCCATACATGTGTATATATTAATATTTTTTTGAATACAATAAAACACTGCATTAACATTACAAAATATTAGAAAATAATTTAATTCACAAAGATAAAGGCGATTGGCCTTCACAAGTATTCTTAAGTACTTGAGTTGTACTTAAGACCAATAACAACGTGCCATAGTGGGTACTGCGCTAGACTGCATCTCAAGCCTAAATGACTTCTGAAAGTTTTCAAAGAGGTAGGAGCGAATTGACAACACAAAACAAAAATGATATTGCTTGCTATGTTTTCTGGTTGCGTGATAGCAAGATCAGAAATACAACCCAGTGGCGAATGGGTTGATCCATTTTTGAAGCCGTCCTCAAGACAGTAAGATATCAGTAGGATATCGGATTCATCGTGCAATAAAATACATGAAAATGTATGCAGCTGCCAAAAATGATATGGTCGTAGAAATCCACGACGGAAAAACACCAGAATAGAATTTATTTCAATTATCTCCGACGGCTATAGGGGGCTTTTGGACTATCCCAAGAATGATAGAAACAAGATTACGCATCCCGCAAGAGAGAGAGAGAGAGCGCGTGACGTCACCCAGCACTATGGTTTACATTGACTACATACCTTTATAGGCTATGCTACACTTTTTATGTAATTGTAAAAGAAATACTGATTTATTTGGTTTTTAAAACAAACAAATTTTCTTTTTTTTTATTGATTCCTAACACTGTTTAACATCTTCTATACTTTATAAGAGTTTTGCTTTATTTCATGGTTCAGTTTAGGTATGTACAAGGTTGATTTATAAGGTTGTCTCAAGTGAGAGAGCGAGTACCCATAATTGTCAAATCGAAGTTGACAGCTCATAGAAAATCTGCAAGTGCTCTCTTTTATCATCCGTTTTTCTTTCGTAGTCATTCGCAAAATTGGCTGGTTTTGACAATTATGGGTACTGAGAAGAGAGTGCGATCAGCCCTGCGACAACCTTATAAATAAACCTTGGGTATGTATATCTTATTGGGGTTAATGCAAAGCATTGTACCTGGTTTCAATTTTCTCATAGTAGAAAGTCTTCTAAAGCAGGCCTGGGTATTCTAACACAGTCACATTTTATTTTGTCTTGATAGTATTGGTGCGTTCTCAAATCGTGCACATTGAGCTCATACAATTTGCAGCACAAAGCGATACAAAGCGATATAAATCATCCTAGCATCATCCAGGGATGATATTGGCTTCACTGTAAAAGGGCCAAAATTCATATAAAAATTGGGCCAATTTGACATTAATAGGGCTTTAAGATTTAAAAATTGTAACTCAATATCAGAGACCGTACCAATTATGCATTTTATAATAAAAAGCAAAAAATAATAATTATATTTTGACTTTTAAATTTTGAGCAGAAAGTAATAATTATTTCTGCTTTTTATTTGTTAAGGCAAAAATAAAAAGCAAAATCTAACCGATAATTTTTTGAGCACTAAATAACTGGTAAGTTTTGATTTTTATTTTTGAAGACAAAACTTACAAGCAAAATCTGACCGATATTTTGTTGAGCACTAAATAACGGGTAAGTTTTGATTTTTATTTTTTAAAACAAAAATAAAAAGCAAAATTTTAAGGTTACGGTTGAAACAAAGTTTTACTAATTTTAACTAATTTTAAGGCATGTAATGCACGCTCCACGCATGATGACGATGATGATGATGACTCATTTAGAACTGTAATTTAAATGATTAAAAGAAATCACTTCCATCTTAAATCAAAAATTTTGGGTGAAAGTGATATAGTTTAAGGTTATTCTTCTAAAAATATTTTATTTCACACATTGTTTGTAAAAGTTAAAAAGACGCCAAAAATAATCTATAGATAAAGTGTTTCTACAAGAAAATTTTTAACAAAAACATTATTCTGATAAGTCAATCCTTAATTTGATAAATAAAAATAAAAATTGCAAAGCTTTTCCACAAAAACCACACACCACATAGATCCATCTTGAAATAGTCGTAGAATGTCAGAAATGAATAAGCAATTTAATGATGACTCTCCGTCATGTTTTGCAAGAAGTCTAATTAATGAAGCGGGACTTGGGTTCACTCTTTTCATCTAAACTCAACTTGGGAAATAAACTAAGCTTGTTGAAATTACTAAAAAGTATGCTCTTAATGGGACAATGACTGTATTTAACAAAGCTTGTTTTACTGAGAACAATTTTAAAGGCGATAGGAAATATCGCGTTTACATAAATACAAACAATAAAAAATAACATAAGAAATTAAATGAAAAATCACCCAACATTTTTCATACAAAATTGGGGTGAATGAAATAAAAAATTAATAGGAAATTCAAAAGAAAAATCACCGAAAAAATTGGACAATTTTGCACATTTTTTAACGAAATTTCGCTTTTTGCTGAGGGTTTTTTATACAAAATTCACCTACTATTTTGGATGCAGTATCGCTTTCTGCTTTTAACATTGACTACTAGTGAAATGATAATTATAACTCTTTTTAATTTTTATCACTTGATCATTATGTTTTTTAAAAATTTTAAATAATTAACTTAAATCGGTCGAGGGCTTCCCGTCACCTCTCTCCCTCGCGGTTATCTTAGCTTTACATGATCTCTAAAAGAGAACTTTTTTTCTTTCCCCAGATATTTCTATTTACGGCTTCCAGAAATTACGAACGAAAAAAATTACAAAAAAACCCGAAATTTTCCATACAAAATCGGGCTTAATTCGTCGAAAAACAATTACCGAAATTTCTACCGATTATGTAATTTTTTCGGGATTTTATACCAATAAAATTAAGATCTTTTTTGCAAATACTTGAAAAGGAAGAAAGGCCCGAAAAATAAGCTTGGAATTTAGGACCGAAAATAATCAGGCATTTTTGCCAAATTAAAAATAAAACACGCCCGAATTTTTGTTTACCGAAAAGTTAAGAAATTTCAAATTCGTTACTATAAAATGGTTCGCCGTTGTACGGAAGGTAAAAAAACATTATTCCGTAAAAGAGCAAATCATTTTATTATAAAAAAAAAAAACACCATCTGGACCTTATCCGTACATAATGTCCATGGACCCCTTGTTCATGAATTACATCAAAAAACAAATAAAATTAATGAAATCTTTGCAGATATTCTACAGGGGAATATTAATTTACTACTCAAATCTGTTCTTTTATTCTTTGATAATCTTATTTGGAAATAAAGGCCGAAAAACTGCTGAAAACTTCGGTCGTAATTTCCATTTTCTTTCGGGTCTTATTTCCAAACCATTCGCGCATTATTTCTTTCTTTCGGGCTCAATTGCCATTTCAAATTCGGACGTTTTTTCAGAAATTTAATGCTTCCAAAATTTCGGGCTTTTTTGCATTTTTTTTTCGGGCGTAAGTTCTAGAAGCCTTATAATCATTTGTTCATCGTCGTCTATACAAGCAACAATATTTTCAATTTAGAAGCAAAACCCTTTGTGACGGCGGATATTGGTTGTTTCATTTTATTTGTCAAGCACTACAACGCCGCTGAATTGCATTTTGGAACATTTTTCCAAAAAAATGTTGAACATTTTTTTTCGTTTTTGTGTAAAAATTTTTTATTCTTTTCGTTTGGGGGATTTTTCATTTTATTTTTTCAGCGATTTTTCTTTGGCATATTGAAATCATATACATTAACCAGTAAACTTTTCTTTTAAAAAATTCCGATTTTTTTTCGGTAGAATTTTCCAAAAGGGCCTAAAATGAATAAGAAGGGCCTCGGGGCTTTTGAAATGAAAAAGGGCCCAAAAAAGCCCTAAAAGCCCCCAAATATCATCCCTGGCATCATCGTCAGCGAACGACTGAATAATATTCTCTTGTGCAGCGAGCTTTGTATACATGTGAAAAGTTACGATTAGAGAACGCTCAGTGAGCTATGGAGCGCCCAGACCTGCTCTAAATTTACATATTAACCCTTGTGTTGACACCTGGCTTACCGGTTGAGCCATCGTGTGTTTAACTTAGCCTTGGAGCAATATTTTTGCAGTACGCAAATTGGAGCTCGGTGGACTCAAAAAATACCTAATGTAAGGAATAATTGAGTTCCGCATAAAAATGTATGAAAGGCTTGGGTCTCACCGGTGTGCCAGGTGTTCATTAAAGGAGTGTAGACATGCTGTCAACACAAAAGTGAAAGGTTTCCAACTCTTGCATATTGTAAAAAGCTCATCAAATTAAGCTCATCGATTTTAAATTGCACGTCTCCTTGAATATTTTAAAGTGCTCCATGCGAATTCTCCATGTTTTTTCTTTAAAAGGCTGACAACAATTAAGCCAATGCCTTAACAGTTTCTTGTTTTTGGGAAACAAGAAGAAACTAATTTTACTGTCTGTATTTTTTTGTAACGTTTAAACAATTTTTAACCACACACTTGCATTAATTTCTGTTATGCAAAAGCCCTGGGTGACGTCATTTAATCAAATGAGAAAGAGAGCACTAAGTAACGGGACTGCGGAACGCGTAATCTTGTTTTTATCATTCTTGGGTTGAACTGTCAGAATGTATGGAAGGAAATCAAGAAAACAAACCTGAATCTGTGAAAATTTTTAGCTAACAGCTACTTTGACAGTTCGAGCAAAGGCGAAAAAACAGTGCTTTTCTCTCAGGTGACTTAACCTATATTAATAAACCTTGAACATTATTTTAATTTTCTCAAAAACTTGCTGAAGGTGCTCAGTGAATCTGCCTTATTTTACCAGAGAGCAAGGTTCATTAATATAGGTTAAGACACTTGAGAGAAAAGCACTCTTTTTCCGCCTTTGCTCGAACTGTCAAAGAAGCTGTTAGCTAAAAATTGTACAGATTCAGGTTTTTTTTCTTGATTTCCTTTTATCCATTCTGACAGTTCGACCGAGCTTCTCTCAAGTGACTTAACCTATATTAATGAACCTTGACCAGAGAGTATATATTATACTAGCTTAAACCCGCCGCTTCGCCGGGTTTTCAAAAAGTTTTCATTCAAAAATTGATAGTGGGTAGGCTTGATTTTTCGCTACCAAAACGATTTTTTATTGTTTAAGTAATACTACAAATTATTAACCTTACGATTGTTATATCATTTGATAGGAAATCGAAAACCTAAATTTTGGATTTAATTTTTTTTACAACAAAAACAACTTTTATCCAATTTTTTGGCTTAAACTAAAAATTTTTGAACATTTTTTAAAAAAATTTTTAAAAATATTAATACTTTGGTTTAGTAAAAATTTCAACTTATGTTTGAAGGATATTTTAACAAACAACATTTTTCAAAAAAAAATTATTGAAATCCATTGCAAACTGACTGAAATATTTGCCTTCAAAGCTAAAAGTGTGAATTTCAAGTCGTTTTTCTCTCATTCTCAGCTTATAATTAATACTAAAAAGATCTGGTACTAAAATTTTTCACAGTTTTCAGACTACATACATGATTTTGGTATCAAATTGAAGGAAATTTAAAAGCGTTTATTGATTTTGTTCTCGTTTAACCGAAGTGCAATTTAATCCATTAGGGCCGAAAGAAAACCATAAAAAACAGACATTTTTAGACTTGAAGCAACATTTTGGTGAAAACTATGTATGCCATTGAGCAGAAATAAGTTATTATTGCATGCTAATTTTACTTTTTTTAAAAAACTGGCACTAAAACTTTTGAAATATTATGCAGTATTTAATGAAAATTCGAGACGCATATGTTTCCATATAGTAACATTGGTTGTTAATGGGTTAAAATAAAGTATCCTATTGCAGTCTCTGCTGACCTATAAATATGTGTACAAAATTTTATAAAAATCTGAGTTGTCGTTTAAACGTGATGAGTGAACATAAAAAGTGGCTACAGATTTATTAATAGTATAGATAGAGAAGCCAGTTCGCCCTTGAAAATTTCTACAGACAAAACTGGCAAAATTTTATTAGATTTCTGAAATTTATTTTAAAGAGCATCTGTGCAGACAGAGTGTTGACAATATTTGTGCTGCAGCAAAGCAGAGAGTATTTTCAGCGCTCAGAAACTATATTTTTTTTTATTGAAATGTTTCCCTGCACCATGATACAATAATAAGGTAGGGCCGCTTCGCTGAGTGCCCTCACGCGTCAACGAAGAGTGAATAATGAAAAGGTAGTTATATGTCAAAACGACGAATTTCGTAGAAATTGCAAATAAAGAAAATATTTTATGTTTCCAAGTTGCAAACAGTGCGGTCGCGGGTGTTAAATTTGTGATAATTTGAGTGAAAATATTATAAAAAAAGTGTAATAAATACTATAAAATGTGAAAGAAGTCTTAAAATTGCAAAAAAAAACCTGTAACAGTTTTAACCTAAAAACAACTGCGAAAGGTGAGCATAAAGAAATTCGCGATGAACAGCTGATTTTGACACCAATCTAGCTTTATTCTGCTTTCTACTCCATTCCTCTCCGAGTTGACCCTACCTTATAATTCTGCCATGATTGAAATGTTTCCCTGCGCAATGCTTACTTTTTTTTTGACTGGATTTGTTTTCATGGATTTATTTCTATGCTTGCATTTATTAGCTGCTTTTGTTTGCAGTATTGAAGTATGAAAATATTTAATTTAATTTTTTTCAAACTTTCTAATTATATGCAACTTTTTTAATTCAAATAGAAGATGTTTCATTTAATTCAATTTATTATACCTTCAAATATGTTGAAACTCAAATTTGAAATAAAATCTATGCAAGTAAGAGCAGCTAAAAAATGTTAACATTGTAGTGAAAAAATGAATTCAAACAATTTATTTAAAAATATAATAAATTGGATTAAATGCAACATTTTCTTTTTGACCTAAAAAAATTTAATATAATTATAAACATTGAAAAAATAACATTAAATTTTTCCATTTATCAATTTGTCAATTAAATACCTGCAAGTTAATTCAAATCCTTTGAAACTTCGAAATATCTAACTGGGAAATTAAAATAAATATATGCAAGGAAAAAGCGTCTTTTAACATTGTGCTGAAAAATTTCATTTATTCCAATTTATTTGAAGGTATTTATAATTTAATTTCATATAGTTTCGTATAATTTAAGATTTCAATTAGAAAGGTTGAACAAAATTATATATAAAATTTTTATAAATTTTTTAATTTTATTTAATTTTATGTATTTTAATTTATTTTAATTTTATGCAAACAAAAGCAGCTAATAAATGGAAATAGAAATAAATCCATGAAAACAAATAGAGTAAAAAAAAAAAGTAAACATTGTAAATAAAATAAAAAAAAAATAGTTTCTGAGCGCTGAAAATACTCTCTGCTTTGCTGCTGTAAGTTAATGTCACATGCTAATACTACCACGCATTAACAGTCAACAATAGCGACAGCGATTGACAACAATAGCCAACAGTAACATGAGCGCTGTACGTGACAAACCAGCTGCTCGCGAAATAATTCAGAACTTGCAACAGTGAGAAATGCAGAACGATGCATTTTCTCATGATCTACAGCTCACCAACTTATTCCCAGAAGTCTATGTTCTTAATATTATCTTCTTCTTATTATTATTATTCTTCTTCCTCTTCTTATTATAAAATTAGTTCTGTTATTGCTAGTAAAAGTTCATTGTTTCAGTTCCGAATTTGATGTTGTTATAAACAGTTGAGCATAGCTCAAATAAATTACATACTAATAAAGAACTCCAGATCTTCGTTTATACTTTGAAAACCCGATCTGTTAGCTTGTACAAATATTGTCAGCACTCTGTCTCACAGATGCTCTTTAAAATTAATTTCAGAAATCTAATAAAATTTTACCAGTTTTGTCTGTAGAAATTTTCAAGAGCAAACTGGCTGCTCTACATAATATAAACTCTCTGCCCTACCTTATAATTCTGCCATGTCCCAGGCGACAATCAAAAAATTTCCTTTTTGTACTCTCTGTTGATTGGCAAACTCTTAATAAATAGTTTTGTTTTTTCTTTGGGATTATTCCATTATTTCATAGCTAACAAAGTCGTGGCAAGCGCCACCTGGTTGTCAGTCTAATAACTTCGCTTAGCCGCAAATGGTGGTGGAGATATTGAATATTTTTTCACAGGTTTGGGTACCCAATAAAGTATTGCATATTAATCGATATTTCAATTGAATAATCGATATTTTAGCAGGAGCTTTGTGCAAGAGATGCACGAGATGAGGCTGAAACTGTCCCAGTAAATATTTCCTCGAATTTGATGTTCCACCACCTGAAATATTCGATGTTTTTATATTTTCTCAAAATAAAATTAAATATTTACCTTTTTAAAAAAGCGCTGTATGAAAAAAATGTATAAAAAGGTGTATTGAGAAGATATATTAAGGGGAAAAAAGAATAGGATGAGCTCATATATTTAACTCTGCTAGGAGTCCAGTTGCGGGAGTTATAAACTATTTTCGACAGTATTTTTGGTTTTTTGTATAGAGACCCAAAGAAGTTAGGCAGATAGGGAGCAGGTGAGAAACATTACATGAATTATTCGCAACCACAATTAAATTGTTTTCGCTATCTACTTTCTCTGTCTTTCAAAATATATATACGTTTCTTTTAGTGTAGCTACGCAACGGAATGATAATACTTATGCTCATTTTTATGCAACCGTAGTGTATTGTTTGTGTTTGCGTTCAAGCACACAAACTTTAACGCTACAGAATAATGAGTGTAGTCACCAAATGCTACACAACGTTAACGAACTGTTCTCGTGAAGTGAAATTAGAGTCTATTTTCGTACCCTGATTTTGAAGTTCTGCTTTTTATTCTTACCATTTTTTATTCTATAAAATTTATGGCCGAGTAAAAAATTATAACTTTTGCCATTTAAAGGAAAATAATTTGTTGTTCTCTCATTTTTGGTTCTTTTCTACTATGTTTCGTGTATAGGAACGAGTTCGAGTAAGAAATAGTAAAAACTTTGCTTATATTTTTCCCTAACATGTCACCCATATTTTGTGAAATGAGTTCGTAGTATTTGAGGACATGTACAAAAATTCTGCATTATTTTTACTTTTGGGGTCAACATATATGTGAGAAAAGAATACGATTTAAATTCAAAGTTCAGATGTTTTTTAGAAAAGAATAGAAAAAATGTAAAATTCTCCAAGAGGGCAGAAAAAATGGAAAAAAAAACTGTTTCAGCAGAATGCAAAATAAAAAATTTTATGAAACTGAAACTAAAAAAGAAACCATAATCTACAATATTAAAGAATGAACAATTGATTTTTTTTCCACTCGGAGCAACGGTAACTAGCTGTGGAATATCAAGTGATCTAAAAAAATCCTTACTCAACTTACACGTAGAATCCAAACAACAAGACGTTCCATTAAAATACGAAAAAAAATTATATACATATAAAAATTATTGTATATAATTAAGGGGGGTAAGGTTACCTTTAAAATTTCGGAAAAATGCTAAATTTTTTTTTTATATATCAAATGTATAACATGCTTTAAATATACTGTCAAAAGCAAAAAGCGAAATATTGAATATTTACGGAGTTATGGTAAAAAATGCCCGAGTCCTTAAAGTTACTTTTCAAGTATTCGGAGTTACTCTATTACCTGACGATGAAATGAAAGAACATCTTCTATCAATTTACATTGATTTGTTTAAAGTTGATTTATTGGAAAGATGCTTGGCTGGCTATACCCAGAATGCCAACGACAGTTTCAACGCGACAGTTTGGTGAATATGTCTGAAGCCACCTTAATGCCGGGCTGAAAACTGTCGAAATTTCAGCTTACATTGCTGCTGGAATATTAAATGAACACCTCCATTCTGAAGCTTATGAATGAGCTGGGCATAATTATTGGCCCCTATTGCAAAGTTTGCGCCAAAAACACCGATGAGTCACGAGTAGCGAAGCAGAACCGATAGAGTCTTTGCGAAACAAAAGCAGCACGTACTAAAGGTCTGCAGAGAGCCATAAATTCTACTTTGACAAACAGATAAAACAAGTAAAATCTTGATATTATTGCAGTGCCTTCCACCCTGGGCTTATGGTAGAATAAAAGAAGGTAGGTGCATTTCGGACAGCGCTCTCTTTCTCATAGCCAAAATTGTCAAAATCAATACAAATCACTTTTTTGTTTACATTTTTCCAATTAAAGCTTTCCCATTGCTTTCAGATTTTCTATGAGCAGTAAGATTCCTTTTGACAGTTACAGCAGTCTTCCTCTCCGACATGGTAGAATAAATGAAGGTATATGCATTTTGGACTGCGCTCTCTTTCTCATAGCCCAAATTGTCAAAATCAATACAAATCACTTTTTTGTTTACATTTTCCCAATTAAAGCTTTCTCACCACTTTCAGATTTTCTATGAGCTATCAAATTCGTTTTGACAGTTATGGCAGTCTGCCTCTCCGAAATTCATCTACCTTCTCTTATTCTACCATGCTCTCCGAAATGCATCTACGTTCTCTTGTTCTACCATGCCTGGACTCTTAAGAGCTCTCTCGTTTCACACGTATTCTTACTCTCTCGCACTTGGTCGCTATCAATGTTCATTAATATAGGTTAAGTCACTTGAGAGAAAAGCACTCTTTTTCTGCCTTTGCTCGAACTGTCAAAGTAGCTGTTAGCTAAAAATTGTACAGATTCAGGTTTTTTTTCATGATTTCTCTCAAGTGATTTTACCTGTATTAATGAACCTTGGTCGCTATTGAGACAGCAGCGACACAACATCGAGAGCGCTTTTTATGATACTACACAGCGAGAAATTTAATGTTTGAAAATGAAAAATGAAAATATGTATAAAAATTTTATTATGATTTCAAACGATTTTGAAGGATTTCATTGCGTCTTATGTTATGTTCCGTTCCAAGGACATAAGAAAACTAGTATGAAGAGGCATTATGAAATGTTTCATAATCATATTGATCAATCAGATAATGTAGAAAAGCAAAGATTTTATAAAAAGAAAAAAAAAAACAATTTCTTTCGCATAAAATAAAGAATTGGATTTCTGAAATGGAAAAAACTTGGCTGAGTGCAATGTAAAAATCAAACAAATTAAATTAAAAATGATATTATCTAAATTGATAAGCTATAAGATATTCTAAAAAAGGTAGTCCTTTCTCAGATGGAGCATTTATTAAAGATATTTGCGTTAAAAATTTTGCAAAAACTTGATAGCGAAGCAGCCATAACTATAGCAACGCTACCTTTATTTCACAATATCATTGTGCGTCGCACTGTCATTTACAGATTAAACGAAACGAGAGTTTTTTTTCATATGCATGGAAGAGAACACGGGCATAAATGATCTTTATCAATTGGTGGTTTGCATTCGGTGTATAGACAAATTTTTTCCGACCTAGAGTTCATCTGGTCTAAGCAGCGCAATTCATTAAAGACAGACAATTTAGAAAATATTTGGCTTATAAGAAATTGCGATCAAAGCATTAATATTAAAGTACGCATAGAACACAACTTAAATTTCATCACATTTTTCGTGTTTCTTTAAAAGCTGTAATTTTTTAAACAAGTGAACATACGATTTTAAAACTCATTTGACTTAGTTACACAAAAAAAAGACATTGCATAAAATTAATATTTTTGAATTTAGTTGAACTTTTGAATTTTAATAGATTTTTTTCTTAGTGCACAATTTTGTCTGCTCACCAACACACGCTCATTACTATTTTTGACAGGCACTGTATTATTGGTACAAATACAACAACGAGTAGAGCTTAACCATGATACAATTATAAGGTAGGCTCACATTTAAATGGATGCTCAAACAACTTGTTTTGCAACAACAAAGCTGTGAGAACGCTAAACGTCAAATGATAAAGGCAACAACAACAATACGAAAACTAAAATTCTACCATGGTATAATGATTTACAAGGTAGGAGTGACAGTTCTGTCTGGCAAAAAAAAAGGTAGTTGTCAAGGCTACCTTGTAAATTATTGTATCATGAATTCGACCAGCCGATTTTGACATACAGCTTCCTTTTTGCTCCAACTTGCGCCTACCTTAAAATTCTGCCATGAGCTTAACTTTTGCTTACAAGTTTTGGATTAAGCAGAGAGCGTATCATCTCTGTCTCTGGCTCTCATTGTAGTGTAAGATTTTTTTCTTTATCGGCTCCACTAAGTAGAGTAACTGTTTTAACTCTTTTTTAAATGGACATAGATAGTTCTCTTTGTGTTAATCTCGTGCTTTTACCTTTTCTATTCCTTAAAAAAAAGTAATGGTAAAATGGATATGGATTCTGTGAATCAATATATGGTACTTGTGTCACATTTATTAATTTTTAATTAATTTATTTTTATTTTCATTATGTTATCGACAAAAATACTTTTGTTATGTTTATTTTTTTTTTTTAATGAAATAAATTAAAAACTTGAAAGCATTGCACTTATATGAAGTGTTTCTTTTATTTTCTTATTGAAATAATTCGCTCTTTATTCTTTATGCTTTTGACATCTCATATCCAGATGTTCCAGGTAGAGATAATATTACCGTTATATCTGTTTGTTGCGTATGTTCTCAAACTAGTATTCTTGATGCTTGATAGTTTCACTCTCTCATACATGTTCTATCGTTATGTAAAAGAGAAATATTCCATGCATACTCAATAGGGCAAAACACATTGCAGGCATCGCGCATCAAGCATCGCCGCAAGCCTTTCACGGTTCTACGTCACACACTTTTAAAATACATTAAAAGCATGCATCATGCCTGAAGCAACCGTGGTGAGAGTCATTACAGAAAATATATGTTTTCTTTCAATCTTTCGAAAGCAAAAAACGTTTTGTGATTCAATATTTTGTGCTTCAAAATTAGAAATAAAATACTAAAAACTGAAATACTTTAAACAAGTTAGCTCATATTTGCGGACAGCAGACCAGAAACATACCTGGATACTTGGAAGCTCCTGCAACTACAGCCCAAGCTTTTCCCCGCTGCAGTTTGTTTTTAAGTCCCCAGTTCTTCTTGTTGAATATGCATGGGAATTTATTTCATTTATGAGCAGATCTTCGAATTCGGACATTTTTTAAATTTTAATTGAAATATTTTCTAAAAAACGTTTTCAAAATCAGCTGTTTTCTAGCTGTCAATGCCTCAAAGCTTGAAAAAAGTTGAAAAGTTGCCTACTTCAGGCATCAAGCATGCGATGCCTACATGCCTGGAAGTATAATGTGTGTTGCCCCGTAAGCATTCGTGTATTCAACTGAAATGTCAAAGCCTTGCGGCGATGCTTGATGCGCGATGCCTGCAATGTGTTTTGCCCTAATGCTTAGAGATCGAAACCGATGCAAGTTGATATAAGAAAAAATATTAGCACATAACTAGTATGCTTCTTTGCAGAGCTTTAATGCTGCTTTAACTTGGAGCTTTAAACTTGGCTGCGAAGACTGAAGACTGGCGTGTGAAGTCAGCGGAGGAGAAACTCTCGGAGTTTGCAAAAAAATCCAGAATTGAAAATCTTGGCGCCCTGGTACAGCAAAACATGTTCTTTGAGGTTGAGGAAGGCACCCTGTATGGTGCTGGAATAGCTGATTAGATGATGTAAGTGTCAAAAAACAAACATTACTTACGATTTTTTCTTTGTCAAAAAACTTTAAACGCGTTTTTCTCGAAACACGTTTTTTTACGCGCTGTACACGATTCTGCTTCAATAACTTGACCGATGTCGATGTTTGACGGCTCAAATTAAAGCTTATTCAATTCCTTCAGGAAGCGTTTTTTTCCAAAAAAAGTTTTATCATTATTTAAAGCAATCATACGTTAAGCAAAAAAAAATGGAGAAAAAACACAGTTTTTTTTTTAAAGGGCCGCCATTTTTTTTAAAAATGGTTTTATTAAAATCGGAAATCTACAAGGCCCCCCAAATTTCATCTAGGTCAATATTTTTTTTTTGGTTTTTTCGTTTCAGATCAGTTGGCAGAGCTGTAATCAGCGAGACCTTCAGCCGCTATTTTGAATATTTTGAAATATCCACTAATAAATGCCACAAAAGATTTTTTTCAAAAAAGATTAACGTTCGCTGAAATTACGTTACGTTTCTATGGGTACCTCGCCTTAAGCGAAATTTCGAATGCATACCTGGAGGAAATGTAGCCGACTCATACGTTTTTTTTTTTAAATAAAACATTTTTGTTTTTTTTTTTTTGAGATGATTTTTACTATTAATAATTATTTATAATATTCATTATTTACTTTTTTCTTTGTGATTTTTTTTTTATAAATAGTTGCTGTATCAATAAGTTCTAATTTTTGTTGTTGTAATTGTATTTTCTCACATATTAAATATAAAATTAATAATTTGTTGCTTTAGTTGTTTTTATTACATTTTGTTTTTTCTTTTGCTTCGTTCTTTTTTTGGTAATTTTTGGAATTTTTTTTTTTTTACATATCACACATACATCAAAAATATATATGAAAATGTATGGGTAATGCATGTGTTGCTGTATATGTGTGTGTGTGTGCTTGCGTACGTGTGTGTGTATGCTTGTGTGAACATGTTTTAAGTGTGCCTTTTTTACATATAGCGAATGTTAATACAAATTTTTTTAATTTTTTTTTTTTAATTAGTTCATAACTTTTTTTATAATTAATATTCATTAAAATTTCTAATATAAAATGTGTTACAATGCATATAATTTTTACCAGTTTTCCGAATGATAATTTGTAAAATTTTATTGTATTTCATATTATTTAATTTGTTTTTTTTATATTAATTTACTTAATTTAAATTTAAATTTAAAATAACTGTTGGCAAAGCAAGTAGATGTAAAGAAAACTTAAATAAATTTTTGTTTTAAATTGTAACTGTTTAAATGTTTAATTTTGTGGCCTAAATTTTTAAACAGTAGTAGTAAAATATTTTCTTAAAATACTGAAAATGTACTTAAAACAGCATAATAATTGTATTTAACTGTATAAATGTGTATTTAGGCAGATTTGAAGAAAAAAAAAATTAAAACAAAAATATTTAACACGCTATACTAAATTTTTAAATGTTTATACAAATTGTTGTAATACTCAAAATAACAACAATAAACTTTAATACATACATACATGCAGAAATCAACCCAAAATATGCTTTATGCAAAATATACGTTATAATATATATATATATATATAAAGATGTTCTAATTTTAACAAATAAAGATATCTATGGTCGTGACGCAACTTTATATTGTTAGATCTATGTTTTAAGTTAAAGTAAAATTAACATAGAACTGTTATCAGTGTTATGAGTATAGCTTTAATGTGCTACAAAAAATAAAATTTATTTAGTTAAGTAAGTGTTAAGAGTTCAGAAAAATTATATAATTTTACTTTATGCGCTTAAGGCGCCGGAAGCTCATTTCAACTGGGGTGCAGAATATTTTTTTTTACAATAAAAAAATTCGTATTTATTAAAACATTGTTGAAAAAAGCAAATCAAAAAAATATTACAAAAATATTGCTATAAAAATAAGTTAAAAGCAGAATTTTTAATGGGGGCTGACTGCCCCCCATTCATACCCCACTTCCGGCACCTCTGATTTTATACTTTAAGGGACGCAAAAATGATAGGGCAAAGATAATTTAAATGGGTCTAAGTAAAAATTAAATAAAATAATAATAAAGTTTTTGGTAACGTTTTTGTTTTTGTCGTTCTGTACATGCAGTACAGTGCTAGCAAGTTCTCCGAAGTCAACTGTGCGGCGTGTTGTTCTTTACAACGGCGTCATATCCGGTTTTTTTTTTTGGTTTTGCGTTATGTAATATTTAATTTCAGTACATCTGGTTCACACTCGATTCTTTCTATGCAATTTTTTTTTAACAATTTCGATGTTTTTACATTGGTTAAGTTTAAGTTTTGTTTTATTTATATTTTATTTTTCACTTATTTTGACGTGTTTTCAGCTAATTGATTTTTTTTTTAATTACTTATTATTATTGATTGAGTTTATTTCAGCGTAAGCTCCCTATAACTGGCATAGCTCAACCTCTAAATTGAATTATTTTATTAGTTATTTTTTTTTTTTTGCTACATCCTATTTATGTAGTTTTGTTTAAATTATGCTATTTTATAATTATAATAATTATAATTATAATAAAGTTTTTGTATTTTCATCATAATCTCATTCCGTTTTATTATTATCAATTCATAAAATGTTATTAATTTGATTATCAAGTATGAAGATATTTCAGTAAATTGGTATTTTTTGTTTTTATTTTTAATGGTTTTTTTTTTTATTTTAAGTCATAAGTTTTTGTCTTTAAGCTTTTTAAACTCGAGCTTTTTTTATCGAAGCTATATTTTTTTATGTATACTAGTTTCTCGTATGCATTTTTTAAAACAAGTTTTGAGCAAAGGTTGCGAACATTGGGAGCGTCTGTTTAGACAGGCAGGCAGATTAGTTGAGAAAACACATTTGAGCCATGATACAATAATTTACAAGGTAGCCTTGACATCTACCTTTTTTCTCACGAGCGGCAATTGGGAGTTGTCAAATCAATACAAAGTTTAACTTTTCATCTGTTTTGCTGCTTCTTCGTTTTCTCCTTTTCAATGTGTTTTTGACAACTCCGAATCGCCAACAGAACTGTCACTCCTACCTTGTAAATCATTATACCATGATTTGAGCAGGCCTGGGCGCTCCATAGCTCTCTGAGCGTAACTTTTCACATGTACACTAAGCTCACAACACAAGAGCATATAATTTAGTCGTTCGCTGACGGTGATGCCGTGCTAACCTCTGGATCACTTGGTTTCTTTATTGCTCCAAGTGAAAATCTGGTCTTATCTGCCTGCCTGTCTGAACCGGCGTTCACTATGTTCGCAACCTAAAGCTGTGGTTATGTTAGGCAAATATGTTTGATGAGCTTCTTTGTTGTATGTCTTTTTACGCATGCGAGAGCAAAGCTTATTTCTCATTTAATGCATAAAACACTAAAGGCAGATTCACTGACCACCCTCAGCAAGTTTTGCAGGTTCTTTTTTTTAATGTGAATTTTTTGTGCTCTATATCCCTCTCCGCTTAGTGAGAGAGACTTGCTACATGCTCTTTAACTTGACTAACATTATTTTAATTTTCTCAGAAACTTACTGAAGGTCGTCAGTGTATTCGCCTTAACAGCAATAAAGCTCACCAAACATGTTTGCCTAGCATAACCAGGGCATAAAGCTTGTTTCTCGCTGTTCTTTTATTCAAATGCAAAATTCTGAAACAAATGAAATTCTTTTATTTCAAATGCAAAGCTGTTTATGTCGTTCCTCTTTTTCTTACTTCTAGAATTTTGTCGCAAGAAATTTTAATGCTTTTTTCTTCATATATTACAACTGTAAATTGTTGCTGTTCTGCTCTGCTGTTTAATTTATATTAGGACTATTCACAATCTGGAGTATTTGACATTGCAAATTTATGCAATTGTAAAAATTTGCCATCAATCGTGAGCGGTATTTTTTTCGGTTTACTTTGCAATACTTGTTGCAAAGAATGAAATGAACTGCTGATTACGCACTGACTCTTTAATGAATTTTTTATTGTGTTTCTCCCGTTTAATTCGTTTTTTATTTATATATTTTCCATATCTTTGTTTTTTATTTTTATTTTTTTGACTTTATTTTTTTGACAATCAGATGTTAGCTTAGAGTTCAGTATTGCATTTGTATAGTAAATATATACTATGGATTTTTAGTGTTGCATATTTACACAAGCGTAGTAAATGCATCTCTGTATATTTTGTTAGTGTAGAGTAAAAATATACTCTACCATTTTGCAAATGCTATGATGCAAGACCATTTGCACCTGATTGTGAACAGCCCTATTGTTGTTTCTATCAATATTTTGTTAGTTTGAGTAAATTATGCTTTAAATTTTATTAAATTTTCTTTAACTTAATTACAAAACTTCACATGTTTATTATTTATATTGTGTATATAACATATAATTTTGTTTGCATGTGAATTTTCGTTCTAAAATGTATGCGAAAAATCAAAGATTTTCATATTCGTACAATGCGAGGTTCGTATTCCTTTCATATAATGCTTTTAAAAATTTTTTAAAGTAAACTTTTGAAAAACAATCAATGCAATATTTTTTCTTATTTTAATATTTTTATTTTAACCTAAATGCAAATTAACGTCAAACAGCTATAAATACTCAGTTTGTTGCTCTTAAGCCACTGATGGTCTCTATTCTGTCGCTCACAGGTTAATAGCTTTATCTGCCACTATACGTTTCTTATGTCAGCATATAAAGAAGGCTCACCAATGTTTTAGAGCAGTGATACCCACAGCCTATGCCCGCGGGCATTTTTGCTTTTGTGTTTGTATAGCTAACACAAGAGAGTGAATGAAACGAATACTAGTGCTGTGATCATCATTGTTTTAGAGTACAAATATTTAAATAATTTAACTGTACAAAAAAAAAAAAAGAAAAAAAAAGAGCCAGGGCTCGAATTTTGTTGACATGCCAACTTTTTTCGGCTCGAACATAGACTATTTTTTGATGATGCATAATCTTCAGGCACCGAAATCAAAAATTTGTAGGGCAATTTTTTGTCATTTCTATTTTTTAGATACTTTTCCATAGCTTAAAGTAATTTTTTTTTGAGTAATTTTTATGGATTTTTACTTATTAAAGCATTTTTTTTTCAAAGATTTTAGGGACAGTACAAAATAGGTTTGGGGTCGAAATTGTCCAGATACATAATTTCTTTGACAAAATTGTCCCCCGTTTTTAAAGTTATGCTTTACGAAATTCTCTCCTCACAAAAGTTATTCTTTACAAAATTGTACAAAAAATACATTAAAAAATTATATCTGTTGAACAATTTTGCAAAAGGTAAACTTTCGTAAAAACGTCTTTGTCAAAGACAATTTAAAAGAGGGGAATTTTGAAAAAGGTCAATTTTGGAAATGGGAATTTTGTGATAGACAACTTTGTCAATGACCATTTGCGAAAGGGAAATTTTGAGTCGCTGCTTAAGTAATGTAGGCTCTTTCGAAAGCCTTCAAGCCAAAGCAGTTGAAGATGCTCAAACTAAAGCTTTGCAAAGAACCATCCAAGCATACTAGTTATGTGTTGTGGTTTTTTCTTATATAAACTTGTATCGGTTTCGCTCTCTAAGCATTGAGTATGCATGGAATGTTTCTCTTTTACATAACGAAAGAACATGTATGAGACAGTAAAATTATCAAGCAACAAGAATATTAGTTTGAGAGCATACGCAACAAACAGATATATCGGTAATATTGTTATCTCTTTTTGGAACATCTGGATATGTGACGGCAAAAGCATAAAGAATAATACTATGTTCACACTGAGGGCATTGAGGGCATGAGAGCATTTAACGAAATGCGCATTAGCAATTTAGAATTCGTGGCCGTATGCTCCTTGTAAGAGTAAAAGAGACAAATATATACATTCAATTTCGTAAATGCGCATTTAGCTCTCAATGTGAACGTAGTATAAAGAGCGGATTCTTTCAACAAAACAATGAAAGAAACACTTCATATAAGCACAGCCTAATATATTGGACATTGCTGGACATTGCTTCCAGTTGTCACTTTCCAATTTCCAGAAGCTCGGTAGCTTGACGATTAAGACCAAAGCAGCGGACTGCAAAGCAGCGAAAAACTGCGAGTTTATGTTGCTAGAGTTTGTTGATAGAGTGCTACAAATTGTTGATAGAGCACAAACTATCATATATTAGACTATATATTAGTCTGTGATATAAGTGTGTGATATAAAATAAACATAACATCGTCATTTTTGTCAACAACTTAATGAAATTAAAATCAATAATTTAGAAATTAATAAATGTGGCACAATTACCATATATATAGCTATCGATCCACAGAATCCATATCCATTACATCATTACTTTTTTTTAGTAGCATAGAAAAAGTAAAAGCACGACATTAACACAAAGAGAACTAGCTGGAATATCCATTTTGAATGGATATATCCATTTAAAAAAGATTTAAAACAGTTACTCTCTGCTTAGTGGCGCCGATAAAGAAAAAAAAAAAAAATAAGCTTACACTACAATGAGAGCCAGAGAAAGAGATGATACGCTCTCTGCTTAATCCAAAACATCTAAGCAAAAGTTAAGCTCTACTCGTTGTTGTATTTGTACCAATAATATCAAGTTTTTACATGTTTTATCCGTTTGTACAAGTAGAATGGATGGTTCTCTGCAGATCTTTAGTTGGAATCACAACGAATTGCTAAGTTACCGTCAATATGGTTTACGTAGGGCCCGCTCAACTGGTGATCTTATCAGTGAGAGCTGGGTTGTTGCTCTGGATATTTCAAAGGCTCGGTTTGACCGAGAGTGGCATAAAGCACTCATCTCTAAGTAGGTGTTCACACATCTGTCAAATGATTGAAGTATATCTTGATTTTGTACTCTCTTAACCTCTCTCTGAAAATTTTGATTGACGCTTGCTCACACACGATTTTTTGATTGAAGCTGCGACGCAGGCATTTGTTACTTTTCTGCTACCTACTATTTTGTGAATTCATATCGCGCTAGGTGCATCACTTTATTTGAGTGTTTCTTTTATTAAATTGTTTTGTGTGCATAAAAATTTTACAAAATGGAAATCAATAGTGGATATATAGTTGATCTTTTATGATTAAAATAAATCACACTAGGAAATCAATATGACGGAAATTATACCTATTTGCATGACCATCGGATGCAAGCCATAAAAGGAACAATAAAATTAATGAAGTTATGGCAGGAACTGAAGAAACTACACCTCTTTTTCTCTTGAAAAAACTACCTTTGTTTCCAGTTAACTACTTTTCTTGATATAATTGCCTACTAAAAAGCAGACAAGTAAAATAATGCAACCCTTTGACTGGTTGATGCTGGTCTGGAGCTCAATCAAAATTTTGACTGACGAGAGAAGATTTTGGAGTTCATTTTCATTCTGAGATAAAGTTAATTTTTTTTTTACATAGGAAAGCAACAACAAATTTTGATTGATTGATCATTTGACTGACGTATGAACACCTCCTAAGACAATTGCATACGGTGTCAGTGGTAACTTTGCTTGGTGGATCCCGTGCTTCCTTAAGGACAGAACTATCCGTGTCGTAATTGATTTTGGTTTTTATCAACGACCTTCTGTCGTTGACTTACAACCCAATTCATTCGATTGCGGACGACAGCAGCATTTGTCATTCATATTTTTTTCAAAAAACGCCCGAGTCCTTTGGAGAATGAGAGTAAGAGGCAAAATATGAATGTCTTGCTAATAGAGTAGTGTTTAATGCAAACAAGACCCAGTGTTGCCTGCTAAAACGCAAGCGGATGGACTGGCCCTAAGCTCCCCTGAATATGAATGGTGTAGATCTTTTGGAGTCAGATACTCTTGACGTTCTGGGTATAGTGGTACAATCAGACCTTTGTTGGAATGATCACATTTTCCATGTGTCAAAAGAAGCGGCCAAGTGCCTAGGTTTCTTAAAACGTTGCAAGCGACCCCCATCTGATCTCCTCATATATAATATAATATACCTCATATATAAGGCCTAAAATGGAGTACAATTGGACACATTTGGACAGGAGCTTCGAGATCTTTTTTAGAGCTTCTGGGCCGAATTCAAAGACGTGCGATATTGTATATGAACTGAAATTTATAAATTCCATTTGAAATTCAGTAAAAATCAATTGAAATCCAGAAAATATCATTTCAAATTCAGAATAATTAAATTGATATTCAAAAATTCAAATTGTCCTTATAACTTTATGATTGATGATTCACAACCATTACCATACAATTGCCATACAACACTAAAACTATGGGGATGAAAATGATTAATTAAAAGTATGATTTTTTACTTGTTACGTTATTTTAAATTATTTAAATTTATATCTATCATTTGTATAATAAATCTTTTAGAAACAGGATAAATTTGAATTTTTGGGCAATTCTCTTTTATATTTCTTCGCTATAGAAATTAAAAGGATATACATTTTTACTTATTTCAACAACATTTTTATATTTTTGTGAGTGGCTTTAACTCTTCGGAAATTTTTAAAACATTCTAAAATTTTTCTAGAAATTTCTTAGACTAGTTAAGGATGGCTTATTTGAGTGAGGTTGGACATCACATTCAAGATTATAAACCCTAGAATACTAACCTTACGTTCATTATAGGTTATATTACTCGTAAGGAGTGAGTAAATTTTACGTAGGTTAGTATTCTAGGGTTAAAATTGTTGAATTGACTTGAAACTCTTCTTTTGCATTGTGCGATTTGAATAAAATAAGAAAAAATATTTCCAATTTAACAATAATTATGGCATAAACTCTATTGTTATTGAAATTTTTTTTTATGTTTTTAACTCAAAATACTTCTTTCTAATTATTCCTAATATTATACTTATTTTATTTTTTTTAATTATTAGTTTAATGAAAATTTTAACTTTTTTTTATTGTTATTGCAAGTTTTTCTTTATTGTTATTGTAATTATTTTTACAATTACCGTTGTAAATGTTATTATTATCACTTTTATTATTGTTTTTTACTTTTACAAATTTTAATTGTAATTACAAATTTTCCCAGAAATGTGAAATAGTCAAAGTCTTAATATAATATAATCGGGATTTGATGTGCAAAATCAGTTTCAAATTCCCTCAAGAACTTCAACTAAGTTGTGAACCCATCGGCATGTCCTGATAAAGTTAGGCAATAGGAAATATCGTTCAAGGAAAAACACAAAAAAAAAAATTAAATATTAGCCAAAACTTTTGCTATGCGTTATTTTTCATATAAAAAATCGAAATTTTACTTTTTGATTTTGAGTGATAATTGTTCGTTCGACCAATAATGTAAATAAGAATATTTGAAGCGAAAACCTTTACGACAACGCATTTTGATACAGTGCAGCTTTACAACGATCAATCAAAACCATATTTCCCTTCTCACAATACAATGTCCAGGTAACAATTTCGCCTAAATAAGCTATGAGTAAAGCTTTGTATAAGGAATTTACGTAGGATGGAGAATTTAAACTTCTTTGCACAATCCTTGGAACAAGTTTTATAAAAGGTCTATGCAAGGAAAAAAGGCGTATGAAATTATTTCCTTTATACAAGAACTTATATAAAGTTTTATATAAGATTTTTATTCAAGGCTTATGCAAGAACTCGGAAACTGAGAAAAAAAATTTAATTGTTTTTAGTAGTAATCTCCTTCTTCTACGTTTCATCATTTCATTTTATTTAGAACCGAAAAACTTGTAATTTTAAAAACCTTTGTATACTTCGGTATATTTACCATTACCCACCAACCAGCGCGGATTGAACTAAGATCTTTTGTATCGACATCCGCATGCTCTATTCACTCGTCTATTCAATAGTTTTCTCACACGACGTTGAAACATTACGACTACGTTTACGATTACGTACTACGACTTTACGATTACGACGTTCCTTAAGTAAAATTTTATAAAGGTCTCGATTGCAATCATTTTATATATGCACTTAATTTAGAGGCAATAAATTGGCTCGGTAGCCCAGCGCTTTAAGGAGATAGTTTGTCAACAGATAGATCCACGGTTCAAGCCCGGGCTCAGGCACAAAAATGTTTTTTTTTTATTATTGAAATAGTTTTTTTTTAGATTTTTTTATGATAGTGAATGTTTTTTATTTATTTCAAGAATTTCTGTTATTGTTTTCACAAACTGAAACTTTGCTTATCTAAAAAAAATCCGAGCTTGAGTAAAAATCTTCTTGAATACTTCCTAAAATGCATCATTGAATAAAGCTTTATATAAAACATTATACAAGAAAATGAAATTTGCAAGGCTTTTACAAGGCTCTTTCAAGAAAAGCATGAATAGTTACTTTTATACAAGGCCTATTCAAGTTGAGTATGAATAACTTCAAATATTTAGGTGAAATTGTTATTTGAGTGGCTGTTGTGTGGATGTTTTATATAATTTTTCCTATCAGTTTTATTTATCAGTTTTACAAAATTTTTGACCTATTATTCGTTTTTGTAAAATTTCTTTTTTTTTTGTTTTGGGCCATTTTCGACATGCTCATTAATCCGTGCTTCTTTGTGGAATTGAGACATGAGTGGTTTGTTAAACATACGCAGCCGCTCTTGGGATGTTTGAGAGGAAAGATCTTCACAAAATCGTTGGTTTTGTTCAAGTTAACGACGAATATTGCATTCGAATGAGCCGTGAGCTGTATGATCTCCAACGACGTAGATAAGGGGCAGTTCAAGGGGTTCAAACCCCTCCTTAGCAATCCAAATTAGAGTTTTTTATATATATTAAATAAAAACTCACATATTTCAAATTATTTAATTTTGCCTTAACATGAAAATAAAATAAAAACTGTATAAGCTTAGTTTGTTTAGCAAATATTAAGTTTCGATATATACAACTTAATATATAGGTCAATCATCAGTAATTTATTCGCCCGGAATCGCAAAAGGGAATTTCCGTTTTTTAAGATAAAGCTCAAGAATATTTGGATAAGGATATTTCTGGGATTCTGTCAAAAAGAATTTCTAAAAGAATTATCTACAACTATGTATAAATATGCTTTTTTTTAAATCTCTGTTTTTGTTACGATACTTAAATAAATACTTGTCGTCCAGCTTAATATTGAGCGATTAAATCAATTCAGTATGTTTAGAATTACAATAAATAAAATGCCAGTAACTCTTTTAACTGCGATTGCTGATATCAATTCAAAAATTTGGAAAGTTCTTGGACGTCCAAAAATCCCTATGGCAAATGAAATAAGTACAACATTTTTGTGCCTCCGTAACCCCACTCGTCCCTGCCTCCCACCTTATGAAATACCTATCTACGGCGCTGATGAGCTCTACACAAACATTAACATAGTTCAGGGTATACCTATGATCCATGTCCATGGTATGGATGCAGAAACTCCAGGTGTTTGAGACAAGGCCGAGGATCAACGACGTGGAGAAAGACTATACCTTCGATGGATTAACCAGGCTGAGGAAGCCCTTACCGTGCACGGTGCAATTTATTGGAGAAGGCGCGTGCGATGCAGAAGCGCCTGGAAGATAAAGGTTAGGTTAGATTAGTGCGGTTAAGGTGGCTACTTCTCTCTTAGGCCAATCTGGGTACCTTGTGCTACCATATAATCTCATTTAACCTGGTGTTAAAGGAGTCCTGTCTCCTTTAAACCAATCGATTTACTTTGGATCTATCTTAGAGATTGAAGAGATTGTAGGTAGTAAAGGAGGGGGTCGACTAATGGTATTTAGTCTCCTTCTACTTAAAGCGGGGCAGTGGCAGCGAAAGTGTTGTACAGTTTCTGCTTACTTAGCATTTTTGTAGCTTCTGCAAAAGTCGTTGAGTTCAAAGTCTAGGCGAAAAGCATGTGCTTCTATCAAACAGTGTCCGGTGACCTCTGATCCGAAAGAGGTAAGTGCATGATGACGTTTAACGCATCCGTAGGAATAGACCACAAGGCCCCGGTTATGAATAGTTCTGCCCTTCTTTGCATTTTATAAAGCTTGTTTAGCCAACCAGCAGATAATTACTCTATGGAGTAGAATTGTTTGGACGATAGCAGTGTAAGTTCAGCGGACTATAGGGGGAAAGAGTCGCCATTTCTTGTCTATTAATTTTTTACATGCGAAGAGCGTTATGTTTGCCTTTTTGATACTTTCCTGGATTGCCCAGCTGGTTAGCGATCAAAGCATGGTTAGCGATCAAAGCATGAGATTGCAGAGTGTTTGCGGGAATCTACATCGTATGATGAGGAGATGTCATCCGCGTAAGCTATCAACTGATGGCTGTCCTCTAACATGCGTCGTAGCAGCTGGTTGAACATTACGACCCAAAGGAGTGGAGAGAGAACCATCTGGACCCGCCACCCTCTTGTGGGGTACCTCTTTTAACGAACCTGCGATCCGAGGAGCCTCCTAGCTAACTGCCCTGCTGGTAAGCCATTGGCAGATGATCGAAACTAGGGATGCCTCGACTCTCAGATCCGTCAATGCCAGGGTAATGGCGCTCGGAAAGACAATGCAGTTATCGTATACTCCTCAACTAAGAGTGACCTTTCAATAGTCGTTACTAGGCAGTGGAGTGCAGTGTCCGTGGATTTGCCTTTGCTGTACACATGTTGAGCACTTAAGCACACTCAGATAAACTTCAATAAGTTTTTCCAGAGTTTTTAGCATGAAAGAAGATAGGCTAAGTAGCCTGAAGTCTTATGGACTGGCATGAGAGGCTTTGCCTGCCTCTCTCCAACCGATGAGAGTATAGTTAAGCTGCAACCAGAGAAAATGTGCTAGAGTATTATCTGCGGCAGGGTATATGTTGAAGCTGGGCCGGAACAATTCCATCAGTCACCTCCATGGTCACTGCCGTTGTAATCTTCCTTCTGCCTACTATGGTATGAATAAGTTGAGATGGGTGTTGTTTAGGCACGTGGCGTTACAGTTGTACTGCCGAAAAAGTGGGTATCCATGAGTATGTTGAGAGATTCTAGGCTTGAATCTGTCCAAGAGCCGGTGTATTTTTGTATGATGTAGCTTGGCCATGTGGAGAGTTTGAATAGAATCTTTGGTAGTCGAGATGCCTCCGACATTGATTCTATGTTGCTGTTGAAAGTGACCTACGAGCTATGTTTGGTCTGACTTATAGACGTTTTATAAGTTTTTAGTTCAGACTTATAGCTGTTCAAACAATGTTGAAATTTGTTAAAAAGAAATGATAATGAAAAATCGGAATATTGTTTGAAAAACTCAGGGTTGTTTTTCGGAAACAGTCAAGACCCTGTCATTTAGTTCTCAGAATTCAGTCATACTAGTTAAGCCTGCACAGCCGTTTAATTTTCGGCTGTATATTGCAAAAGTGCCAAAGGAAAAAAAAAACTTCTAAGACTGCAACAGTTGTCGGGGTATTAATTTTAAAAATATAAGGTTTCCTTTATATAGGCACGAATTAAGGGCAGAATTGTGGCATTGACCAGAATACAACTTCTATATTATGAAATGTTGCAGTAGAATTGAGTTTTGGAAGTATTACACACACAGAAAAAAAGTGTAAAATTATAAAATTTTTGGGTATAATTTCGGCCAGAATGGGTTATCTAAGAATTTGTATAATACAAAAAGGAAATTTAGGCAATCGCATTATTTTGTCATTAGGCAAATTATGCTAGAACTTGTGTGTTCTATTAAAAGCATTCTGCTAAAACCGGTTGCCTTTGATTTTAGGCAATATTAAAAAGGAACTTTTGGGTATCATATGCTTAGGTAAGTTATACCTATACTTGTGAGGATTTGCTAAGGCCTTTGCAACAAGCGCTTGCGTTGTTCTCTTATGATTTGTTTGTTTTTTTTTCATCTTTTCAGTTAAGTTTAACACTTTTTTCACTTTTTTATTTTTCTCTTTTTAATTAACTTGATTTTTATTTAATAATAATGTCAACTCATCACTGGTCTTGTGTGATTCTCGTTGTGATCCACTGAGCTGTTTTATGTTCTATTTGTTTCGTCAATGTAACGAATAAATTACTGTGAAATATATGCACGTTAGTGCAAATGATAAGTAAAGGATAGCAAATAATGACCGCGTATGACAGAGAGAGTAGCAATGAGAGAAAATATTGTAAGAAACTACAATTTACTTTTGCCCAAGTAACTTTGGTATATTATACAATTTTGGCTTGTCTTAGTTGACAAAAACTTATGAAATTCACACAAATTTCTTAGGCTTTATACAAAAATAGTTACCCAAGTCATTTTAGGCAATACGCCGCAGGTATTTTTCTGTGTGTATCCATTATCTAAGACAAACCGCTCTTTTGTAGGCGCCCTCTAGTACTGTCAAACTTTCGTTTTTCACTGGACCACAGGTGACATGAAAATTTCACATGACTGGTTAAATTTTATGCTTAAAGATTTTATATTTTTTTTATATTATTTTATATAGTTTTGCAATATACATGTTATATTTATATTTATATATATATATATATATATCAATATTATATATGTATAAACTGTGTGTGTGTGTGTCATATTATTATTTTGGTTTTACATTAACAACTATGTGTAAAGTAAGTAAGAACAGACTTAAGCTAGGTAATGGTTTATATTGTTATTTTCTTGAAAAACACGTCATTAAAACTTTATGATCATTTCAATAAATTACATATTTTTTCAAATTTCATTATGTTTATTATGTTGTCTCTGCTGTACACTGCTGTATGCCACATTACGTTACATGTACATAATTTTTTAATGTCACATTTTCTGTGACAGTTGAAATTGTTACTTTTTTTTACTGTGTATTATGATTTTTTTTTTCTTTTCTTTGGATAAAGTAGCTGTTATAGATTTGAACAGTTCTTAAAAAGTTGGCTTATATCCGGTATTCATAGTTATAGTATCTTTGTCGTTATTACTTGAAAAACATGTCTTTAATTCACTTGTTCTGCTATGTTTGGACAAATCTTGCTAAAGATTCTCTGGCATAGTGTCTTATTATCAATAGATTTCTTGGATACCCATCTGAATCTTTATTCAGAGTTTTTGTATTAACGCTCCAAATGTTATTGCTGGTTGTCATTAACTCGTTCTCAGCTTTATTTTAGCTCACGTTTTAAACTTTTTTTTTTCTTTATAACGTTTCGTTGTTATAGCTATTATATATTTGATTTGTATTTGTATTGTATTTGTTTTTTTTAATGCTTTTTATTAATTTTTTTCTAATTCTAGAGCTGCATACATTTAAACTTTATATAGCTAGTTTTTTAACATTTTATGTTCGGCTGTATTTTGTTAATTCTAAATTTATTTTTTTTTTTTCGTTATAGTTATTGTTGTTATATAATAGTTGTTGGGGAGCCAACTGCGTTGCTGTTATTTTGTTAATACAAGCAACAACAGATGGTTTGGTTATTTTGGGAGTTTTTCGGGGGTTCTATTGCAACAAAATAAAATATGCTGTTTGTTTTATATTATTATATAAATTTTTCTTATTGTTTTTTTTTCATATTTTACTGTCATTTCGTCTTTAAACTTTTAAGTGTATGTGTGTGTGTGTGTGTGTATGTGTATTGCATGTGCAAGTTTGCGTGTAATTTTTTATAATTTATGCTATATTATGTGGCAATTTTTATATTTTAGTTTAAACAAAATCGTTCATAACTTAAAATGTTTTTTTTTTATGCATTATAAATATAAATCAGGATGCTTAAGAAGTTGTTATATATTATATTATAATATTATTATTAAAACCATCGTTTTTTGCATGCTTAACAAAAGCATTCATGTCTGCAACTTCAAGTTAGTTTCGTTACAAAATTCTGAAACTTGCCGCCAGTATCGAAAGTAACCAATTGTTTCATTTTCATTAGCTCCTAAACTAGTTCTATACGAACTAGTTCCTTCTTTTGATCCAAGGTAATGCATTAAAAGTTTAGTTTAATCAACTTCAGGCTTGCACTGCTTATTATTTATAATTTTGAAGTGAAAACTTCTTTAGGCGCGTAGCTCATCAGCACTTTTTGGTAGAGAGAAAAATTATAGATTCGTAATATCATCACGCTGTTAACGTAACAGAAGTTATTGCTGAACAGCATTACTTTTTAGGGAATACCAAGCATTGACTAAGCCGAAGACTGAATTGATTACCGAACCGATTGCAGATTACAAGGCCGATTACCGTAGCGATTACCAACCCATTACCGATTATCGAGACGATTACCACCAGATTACCTAACCAATTACCGATAACCGAACCAATTGCTGATTACCAAAGCGATTACCAACCGATTACCGAAGCGATACCAACCCATTGCCGATTACCGAGGCAATTACCAATCCATTACCGATTACCGAACCAATTAAAGATTACCGAAGCGATTACCGAAGCGATACCCAACCCATTGCCGATTACTGAGGCGATTATTAATACATTACCAATTATACCGTTTACCGTGCCAATTATCGATTACCCAACCAAAGTAATTGTGTTACAAATATATTATATAACAACATTAAAAAATAGTAGTTTATACATTCTAAGAGAGCAGGAAAAGCGTGAGCGTGAGGAACTAGAGGTATACCAGGGCAAGAAGGATGCACGAAAATTCTATCAACAGGTTAAGCGTCTAACCCAAGGTTTCAAGCCCGGAGCATCCACTTGCAGAGACGAAAATGGAGATCTGAATACGGATACACAGTGTGTGCTTAGATTGTGGAGACAGCACTTCTCCAATTTACTTACTGGCGACGATTCCATCAATGCCGCCCATCGAGATCGCAGTGCAGTGCCACCAATCGACGATGATGGAGTGGAAGTATCACCACCTAGCCATGAAGAGGTTCGAGTTGCTATCCAACGACTCAAAAACAATAAAGCAGCGGGTGCTGACGGCCTGTCAGCTGAATTGTTTAAAACCGGCGGCGATGAATTGATAAGGCGCATGCATCAGCTCATCAGCAAAATATGGCTAGCAGAAAGCATGCCCGACGATTGGAACCTCAGTGTACTGTGCCCTATACTTAAGAAAGGAGACCCTACAATCTGCGCTAGTTATAGAGGTATCAGTCTTATTTCCATCGCATATAAGGTTCTCTCAAGCGTACTGTGTGAAATGTTAAAGCCGATTACAAAAACACTGATTGGACCTTATCAGTGTGGCTTTCGACCTGGTAAGTCCACCATAGACCAGATTTTCACGCTACGACAAATCCTGGAGAAAACCCACGAAAATCAAATTGACACACATCATCTCTTTGTCGATTTTAAAGCTGCGTTCGATAGCCCGAGAAGGGATTGCCTATACGCAACAATGTCTGAGTTCGGTATACCTGCAAAGTTGATTAGACTTTGCAGAATGACGTTGAGCAACACACGCAGCTCCGTCAAGGTAGGAAATGACCTCTCCGAAACCTTCAATACCGAAAGAGGTTTCAGGCAAGGCGATCCACTGTCTTGCCATCTCTTCAACATCATCATGGAGGGGATCGTACGAAAGGCCGGTGTGCATCGTAATGGCACCATTTTCTATAAAGGTGTCCAGCTCCTTGCGTACGCTGATGATATTGATATTGTTGGCAGAACCAAGAGAGATGTTACCGCTGCTTTCGCCGCTATCGAAAAGGAATCAGCCAAAGTGGGTTTGACGATAAATGAGGGTAAAACAAAGTATATGCTGTCTACAAACAAGGGAGCGCGGCGTTTAGACTCCCACGTTTCATCCGGCAGCTATAACTTTGAAGTAGTCAAGGAGTTCGTTTACCTTGGCACCGCCATTAACACTAACAACGAAATCAGCCTGGAGATAAAGCGAAGAACAATAATTGCTAATAGGTGCTACTACGGGCTCAGCAAGCAACTAAGTTCCAGAGCCCTCTCTCGATCGACAAAACTAACACTCTACAAGACGCTCGTTCTACCTGTGCTGCTTTATGGCGCTGAGGCATGGGTAGTTTCGCAAACTGACGCAGCCGCTCTGGGGGTGTTCGAGAGAAAAGTTCTTCGCAAAATCTTCGGTCCTGTTCGAGTCGGCGATGACTATCGCATCCGAATGAACCACGAGCTGTATGAGCTCTACGGAGACATTGACGTAGTTCGGCGTATAACTGTGCAGCGACTACGCTGGCTGGGTCATGTTCATCGTATGGACGACGAAGCTCCAGCGAAAAAGGTGCTCGAGGCGAGGGTCGCTGGTCAACGACGACGAGGGAGACCATGCCTCCGATGGATGGACCAGGCTGAAGAAGCCCTAACCGCACTTGGTGTATCCGATTGGAGAAGGCGCGCACAAAGCAGAGGCGCCTGGCGAGAGCTGATGAGGTCGGTCGAAATCCGGACACGGGTTGTCACGGCCATCTAAGTAAGTAAGTAAGTAAGTAGTTTATACATTCAATAACGCAAAAATTGATAAAAAAGTAAAAAAAGTAGAATGCGTCTGATTTGCCGACTCCAGCTACTTCGAAAATTCATACCAGCTATGTTATTTCATGCACTCAGAAAAAAACTAACTTTAAAATCAAAACCCATCAGTTTTTGTTTTGAAAATTAAAAATTTTCTTAGTTATAAGTGAATTTATATTCATAACAAAAATATTACCATTTGTCCTAAGAAACCACGAAATTTAATTTAAAAATCAAATTTTCTTTAAAAAATATGCTTTTCGAGTAATACAAAAATAGTTTGACTTATTGATTCTATGCCTACAGCATACAGCGTCAGACCCTCGACATTGTCGCAGGTTGGTTCGAAACCTCATGGCAGCAGAATTTCTTTTCTGATGTTTTTGGATGTTTTTTTTTTTTTAATTTTGATGAATAGAAAAAACCACCCCTTAATCGTCGATGGTGTGAGCGACCACAAAATAATTGTTGTTGTATGTGTATTCGCATGTTAGTGATTGCTAGAGCAAACGCTCTGTCGACGTAGTTTTTTTTTAAAGTAAATTACGCCACTATTGGATAATAGCTGAAGTGGTGCATAGGAAAATCGACAGACTGGCACGCAAGCGGCCCAGGTTCAATTCCCGCGATGGTAACATTCAAATTGAATATAAAACAATTAAAATAATAATTATACCAATAATATTAATATTAATAATAATTATAATAATAATAATAATAATAATAATAATAATAATAATAATAATAATAATAATAACAGTAGTATCAATATCAATTAATATGTCAAATTTACGGGAGCTTAAATGAAATTTTTGGTATATTCAGTTTTTAAGAATTTTTTTTTTTTTATTCTAAAATACTACTTTTTATTTCAAAAAAATTTTTTTCCTTGCTTTCAAAGAAAAATTTCACTATTTTATATAAAAAAATTTCTTTGGCGCTAAAACAAATACAATTTTCTTTAAAATTTAATAACTTTTCTTTGATTTTAGAATGTTTTTTTTTTTCTGAGTTTAGCTTTAAGTTTTCACTTCGGTCGGCAGTCCCCCTTCAGCCTATTTTTTTTTAATGTCTTAATTTTGTAAGAATGGCCACATAACTGGTTAAAAAAAAAATACAATAACAAATGCATTTATATCTGGAAATTTTTTACTTTTCCCGACTTAAAAACATCCGAACAAAGCTAAGTACAATTCATCTTGTATTAGTATAAGTATAGAAAAGTCTAAGAAATTTTTCTAAACAAAAATTTAAGATTGATTTAATTTATGTAGTCTAATAGTGGGGTGATGTGTAACACGTTATTATTTGTTACAATAAAAATAAATTGAATAAAAAATTGCTACAATAAAAATAAATTGAATTTCGGATTGGTTTTAAGGCCTATCGCTTGCCGAAGTACCAATTCGAAGTGAGTGTGTAGAACAAACATTTAAAATATGGCTTTTCTGATCATTTTCAAATCGGTGGGGTGATATGCAACACCAACCAAATATTGGCTTGGAACTACATTTTTTTCTTAAACTTTTTTGTGATCATTTAACAAAAATGGTATCTATTAAATTCATCGTAAAATCATAAAAAGAATTTTTTTAGACGTTTGGAAGAGCCTATTTATCTATAATTTATCTATTTGAAGTAAGATGCATAGTCGAAATTATTTGAAAAAAATATTATTTTTTTGATAATATTCAAATAACCACATTTTATCCCCTAAAATAATTTTAGAAAAACATTTAGTTACCACACACTTAAATTTTTTTTTTTGTTATAATTTTGCTGTTTTCTAATTTAAAAAAAATTTGTTGTTTCTGCGAACAATATTTCGGCAGATCTGCCGCTGACTCATATGTTAAAATTTTGTACGAAAAATCGCCATGTTACACATCACCCCATGGTGCACATTACCCCTGCACATACTCACCCTAGTAATTTTACACTTTTATTTTTTAACCTTGGCTTCGTACCTGTTGAATACAATACTCCAACGAGATTTTGTTGCAAAATTTACAGAAGTTACAGACATGAATGCAGTTTTGCACACACGGTTTTATTGAGATTTATTTTATTACTTTCATTATATTTTTTAATTTTACTTTTATGTTCTAGCCAAACTGTTCCATGTTCGTTTTGTGTCACATCTTATAGGGTCCTTCATTTTTATAGTTTTGAAATTTATTGGCAATTTTTGACTCATATCTCTGCATACTTCAACAATTGCTAACTGTCTCGCTGTCTCTTTCTTTAAGACTTCGTTGACACTTGTTCTCTTATTAGTTTTGTCTTGTTGACGAATTTTCAATCATAAATTTGCCTAGTATTTTTCGAGTATAGTTTTGATTTTATTTTTTTTTTATTCGCTCTCCTTACTGTTTTTTCAAAATTTTACCTTTATTTCAATATCTTCCTTTTTTGTTTAAATTTTTAAATGAAATATTTTTGAAAAAAATGGAAAAAAAAAATTGTATAAGACAAACAAGTATTCCTTTATCTATAAGGTACAAAGTTTACACAGTTGAGTTTTTCTTAAAAATTTGTTGAGTGCTTAAATGCAGTTACGTTTCTTTTTTCATTATAAGAAATTAATAAAATTTGAAGCCAAAAAAAAAAAATATAATTCAACAGCTTGAAGAAACATCGTCATTTAATTATTTTAAAAAATAAGCGTAATTTTTGTGTGT
Source organism: Coremacera marginata (assembly GCA_914767935.1). Classification (NCBI taxonomy): domain Eukaryota; kingdom Metazoa; phylum Arthropoda; class Insecta; order Diptera; family Sciomyzidae; genus Coremacera; species Coremacera marginata. The sequence goes on from OU612048.1 coordinate 2,974,157, forward strand.
TAAATTTTACAGTATCAAGATTTTCAAATTCAAATGAGTATTTCGAAATTAATTTTGATGTTAAGTTAATAAGAGGTATTCAAAATTTAAAACTAATCTGAACTTGGCTTCATAAAGACATCTGTTAACTGCATTTTTTATTCATAAATGGTTTTACTTCTAACTCGATTTGACGAAGATGTTGAAAATGTGTAAATTTATATATTTTTACACTTTGGTAAAATTTTGGTACAAGCTAATACACTTTGGTAAAAATAAAAAACAATGGTTAAAATCCAAATATTAGTTCAACAAGCGGTCAAAGTAAGTAATTGTCAAAATATTTTTGAAAACACATTGAATCTGTTACACCCTGCGAACCTACGTGAGTAGCGTAGGTTCTGGAGAAATTTTTGTGTAAAGCTTTTCAGTTTAAGTTTCTCGCTTTGCTGGGTTATCTTTGTCCCACTACGATAATAGGTGTGTTTCCGTACTCTACACTGTGTAAGTTCAAACTGAGAGAGTAAAAATAAAATGTGAGAATAGTTGCAAAAGTACGGAAACAGCTTCTAGTAAGTTTCAAGCACAAAACAGATGATTTTGACTGCAGACATGTCAAACGTAAATGGTGTCAATTAAAATTATAGTCAATTTGTTTGTGAAGTTGATGCTTGTTCTTACTTTACTCGGAGTCTTGAGTTCTAGCACTCTCTGTGCACTATGTGTGCTCGAGAGAGCGGTTTTATGCTTGTTCTTCTTCTCCCTTTTTATGCACAGAAAGTACGGAAACAAAAAATAGTGTCCCACAAGTTACACAGTGTGAGTACGGAAACACACCTAATGATTTACTCAGAACAGTGCTTCTCGCGGCAGCATAGGTAAAGAGCTTTCTCAGCAACCATATGTATTTAAGCAAACGTCAGCGTACGTGATGCAACTAACAAGGTGGAAGTGACAGTTCTTTTGGAGAACATTGGATTTTCAAAAATGGTACAAAGTAGAAAACGAAAAAGTAGAATATACAGGCAAATGACAACCTATGATCGCCGTTTGTGCGAGTATAGCCTGCTGTCACAACCACCTTGTTTAGTTGCTTCATGGTACGCTGCTAGAGCTTTCAATGTGAGATGAAAATTCATTATGGTACGGAGTCGTTGCGCATTTTCTCCACAAGTATTGAAAAAACACGTAAGCTACCAATTTTTATATAAAAGCTTTTTTACAGTGCAAAGCTTATATAAAGCTTAAATACACACATATAAACGCCACGTTTGCGGTTGTGTAAAGGCGGTTTCACTTTCACCACTTCCAGCAAGTTTTGCGCGTTGTTTTTATAAGAGTATTTGCACTCTATCTTCCTCTCCGCTTAGTGAGAGAGACTTGCTGCACGCTCTTTAACTTGATTAATATAGGTTAAATCCATGATACAATTATAAGGTAGGCTCACATTTAAATGGCTGTTCAAAAAACCAGTTTTGCAACAACAAAGCTGTGAGAACGCTAAACGTCAAATGATAAAGGCAACAACAACAATAAGAAAATTAAAATTTGACCAGCCGATTTTGACATATAGCTTCCGTTTTGCTCCAACTTGAGCCTACCTTATAATTCCACCACGGTTAAATCAAGGTTGATTTATAAGGTTGTCGCAAGTGAGAGAGCGAGTACCTATAATTGTCAAATCGAAGTTAACAGCTCATAGAAAATCTGCAAGTGATCTCTATTATAATCCGTTTTTCTTTCGTAGTCATTCGCAAAATTGGCTGGTTTTGACAATTATGGATACTGAGAAGAGAGTACGATCAGCCCTGTGACAACCTTATAAATCAACTTTGCGTTAAATCATTGTAGAATAAATGAAGGTAGGCGTACAGCTGAGAGCCGACTACCATAACTGACAAAAAAAAAAGCAAAAACAATACTAGGCGAAGACTCAGTTGAACTCAGTTTGTTAAGAGACAGACAATTATTTGTGTTGATTTTGACATTAATGCATGGTAGAATTAAAGAAGGTACGTGCATTTAGAGCTGCGCTCTCTTTCTCATAGCCAAAATTGTCAAAATCAATACAAATCACATTTTTGTTTACATTTTTCCAATTAAAGCTTTCTCATCGCTTTCATATTTTCTACGAGCTATCAAATTCGTTTTGACAGTTATGGCAGTCTGCCTCTCCGAAATGCACCTACCTTTTCTTATTTTACCATGCATTAATGGTAGCTGAGAAATAGAGTATAAAGAGCACTACAGAAAAGCTTATTTCTCATTTTACGCGTAAAACACTAACAACATCAAAAGTTTACCAAACATGTTTGCCTTGCATAAGGTCTGTTCCCGTACTTTTGTAGCAGAAATTGCAAGTTGCAAAATTCCAGTTGAGTAAGCGAAAAAATCCTCTCTTTGCGAGAAAAATTGCAAAAAGTACGGGAACAGGATTTTTGCAAAAAGTTAATGAAACGTCAAAAACATTTGTTTATGTCTTTTGTAATTTGTAATTGTAATTTTGGGCAAATATCGGATCAAAAGAACAAATGTTTAAATGGCTAGAACTCTCATTTGACATTAGCTGTGAAACTATCTATAACAGCTTGCGAATTTCTGATTCGTCAAATTTGCGTAGCAGAAAATAGCAACATTTGAAACGGACTAGATTTCTCATTTTCGCTCTCTTTTGCGAATGTATTGGGTACGAGCAAGGTATATTTAACAAGGTAGTGTCGTCTCGGAGCGGTGGGTACCGCAGCTGTCAAACACATGCAATATTATAAGTTGCAAATTTTGTTATTTGTTTTGCTTTTATTCGTAAAAACCTGGTTTTGACAGGTGCGGTACCCACCACAAGAGAGAATTTTAACTATTAACACTACCTTGTCTTATTATACCATGGGTACGGGAACAGACCAATAACCACAGCAATGGAGAGCATGTTAAAAGCTTTGTTCATTTAATAATTTGGCTTTGCATGTAGAAAAACTTTTTGTTACTTTGGCTTTCAAAATAATCAAGTAGCCATCGATATGACTACAGTTCTCTCTTTTGTCGTGTCGTTAATGCTGTAGCTGTGCTTGGTCATGGCAGAATTATAAGGTAGGCTCCAAGGTTGATTTATAAGGTTGTCGCAAGGGAGAGAGCGAGTACCCATAATTGTCAAATTGAAGTTGGCAGCTCATAGAAAACCTGCAAGTGCTCTCTTTTATCATCCGTTTTTCTTTCGTAGTCATTCGCAAAATTGGCTGGTTTTGACAATTATGGGTACTGAGAAGAGAGTGCGATCAGCCCTGCGACAACCTTTTTAATAAACCTTGGTAGGCTCAAGTTGGAGTATTAAGAAAGCTGTATGTAAATATTGGCTGGTCGATTTTTAGTTCTCTTATTATTGTTGTTGCCTTTATCATTTGACGTTTAGCGTTCTCACAGCATTGTTGTTGCAAAACCTGATGCTTGAGCAGCCATTCAAATGTGAGCTTACCCTATAATTGTATCATGTGCTAGGCAAACATGTTTGTTGATTTTTTTTGTTGTTAGTGTTTTACGCATACGAGAGAAAAGCTTATTTCCCATTTTATGCGTAAAACTTACTAACTTTACTTAGGTGGCCGTAACAACCCGTGTCCGGGTTTCGTAAAACACTAACAACAAAAAAGCTCATCAAACATGTTTGCTTAGCATAATCACGGCATGAGCTGTTGTCGTCATCAAATTCTTCCATGCATCAAGCTTTGTGCTTACGTTCAAATTTTTCATCGATGCGTCAACTTGATGGAACTTTTCTTCATGGTCGTATTTCTCATATACTATGTTAATTATTAATTCCACAATGACCAAATCGAATAAAAATTAAGGAACAAGTCTAGTTTAATGAACCCACTTAAATTCAGAAAGTTGTTTCATACAAGGCATGGCAGAATTATAATTGTATCATGCGTACAAAGTAGCATTTTATTCGTAGATTATAATGGTATGGGAAAAAATGACCACTTTCCTCCCTGTGGCCCAAGCAATCCATTGAAATTCAGCGGGTTCATTAAAGTAGACTTAAGCCAAAATTAATATCAACAATAAAAATATTCAATGGAAAACTTACGATACACAAAATTTTGTTACTGTTATGATACCTTATATTACTGAGTCATAATTTGAGAATCAAATCATTCAATGGTTTTGAGTTTATTTACCAATCACCCATTTCACATTAAAGTGAAATATCAGTTGCACTGACCATCTCCGATTTGGTTCAAATTTTGTTCTTAGAATGGTTGATTGTTTAGAAAACCAAATCCGGAGTTTGGATTTCAAACATTTTTTTTTCGCGCACCCACAGCCATGCGAATGCCTAAATAGGGTCTATTTTGAGACAACAATTTAAATCCGATTTTCCGAAATAAACTATCATTGGAAAGGTTATTTCTCTATTTTGAGGAAAAAATATGAAACTTTTGAAAAAATTGCACTAAAATGACCCATTCTTAATTTCAAAATTTAAAACTTTGCCAGCAACAGGTGTTTTAATTTTTTTCTTTTTCATAATTTTTTTACGTTCTATAACCTTTTCAACGATAAAACACTTGAATGTGAAATGGGCGCTATATATATATTTCGATGCTGAACATTTCTTACGAAACTTCTTTGATAAATTTCCGATTGCTTCATTAAAAAACAGGCGTTAATTTAGACTAACATGTCTTAAACGGTCAAAAATACAATTTATTAGAGAAAATACAAGTTTGGCGTATTCAGCCAAAATATTCCATATAATTTTGTCTAAAATTGCTGCTCAGTTTTCAAGCTTGTAGGATCAATTATTTTGTTTTAGAATTGTTTGTCTAATTTTTAGTCATGGTAGGGTCTTGAAACCAAGTAAATTATGAAAATATAATCGAATCTATGTATCTAAAAAAAAAGTTCTTGTCTTGACTTGAGTTGATGAGTTTCTTTTTGTTTTTTAATTTCATTTTAAAGGTGATTATTATGTTTATTTTTTTTTTTGTTTAAAAAAAGATTTTTATAAAATAATATATAAAAAAGTTTTAATAGATTTTTATATATATATATGTTAATGTAAGTGGCTGTGATGTATCTGTCTGTTTTGCTTGTGTGTAGGGTGTTTGTGTGTGTGTGTGTGAGTGGAGTGAAACCTGCTATTTTATGTAAGCATTTTTTTTGGCTTTTATGCTCTATGTTTGAGTGCAAAGCTTTCAATTTCTGCGCTTTGCTAGCTTTTATAATTGCGTGTATTGTAGAAATAAAAACAAAGTTTGTGTGTGTGTTTTAGTGTATTTTTTCTTTCTCTTTTTTTTACACCTGTAAATTGCGTAAATTTCATATTCCTTATAGAATTTATAGGTTTTTTTTTAAATGTTGCTGAAAATGTGTTTTTTATTTTATACATGTTTTACAAAAAATTTAAAAAAATATAAACAGTTTTGTGCTTGAAAAAAAAACTAAAAGTTTGTTTTATGCATTTATTCGTACTCGTACTATATATATAATTGATTTTTTTTTTTTTTTAAATAACAATGTGCTTGAAAAATGAAGCCGTACATGTTGCTAAACAATAAACAAATAACATTGCAATACTTGATAAAATAATTAAATTATTTAAAATTAATTAAAAATAAAAATTTTGATTTTGCACTAAGTGTCTATATATTGCACACAGATGTAACTAATATTTTATATATATAATGTATAAACATAAAGTTAAGGTTGAAATAATTTAACATAGAGTAGTGGTCTAAGAATAAAGAACTGTTGTAGGGGGTTTCATTGTGAGGAAAAAATTGAGAGAGAGCGAGACACAGCGACAGAGAACGAAAACAATAATGCATGCAACACATTGAAGACGACAACGACGTTACGCCATCTGCCAAAATTTGTTGTACATGTATTTCTTAGGGAGGTGAGTTTGGTGAATATGTCTCAATGATATTGTCGCTCTTGTTGATGTCGTCGGTATAGAAATATTTTTATTTTGACAGGCGACATTTGTGCAATATTTATTGCTCTTTTTTTATTGCTTAAAAAGCATGTCGAAAGCTTTGTACATTTAATTATTTGGTTTTGCGTGTGGGAAAGCTTTTTGTTGCGTCGCTTACAACATTATCAAGTAGCCATCGATATGCCTATATTTCACTCTTTTGTCATGTCGAAAATCCGTCGCCGTCATCAATGTCTTCCATGCATTAGCACCATTGAGTGCATAATACTTTATCTCATTTTTATCATCGCTCATCACTCTTCATCTTGAATATATGGTAGAATAAAACAAGGTAGATATCGGAATGCGCACTCTTTCCCATAGCCAAAATTGTCCAAATAAATACAAATCAGTTTCTTGTTTACATTTTGCCAATTAAAGATTGGCAAATCTCTTAGCTTTCAGATTTTCTATGAGCTGTCAGTGTTCGTTTTGTTTGACAGTCGTTTCGGCAGTCTGTCTCTCTGAAATGCATCTTACCTTCTCTTATTCTACCATACTTGAGTCTCTCTTACTGAAATCAAATGCTTTGGTAGAACAGAAAAAGCTTTTAAGAAAATCAAAAAGCTTGCAAATAATTGCGTATTTCTTTGATGTGTGCGTACGTGCGAGGCTGATGCTACAATAAAAAACTAAGCATTTAATAATTAATAACTTCGATATTTACAATAAGAAAAATAAAAAAAAAAACCTATAAAAAATTTAAATTAATATATTAAGGTATACATAATAAACGATATGAAAAAAAAAATTTGTAAAGTTATCAACTTTTTTGAAAGCTTACCTTTTTGAGTGGGTTTTAGTAACATAAAAAGTTTGTTTTTAGGTGGTCTTTATTAACAGCCAAAATGGTATTTTTTTGTATAAATTTACGAGCTTATAAGCGATTATAAGGAATAATAATGGTATTCATGCAATGCTGAATAATTTCCAATGCCGTATATCGGAAAATATTTGCTATTTTTGCATGAGATCCCTTTTTTTGTAATAATCGGCTACTGCCGTATATCACTCAGCTGTTCTTTAAGTTTTATTGAATTAGTGGCAACTTTGGGTTAATATTTATAATAAATATATCTAAAATATTTGAAAGTTGGCAACAAATGGTTGCCAAAAGTATTCGGTGCTATTTACGCATCAAAATCGTGCTAAAAACTGCAAACTATGCCGGATATTAGATTCCATACAAATTTTGACAATTCAAACTCGGAGTTTACGTTTTTTTACGGTTATTACGGCCCGAATACCCTTAATATTTCTCAACAAAAACAACCATTCTTAATAATAACTTATTTATCACCGATATTATCTTTGACTAGATATTTAAATTTATAAATGTTTTAGCACCTTCAGAACTTAGATGATTTAATTTAAGAGACTGAAAATTGAAAAAAAAAAATCATTAAACTTTTGTCAAAAAACTAATTTATTTCATTTATTACAGTACAAGCTACGTTTTTCATAAATTTATTTAAAAACAAAAAATATTGATATCACTAAGCGGCCATGCTTATTTTCTGCATTTACAAATTGTTGTTTTTTTTCGTAAGACTGCTTAATCGTTTTCTTTTCACGCGTTTGTGTTTGGAGAGTTTCAAGTTTATGTTGCTCTCTACTTTTCTTTTTTATGCTTAACAAACAAAGTCTCATTTTAAACATGCCGAAATGGCAACGATTTCTTTTATTGATTTTCTGTTCGTAGACGCGGGAGCTGAGGAGAAAGCGTAAATAAAAATCGCCTAAAAAATTGTACGTAACAGCGTTTTACCGACGATTTATCGCTTTTATTCTTTCGCTCACGAAATTCTATGCTTTGCATAACCACGGCATGCGTAATCTTGTTGGATGAGCTTTTTGTTGTTAGTGTTTCAGAGCATGAGAGAAAAGGTCACCAAACAAGTTTACCTAGCATAACCACGGGCTTAACTATTTCTCTTGCCGACACGACAACGACATGATTCTAGTCCAGGAGTACGCAAAAGACCGCAAAAGGCCACATACGACAGCTTTCAATTAAAAAAGCTTTTTAGTCGAAGTGAGAACTTATTACACTGAATAAAACAATACATTTAGTCGTTGTGCGAATTTCATGCTGCCAAGTTGCGTCCGCACCCATATCAAAAGGCACTCACGTCACTGTTGACAACACCTCCTTCGAGGTTGTGAAGGACTTCGTCTATCTCGGTTCCAGCAAGTAAGTAACAAGTAAGTAACAAGCAACAAATATTGCTCTTTTTTCATTGCTTAGAGAGCACGTCGAAAGCTTTTTTCATTTAATAATTTGGCTTTGCGTGTGGGAAAGCTTTTTGTTGCGTCGCTTTAAAAATAATCAAGTAGCCATTGATGTGACTACATTTCTCTCTATTGTCGTGTCGTAAAGCCCCGTTGCCGTCATCATTGTGCTTCATGCATCACTCAGCTACTTTATAAGCACGTGCCGGATAAGAAGTTGCATTATTGTAGTTATTAATTTAGATTATATTTAGAAATGTTTGCCATTATTTAGTATTTGACGATGCATTTTTTTAGGATTGATTTTGGCTTTCGTCTTATAAGTTTCATTTTGCTGATGTTTAAATAAAAACTTTGAATTTTTTAAAACTTTCGCGATTAAAAGCTAGTAATTTTATAAAAAAAACCATTTTGGGTATTAAAGAGAACTTCTAACAAGCTTTATTGATGTAACTAAGAGCCACTCAAGGTTGAATAGTCAAAATAGTTTTGACTTTGCAAAATTTTTTTGTGCACACAACTTAATATGTATAAAGGTTTATATATATATATATCTGTGTCCATAAACAATAACAGCTTTAGGTCTGATTTCCGTACAAAGTGTATGAAAGCTTTTCTGGTTTTTATAGCATAACTTTGGCTAGAATCACGCTAGAAGCTTCAAATTTTGTGTGTATATAGATATATACTCAGAGAGCATAGCTACATCAATAACTCAGATCTGTCTTAAGTCGGGTTAAGCGATTATTGCTTATTGCCACAGATTGAATATATATGCATAAATATATACATATATCTATTAATCTAAAACATTATCATAAACTATTCATGTATAAATATAATTCACATTCAGTTTATGTTTATATTTATATATGTATAGCTTATAACAATTGTATGGAAATGTAGAAAAGTTTTCAGCTTCCAGTTCTAAATAATTTTTTTTGTTTGTTTTTTTTTATATTTTATAAATAAATTATTAATTATACAGTGTACATTTTTGTTGTTGCTGTTTTTTGTTTTTGTATTTGCTTGTTGTTGTTGTTTTTATTGTTCTATATGAAAAAGTAGTTATAACTATTTATTTGCAACTTTTTGCTTACTATGCAAAATGCTTTCTTCTTGCTGCGTTTCGTTAGGTTATTGTTGTTGTCTTAATTAAAATTTATTTGATTTGTTTTACTTAATGCTAATGGTATGTTTCTGCTTGCTATTTCATGTACATACATGTATATATATATATATACATATATACCATATGTATGGAGCTTAAAATTAAATGGCTTAAATCTGTGCTTAATATACAACTATACATGAACTATATGTTTAGAGTTATACGAATATGAATTTATACATTTATATATACTCGTATATATATTGCGTTTTTTTTTGTATAAATATTTATATGCTCACAATTCAACATTCATTTTTGTAGTTTTATATTTTACTTAATTACTTTAGTTAATATTATGTTACTTTCTTTGTTTTAGCTTTTATTTTAATTAATAATATTTTGTAACTTTTGTTATTTTATTTAAAAAGTAGTTGCTTTTATTTAATTTTAATTTTGTGTTATTTTTTTTATGCTTTGTCCTAATCACGGAATGCTTGCGCATTATTTGTTTGTTAGTTAAACTATACTGCCTTGTTACAGCTTGCTTTTATTATTTTTTGTTTTATTTGACCTTTTCCATTCAAGTTACTTGAGTTTTCTCTTAATCATTGTTTATTTTTCCCATTTCCTTCTTACTTAATTAATCTTTTTATTTTTCCCTCATTTTCTAGTTTTCGTTAGTTAAAATTTTTCATACGCTGTGTTTCAGTGAGTTTTTGTGACCTTCTTTTCATTACTTCTTATTTTTGCTCTTATGCAATTCTTCATTTCTCTGTGCTCTACTTGTAAGCTCCAAGAATAATATAGTAAGGATTGCGCCTTGTCAATCCATGTTTTTGTTTTTACTTAACTAATTTTTTTGTTTGTGTTCTCTTTTCCTTTGACTATCACAGCTGACGTCACAACAACGGCTGACATGCGCAAGGCGTAATGTGTATATATATATATTATTCTTGCGTTTGCTCTATGTTTAGTTTTCTTTTTTTATACATTTTCTTTAAACAAATCTTTCTTTCAATAACAAAAAATATTTATTAACTATTTTCCTGATTTTTTTTTCCTAAATAATTATTTTTGAATCTTTTGTTTATACTTTTTCTTTGTTATTAAATTCTATTATGGCAAAATATTGTAAAAGTATTAAATTATTGTTTATAATGTCTGATTTTATCGTCTCGCGGAGAATTCACGATGTGTTGTATAATAAATTTTTTAAAACAAAATATTTTGTTCGCTGGTAAGGAATAAAAAAAATATTTGAAAAAAAGCCACAAGAAATATTTTCTGCGCTAAATAAAAAAAATTAATATTTTTGTTTCAAATATTATTCGCTAATAAAAAAAAATTTTTTTTGTTTCAAAAAGAAAAAAACAAGAAATATTTTGTTTGCTTATAAAGCAAAAAACAAAATAAATATTTTGTTTTAAAAGAAAAAAAATTACAAAATGTTTACATTTAATATAAAGGTTTCCATAGTAAAAAATTTGCTACAAATATTAAAATTATCACAAATTTACAAAATTGACAAAAAAAGTAAATAAGGAGGAAATATATACATATATATATATATTTGATATATATAGATATTGATATATGTGTTAAAAAACCAGAAATATAATTTAAATAATAAAAAAAAACAAAAATAAAACAGAATTTTCTCTCAAATATTTTTCACTAATAAAAAAAACTTATTTTTGTATCAAAAAAAAAAAACTATGCAAGAAATGTCTTGCGCTTAAAATATAAATATTTTGGCTTAAAATATTAAAAAAAAAAAAAAAAAATTTTGTGTCCAAAAAAAAACAGAAATATTTCATCCCAATAAAAAAAAAATAACATATAATCTCTGTTTCCAAAACAGAATAAAAATTTCTAAGAAATTTTATAGTAAACACAAAAGTTTAAATAATAAAGAATTTACTGCAAACTTCAAAAGTATCACAAAATTTTTTTTTTCCAAATTCAAATTTCCAAATTTCCAAAGTTGGTTTTCCAAATATGTTAAAAAAAAAGAAAATTAATATTATTATTTAAAAAAAAAAAACCAAGAAATACTTTGTTTGCTTATAAAACATAAGCATAATTGTATATTTAATAAATATATTAATAAAAAGTATTTTTGTTTAAAAAAACAAGAAATATTTTGTGCGCTAAAAAATTAGTATTTTTGTTTCAAATATTTATTCGCTTATAAAAAAAAAGATAAAAGAAATAAAATAAAAATAAATCTTGTTGAAAAAAAAATATTTTGTTCATTAATATATGAAAAATTTGCCATAATAAACATTTTACCACAAACATCAAACTTAACACAAATATACAAAATCTGAATAAAACAAATAATTAAAAAAAAAAAAAAATACAAGAAATATTTTGTAAAAATATTAAATGCGAATAATAAAAATAAATGCTAATAAAAAATGCATTAATATTTTTATTTCAAATATTTTTTCGCTATTAAAAAAACAATAAATATTTTGGTTTCAACAAAAAAGGTTTTTTCTTTTGTCGCTATAAAACAGAAAATATTTCAAATATTTATCGGTAATAAATTAAAAAAATAAATATTTAAAAAAAAAAAATGTTTTCTGTGCTCTTATAAAACCGAAAATATTTCAAATATTTATCTGTAAAAAAAAAAAAATAAATAAATAGTTTTGCTTAAAAATAATATCAAAAAAAAGTTTTCATTATAAAGAATTTACCACAAACATTAAATTTATCACAAATACACATAAAAAGATAAGAAAACACAACATCGCGACTAAAGGCGGTTTCACTGACTAGCATCAGCAAGATTTGCACCTGTTTCTTTTATATGAAGCTTTTGCGCTCTATCTCTCTCCCTGCGCTCAGTGAGAGAGACTTGCTGCATGCTCTTTAACTTGAAATTAAAATTTTAACTTTTGCAAAAGCTTGCTGAAGTTGGTGAGTGTATACGCCTTAATAGTAGGTATTTTGTAAGCGTTACTCTTTTTAAACGTTCACCCTTGAGAAGGTCATTGAGTTCATCTCAGACAGTGTTCCGTTTAATAAAATTTTTTAAAAAAATAATTCAATGTTTTGGGTCTTTCTAGCCCCCAACTTATTACTTAAATTTGCCATATTTTGATTTAATTACATAGAACTTAACTCATTTTTAATAATTTTCTCACATGTCGGTTTTGTTTGGGTCGACTTGTATGCATGTAACACATTGGCGATAACAACGACGCTACGCCAACGCTCAAATTTTTTATACAGTGGTCCCCGGTTATTTGCGTCAGTTAAGATGATTGAACGCAGTTAGTCGGGGGAACTCAATTACGAGAATATATTGTTTATTAAGAAATTAAGTTTGCTTACTTTTCAGCCCAATTAAGCGGAGCGCAGTTAACCAGGGACCACTGTATATGTTTTTCTTATAGAGCTAAGTTTGGTGAATATATCTTCAACGACATTGTTGCTCTTGTTGATGTCGTCGCTATAGAATTATTTCTATTTTAACAGGCGACAAATATTGCTCTTTTTTCATTGTTTATGCCGTGGTTATGCTAGGCAAACATGTTTGGTGGGCTTTTTTGTTGTCAGTTTTCAAGAGCGTGAGAAAAAAGCTTATTTCGGATTTAATGCGTAACACCATGGCACGATAGAATAAAACCAGGTAGATGCAGATCTGCTTATGATCTCTTTTTGTCAACCGTAACTGTCAAAATCGTTTGAAATTTTTTCATTTTGTTTTCTTATTTTCTCTCTCCCTTGCTTCTACATACCTGGTTTTATTATACCATGCGTAAAGTATAAACAACAAAAAATGCTCACCAATTATGTTTGAATAGCATAAGCACGGCATTAGATAGCATGTCAAAAGCTTTGCTCATTTAATAAATTTATTTTGCACATAGAAAAGCTTTTTTTTGCGTCCCTTTCTAAATAATCAAGTAGCTTTCTAATAATCGTTGCCGTCATCAATGTGTTACATGCATGCATTTGCCATATTTTAGTTGAACTTCATAGAACTTAACTCATTTTTAATAATTTTCTCACATGTCACAAGTTTTTGTATGGGTTGACTTTTATCCCTACTTCTCTGCTCTTCAACCTCTAAGACGCGTCCTGGCAATATTTGATGTCAGCGCAACATGCTGCTGCAACAACAATGTTGCTGATGTTTAGTCTCAGAAGTATCTCATTTCTCATGGATTGTGGTGCGTTTGTTGTTGCTGTTGTTGCTGTTGTTGCTGCTGGGAGTTTGTGGCCTGTTGTTGTTGCTGTTGAGTTGCCGCTACTGCTGCTGCTGCATTACTGCCGGCTGCTGCTGCTGTCAGGAAATTGAGCGCGCGCACGTCGTTATGCAGCCGTAACGCCTGCTCCAAGCGATGCTCTTGCAAGCGTATCGCCTCGCTGATGTCAGGTTGCTGTTGCTGTTGTTGTTGTTGCGCTGCAATATGATGCTGCTGTTGCTGGTGATTTTGATGATGATGCTGCTGCTGCTGCTGCTGGTGTTGCTGCGTTACTGAAGGCACATTGAGCTGCTGCTGTTGCTGCATGTGCTGTGCTTGTTGTTGTTGCTGCTGATGGCTTTGCGCACTTCCTGTCGCTCCATGTTGATGTTGATGCTGTGCCTCACTAGTGCCGCCGTTGCTGCTGCCATGCAACACATGCCCCTCTATACTAGTTGCATTGCTGCTAGTTGCGTTCTTATCACTATGTTGCTGGTGCTGCTGCCCATATGCATGCTTTCCGTTGAGCTCATCAATCGACGCTACTGCTGTGGCACTGCCACCATTGGAAGCTGCTACCGTGGCTGCCAGTCGAAATGCCGCCTCTGTGTGCGATCTCAGTATAGCCTCTGCCTGCTGTTGCATGCGTAGCGCTGCTTCCGGCGAATGTTGCTGTTGCATCTGGTGATGATGATGCGCTGCACTATGATGTGAGTGTGCGTGATGCGTCAGTTGCGGATGCACGTGCGTGTGATGGTTATGTGATTGATGTGAGCCTACAGTTGCTCCTAGCGTATCAACGCCACTGGAGTGGCGCATCATTGTATCGCGCATGGCGTTCATTGCGGCAACAGCATTCACGGCACCACTTTCGGTTTTCAGCACAGCTGTCAGTGATGGAGACGGACCTCTACCAGCACTGTTGGAACTGGCAGGATTCAGCTGCTGTGGCTGTTGCGCCGCATTGTTGCTCAGAAGACTAGCACTGCCAACAGTACCAGTGGCAGCATGATTTAACGCCTGACTATTGCTGCTACCACTGCTTAGCGCACCACTGCTGCCCGCAGATGTTGCTGCCGCAACGCTGGCTGCCACGCTGGTGTTAACTTGATTCATACGCATCGCTGCCGCTAGATTGACCACAGCTGCCTGAACTGCAGCCGAACCTGAAGGCGTTGTCGCATCGCCGCAGCCAGGTGATGGCATGCTCACGCCTGTCACACCACCAGAGGCTGAAGCAGCTACTGCAGCCGCAGCAGCAGCTGCTGAGGCAGCCATCAGCGACATGCGATTTGCATGCAGGTCGGCTTCAACGCCATACTGAGCTGCTGCTGCTGCTGCTAGCTGCGTGTTGTTGCTGGCTCTCAGAATGTCGTTAAGTTTGCTGCTGCTGCCACAATTATTGTTGTTGTTATTGCTACTGTTGTTGTTGTTATTGTTCAGCATGTGAATGCCGCTGCCCTGATCGGAACCGGCCGATGACGACAAACGGCCGTTGGACGAGCACTCCGAGTTCACTGACGGCGAGGGGCACATCGAGTTGGAGCCACCATCTCCACCCATAGGCAACATGCCACCGCCAGAGCCGGATGCGGAAACAGCTAGAGTGGCAGCCAAGATTGAATCGCGTTCGCGTCGCTCTGCAGCGGCACGCGACAAAACGTACTGTGCGGCAAACTGATGCTTAGGATCCATGCGCATATGTTCCATATGCGTCAGCAAACCTGTGACCAAAAGCAAGTGGTCAAAGAAATATAGAATGAAGCAAAGCGTTAAAAAATTGAATGCCTACTTGGTGTTGTGTGTGTGTGTGTGTTGTTGTTGTTGTTGTATTGGCGACACTTACCGTTCTCATGCGTAAAGACGGCCTGGCAAACCGAACATGGCCACATGCGCAGGCTGTTGGTTAACTGTGAGGTTTCAGGATGACAGGCCAGATGCTTGCGTAGCGAGCCTTCGTTCACATAATGTTTACCGCACACCGGGCACGGATGATTTGCCGAACGGCGTTTCGCTAGGTAGGGATCGTTTGACGATTGCAGGCATGTTGAACCAATATTTTCCGAGTAGGGATATGTTGCACGAACACACAAAGACAAACATGAACGAATGCGTAGATAATAGTGTTTATGGATGGAATGGAAAAAAAGAAGAAGAGCAGAAAAGTTTTTTTGGTTAATGCATGAATTTCAAACGCTTTTTTCAAAGGAATTACTAAAGCAACGATTATTTATATATAACAATTTCATAATTTTGTATATATTTTAATGAAATTTAAAAAAAAAAAATACATACTGGCCAAACTAGATACGCTCGGTTCCTTGTGTGCGTGCTTCATATGCTCCATTAACGCGTCAGCGCCGAGGAATAGTTTGTGACATATGGGACAGGATGTGGCATTGGGTCCACCAATCAGCGCCGCATGCTGCTGCAGGACACCGAGATGCAGCTGTAGCTCCTGGTAATTTTTCAACATTTTTTTAATTTAAATTTTAAAATTTTTTATTTAAATTTTAGTAGGTTTGGTTTAAAATTTACAAAAAATTAATTAAGGAAAATTTATAGAATTAATTTTATGGTTGTATCCGGCACCGAAAGCAGTAAAATGAAAGTACAGAAAAAAAAAATATTTCAAATAGTTAAGAATTTTTTTTTTTAATTTTCATATAAAATTAAATATTTATAATATTTGGGTATGCGGATTGTTATGAAGAAAAATATAATATTACAGCATGAAAAATGACGTGCAAGATAACAAAAACACAGTAAATAACAAAAGTTTGATACATCGAAAAGTAGCGGTCGCTTGAGTCAAAGGTCAAAGTGTTCTGGCGCACAGCGTTTCTTGCACAAAAGTATAAAAATATACAAAACTTTTCTGCTACCTAATATTAATTATTATTTAAATAATACTTATCTATCTATATATATATATAAAATTGTAAAAAAAATCTGTACATGAAATATTTTTTTGAAATTCTTTTTGCGTTGGACATTTTGAATGAAGAGGAGTACGAAAATCGCATTTTTAAAATTGTGTCTGTCTGTAAAAACATCACGCGATAACCACTGGATGGATTTAAATGAATTTGACATCTGGGTTCCTTATACCCCCGGTCATAATACAGACTACTTTTTATCCTGTAAAAAAGCTTGGACCCGGTAGGGGGCGCTGCGATCGGGTTCCAGGCATTATTTTTTTTAGCTTATCTCCGTAACCGTTCATCCGATTTGCATGAAAATTTGTATATAGAGGTTTTCGGATACGGTGAGTTTTTATGACTTATCTACTCTGTTCTATCTCGAACACCAGAGGGCGCTGTAGTACAAATATTTTGAAAAACCTCGAACAACTCCGAAGCCGTGCATCCGATTTGCATGAAAAGTGGAATAAAGGGGTCTGGTGTAGTACACCAGAGGGCGGCTGTAGTACAAATATTTAAAAAACGTCAAAAAACTCCTAAGCCGTTCATCCGACTTGCATGAAAGTTGGTACATAGAGGTTTTTGGAACTGGTGAGTCTTTATGACTTATATACTCTGTTCTATCTTGAACACCAGAGGGCGCTAAAGTACATATATTTTAACAAACGTCGAAAAAAAACAAAATCGTTCATCCGATTTGCATGAAAAATTGTATGTTGAGGTTTTCGGATACGGTAAGTTTTTATGACTTATCTACTCGATTTTATCTTGGACACCAGAGGGCGTTGTAGTACAAATATTTTAAAAACGTCAAAAAAGTCCAAAACCGTTCATCCGATTTGCATGAACAACTGTATGTTGAGGTTTTCGGACACGGTGAGATTTTATGACTAATCTGCTCAGTTCAATCTTGAATACGCTGTAGTACAGAGGGCGCTGTAGTACAAATATTTACAAAAACGTCGGAAAACTCCTAAGCCGTTTATCCGAATACATGTATATATCATACATATATATTTGTAAACATATATATATGCATGGGCGTAGCAAGGGTAGGGCAGTTTCCTCTTCCTGATATGTATATGTATGTATATACAAATACATGGGCGTAGCGAGGGTAGGGCAGGGGAGGCCAGTTTCTCCCCCTCCCCCTTGATATGTATATGTACATATATACATGTATATATTATACATATATACATACATAAACATATATACATATGCATGGGCGTAGTGAGGGTAAGGCAGAGGAGGGAAGTGCCCCCCCTGATATTTATGTGTATATACATGTATACATTATACATAACTACACACATAAACATATATACATATACATGGGCGTAGCGAAGGTAGGACAGGAGAGGACAGTTCTCCCCCATATGTGTATATGTTTATACATGTATATCTTATACATATACAAATATATGTAAATACCCATGGGCGTAGCGAGGGTAGGGCAGGGGAGGGCAGTTGTCCCCTAATATAGATATGTATATACATGTATATAATGCATATATACATATACATGGGCGTAGCGACGGTAGGGCAAGAGGGGAAATTGCCCCCTGGCATGCATATGTGTTTGCATGTATATTTTATACATATATGTATATATATTAGGGCGGGTCGATTTAAAAATCGCTCAATGCTCTGTGAAAATCGTATTCTAGGGATCAAAATAAGAAACTTTGCCGAAGGAACCATACCTCTAAAACGAATTCTGATGTCCCCCAATTTGCATAAAAATAAAAAATGGTTGCATAAAACGCGCATTTCTTAAGAAGGTGCCATAAAATACCCACAAAAAGGGTTGTAAAAACAACCATCATTTCTTAAGCAGGTGCTATAAAAAAACTACACAAGTAAGTTTACGACATGCAGCTGTGTCTTGTAGTGCCTTAAAGAACGCACACAAGCAATTTTCCGATTTGCAATTGTGTCACAGGATACCTTCATTTTTTAAAAGGGTTAAATAAATTTCTAAAGAGAAAAAAAACTCCAAAAAGAAAAACACATAGGCATTTCGCTGATTTTTTCATGTAAAGTGCCAAAACTGGCGATTTTTTTAAATGTTTGTATGGGGAACCCCCAGGGGGTTCCAGGGGGTGTGCCACTGGCATGGGTGGGTCAGGCCTCCAAAGTTAGTGGGGGTTGAACATACATTTGGACTCGATTGGAGCACTCTAAATGGGTCAAAGTGGGATTTTTCAAAATTTGCCCCTACCCAAAAGTTCGACCCAAATTGGGGGACATCAGAATTCGTTTTAGAGGTATGGTTCCTTCGGCAAAGTTTCTTATTTTGATCCCTAGAATACGATTTTCACAGAGCAATGGTCGATTTTTTTGCCTCCCCACAAATCGACCCGGCCTAATATATATATATATATACATATAGATGGAGCTAAAGAATTTTACTTCAGTCGTATGGTTAAAAGCAAACTCCAATTTTTCACTTCTTTAAGGGCGATGTAATGAATTTAGAAGAATAAAAAAAATGTTTTAATTCATAAACAAATTCCTGATATTTTTTACCCACAATAGTGAGCCAGTGCAATTAAAACCAATATAAAATTAATTATTTTTTTAAGTTAAATTAGATTTTCAGGGGCCCTATTTAATGGCGCCACAAGCTTGGAGCTTTTCTATTCTGAAAATCATAAAAACTTATCCGAGATCTACAATTACTACCCTGCGTTTTCAATCTTGCTTTATAAGCTATAGATCACCAAAAAGAGATGAAATAGATTCCAGACCTGTAATAAAGCAAGAAATGTTTGTATGTATTTAATTCTTTTGCAATAAATTTTTCTATAAAAGAGGGTGGGTAAAACTTCTAGCTACGCCGCTGAGATTACAACGTTGACCTTTGTTGAATAAATAACACCTAATAGAAAACTCTACAAACAAGAGAGAGCTGCGTCTAGACTCCCACGTTTCATCCGGCAGGTATAACTTTGAAGTAGTTGGAGTTTTTATACCTTGGCACTGCCATAATTAACAACAACGAAGTCAGCCTGGAGATAAATCGAAGAGCAATAATTGCTAATAGGTGCTACTACGGGGTCAGTAAGCAACTAAGTTACAGAGCCCTCTCTCGATCGACAAAACTAACAAGTCTCTACAAGACGCTCGTTCTACCTGTGCTTCTTTATGGTGCTGAGGAATGGGTAATTTCACAAACTGACGCAGCTGCTCTGAGGATGTTCGAGAGAGAAGTTCTTCGCAAAATCTTAGGTCCTGTTCGAGTCGGCGATGACTATCGCATTCGCATAAATCATAAGCTGAATGAGTTCTACGAAGGCATTGACGTAGTTCGGCGTGTAACTGTGCAGCGACTACGCTGGCTGGGTCATGTCCATCGTATGGACGACGAACTTTCAGCGAAAATGGGGCTCGAGGCGAGGGTCGTTGGTCAACGACGACGAGGGAGAACATGCCTCCGATGGATGGACCAGGCCGAGGAAGCCATAACCGCATTTGGTGTATACGATTGGAGAAGGCACGCGCAAAGCAGAGGCGCCTGGCGAGAGCTGATGAGGTCGGCCAAAACCCGAACACGGCTTGTTATGGCCACCTAAGTAAGTAAGTAATAGAAAACTGTAGTTTTGTTAGTTCTGACTTGATTATTTATTAAAATGGTTATTATTATTGTTATTGTTATTATTAATATAATTATTATTATTGTTATAATTAGTTTTATTGTTATTATTATTAATGAATGGAATAAAATAATTTTTATTTTATATTATCTACAATAGTACACACTTTTATATACCTTGACTACTCTTACTTACTTTTTTCCAGCTTTATTTTTTAATGCGGCCATTTTTAATTTTTGGAGTTTTTTTTTCATTTCTTATAGTTGCGCCCCTGCTTTGCAAAACAATCTGCCAAACTAAGGACTCAACTGTTATGGTGCTAGTTTAAACATGAAAAAGAACCCCGTAGTTGGCATAACACAAACAGCAGCAGCAGCACACATGCAACCCTCACCCTCACATATTTGTGTGCGTAATTTTTTTTTTTTTTTTTGTATTTTTATTTTTATATTTTTATTTTCTACAGTATTTGACCAAAAGAAGGTTGCATTTTTTTTATGGACCTCGTCGACGATTGGTCGTTATGAAGCATTTTATTTTTTTTCCTTTCTTTTTTTAAGGTACTAAGAGGCAAGAATAACAACCATTAAAGTGTGCAGACAAAATGAGAAAAAAAAAAACACGCTCTATAGCACACACAAACACGCAATCACTTACTTAGTTTAGTTTTTATGCACTTCCTGCTACAGTTTCAAGTTGCAGGACACAGTCATTAGTAATGAGGGGAAAACAATCCAATTCAAAATGACGAACGAACATTTTGTACAAGCAAATAAATAAAAAATATAAAAAATATGTATTAAAAATAATTTACAAACTCAGAATTTATTTTACAAAATCAGGTAAGCTTTAATTAAAATAAATGTTAAAATGTATTTGTTTGGTTTATTTAGTTGCTACTTGCATCAGTTATAAGATTGCAGTGTTGAACAATTAGCAAAATTAGTAAAATTTTATATAAAAAGCCAGTCCCCTAACCAGGATTTTCCGTAGCAGGGTTTTGATAATCAAAAAAAAAAAAAACAGGTTGTTCAATAAGTTTCTAGAATCGAAATAAAAAACATGATTTTATGGCTTGAAATCATTTTTATTGTGCAGTATTTATTGTCTCAGAAGCTCAATACACTTATTCCAACGGTCCTTTAATTAATGAATCCCATCAGGTCTACAAAATACACTTCTGTCACTGCTATCGCCTCTTTATTTGATGAAAATTGTTTTCAATGAATGCATTTTTTAAGATGTGAGAACAGCCAGAAGTCAGAGGAAGCTAGATCTGGCGAATAGGGTGGATGTTCCAACAATTCGTGCTTTAATATCTCTGATTTTAGTGATGGTTTTTTGACTTTTGTGAGAAAAAATTAATTTTTTCTTCTGGAAACCGGGTCTTTTTTGCATTAATATTCAGTATTAATTGTTTTTCCAGTTTGGAACAATAACCTTCATTGGAGATTTTTGAACACGAATTCGCTTAGGGGTCGAAATACCAGTTTCACATCATACTTTAGCTCCTTGTTTTGATTCAAGATAATGGTGGTAGACCCAAGTATCATCCATAGTGTTAAATCGACGTGTAAAATCCTTTTTATCCTTTTTAAAATGCTCCAGGCGGCCGTGGAGCAGAGGGTACAGTGAGTGGCCCATACGCCAGAGAACCCTGGTTCGAAGCCCCCACCTGACACAGAAAGTTTTACAATTGAATTAATTTTTCTGTTCGGCCGTCACCTCTCTGCAGACGATTGCAAAGCTCAGAGAGTAAAAACTGCCATGAAAAGCTTCTTGAGAACATAAGCCGTTCGGAGTCGGCATAAAGCTGGTAGGTCCAGTTCTCGATCATTGGTGTTCAAACATTTCACAACACACACAACAGAATTGACCATAAGAAGCTCGGTCAAAGTCCTTTTTTCGTTTCTCCCACCATATAATGTAAGATGTTTGCTTTTAGGCATAAAAACCTTGGAGACGCGAAGAAAAGTTCAGTCTCTTGTTTTAATACATAATATAACATCGGGGAGAGTCGACAGTTCATCTCTTTTGGCTTTAATAAATTTTAATATACCACCAAGACAGTTGCGGTGTTTAAAAATATTCTTTATTCAATTTCATAGATCTAATTATGCGCCGATACAAAGAGCTCTGTCTTTATTTAATGATTTATCGCTTCGAGTTTTGTTTGATTTCTCCTTGTAGAAAAGTTGTTTTAAATCTTTGTTAAATACTGTATTTTTAGTTTAAATTTATTTGTTGTATATTATTAACTTTTGTTAACCGTAGTCTGTAAGGATTCAATCCATAGACTGAAACAAATAAATTAATAAATAAAATTTCGGCCCGGTAATTTTGATCTCAAAGATGCACCATGTTCTGGAAGGCCAGCTGAAGCTGATTAAAAACACAACAAAGCCATTAATTGATGCAAACCAGAGAATAACAACTCATGAGATCGCTGAAAGATCAAATTTTTTGAATTCGACCGTATATGGTCATTTGAAACGACTAGTTTTAATCTCAAAGCTCGACATATGGGTTTCTCAGTCTCTTAAGGCAGAAAATTTGCGCCGTCACATTGATGTTTGTGATTTGCTTCTCAAACGCCAAAAAAATGATCCATTTTTCAAGAATGTCAGGGGACAGGTGGTAAGAAATAGGTTGTTTACAATAATGTTGAGCTCAAAATATCCTGGAGTAGAAAAGATGGAGCAGCTCAAAGCACTTCGAAAGTCAATATTCATCTAAAAAAAAAAGGTTATGCCATCTGCTTGGTGCGATTTCAAAGGAATCGTTTATTTTAAACTTCTACCAACAACACAACGATTAATTCTGAAGTGTATTGTCCTCAGTTGGACAAATTGAATGATTCACTTAAAGAAAAAATGGAAAATTAAATGGAAAAAGGATAATGTGAAACCACAAAAAATGTTGAACACTTTTATCCCTTCAGACCTAAAAGTTTTTTGTTAGATTTATTAATTTTTTTTTTCAAATTTGCATAAAGAATAAATTAATAAAATTTTTTAATAATTTTTTTTTAATATATAGACCTTTTAGTAGAAATATCCTGGCATATATAATTCCATCAGAGTTTCTCGATGGGATTTTATGTCTCGATGGGTTTGTTTAAAAAACAAAACCAAAAAAAAAAAAAAGGTTTATAATGATAATCTTTATTGTTGATAAATAAAAATACAATGTTGGAATATTTTTATTGATGATAAGGAGTAAAACAATCGTTTTTCTTTGCCAGAGCCTGAACATCAATTACAGCGCCTTCTACATTTTTCTTTGATTGGCATGAGGTCACTAATATGTAGCATATGTTTCGCTCTTTTGGACATTCTTCCTGGGCATCTGCTCCACTAGAGGCACTAAAAAAATTATAAGTTCTCTCTTCTTATGAATCGTTTCCTCAAAAAGAATATGTGCGTTGACTTCTGACATCATAAAAATTTTGTCGAAAGTTGTAAAAAATAGTCGCACGAAAATGTTCACGATTTAATTCCGAGATTTTAGACCGAGATGAATCTTTTAAGTTACTATAAACAACACAAATAGCGCTCGTATGTCAAAACGTTCTGAGTACGTATAAGCCAACAAATGTCAAACTTTGCGATAGAGCTTTCAGTTGACAGATTGCAACACCAGGGTTGCCAAATCCCGAAATATAAAAGGCACCCTACGTATACTTTTTTGCCTTATTTGGTACTAAAAAATATAGATACTCATTGGGACACACGATTTACGAAAACTTAACATACATGTGGAGTTCCCAATAGTACTGCTTAAACTTTATTTGGGACATAATAACCCAATGGGACCGAAAGGGTTAAGGGTAGGATAGGATATACTGCCACACCCACCACACTCTCCAGACCTAGCGCCTTCCGATTAACATTATGTTCCGGTCTCTTCAAAGTTTGTTAGACGGTAAAACGTTTAATTAAAATGAGAAAGTCAAAAATCACTTGGATCAGTTTTTTGCCTTCAAAGAACGAACGTTTTATAAGCGTTGCAAAGGACAATATTTAATTGAATAAAATAATAATTCTTTATAAGAAAATCGTATTTCATTTATATAAAAAATAGGAAATACCATGCGTTAAAAAAAAAAAATGACGAGAACAATTCTGCCGTCATAAGGAAGAGTGAGGCATCTAGCATGAAAATCAAAATTAATTTTATTGTATTTTCCTTCCATCCATTCTCTTTAAGATTGTAATATTGGGGAATAAAATTAAAAAATAAAATAAAAAAGGACTGGAGAATATAAATCCCGAACTTTTGGCCCCAAAACTAAATATTTTAACCTAAATTGTCGTATCTACACAAAATTTAGGTAGCATTCCAGGATAAAACGCTGTATCTACATAAACAGAGTAAAACATGCCGTATCTATGTATATAAAGATGCCGCACTTCTTGTTTATTTTTTTTTTATTTTATATACACAATTCTTTTTTCAGTCGTAAAAAATAGACTTTGAGTCCTATGAGTTTTTTTCATTACGTGTTGTACAAATTTATTATATCTTCGCTTAAACCCTAAAAATATAGATCATATATATCGGTAAGATGGTTTTGATGATATTTTAAATTAAAATAAGCATATTATTTTCCTTATAGATGTGAAAAATGATGCAGATACGGCTTTTCTAAATGTTTTAAATTGAATAAAATCGGGGAGAGAACAAGAAAAAAAGCGGCAAGTAAAGTGTTTTATGCCACAGTTTTTGAATTATTGGTTAATTCTTTTAAATAACCATATAATTTATATTGTTCTGGGCTTCTCTTTTCTGAAGAATAAAATGTCTACAATTATTTCATCCTTTTTTCATAAAATATTGCTTTTTTATTGTGAGGCATTTTGCTTGGATTTTTGATTCTTCCTTATGACGGCAGAATACTCGTCTAACCAATATGATTAATTAAAAAAAAAATTTAACAAAAAATTATAAAATTCAATTAAAAATATGATATATCTGTTGAATTTGGTCTGACAACGTCGTTTTCAAATAATTTTTTAAATCCAAATTCCAATTTTGACCCCGCTCTGAGGAAATACTGAGCTTGGGATGATTCATGATCGATTGCAGATCAGTAGTCACGGGGAGAAAAGAGTTTCGATTTACTTGTGATCCCTTTCCACAGTATAGATCGAAATCAAAGAAATATCCGTTTGCTGAACAAAGTCCCCAAAATATCATACCGAATCGTATCGGTTTTCCGCGAATGAATTGCTTCAAGCTGGTTCTGGAGTAGGACTTCACCATAATTTCGTCGACTGATAACGCGGATTCAAAAAATCGAAATTTTGAATATTTTTACGAAATTTGTCAAGCAATATCCGAACTCGCCAAGCTTTATCATCTTTTTTTTCGCGCTAGTTCTTAAATATTTTATTTTCGATTTTATTTTAAGAAAAGTATCACGTGAATTGAATTACATCACAACATAAAAGAGGATCGAGTGAACAAGAGATTGACGAGTTTTTCAGATTTACGTTTGTTGAAACATGGTAAAATAAGAATTCCTAAATAAGTGTTAAAATCATCAAAATTCAGAGTATACCCATTCTCTTTGGTGGCTTCCACTATATAATTTTTCAATTCGATTGAAAAAGAGAGTTCAAATAGTTAAACATGTGAAGATTTACGTGTAGATTTTTTTTTTATTTTCATTGAGAAAACATTCATTTATTAGTTCATTGTTATACTTCCTCTCATCGTCAACCCAAACGTAATCATTATCATTCTCTAACTTTGTTTAATTATCATCGTATGACCTAGATACTTTTGTGTATGAATACTCAAATAGAATTTCATCTATAACAGCACCATCGTGATCATTATCAGATTCTTCATCAGAGCTTCCAGAATCATTTGAATTTGGAAGGAGTAATATATTTATTACTTATTTATTTATTTATTTCAGTCTATGAACAGGGTTCTTACAGACTACGCAAGTAATAAAAAAAAAAAAAAAATTTTAATAACAAAATATATATAAATAAATCCATAATTCTAATTATATAGGACCATAACTAAAAATGACTATTTAATAAATGCTTCATTGACAATTTAGACATAGAGAAATCAACATTACACTTAGCTGCTAAAACATTAAAATTCAATAACGCCCTATATAATGGAGAATTAACAGCATAGTTTGTTTTAAACGTCTCAAGGTAAAATATATCCGATCTTCTGAGCATTCTTGATGGAACATTGAAATCAATTAATTCTAATAACTCAGGACAGTCAATATTACTCGACACTAGATCAAAAATGAACAAAAGTGATGAAATAGTTCGTCTAGATTGCAGAGATTGAAGATGAATAAGTAGACACCGGGCATTATAAGAGGGAATAGGCTCTACGAAATTTAAAGTTCTTAATGCAAATCGAACGAAAGATTTTTGGACACGTTCCAGTCGTGTCAAATATATGATCATAAGTATCATCTGTTGAGTCAACCTCATAATTCTCATGATTAGTTGTTGACTTTCTTTTGCGTTTTGGTGACATGTTTCAAGTTATAATAAGTGCGAGTAGAAAAAAGGCGAACCGAAAATACATCACTTTTATTGGCAAAGAATAAATACTCTGATATCAAAGAAGTACGTACATTTGCATAGGATAAACAATAATAAATCTAAATGTTTAGTTCGATAATTAAAAAAAATACAATATTAGTATTTGAAAGTAAAATTGGACAAGTAAAATTGGCTTCGTCACGGACGTCTTTTTTATCAATAAAGAGCTTTAAAAGGTTTTTTTTTACTCATCAAAAACTTTTAAACGCCGTTTAAACGACCACCGTGTGACATCAGCCCTTAAGACAAAGTATGTCAAACGATTTCGTTATTTTATTTAAAAAACATTTATTTATTTTTTGTGCTATGTTTATAACTCTAATAATTTTTCAATTATTAATTAAGAGCTATATTTTCGAGCTCAAGGTCTGTGTTGCTTTCTGAAGAAAACAACCATCATTTGTGTGCACAATGTAATTCAGAGTAATTTTCTCTAACATTGACAAAAAAAAAACAAATATACATGAACAGCTAGATTTATCATGGCTATTATATAAAGCAGTGTCGGGCAAAATTGAAAAACCTATTCACATGTGATTGAGCTAGATTTGCTGCCGACGTCAATGTTTTCACATGTACACAATAAAAATTTCGTGTGGCGTACGAACAGTAGCCGAGTTATGACTTTGGTTCGTGCTTATGAGAAGCTGTGAGCTTAATTTTGCTATTCAAATCATGTCAGTTGACGTTAAGCATTCAAGAAGGCAAGAACTCGCTTCTGCTCGCTTCGCAACTACAGAGAGAAAAATGTTTAATGATAAATGGATGCTAGATTTCTTTTTTATAGAAAATACAAACGCTGTAGCGTAATGTCTTATATGCGAACGCACTGTTTCTCGTTCCGTATTGATGTATGTGCAAAGGCATTACTCGGTTTGTCACGCACAATTCAATTTAATTTTAGGAGAAGAACGAAAACTAAAGCTTTTCGAATTAAAAGCTAAATATTTTTTAAGGTTTATTGCTGATGATTTTAATCAAAATATAAATAATTCTTATATTCATCATAATATTTCTTCATTACAATTTAAAAAGGCATCCGATGCTGTGTCATTGGCTTTGTCAAAAAAATGCCGACCGTATGAAGATGGTATGTTTTTTAAAGAATTAAGTCAGGTTGTTTTCAGTTTTTTTGGGGAGCAAGGAAATGAAATGCAACAAATTGTAGAACAAATACGTTTATCCAGACGAACAATAACTCGCCGAACGGAAGTTATTTGTAAATATTTATATTTTACCACTAAGCAAAGGTTATTAAACTGCAAATTTTTTTCTAACTAAATAACTTAAGCGTATTAAACATATGTGTTAAGTCAGTTGATGAAAACTTACAAACAACAGAGGAAATACTCTCCGTTGTTTCAATGCATGGGCATGTTACAGGCGAAAACCTCTTTAAAATACTACAACAAAATGTTTTTTCACTTTTTAACAAAAAAAAGTTGACTGCGATTTGTACTGATGGAGCCAGAGTGATGACTGGAAAAAATCAAGGGCTGATAGGTTGGTTAATGAAAAATAATATAAAAATTCCAGCTTTTCATTGCATTATCCATCAGCAGTCGCTTTTTTCGAAAGAGTTAAACCTTTCCTATGTAATGGAAATAGCCATCAAAATTATTAATGCAATTCAAGGGGGGCATAATGCACTACGGCACAGAAAATTTAAAGATTTTCTCGATGAACTTGATGCCGAGTTTGGTGATTTAATTTTGTTCACAGAGGTTCGTTGGCTTAGCCGTGGTAGGAGCTTGCAACGCCTTTTTGATTTGAGGAATGAAGTTTTACTGTTTTTGGAACAAAATTTCTTTTCAAAATCGGATGATTTAATTTCAAATCTTAAGAATAAAGATTTTTTATTAGACTTAGCCTTTTTATGCGACCTTACTCTTTTATTAAATCAATTAAATCTGTCACTGCAGGGTAAAAACAGACATATTTTTGAGCTTGTGCCTATTGTAGAACACTTTGAGCGCAAACTAAATATTTTAATAATTCAATTAAAAAATAATGATCTGTCCAATTTGGATAAAACCAGGATAATATGGTCAGATAATTTAAATTTTAATAAATTAATAGACTATACAAGGATTGTTGAAGAGTTATTAATAAATTATAACAAAAGATTTCAAGATTTTCAGATAATTAAAACCGCAATTGAATTGCATAATAATCCTTTAATTTGCAAAATTAACGACCAACCAACAGAAATACACGCAGAGCTAACAATGCTGCGCAATGATATAAGCCTTCCCTTGGAAATGGGTCAACATTTTTGGAAACAGGTAAGAGAGGAAACATATCCAAATATTAAACATGAAATCTTCAAAATATATTCTATGTTCAGTTCCTCATACGATTGCGAGGTTGGATTTTCAACCCTCAAAATTATCCAACATAATTTTAGAAACCGTTTATCAGATGAACATATCTCAGATTTACTGCGCATTAAAAGTTATGAAGGCAACATAAATATAGACGATATAATAGAATTTGAAAAGTTACTATAAAAATAATAATAATAATAATAATAATAATAATAATGATAATGATAATAATAATTATAATAATAATAATAATAATAATAATAATAATAATAATAATAATAATAATAATAATAATAATGATAATGATGATGATGATGATGATGATGATGATGATGATGATGATGATGATGATGATGATGATGATGATGATGATGATGATGATGATGATGATGATGATGATGATGATGATGATGATAATAAAATAATAAATAATAATAATAATGATAAATAATAATAATAATGATAATAATAATAATAATGATAATGATAACAATAATAATGATAATGATAATAATAATGATAATAATAATTATAATAATGATAATAATAATAATTAAAATAATAAAAAATGATAATAATAATTATAATTATAAATCATAATAATTACAATTATATAAATAAAACATAAAAAAAATGCATTTTATTTACAGTGTAAATAAAACCAGCGCTGTCGCTCTCTCATGGACACAGACACAAGCTTGCATGTTTATGTATTGTTTTGCCCGACACTGATATTAAGGCTACTGATAAGTTGGTGTAGCGGCCTACTAAACAGCTGTCTAGTCTGCTGTATAATTGCCACTCTATACAAAAGGGTATTGTTGTTATTGTTGGTTGATTTCTTCAGAAAGCAACACATACCTTGAGCTCGAAAATATAAAACTTAATTAATAATAAAAATTATTAGAGTTATAAACATAACACAACTCATCTGTGACTCATCTGTTTTTTATGTTGTGCTGTGCTAGCTGAGCATTTTGCATTTAAAGATACAACTAAATACTTTAATTTTAAGATTTAAAATTTTTAAATGATATTTAATGTTTTTATCGCAGACGAAGCAGCTAGTCATACAATAAAATTTTATTTTTATTATTTTATTGTTATTGTTAAAATTTTCTTGTCATTATTATTATTATTATCTTTTATTTTGTGTCATTGTAGCTTAAATGCTGCCCTCATAAATTCCCGCCTGGGCGGACCGCTCCTAAGCCATGGTCCCCTTGGCTTCGCGGCTGCGATAAATATAAAATAATTGAAAAATTATTACGATTATAATTATATCATAGAAAAAAATTACTAAACTTTAGATTCACTTCTCTGTTCTATATATCTACGTTACATTGTTCTATCTACGTTTTAAACACTCTACCTCAGCAATAAAGCCGCACAAAACTATTGCAATCAAATATTTTTATTGCAAAAACAAACATTGCATATTTTTCGAGTTACTCAGAAGACAAAAATGTTGCATATTTTTAAGGCATTTCTTTTTGATACGGTATTAAAGAGCTAATGGAATAAAAAAAGCAACAAAAAAAGTGCTTGTATGCGACCAAAACGTTTTGAACTTGAACTTGAGTGCGCCGCAAAAAGCGCGGGCCAAAACACGAAAATATAATTATAGTTAGAGCACGAAGGATGCTGAACGCTATCACGTGATAATTACGCACTTCGTATATTTTCTCACAGCACTGAGCTGCGTATGTGCGTGTGTGTGTGTGTGTGTGTTTGTACTTCGCTGTTGCGTACATTAATTATTTTTGCTCTCATTTTTTATAGCACTTTTTTGTTGGACTTAAAGGATTTGAATGCGATCCTTTGCTGTGTTTTGAGTGTTTTTTTTTTGCATTTTGTAGCAGTCTAAAAGAAACAAATAAAAAAAAAAAAATCTTGAATGTTAAATAACAAGATTTTCTTGTTTGCTTTTTCTTTTGATTTTTTTATTTTGTCAACTACTTTCAAAAGCTATTTGCAATTAGCTGAATTTCCGTGAGCGTTAATTTTTTTTTAACGATTTATGAGGGGCTTATTCGAAAACATCTATATTCGGCCGAGAGAGTGAGAAATTTTATAACAAAAAACGCATTGAAATAGTATTAAATTGCGAAGCTGGTTTTTTAAAAATTAACATTTCTTTGTTACAACACTCTTGAAATGCGTTTCATGTTTGATTTTCCCAAAATCTAGTCTAATCACAATAACTGAAAAAATATTTATTCATTTCGTTCGAGAAACGCAAATGTTTCTCGCCTTACAAGATGAGACCCCTGGCAAATAGGATTGTAATAAATTATTCTGAATCAACCCTTAAATGCATATTGTATCAAAAATGAAACGTAGTTTTTATGTGCATATAAGCTGGAAATCATATTCCATCCGCACAAACTATTTGTAAATTATCGTTTGTTGTTTATTTTTTTAAAAAGAAACGAAAGTCAAGTGACAACAGAAAAATTGTTTTAATTTTGTGCTACATTACAAGCGCAGTAGTCGGGTTTTTGTGATGAAGTGAAAAGTCAACTTTTAAGTAGTGGAATTCTGACAAAGTGTTTGCTAAATCGTGTAAGAAAAATATTATTATCAAAGGTGAGTATTTAGTTTATCTTTTAATTAACAGATTTTATATAAAACCAGATTTTTTTTTTAACAAATTACACGTTTTTTGTTTGTATAAAAATGATACAACATGCAATTTTTTACGTGATAGGTCGCTCGGTTTTTTGATATATAATCATTATTTTTAGAATGAATGACAAGGAGATAGAAGATTTTTTAATGCGATTAGATGATGGACGAATTTCTGAAGACGATGCCGGATCAGGCAGTGAAAGTCTTGATTCCTATCCAACTCTTGAAGACATAGAAAGGCTTGATGTTTCTGAGGATGATGAAGAAATAAATAAGGAATCCGAAAATATTTCAATTCATGGTTTGATTAGTGATACCCAGGAAGCTCCGGAAATCCCTAGTACAAGAACCAATAGAACTTCATTCCGATCACTTGATGCCCATAGACAACAGATAGAAGACATGTTCTACCTTCAGAAGTAATAAGACTTGAAACTCCCAGTCAGTTTTTTGCATATCTATATATATCATATCAATATATATATATATATATATATCATATATATATATATATATCATATTTATATATCAACAAGGACAATTGTTGAGGAAACAACCAGGTACTCTTTCCACAAACATCCACAACGCCCAGACTTAATCAATGAAGATGACTTCCGAAAGTTTATGGGAATACTGATATTCATGTCAGTTTATCAGTATCCCAGCGTATAATCATACTGGAACAGTAAACATGGTTTTCAAGCAATAAAATAGACTGACTGTGAATAGATTTTAAAAGATAAGGAGCTTCCTTCATTTCAATGACAATGACCAATATAAGCTAGTGGATCATCCTCAACATGATGAGCTTCATAAATTGCGCCCAATAATAAACCATCTAAACCAAAAATTTCATAGTATTCCTTTAGAACAGCGTCTATCAATTGATGAACAAATGTGTGCTACGGAAATGGGTCACTTTATGAAGCAGTACTTATCAAACAAACCTCAAAAATGGGAATTCAAACTCTATGTGATGTGCTCATTATCAGGCTATGCATATAAATATTTAAGTTATTCTGGAAAGGATACTTCAGATACTTTGCAGAAGAGCGAGCCCGACTTGGCAGCTGTGGGCAATGTTATAACTAAACTTTCCAGAGAAGTCCCGAGAAATATGAATCATATTATTTACTTTGACAATTTCTACACTTCGTTACCTCTGATGTTTTACATGGCCAAGAAAGGAATATTATGCTTATGGACTGCACAAAGGAACCGTTTAGGGAAAAATTGCAAATTACCAACGAAACAGCAAGTAATGAGCAAGTCTGGTGTTAGAGGAGCTTTTGAGGAATATGTGACCAGTTATGACGATATAGAAATGTCAGCAGTAAGTTGGAAAGACAATAAACACGCTGCTCCTAAAGGATCGATAGGTTTCATGAAAATGACAACAAAAACTAAAAATGAGGCTTGATTTGTAATTTTCTTACGATCAATAATATGTTGAAATTTAAGTCGGCGCTGCTCCTTTTTGGGAGCTAAGGGGTTAAGAAGTATTTCACGATGTTGATTCATGCTATTGTTTCTAGCAGAAAAACAAACACACATAATACGTATTTAAAGAACGCATTGGAAAGGTAATAAAATCACCTTTTTAACAATATATCAACCAACATTATAGGCTTACTCGTTCCCGAGCTGTGCTCGTGTGAAGATGAAATCAATCAGTTGAAAGTACTGATTCTGAGAAATTCGCTCTCAAAGTCAAAACTTAGTACTTTCAACTGATTGATTTCATCTTCACACGAGCACAGCTCGGGAACGAGTAAGCCTATAATGTTGGTTGATATATTGTTAAGAAGGTGATTTTATTACCTTTCCAATGAGTTCTTTAAATACGTATTATGTGTGTTTGTTTTTCTGCTAGAAACAAAAGCATGAATCAACATCGTGAAATACTTCTTAACCCCTTAGCTCCCAAAAAGGAGCAGCGCCGACTTAAATTTCAACATATTATTGATAGTAAGAAAATTACAAATCAAGCCTCATTTTTAGTTTTTGTTGTCATTTTCATGAAACCTATCGCCTTTAGGAGCAGTGTGAAACAAGTTACTACTTTGTCGAGTTCATACCATGTTCAAAGATGGTAAAAGATTACAATGCCCACATGGGACGAAACAGAATTCGCATGAAGACAAAAAAATGGTATATACGAATTTTCTATCATCTTTTGGACTTGACAGTTATAAACTCGTGGACTTTGTATAAAAAGGTTGGCACCATAAAGCAAACAAACCATAAAGAGATATTGAATTTAGCAGAATTCAGAACAGAGCTTGCAGATACATTGTGCAAATCTAGCACAAGTGGGACAAGAGGTAGGCCAAGCAACAGCATTATTGCAAAACAACCAGCTTTCAAAAGCAGAAATGTTCAACAAGTGATGCCATCCAATGATATAAGACTTGATGACATTACCATAAGCAAGTAAGACAAAATAAACGAATGCGATGTAATAGACCAGGCTGTAATCTGCTTAGCAGCATAATGTGCGAAAAATGTAAGGTCTATCTGTGCTCCGAAAAAAAATGATGAATGACTGTTTCAATAACTTTCGTAAATAATCGAATTTTACTATCTTTAGAAGGTCTTGTACTTATTTCACAACTGTATGTATACGTATACTGTTTCAAAAATGATACAAAAAATACAATTTAAAAAAACAAACAAAAATTTTTGCAATATTTTTTTCTTCATTTCAATCTCATGCATTTAAGGGCTAAGAAGATAAAGTAGACTATAAAACGTATTTTGGATTCAATTTTAAAAATGCATGCATCGACTACAATATAAATAATGAAAAAAAAAAATGCAGATAACTGCTAATTTTTTGCAAAAAGCCTTCGGAATTCGGAAAAACTCGAACTCGGGCGAGAGCTCGACACAATTTTCATATACTCAAAAAAAATTAAATGCTTAAAACCTTATTTCTTATCTACCCCAACATAATTCGCATTACGATCTTAAATTAATTTCTGATTCCCAAATACTTTCGAGTATGGAAAATAGCTTGAAAAAAAATTCGTTTTGGAAATGGTAAAATATTGGAAGAACTGACAAAATGTTGTATAGAAGTGAGTCGTTTTAAAGATGCTCTGGGAAAGAACGCTTACCAGCATTTAACGGATTTTTGCATTCATCTTTGCCTTATTTTTTTAAACAGAGTTTTAAGTATGAAAACAAAAATAAGTACTGGACTGTTACTTAATTCTTCAAATCCGTTAAAACACATAAATATGATTTATTAAAAAATAGTTTTTGTGGTTCTTTTAATATACGTGATGAAGTTCTTTGTGAAATTAATTACACTAAAACTTATGAGAAGTCAGATTTTTATATAACATGTAAAATTTAATCAGAAGAAGATGATTTCTATTGTGTTAAAGCAGATATATTGCATTCTTTAATTAATTAGATACAATTTCATGGGCGTAGTCAGGGGCAAACTCAGCGGGCCACAGCCCCACTCTAAATCTTTGATCCACATTTTTTTATTGTGGTGTCTACGTTATGTTATTAAGTGATTTACTCTTTAGTAAACCCTTAACTATATCATATCATAATTCTATTAAGATCAATTTAATGTGTTTGAAGTGTATTATTGTTCATATTTGCCTCTACCAGTACATATGAGGGTGAAAAATATCTCACCATCATAATTATCGTCGTCTTCAAAAATAATCTCATCTTTATGTTTGCTTAAAAATCTTTTTATAAATTAGGCTAAGCCCTTTGATATTTTTTTATTCATTTAATTTCATCCTCATCAACAATTGAATTATTTTTTCAGTTCTGCTTGAAATCAGTGAAGAAATGATGTCATCGCACACATGATAAATTTATCAAGGTAGTAGTGACAGCAGGCTATTTTCTCATAAGCTGCGACACCTTTTACCTTTTTATTTTTTTTTTAAGTTTTTCTTTCTCTACTTTATACTCACCGAGGCAACTTTCACTACTACCGTAATGATAATTGCATCATAGCCGCACGTGTTGGGTTGCTTGAATGCTTAAAAAAACTATCCCGCTACTTGTTGGATAACATGTTAGATCTATTTCTATACTATTTTCGACATGCTTTGTTCGCCTAGCGCACTGTCACACTACCTTGATAATTGTATCATGGCCTCACATGTTCGATTTTTTAAATGCTCAAAAACAGTCCCATTACTTGTTGAATAAAATGTTACAGGTTCGTTTGACAGGAGCTATTTTTTTTTAATTTTCAGTTTGTTTGATGAAGTTGTAGAAATCGGTTGCCTTTTTCGTTCTTGTATCAAATTTTCATTTCAACTTTAAAAAGTTCTTATGAAAAAAATTAATTCTTGCTTAAAAATAAAATATTATTCGGGTTCAACAAATTATTTTAAATCTCACATTAATAAAATGGATGTACGCAAGTTTTTTGGCGGTGAAAATTTTAATAATTATGTACATATTTAGATCATTGTTTACCAGGGACCCAAAACAATCATTATTTTTTAATATTTAAATGAAAAGATCACCTAAGAAGTTATTGTAATATACATTTCAATAAAGTCACGTGATGTCTAAGGTCAGTCTGATTTTATGTGTCATGATTTTTATATCTGTGTTTTTTCAAAGCCAGTTGTAAAAAACGAATGCTGGCTTTTTAGATTCATCATTTACACATTTCCTTTTTTTAATTCTAAGACGATAATCGGTGGGAATACATAACCGACTATTACTACCTTAATTCACACATTGTTTATAAAGCGTGTTCCAATAGTAGGTGTGGTATTTTGTTATCGATTAAAATCTGAATTATCGACCCTTGTCCGTCATATTTTGTGTCATTGTCATTGTGATAGTATAGAATTTTCGTTATGGATCGCTACACGAGAGAACAACGCATTGAAATCGTTGAATTTTGGATCTTAAATTCGAAGTCAGTAAAAATGGGGTTGCAATCACTACATTAATGAAACAACTGTGCACAACATTGTGAATAAATTTAATCAAACTGGGTCCGTGGTTGATGTTCCGAAGCCAGCTAGAGTGCGAAATCACGCAGGGCTGAGAATATTGCTGCCGTTAAGTGAAAGTAAGTGAAAGTGTCGTTGAGTCGCATCGTTCGCAACAATTAGCTATTTCCGCGACCTTCATGCATCGAATTTAGCGCCTGGACTTGAAGTTACACAACGCCGTATATTTGCTGATTTGGCCCTGCAAATGATTGCTGAAGATGATAATTTTTTTGCAAAAAAATCATCTTTTCGAACAAGGCTCATTTCCTCCTCGGCGGCTATGTACAGATACTGCCGTATCTGGGGCTTGGAAAATATACACGTGATCGTGGAGAAGCCAATGCTGTTTGGTGCGGTTTATGTATCGTAGGCATCATCGCGCCGTTTTTTTTTTGGAAGATGAGGACGGAGACACCGAAAATGTCAACTCTGAGAGGTACCATACTATGTTGGGGCATTATTTTGTGTCCGATATGTGGTTTCAACAGGACGGCGCTGCACCATACAAAACTTGCCTCAATTTGGACTTTTTGCGTCGCAAATTCCCGAACTGTGCAATATCTCGTCGCGGTGATGTGAATTGGCCACTCAGATCATGTGATTTGACGCCGCTACATTTTCTTTCTGTGGGATTACACGCAGGATAAAGTCTATGTGAATGATCCGAAGACGATTCTAGACTTGAAAAGCAATATTACATCGGTGATTCGGGCCATTCCAGAGGCCATACTGCAAAATGTCATCGAAAAATAAGACCGAAATAGTGAAATATCTACGGAATAGTCGCAGTGAACATATCCGCGTATTTTTATTAACAAATAAAATATTTCGACAAATTCTGCACCGTTTGCGTTTTATTCAAAATTAAACCTACTATTGGAACACAATTTATGTGTATTTCAGGACTTTGGGAACTAGCCGCACCCCATAGAAAAGTCTGGCTACGCCCATGCACAATTCGCTTATTCGTTTGTGTGCTCAATTATTTAAAACAAAATCGTTCTTTGGAAATAATTAATGAGCATTAATTTTCTTCAATTTTTCTATTTTAGAAATAGGATTTGTTAAAAAACCTTGCGTTCGTAAAATAAACTACACAATTTGTTATTTAATTTTTGTTAAAATAATTATTTGAAGAATGCAGTTTTTGGTGTGTGCCAAAATGACTTTTAGTTAAAAGTTCAGAAAGAGTTTAAGTAAAAATATTTTACTGTGCTTTTTGATTTAGAATTATTGGCAATACTGCTGACAGGTAAGGTACAAAATATTTTCAAGGAAATGCAAAGGTTTGAAAGAAATTGTATGATATTCTTTGTATAGTAGCGAGGCATATTTTTGTCAAATCAGAACTTCCCTGAGGATATTATCGCGTTGACTGAAAACTTGACTGAATGGAAGCATTACTAAGTTAGAACTGTTTGATAATAGCTTGGGATGAGGATCGTTTGAAACTGTTAAAAATGCCGGAAATCTGCAGATATCTTCTATTTTCACCAACTCATAGTGCCAACTCATCGGTTCACCAGAACTTCTTTCTCATATAAATTTCAACACTAACCGTAGAAGCAGTAGAAACACTAACAATTTAATTTATTTACCATTCAGTAGCACAAATTATGTGGCTACTGCTCCTTTCAACCGCATGAGTACCCTTGTTAACAATTGTAGCGTTTTTGATCTTAACTTGTCAAAAGGTCAACACAAAAGTAGATTAAAAACAGTTGTGTAATTTTGTTATTATGTCTGGTGTTGTTCCTTAGCCCAACCAATTCATTGGTGGGTAAATTTTTCCCACATTAACTTGTTTGTCGTCACTGGTATCCATAACATTAATATTTTTCATTGATAACTGGGTCGTGGCCTTAGATGGGCTAATGCTGAAGAAGTGCGAAAAAGCTGTAGTAGCTGAACTCTATTGTTATTGCATGTTTTTCATAGTATTAATTTCTAATATTGTGATATTTTTATTTTTATCTTGTGTTCTGATATGCACACTCACAAGATTCCAGGCCCATCTTAAGACTCCGGGCCCGGGGAGAAATACCCCATGATCCTTTCTCGGCGGCCCTGTATAAGGTGCATTATGTTAGAAGTAAGGCTTTCAGTCCCGGGATTCCCGTTCCCGAAATCCCGGGATCACGGAGGCTTTTTGCAATTCCGAATCCCGGAGTTAGATCCCGGGATTAGATCACTTCAATCCCGAGATCTTACCTTAAAAATTTTAAATTAAAAAACAAATTTTTCATAAATATTTGGTGAAATTACAGCCATACGCGCAAATATTTTAAGTTATTCGAAACTTCCTGTGTATCTCTGAATTTTATTTTATTTGTTGCTAGCTGATTAGCTTCAGAAGCTTCATTAAAAGGCAAATTTTAACCTGCAGCAGGTTATATATGCAGCAAGCTCAGATTAAGTCTTGCTGACGAAGCATTACGTTGTTGGGCGTGCAATACCGCGTATCCGCTACTTGCACATAAACACACACACGGTGATAGTAAAATTATATAGGAGTGCAGAAAAACTGCTTTCTAAAACTAAACTAAACTAAAAACTATAAACTAAAAACATTTATTGAAACTAGATACTTGCTTTGTTCTCAAATCAGCATTTGATGGAAAATCCGCCCTTTATTAACCCTGCTTTGATAACATACGTCTGCGGGACGTATGCTTTTTTTAATGTTTTGCTCTCTCTCTTCCAATAAGGTTATCAAAGCAGGGTTAATTAAAGCAAATTGAATTTAAGCCCAAATTTAAATTTTGGCCTTTTTACAAATACGCAGTGGCTGATTACAAGTGGCTGATTCACTTAACATTCAATCAAAAAAAAAGGATATAGTAAAAGTAATGCATAAATCATAAAGTTTGAAATGCACTGCAACATTATGAAAGTTTGTATATTTATTTTCTGTTTTGAGTTCTTATATCTTGTTACAAGAAAAATCTAATAAAAAAATCTTAAAAAAGCGCAGGTATACTTCAAGCAAAAGTGCAGTGAATTGAAGAGTAGTTAACATAAAATTCAACAAAAAAAAAAAAACAAATTAAAAATTCTTCCTCGAACTGCATGATAGCATTAGTAAAATTATTTTGGTGTAGTTGTGGAATCTTAGGAAAGAGTTCTTTGCCGTAATGAGACTTTATGAACTCGCATTCATCTTCGCAAAAATAACGTGCAAAAAGCTCTGATGATGCTGCTGCACAAAAAAAAAAAATAGAATTCGCTTTGGCTAATAGTATTTGGCATTGTCTGGCCTTCGAGGAAAATTTGCACGAAGGACATGCAGTCTACCAAAGGACCACAATCAAGTGAAAGAAGATGTGCGACAACAAGAAATAAAAAAACGAAAAACCTTTGAAAATAAAAACAACAGCATAAAATAAAAAGTAAACCGCTACCATTGAATGGTTGCTACTAAGCGTTGAATGGACGACAGTCCGTCTGTACAGTCTACGGCGATGTTGACACCCAAACCCGCCTCGAATGTTTCGATTACAAGCGGGTAAATGGACCACGAATAGCTTGGTTGGTGAACTGAACCACTTTTTTTGCAGTATTCGGAAAGCAACGTGTTGCTATTTTTTGAAAGCATCCAGCACCAGTCAGAGCAAATCCCAGTCCAGCTCAGCAACAAGCCGATTAAGCTCTATTATTTGCTTTGCTTGTTGTTGTGATTGCTTTATTTTTTTTTTTTTTTTTTGTTATTTAACAGCTTGTTGCAATTTTTAAAGCGTTTTTTCATATACTTTGGGTTAAAGGTTTTTTTGTGCTGTGCTGTTTTGTTTTCGTGCACAGCGAATTTTCACACATTTGTGGAAATTTATATAACCACAATGCTGACATGATAGTCTTTTTTTTTTTTGTGTGAATTTTTGGTTTTGTTTTCTATTTTGTGGTCAGTTGGGGGGAGGAGTTATGGCAAAAACTCATAGCAATTTCTGCTAAATGGTTTAATTTTATTTAATAACAAAAGAGTTTCTTAGGGAAAATTTTAAAAATTCATAACCTGTAAATTTTTTTAATAACTTAGTACTGTAGGCTAGGATTTTTCTAGCATTGGTATTAATTATTAAATTTAACTTAATACATAAAATTAATACAAAATAAAAAAAAGCGCCTAATATCGCTCAAACTGTAATTATTTTTTGCCATTATTGCAGTGCTTGCGCAACTGTCCTGAAAAATGTTCAACATGAAAATATAAACACACATTATAAATATGCAACTTATATCGCTCAAACTGTAATTATTTTTTGCCATTATTACAGTGATCTCACAACTGTCCTGAAAAATGTTCAACCTGAAAATATGCACATACATAAAAGACAAGCATGCGGCTCCGCACCTGATATCGCTCAAACGGTAATTATTTCTTGTCATTATTACAGTGCTTCTACAACGAATGCTGTCCTGAAAAATGTCCAGCCTGAAAGTATGCACAGAAAATTCATTTGATACTTATCAATAATGCTTCAAACCCGTCGTAGCAAGCACATCCAGTGTGCGACGTGTTGGAAGCATTAACACTCAAACTGTAATTATTTTTTGACCATTATTACAGTGCTTTTACATCATATATTGTCCTGAAAAATGTTCAACTTGAAAATATGCATACACATAAAAGGAAAACATGCGGCTCCGCACCTGATATCGCTGAAACTGTAATTATTTCTAGCCATTATTACAGTGCTTCTGCAACGATTGCTGCCCTGAAAAATGTACAGCCTTAAAGTATGCACAGAAAATTCATTTGATACTTATCAGTAATGCTTCAAACCCGCCGTAGGAAACACGTCCAGTGTGCGACGTGTTGAAAGCATTAGCGCTCAAACTGTAATTATTTTGTGCCATTATTACAGTGCTTTTACAACATAAACTGTCATGAAAAACGTTTAACCTGAAAATATGCACATACATAAAATCCAAGCATGCGGCTCCGCACCTGTTATCGCTCAAACTGTAATTATTTCTTGTCATTATTACAGTGCTTCTACAACGAATGCTGTCCTGAAAAATGTACAGCCTGAAAGTATGCACAGAAAACTCAGTTGAAGGTTATCAGTAATGCTTCAAACCCGTCGTAGGAAGCACTTCCCGTGTGCGACATGTTGGAAGCATTAACGTTCAAACTGTAATTATTTTTTGCCATTATTACAGTGCTTTTACAGCATATACTGTCCTGAAAAATGTTCAACCTGAAAATATGTACATACATAAAAGGCAAGCATGCTACTCCGCACCTGATTTCGCTCAAACTGTAATTATTTCTTGCCATCGTTACAGTGCTTCTACAACGAATGCTGTTCTGAAAAATGTTCAGCCTCAAAGTATGCACATACATAAAAGGGAAGCATGCTGATACGCACCATGAATTAATTGTTTGCCAGTATTACAGTGCTTTCACAACTGTCCTGAAAAATGCTCTGCCTCAAAGTATGCACAGAAAATTCATTTGATACTTATCAGTAACGCTTTCAACCCGTCGCAGGACGGGCTTTTATACTAGCACAGATAAAAAATGTAAAAAAACATCTGTCTGGAACATTTTTCACAACAAATCCAGTAGTTTCTAAAAAACGATAAATGAGGTAATCTGACTGAATTTCAGGCATGAACAACTATTTTCAAGTGTATTTTATGCAATAGAAAATTGTATTTTGTACACCAAAAGTAGTGTATTAAGTTTCTTCAATAAAAAATAAACACAAAATGCTGGATTCTGAGCTTAACCCTAGAACTACAAACCGGAGTAGGTAGATATTTACAGTCTACGACACGGTTTCAATTCTCTGCAATATTCTTTTCTTTTGAAAAGCAGAAAATATTAATATTGGTTCCCCTGAAGTTGTTTGTGCTTCACAAAAAAAACTCATTATTTCGTGATTATTTCGCCTTTTTTTGCTCAAAGCTCGAATTGATGATTTTGTGCATTAATGTTTCTGCTTCTTAACTGAATTGTTTTGATTATGGAATTTTTTATTACATTTTTAAACCTTTCTTCGCTCAGCAACCAAAAAAAAAAAAAACCAAAAACAACAATTAATACAGCACTTAATTACGACTTTAATCACTTTTTACGTCTGTCCAGCTGTTTTTGCTAATTTTCATTTTAATTTTAATGCTCCAGCCGTTATCATTTTTATTTAATAGTCTCTTCTTGATGCTTCTTTTTTACGTTGCTGCAAAACAATACCGTCAAAACTACCTGTTAATGTGGTGTGGGTTGTGGGTGAAGCATGGCCAAACACCGTGTGACTCGTGCTGAATGTGACGTAGATTAGGATGGATTCAAAGTGCAGCTGGTCAAAAAATATGCTGCATTTGAAAGAGCTCCGAATTAAATAAACGCAACAAAGATTGAAAAATTTTGCGCGGACTGGCCAAAAAATGAAATTTAAAAAAATAAATCCAGAAAAAAACCTAAAAAGCAGAGCACTTGAAACTGTCGCCAGTTTGACGTCCGGCTTTTACAGTGAGCGCGATACCGAAGTATTTATTTAACTTGGCGTTGCAAAGTTTTTCTTGTCATGGGCATTTATGGATAATATTTTTGGGACTACTTAATTTCATTGCTTGCTTCTTGATTACACAAAGGAGCTGATGGGGGAAGCAAGTAATAATTTAATTAAATTTATAAATTGCAAAAGTTGGCCAAATTGCTCTTGTGCCAAAATAAATTTGCACAAAATTTTGCCTTTATTTTGTAGGAGAAAACAAAAAATGTGCCCCATTTTATTTTAGATAATCCTGTAAAAAGCACATTTAATCATTTGAAGATCAATCGCACAGTTTGAAAGAACCTGTATTATTAAAATTTTGCTTGGAAACGGTAATAAGCTATAAAAAGGCTTGATTTTAAATATATAAAATAAATGCCTGAGGATTTCCAAAAATATTTATGATTCCTTTATTATGATTCCTACTCTGCCCAAAATCTAGTTTTCAAATAATTCTTGTTTATGAAGTCTCAAAGAGTAAAATAAAAATTGTGGCTGCAAAACTAAAAATTATTTAAAGTACGTGGAAAATACTATTTGAACTACAAAAAGTAATATAAATTGCAATAAAAATTACCGTTTGTTACAGTAATTCAATAAATTTACAGAACTCTCTGGAAAAAAAAAAATAGCAGCATACTCATACTATATGCAGTTTAAACGTCGTAAAGTATGGAGATTAACTGTATAAAAATGTGAAACGAAGAATAAAAAGTTGACACAGTAACAAATTCGGAAAAATTCTGCAATATTTTGTGTAGGACACTAATCAATTATTATTGCTTACAGTGTTTAAAAATGTATACCTAATAATCTGTAAAAAAAATTAAAGCAAAACAATATTTTTCTGTGTTTAAAGTTTGCCTCATTTAGTAAATTTTGTATTTATAATTTAAATTTATCCTAACGGCCGTACGGATACCGAAAAAATAGTAAACAAAGTATTTAGATTTGTTCATGTACAACAACGTTACAAAAAAAAAATGTGTAAATGTAAAAAATAGTACCGTTTGGTAAAGAAATGTTTTGATATGAAATTATTTTCTAGCCTGAAAGAGACTTTAACCATAAACTTCAAGCGACTTCAAGCGACTTCAAGCAACTTCAAGCGACTTTAAGCGATCAGCATTAAATTCAAGTTTTAAACAAAGATATGCATTAAATTAAGATACAAAACCAAAGCAAACAAAAAAAATAAAATGCGTGAATAAATAATAGCTATTGCCACTGACCTTGGATGTGTGCGTGCGTAGGCTGGATTCCGTCGCAAAGCCTTTGCCGCAAATGTTGCAGTGGAATGGTCGATTTTTGGCGCGTTCAACCTGAGCGTCGTGATTTCGCAGATGCTGCTGCAAGTTTGACAGCTGAATGAAGGCGCGTCCGCAATCGGGCAAATGGCATTTATAGGGTCGTTCGCCTGTGGCAAAGAAAAGATA
Source organism: Coremacera marginata (assembly GCA_914767935.1). Taxonomy (NCBI): domain Eukaryota; kingdom Metazoa; phylum Arthropoda; class Insecta; order Diptera; family Sciomyzidae; genus Coremacera; species Coremacera marginata. Next base: position 3,018,656 of record OU612048.1, read on the forward strand.
AAAGAAAAATTATTATATGAAATAATCTCTAATAATTTAATATATTTGTATTAATAAAGATTATATAAAAGAAAGATATTTTCGGGAAAAACATAAGCAGTTATTCATAAATAGCTGTTACCCGCCAAGAATAAAGGCCTTTCTTTAATTAGGGAAACAAAAGATTTTATAATGACGTTTATCAAGCTTAATTTAATTCGAATTAAATTATGTTTAAAATTTTAGGAAAAAAATAAAATAAAAAATAAAAAACAATAATTAATCATTTGTTTTAAAAACCTTATTCTGACAAAAAAGTGAAGTAAAAATTGGAAAATTCGTTTTATTTGCAAATTCTAAAAAAAAGACTTTTGAACATATGGGGGCATATACAGTGCCTTCCAGTAACCGCGAAGTTTTTACATTTTTTAAGAACAATAAGGCTACAACTTCTATTGAAGCGCTATTACTCCTACAGTTACAGATTTTATTTAAAAAAATTGATAGTAAAAAAAAAAATAAAATAAAAATAAAACAAAAACTAAATTTTTCTTATTTTTTCCCAACACTGCATATAAAGTTTAAATAAATAATTAAATAATTATAAAATCTTTGAAAAATTTAAATTGACAATATTAAAAAAAAAATGCTTGAGACTACTATAAAATTTTTCAAAAACTTCGTGCGTTTCGCACAAACATTTTTAGAGTTGCCTTTCACATACATTTACCTTTGAGAAAGAAATTCTAAATACTTATAATAAAGCTATTTGTGACTCGAAAAAGCGATATTGGGAAGAATACACTTACTCAATCGACATTCTTAAGCAGAGATAAAGAGATATGAAACCTTGATTTTGGACTGTGGAAAAGGGATAGCCATATGTCCTGATTGTGTCAAATACTAACACAAAATGTTCAATACAAGCGCAAAAACACAACAGAAACTCCCTTCAAACATGGGACATCCAAGCTTATATACACAATTTGTGAGTTTGGCATAAAAAAGAGTGAACTCTAAAATAACCTTGAAAACGTGAACCTTGGAAAGGTGAAATCTAAAATAACCTTGAAAAACATGAAGTTTCCTATCTCTTTATCTCTGATCTTAAGGGTTCAGTAAGACTAACAAGGAGAGGTCCCCAGGTGTCACTCGCCGATTTGAATGATGTTCAAATATGTGACAGACAAAAATCTAAGGTTGACGTATTTTTTTATACGTGCTCGAATCGATGGTTTAGGGTTTCGAAATGGCATTTTAAAATCAGCGAAAATTTAGTTTTTATTTTCGCCATAATTTAACTTTTTTCCATACGTATTTGGTATCAAACGAAAGGTATTAAAAAGGCGCACATGATGGCATCTAATTTTTAGAAAGATGTTTTATTTTTATTTCGTTGAAATTTTTAACAGTATTTACTCGATATCATGAAGAGCCCGTACTCGAAATTGTTTCATTCTAAAAGTTCCTTATTTTTAGGTTTTCTTTTAACTTTAACCTTTTTATATTCAAATTTTCTTTATTAGAAAATGCACTGATTTTTCGACCACATTATGGGTATCAAAAATTTTGTTTTTTCTCCAACTTTCCATATGTGTAGATATTTGATCCAAAATGTTGATATTTTACAGTGCTTCCATACAAACTTGTTTGCCCGAAGAATGAGAAAAAATCAGCCAAAATTTAAAGATATGACTTTCGACGCAAATATCTCCGCTGGATTTAAATATATTTCGTTCAATTCTTTTTCGTCAAAAAGTTCAATAAAATTACTTCATAAAAAATATTACAAAAATACCATTTGCTGTGCATTTATAATCTTTTTTTAAAAAATGGTCCAAGATAATGAATGTTTCTCAAAGAGATACATAAAAGTTGTTTTTGTTGTAAAAAAAATTTAAATAAAAAATTCCATTTTAAATTCCCTTTTACATGGCATAAGATTATTTAGTAAAAATTTGTTTCAGTTTTACACAAAAATTAATTAGCGGTTTTTGTCATGAAAAACAGGGGTTATTTTGTTTTTTTTGATGAAATTAGTTTTTTAAAATATGTTCCTTTTATATTTTTTTAATTAGTCTATATTAAAAAATAACTTATTTAAAAGAAAAACCCTATATTTCTTTCCAATCAAAAGTTATTACTGAAAATATACTTATTTTCTGTTAATTATGAAATTCTATACATGTACTTCCCTTAAATAAAAAATAGGTCAACCATAAATTTTTGTCCTCTGTCACATATTCAGAAATCATTCAAATCGGCGCGTGACATCTGGAGACCTTTCCTTGTAAGTTGAATTCTATCCAAGGCTCACTCCACTGGGATGAAATCTACAAAGGAATCACTAGAAGACTAACTCAATACAAACTTTCCTGACTGTACATACAGGGGCGTAGCTAAGGTTGCAGGCACCCGGAGCGGAAAATTCGTTTGTAAAATACATGTAAAAATACATGAAGTTAAAAAAAAAGGAATGTTTCTTGTATCGAACATTAAGGTATTATGATGACTGGGTGTTTCAGATATCAAAAGATTGTATGTATAATATGAAAAATTTAAAAAAAAAATATTACTTTCTTATTAATAAACATATTGCAATTTGTTGAAAGGTTAAAACTACATAAAATTTAATGTTCTTTCATATATCTTTAACAAATTTCAATATTTTTTATTTAACAAAAATTTCTATTTAAAAAAAAATTAATTTGGGACACCCTGTTGTCAACAAAAAAAAAAATTAGATCTTATTACAACCGGTTCGTATTAAATTTTTTTCCGACCAGAGCTTCACAACATTCTTGCTAACGGGGAGTACACTGTTAAAAAATAAACAAAATAAATATAGTAAGGATGGAACTTCGGCAGAGTACCGAAGCTAAAATATTGAACCATATTGCGACCATATTGAAGTATATTCGAAATCTTTAGCCACGACATACACGACGATATTCAGTTTTATATATTAACGAAAGTTTTCCTATTTTGATGACGTCACTTTGTATGGGATTTGACCCATTCTCGAACTTGATCCTACTTTTTTAAAAATAAACTTATAGTTTGAATTTCATCGCGATAGCTTTAAAATTGCGGCTGTAATCGTGTCGACAGACGGACAGGCGGACTGACAGACGGACACACGGAAATCGACTCAGGAGATGATACTGATCAAAAATATATATATTTTTCTATACCTGCTACGCCTCCTGTTTCAAACGGAATGACAAAGTTAATATACCCCTTACGCAGTACGCGTTGGGGTATAAATATATTTTTGCCCCCGACCTAAGCTTTCATTTCAGACACCGGCACGTGAATTTTTTCGATCCGGTTTTTTTATACCCATTTTTATACACCAACGCGTTCTTCGTAAGGGGTATATAAACTTTGTAATTCCGTTTATAACGCCAATAAGGAGGCGTGGCAGGTATAGAAAAGTATATATATTTTTGATCAGCATCACCACCTGAGTTGATTTCCGTGTGTCCGTCTATCTGTCCGTCTGTGATCACGATTATAGCCGTAATTTTAAAGCAATCGCGAAGAAATTCAATATAATTATAAGCTTCTCAAATGAGCCACCATGCATACCTCCCATACAATGTTACTTTATTTTAACAGTAAAATCTCTTAAAACCCACATAAATTAATGAAGTGCCTTGAAATTTTGCACGTGGACTTTGATCTTCAGTATAAATCCTGACTAAGAAATTTAGAAAAATTGGATGCAAGCCACGCCTATATCCCATGCAAAGTGGCTTTATATTTTATATAAATCACACAAATGTCTTGGAATTTTTCACAAAGATATCACTGTGATACAAATTGCTACTTCCCATGCAAAAAGTAAAATCTGTTACTAATTTCCAAAAATTAAAGAAATGTCTTGAAATTTTGTACATAAGCTGTATTGTTTAACATAAGCCATCTATATAATATTTGGCCCAATCGGATGAAAACCACGCCTACTTCTCATACAAAGTGGCTTTCTTCTAAACGTAAAATCTCTCCACAGAAATTATCCACAAAAATTAAAGAAATATCTTAAAATTTTGCACATAAGCTTTGATATATAATATGAAACATCTCTATTATATTTGGCAAAAGTGGATGAAAACCACGCCTACCTCCCACACAAAGTGACGTCATCAATATAGAAAATCTTACGTAAATATATAAAACTGAATGATATCGTGTCTGTATGTATACAAACTTAGCCCACATCTTTTATCCAATCCATACATATATTCTTCGGTATAATGTGGAGTCTTTAGACTAGAAAATTGGGTGTGGCATTTCACTTTTAATCGAACTTCTGTTACAACGTGTCTCTGACTTCAACCAAATTTTGCACACCTAATCCTTGGGAGAAATTTGAGAAATCTGAAATTTATAAAATTGGGCGGTACTAGACGAAGGGCGTGGCACTTTCTTTTTAAACTAGCTCCATCTACACCGTTTATCCGATTTAAATCAAATTTCTTACATATATTCTTAAGTATAATGAGAAGTTGTAAGCCTAAAAAAGTGGGTGCGATTGGACAAGGGGCGTGTCAATTTAATTCTAATCGAACTCCCTCTACTCCGTTTGCCCTACTTAAACCAAATTTTGCACACATATTATTTGGCATAAGGATCAGTCTGTAGTTTGTAAAAGTGGGCGGTGCTAGAGAGGAGAGTGGCACTTTATTTTTAATCTATTTTCATCTACACCGTTTCTCCGATTTTAACCAATTTTTGCACACATGTTATTTAGTATAATAAGCAGATTTAAGCCTACATAAGTGGATGGGATTGGACAAGAGGCGTGTCAATTTAATTCTAATCAAACTCCTTTTGCACCGCTTTCCTGACTTCAACCAAATTTAGCAAATATATTCTTTGGAATAATGAGCAGTGATTAGTTTAAGAAATTGGGCGAAATTAGACAGTGGCGTGCCACTTTAATTTAAATCGAACTCTTTCTATACCGTTTGTCTGACTTCTTTCAAATTTTCCAAAGTCTAGAAAATTGGGTGGAATTGACGGGGGGCGTGGCACTGTAATTTTGAACGAAAGTATTTTACATCGTTGGCAAATTTTGCATATATATTCTTTAGCATAATGGGCAGTCCACAAATTACTCTATGTGGCAGCTAAGGGTAAAATAAAATTAAGCGTATGACACAAATATTTTTGCAGATTATACATAAACATTTTATAGACGGCTAAAGACTTCGAATATACTTCAATACGGCCGCGGGGCGTATTTTAGCTTTGGTAACTAAACCAACATTCAGGAAATGCATCCTATAAATGCGAAAGCATTGTATTGATTCAGAAGACGGTTGGTAACAGTCACTCGTACATGTCATTATATCTCTAGTTTTTATTGACCAATTTAGAAAAATGAAACACTGAACTTAATCAAATTCTTAGAACTTTCTTGAGAGAAACAAGAATTTTGACAATACATATACATTTGAATTTCTGTTTAACTTAATATAATCAATTTACAATAGTGTTTTCATGGATCTAGGGGGAGGAGGGGGGGGGCTCTGGACCCGGTGAGTCCCCCATATCTGCCACTGAATTGTACCAGGTATTCCGTGGTTCTTGGGCATGCGGGCCACGCACTTAATCCGTCTGCCATGACCGTCACTGTGTTGTTTCTCTTGTAAGCATAAATTAATTACTCATTACTTAACGCCTTACTAAAGCATGCAGCTAATAGAGATAAATTACTTGCATTATTATGCGAATTCCTCACGGTTGTACTCTTTTTTGTTTGTGTTTTTGTTTTTTTTTTAATTTGACGCTGGATAATCCTTTTAATTAACATTTTTATGGCTTGCCGGAAGTGATGAGAGCGACATTACACAATCTTTTAGCGATAGCAGCTAAAACGTGGCAATGTTGTGTGTGTGTGTGTGTGTGTGGGGATGGGGGGTGAGGATGGAAAAAGTATTTACCGCCTGGTGGTCAGTGCAAAAAGGAAAACGTGCGGTTAATGGGCGTCAGAAGCGCGATGATGAGAAAAGAAAAGAAAAAAAAAATAACCAAGCCGCTTAAAATGAAGTGAAAAATGTGCTGTTGCTGTTGCTATTGTTGTTGTTTAAATACCTACAATAAGTGCCGGTGATAATTGCGTGAACAAATTGCCAATTTTTTTTTTAAAGTGTACGCTTTTTTCAATGTCAACGTTTTTAATTGATGAGCTAAACGTAAATGAAAACAATGCAGAAGTTCAATAAGAACAAAAAAAAAAACTATTGTACAACAATCCTGCAGCAAGCAAACAAGTGCAGCAGGAAGCTATATTTTTACTGCGTTTTTTTACCAAAGTTAGCTGTAAGGTTTTTTTTATACAATTCTTGCTCCTTTTTGAGGTTACTTCTTTTTTTTTTTAGCTTCGCGTTCCGTTGCAGCAGAACGTGTTAACGGTGACCATCTGTGCTGCGTTGAATATAGGAAGGAACCCTTTTTTTTGCGTGGTTTCGTGGCCGCAATGTTTAACGGGATTGCGAGATATTGTAGCCAGGTTGACCCTCAGCAGCAATTGTTATGGGATTGTTGTTGTTGTTGTTGTTGTTGTTGTTGTTGTTGTTGCTGTCATGATTATTGTTATTATTGCCGATGAAGTTTTTTTTCATTGTTAACAGTTATGCAAAGCTTGCATTTGAGAGCACATTTAACGGCGTTTAACGCATTGCGATTGCAAGCCAGGATACCAGTGTAACAGAAACAGACAAAACAATAACAACAAAAGCAACCACAAAGTCTCACAGGTGTAGAGGAAACGAGGACAGCAGCAACTGTTGATCACAAAGAGATAAATTTTGTTGTAACAACGGAAATAAGCAATTGCAACAATTGCAGCAGCAAAGTTTTTACTTGCACAAAAAAATTAAAAAAAAAGCACAGAGAAGATATTTGCATTTAAAAAAAAAAAAACAAAAACAAATAACTGTGGCAAACAGCAGGCACAGTAACAAAAAAACTTTTAAAAAAAAAAAAAATAATTGCGCGGCTGCCAGCATCATGTTTAATCTGCAAAATGTTGCCAAGATTAATTAACAACGTGCTGCCAGTGAAATCAGGTGTTGGTGGCGGCTTGCTTCATGTCAGGATTGCCAAGAAAAATTAAACAAAATTATACCCTAGGGAAAGCGCAGCGGCTGACCGTAGCAAGGACTCGCGAAAAAAAAAAACATAAGTATAGCAGCATCCCCAGCGGCCACTCAGCAGCAAAAAAGGATGCAAACTGCCAATCCTTTTGCCTGTGTATGTTTGCAAGTGTTTAAATATTTCAAACGAAACACTTTAGCTGGCAGCTGATGAAACTGATGCCAAGGTAAAAAAAAATTAAAAAAAAAATTAAATAAATTGAAGTGTCCTTGTGCTAGATGGTTGGCTGTTGTTGTTGCTGCTGCTAAAACCACAAAAATGTGCAAAAGAATTAAAGGAAACCAAAAAAAAAAAAAAAACCAGCACAGGCATTCCTTAAGGAGTTGCCACAAGAAACCAACTGCGAAAAATTTGCAAAAACAAAAATGTAAGCATAAAACAAGCAAAACTTTTCAATTTTAAAAAGGTGTTGATTGCTCGCGCGCCCGCTGCTGGGCGTTCACGTCCGCATTCGCGAGTTCAACGCCAATATCAACAACGGCAGCCTGGTTTAGCCTGCTTTTAATGCTGCTGCTGCTGCTCTTTGATGCTTAAGATCGTGCACGCTGTCGCTGCCAACCCTGTCATCGTCATTATGATAATCGTCATATCCTTGTTGTTGCTATTGGTGGTACTGTTGTTGTTGTTGTTGTTGCAGCCCATAATGCGTTTATGTGACGCGAATTGGTGCTTTAGTGCACGTGATACTAGCAGCTTTTTTTCCTCGCTTCTGCTTTACTTTAAAGCTTAATAGATATGTTTGTATGTTAGTTTGTTTAAGTTTAGTTCTCGCCCTGTTACGTGTTCTTTTCGTTCGTGTTGATATTCAAATAAAATTTGTTTCTTATGAGCTGCAATTTGAGCTTTAATGGTGGCCGAAAAATACGGTTTTCTACGTTAAATTAATTCAAATGATAAGCTTTAGTTGAGCTCAACTCAAAAATTTCAAAAAAATTTGCGTTGTCATTAATTTTCTTTACAAAAATTTAAGCGCATTGTTTTTTAAGCTTTATTAAAGTTAAAAATTTTATTAAGCTCATTCAAATGCGCAAAAAAAAACGCAACAGAGTGTAACATTAATTTGACTTAAGTAGGAAAGTGATCAAAAGTGTTAAGATATTAATTCAAAGTTTATGGAAATTTAACTTAAAGACCTTCTGTCAATTTATTATTATGTTATGAACTTTATTTTGTGCTTAAAGCTCTAGTATAAAAAAAGCAACACTATATGACAATTTTTAAATTGTTTCCAAAATTACAGACTTACATCAGCGAATTTTTGTACACTTTAAAGAAAAACTTTGACAGAAACTTTTGTTAACCTACACCGAGGACAAAAGCAATAGGTAAATCACCTAAGTCGGCTTGGGTAAAGAGAATTGTATGGGAATTATAAACTTATGCTTATTCACTTAAGCAATTTATTGTTTAATACATTGCTTTGAAAGCATATGCTTCGATACCTTGCCAAAAAAAAAAAAAAATACTTGTTTCACCTAAGCCCAAAATCCAAAAATACAAAATTACAAAACAGCTACCATGAATAGCTTAAGCATAGTTTTGAGCTATTTTTTGCAAAAAAAAAAAACAGCTGCGTCATTAGACACACGAAAAAAGGTTAGATTTGATAATTTCATGGCTTTTTTTGTAATAAAACCACTTTTAAATTCAACTAGTAAGGAATGGAGCTTCGGCAGGGTACCTAAGCTAAAATACCCCCGCCCCTCGCGCCAAATATTGGAGTATATTCGAAGTCTTCAGCTACGACAGACACGATGACATGCAGTTTTATATATTTACGAAAGTTTTCCTATTTTGATGGCGTCACTTTGTATGGGAGGTAATGCGTGGTTTTCATCCGATTTTGCCGAATATCATAGATATGGTTCATATTATATACCAAAGCTCATATGCAAAATTTCAAGATATATCTTTAACTTCTGTGGTTTTCTAAGAGATTGTAGTTTAAAATAAAGCCACTTTGTATGAGAAGTAGGCGTAGTTTTCATCAGATTTTGGCAAATATTATGAAGATGGCTTATATTAATTGTCAAAGCTCATGCGCACAATTTCAAGACATTTCCTTAATTTTTGTGGATTTTGAAGAGATTTTACATTCATTTTTTATTTCCCACTTTGTATGGGAGGTAGGCGTGGTTTTCATTAGATTTTTTTTATAAATTTCATAGTCAGGATTGACATTGAAGATCAAAGCTTATGTGCAAAATTTGAAGGCGTTTCATTGATTTTTGTGGATTTGTAAGAGATTTTTCTGTAAAAATAAAGTCACTCTGTATGGGACGTAGGCGTGATTTTCATTCGATTTGGCTCATTTTCGAACTTTTTCTTAATTTATTTAAAAAAGGCTTATATTTTGAATTTCATCGCGATAGCTTCAAAATTACGTCTGTAATCGTGTCGACAGACAGACAGACAGACGGACAGACAGACGGACACACGGATATCGACTCAGGAGGTGAAGTTGATTAAAAATATATCTACTTTTTTATACCTGCCACGCCTCCTTATTGGCATTACAAACGGAATGACAAAGTTAATATACTCCTAACGCAGTACGCGTTGGGGTATAAAAATAACATAAAGTAAATTAGAAACACACGTTAATATTCACACCAGTAAATTTGATTACATTTCATCAAGAAGAAAAGAAAAAAAAATTTTTCTTTGCCCGCCGTGCGGAAACGAACCTGGAACTTTTGGTGCCAGTCCATCTCTCTACCCACTACTTGAATAAATCACTCTTGAATAAATCACTCCGCGTAACGAAGGAGTTTGGCTCAATGCGTAGTGTAGTGACTTCATACACAGTGGTAACGGTTGGTTGTGGGTTCGAATCTCAACGGCATGAAAAGGTAAAATTTTTGTATGTGATATTTCATTTAAATTAATGTTCTTGTTATAATAGACGACAAGCAGCAAGAAAAGCCGAGAAGTCATTAATTTCTAAGAACAAAAAAAACGGTTACTGATAAAAGAAAAATTTGTGTTGTTGCCGATTTCAGTCAAGCAAATCACAGAACGAGAGACGGCAGCTTCCAAAAAAAAAGGAGAATAAAAAACCAAAACTCGATAAGTTATATTTTTGAAATTAAATTTTTTTTTTAAAGTAGTGTATACCAAATGTGTATTACCAAATACTTGGTTAATTTATCACCCATATAAAAAATGGCAAGTCAACATGTAAAACTTAGGCGTTTTGATGAAGTACTTGGAAGGCTGAAAACTGCCAAAGCCATCTTATAAATTATACTAGTTTTTTTTTTAATTTAACATAAGCTTTTTTCTCGGTGTATACTGACCAAAAAATTTATCAACTCAACCTAGGAATTTTTCGGTACAATAAACAAAAAAAAAACAACTCAACCTGTCGGTCCTAGGTTGAGTTGATAAATTTTTTGTCAGTATCGAGTTAACAAAAGTTTCTGTCAAGGTTTTTTCTTTGAGTGTAGAAGAGGTAAAAAAAAAGATTTGCATGTGACCACCACGCACAGTAGAAGTGACATTTCTATCCAAAATATGAATTTTCGGGAAAAACGGAAGATCTGGGAATTTATTTTATTACATTGTCTTTCGGCCCATTAACATTAACAATTAACATTGTAGTGGCAAATGTTGTTTGTACTGGCAAATGTTTGACAATACAATATAATATAATGAAAGACAATTTTAGTACATTTTCGGGTATTTTATGTTTGTGCATTGCTATTAATATAGCCAAGACACAATCTAAGGACATCAGATAAGAAAGAAAAGATGAACTTATACTTAATAAGTAATCAGTAATTCCACTTGTTACAGGCGCGTATCCAGGACTTACCTTATGAGGGGTTTTGATAAAAAAATCTATAAGTAGATACCAGTACAAAACTAACAACAAGGATATGGAAAATTTTCTAAGCAAATCCGTTTTCTTTTAAGACTATTCGTGTATATGCCTGTCCTGAAAATCAAGAGTTCATTGAATTTTTTTATCAAATTAATTTTCAGTACTAAGTTTTTGGTTTTTGATTTTTTGAAATTTTGATATTGAGAATTAAAATTAGCTATGAAAAATATCAACTTTTTTTATTAAGTTCACCTGTTAAAGCTTGGCTTACAACTTTTATGCGACATTTCACATAAACATTTCACATTTCACAATAAATAAAAATATTTTAGTCTTTAGATTTGGTTTCATTTTGACTTTCTTACGCTTTTATTGATCCCCATCTTGTGTACAAGTATTTGAAATTGTGTGAACCCTAGATCGAGTTATCGTTAAAGACCAAAATATTACTGTTCTCGAAAACGATTTCGACAATTAAAATTGCATTCAAAAGAAAATATTTTGGAAGTAAAAGTCACAGAACATTGAAACTCGGAATGGAGTTACCACTTGGTGATGTCTTTCTAATAGAAAACTTGTACGGACAATGGACAAGGGGATGTGGGTCCGACCATATAAGCGAAATTTTTGATATCGAATAGCTTTGGAAGCAAAAATCACAGAACATTGATCAATGAACATCGCATTGAACAGTGATTGAGTGGTATTTAGGGTTTAATAAAGGTTTGATGATTTATTTGAGATGCAACGGATAGTGATTTGGCCGGATACCGGATATCCGGCGAGCTGCAGGGCCGGATAGCCGAATATCCTGCGGTGGTATAGTAGGTTCATTGTATCTAAATATTTATATTTATACCATATATCCCAATATAGTTGCAAGGTGTAGCAACGCACACCGGGCATTGCTAGTATCTACACTCTAAAAAATTAATACAAATTTACTATAAATATAATAGTAATTTTTTGTTTAAAATTCAACTGTAGTGTAATTTCACTGCAAGTTTCATTGTAAATTTTCAATGTTTAAAATTATATACAAACTTTAGTAAAATTAAGCAACATATATTGAATTTTGCTGCAATATTAATATTAAACTATTTTTTCATCATATATTTCATTGCCAATAGACATATGTATGTGTGTTGAATTTTCAACATCAATTGTATTATTGCATCATATTCTCATTCAGGTTTGGTTATGAGCAAGTAAGCAGCTTATTATTCAGTCCGGTATCCGCTTCTCTAATTACAAAAATTGTGTTTAATAACGTGTTTCAATTTTAAGCTAAGATTGTAAATATTTTTTGCCTTGTTTAAAAAAATATATATATGTTTAAAAATTATCCTTAAAAATAGTAGAAGAGGGTAAAAATATTGTATAAAATATTTTCTTGTATAATTTACAGCTTATATTATTTCTATGGAGACAAATAGTAAGTTTTTAATTATTATATATAAAAAGTGCCTAAAAGTATGCAATAAACGTTTCTTCAGATGATGGAAATTCATATTCTATGAATCATATACAAAGCCTCTTGAGAAGCTCCTTATGAGACCATAACTATGCCACTTATTAGTTGACTTAAACCTTTGCTGTTATTTTGGGTTTTCTTTTTTTTTTCTTTTGCTGGCTTTGGCTGTGGTCTATATGCATTAAACAGTTTGTCTGTTCATGTTATGTTGTATTGCCTGTTTTGTCCATTCTGTCATTTAATTGCTTGTAAATGTTCGTTTAACTGCTGTGAGACAATTTTTCACGGTCAGTTAGACATGATTTTTCCTAACAGGCCAAATGCAACCCTTTTGGACCCTCAGCGACTCTTTATTATTTTCCTTCCCATCCCTCTGCCACAGCGGTTGATTATGTTGTCGTTGCTATTTTTCCACATTGCACGCAACATTGTAATTCTAATGAAATAATATAAAAAAAAGGTTGCCAATTGCACAGAAAAAATAACAATGGAAACAAACGAGTTTTCTTTTTCTTTGTGTTTTTTTTCCCATTTTTTTTATTATTTTTTTTTGTTTAAATGCGTGTTCTACAAGTTTTAACAGTTTACTACTAGTTTTTTTGCTCGGTATAGTCTCAAAATTCTTGACAAAAATAACAAAAAAAAAAAAAGAAAAGAAAACAACTCCTTTCAAAAATCAGTTAATTTTTTCAACGTCTAAAATTATTGAATACTGCGGCAGCGCTTAACACGCACAAAAAGGGTTACCACAAAGGACCACATGTTTCCGACGCTGCTGCTGTAAATGGATGTTGTTTTTCTTTTACTCAACCAGCCAGGTCGTTGTCTTGGACGTACGTGGCTTACAAAGAAAAAAGATCCTTAAAAAAAGACATAACTTTAAAAAAATTTAACCAAAACCGCAAAATGAAAATAAACGCGACAATGAAATAAGTTAATAAACGCTGATACAACGGACGGCATAATGCGTTTCAAGCATAACGTTGAATTGATGAGAAGGATATGCTTTATGATCCAATTGTAGAGTGCTGTATGAAGACAGAAGAAGCAAAAAAAAAAACAAAAGGATCAACACATAAATTGTTCAAAGCATCAATAACAACAACACAGAAAGTAGAAAAACAAAGCAAAAACATAAAACAAAGTGTTGCTAAACGCGTTCAAAGCACTCACCGGGCACTCATAAATTCGAGGAAAACTGGGGCAAAGAGCAAAAATTATGCATATTTTAAAGCACTCAGTTGTTGACTATACAATTTAAGAAATAACAATTGAGAGCTCGTTTTTGGCTGATTTTAAAGGAAAAATATAGTTTTACGACAAGAGAAACTATTCACACAATATTTCATTGAAATGGGATGAATGAAAAGCCCATAACCTATATAACCGAAATCGGTAATATGGTATATTTTCCCAAAAAAAATATTTCAGATCAATTAAATTTTATACCCATAATTATTTTATTGCAACAAATAGTTGATATAAAAATTAATCAAATTGCAAGACTAATACGCCTACCTCTCATGTAACCGAAATCGGTGATCTTGGTAATTTTGGTATGCATAGTCCTTTTATAGCAAGAATAAGTTTCGTATGCGAAAATAATACATGACCATGATTGCCCTGGATTTAAAAAAAAAACGCTTATTTTTCACTATGAATCTGTTTTGTATTTTAACCAAAACATGCTCCAGAAAATTGCCTATAACTTCGTAATTTTTTAGCTGCCGCAGCCAAACTTTTCGGGAAAATGTTAAGAAAGTTGCCATTCAAATTAGATAAAAATTAAAAAAAATTAGGAAAATACTTTTTCTTTTGTTTGTGTTTTAAACTTTTGGAAATTTTTGCAATTTTCCCATACAAATTTTCTTATTTTGGCAAAAATATGCACCAGGAAATTGCCTAAAATTGCCGTAATCAGACTTTTCGGAAAAATGTTTAAAAAGCTTTCATTAAAATCAGACTAAAATTAAAAAATATTAAATATACCTTTCTTTTTTAATTGCATTTTACACTTTTCGAAATTATTGTCTTCTTCCCCCCTCAAGCTTGCTTAATATCCAAGCAAAATTGAGCAGTTTTTTATTAAACAGTTTTCTGCGTATACATTCAACAGGTTTAATTGTCGATTTTGTCAATAATTTTGGAATTTTAAAAATTTTCCCCAAAATTTCCCCTAGAGCGAAATTTTTCAACACTATCATAAAAGTGATAAGAAAAGTTGTTGGTGCAAAAATAACATTTAAAATATATTTTCTTAACAAAAACAAAGAAATAACGCAAATTATTTAGGCTTTTTAAGGCTTCTTTAACCTCTCTGTAACTGTTTTCAAAGGAACTTTTAACTTTTGTTTGAATTTAAAAATTTCCCTCAAAATCTCCCAAAGAGGGAAATTTTTTAAAACTTTAATAAATGTGATAAAAAAGTTAATAGTGCAAAAATAATATTTAAAATATATTTTCTTAACAACAACAAAGAAATAACGCAAATTATTTAGCGTTTTTAAGGTCTTTTGAACCTTTCTACGACTACTTTAAGGGTACTTTTAATTTACTTTTAAGGTACTTTTTTATATTTAAAATTTTAAAAATTTCCCTCAAAATTTTCCAAAAAGGAACATTTTTCAAAACTTTAATAAATGTGATAAAAAAAGTTAATGGTGCAAAAATAAGATTTAAAATATATTTTCTTAACAACAACAAACAAATAACGCAGAGTACTTAGCTTTTTAAAGGGGTTTTCAACCTTTCTAAGACTACTTTTAAAGGTACTTTTAAGGAAATTTTAATTTTTTTAAAATTTAAAATTTTAAATATTTCCCTCAAAAACTTTAATATATCTGATAAAAAAAATTATTGGTGCAAAAATAATATTTAAAATATATTTTCTTAACAAAAGCAAAGAAATAACGCAAATTATTTAGCGTTTTTAAGCTTTTACAACCTCTCTGCGAGTGTTTTCAAAGGAACTTTTTAACTTTTTTGGAATTAAAAATTTCAAAAATTTCCCTCAAAATTTCCTAAAGAGGTAAATTTTTTAAAACTTTAGTAAATGTGATAAACAAAGTTAATGGTGCAAAAATAAGATTTAATAATATTTTCTTAGCAAAAACACAGAAATTAGGCAGAGTACTTAGCTTTTTAAATGTTTTCCAACCTTTCTACAACTTCTTTTAAGGGTACTTTTAATATACATTTAAGGAACTTTTTAATTTTTTTTTAAATTTAAAATTTTAAAAATTTCCCTCAAAATTTCCCAAAGAG
Source organism: Coremacera marginata (assembly GCA_914767935.1). Lineage (NCBI taxonomy): Eukaryota > Metazoa > Arthropoda > Insecta > Diptera > Sciomyzidae > Coremacera > Coremacera marginata. The sequence continues at coordinate 3,034,366 of OU612048.1, forward strand.
GGAAATTTTTTAAAACATTAAGAAAAAATTGGTTAATAAGTTGATGGTGCAAAAATAAAATTTAAACTATATTTTCTTAACAAATACAAGGAAATAACGCAGAGTATTTAACTTTTTTAAGGGGTTTTCAACCTTTCTACGACTACTTTTAAGGGTAATTTTAATTTACTTTTAAGTAACTTTTTAACTTTTTTAAATTTAAAATTTTAAAAATTTCCCAAAGAGGGAAGTTTTTTTTTAAAACTTTAATAAATGTGATAAACAAAGTTAATGGTGCAAAAATAAGATTTAAAATATATTTTCTTAACAAAAACAAAGAAATAACGTAGAGTATTTAGCATTTTTAAGGTTTTTTCGACCTTTCTACAACTACTTTTAAGGATACTTTTAATGTTTTTTTTTTAAATTTAAATTATTATGGTCAGATTCTATGCTTACAAAAAACCAAGACATTCTCTGATCAAGATCCAGTAATAAATCTAATTAGTTTATCTCAAGGTTAATGGAGATTTACCGTAGAATCTCCCTGTTCATCAAAAATGGTCAGCATGGCTTCGTCTTTTCGAAAAATATTTGGGCTGCTGTGTTGCAAAAATGCAACGGAGAGTATACTTAAAGCTTAACATGCCCAAGTACATGCCCATACAAATCTTTTTTATTCTAATTTTATCTTTGTGCTAAGACAAAAACAAAGAACACTGGCAAAAGACAAGAACACAAACTATGCTCGACGATGTCGATGCTTAAGCTGATTGTCCAGTTACTTGTGTGTCAAATGAGTTTTTTTTTGCCGTTAAGTTTTGTTATTTCAATAGAAACAGTGTACTTCATGGCTTGTTCATCTTATTGAATTGATATTTGTTTAATTAAAACAAAAATTAAAATTTAAAAATTAAACATTAAAAAAGAAAAATTAAAAAGTAAGAATTAAGAATTAAAAAATAAAAATGGAAAAGTAAAAATTAAAAATTATAAATTAAAAGTAACAATTAAACATTGAAAATAAAATATAAAAAAAAATTAAGAAAAATTAGGAATTAAAAATAAAATATTAAAAATTATATAAGAAATTAAAATTTAAAAAATTTCAAACTAAAAATAAAAAAATTAAAAATAAAAATCTAAAATTAAAAAAAAAATTAAGAACTAAAGTTATAAGCTAAAAAATAATAATTAAAAGTAACAATTAAAAATTGAAAAAAATTAAAAAATAATAATTGGAAATTAAAAATAAAAAATTATAAATAAAAAATTAAAACATTAAAAATTTTAAACAAAAAATTGAAAAAATTTAAAAATAAAAATTTAAGACTTAAAAAAATATTAAGAATTAAAAATTAAAAAATTAAAAGTTAAAAAATAAAAATTAACAACTATAAATTAAAAATATATATAAACACATAGTTGCTACTTTTATTAAATTACTACTTAAACCATAAATAACTAAAGAAAATACTTGTATAAGCATCTCAAAGCTTTCAAAGCTTTTTTATTTCTCTCCAACAAATCCAACAACAATTGAAAGACAAGCGTGGACTGGAAAAATTGTCACACTTTTGTATTACTCTTTCATTCTTATACCCGCCGTAAGTTTTTCGTCCTTGACAAAAAGTAGCAATGTTCAAAATTTTTATGATTTGATGCAAAAATGTCTGCTTTGTATTCAAAACAATTAAAGTTTTCCCAACAAAAAAAAAAAAAAAACTTTGTCAACAACAACCAACGCTGATGCATTTCCCACAATAACTCCCGCGCCTTTATGCCATTCCGCCTGCAATACAAGTCCGCAAATTTTTTAGCCACCGCCACACATTGTTACCAAAGAAATCGTTGAAATTTGTACCTTACAATCGTTTGGCTTGTTAAGCGCCTTAAAGCATGCAACAAGAAATGCATAGAATTACGTACTGCGATACTACAACAACAACTTGGTTAGGAAAAAAAAGTTGTAGTAGTTTGGGCATAGTCTTAAAGTAAAGTAAATGAAATGTAGTACTTAGTTGTTTTGGGTGCTTGATCCTCAGCTCCCTTCTTCTGCTACTTCTTATTTCTGGCGACTGGTGCTGGTTCTTGTCGTGTACCAAGCAACAAACACTTCAGTACCGACATTTAAGAAAAACGTTTAAGTAGTTTAAAATCGTTGGCTTCACTTTTTGCGCTTGACTGCTTTCTTCACGGCTGCCATTGCTTCTGCCGCTCATACTGACGCTTCTCCACAATTGTCGGGTTTGCTGCTGTTGCTTTATGCTGTGGCGAAATTGAACTAAATAATTACAAGCATTGCAAGCGGTGGCACGCTTCGAATCCTTGCCCACCAACGTACCATCTGTGCATTACGACACTGACAACAGCAACAGCAACAGCAACAGCAACTATATCAGTCAAGCGCCAGGGAAAGCATATTTAAAGTTTAATCCTGTTAAAATAAAGTCAATCAGTCAATTAAGCAGCATTTATTAAGAATAAATGCAGCAAGGATGCGAATTAAAGTTTCAGAGGCACTGCAGTAAATCGTTATAAACGTAGCACGTCGTACCTGATGTACAGTGGAACGCTTTTATGCAATATGCAGGGATATGGATAGTAAACGTTGTTGTAATGCCATGATAATTGGTATACGCGTATATGACTTTTAGAAGAGATGGATGAACATTTTTTATTTTTCATAATTATTAATTTTACGATAACAAACTGGGCCATTTTTTATAGAAAAATCGGTGTTTGAAAAAATCTTAAAAGAAATAATCTAAGCTAATGATATTTCTTAAAATTACGTTTTCTGGGCTCGATATAGGAAATCTAAAAATTGTGCCAAATGATTTTGAATTTTTCAATTAGATTTTTATTCAAAGCTGACTTAAAGGGTTACTACTTAAGGTGAAGTTAAACGAAGCTAAAGAAGAAGGAAGAAAAAGGGTTTTAAAATGTAGTATAAAAAACAGCACAGAAATGAGAGAATAATTATGACAGAAATTCACAGACAAAGGCGAAATAGAATAATTTTGTATTTGCATGAAAAACTGGACAATAATTTTAATAAGATACAACATAACAGAAAAACTTTAAAAAGAAAGCAATGTAAGAGTTATTTAAGTGCAGCACAAAAAAAAAACAAAAATCAACAAAACATACAATGGTTCAAAAACAACATAGATACCAACAGGAATAATTATGATCAAACAGAATAAGTAAAAAGAAATATATAATAAAATCATAAAAAATGTAGACTGCATGGATAGACATGAATCAAGCAAATAAAGAGGAGAATAAAAAACGAGCAACAGCGACTTTAATGGTAACAAAGCGTTGTCTGCCAAAGCAAATATTTAACCCTTAAATGACACACCTACCCCTGACTTACTTTAAATGACACACTAGTGTGAATTGGCACCAATTGTTTTTGAATGCCTTTCTTTAACTCAGCATTACCAAAAGTAAAAATCAACTATTTGAAAAAGACATAAATATAATAATTTTATAAAATAATTAAATTACAATAAAAAAGTGGAGATTATTTTGAAGAAACTAACAAAAAAAAATTGTGAACAAGGAATTTTCTAACATCTTCGCGCCTATTCCAAAAAGATGCGTTTTCCTTTGATTGTTTCGTTAAAGTTTCGTGTATGTTGCAAATATGAATAATAATAAGTAAATTTTGTTTTTTGCAAGACATTTTTTTATTTAAGCGTTAGCTTTTATAGCAAAGTTATTAACGGGCGTGAAATGAATACTTTACACAAGCGTCAGTTACGATTTCTATACCCCAACGCGTACTGCGTAAGGTGTATATTAACTTTGTCATCCTGTTTGTAAAGCCGATAAGGCGGCGTGGCAGGTATAGAAGAGTGTATATATTTTTGATCAGCATCACCTCCTGAGTCGATTTCCGTGTGTCCTTCTGTCTGTCCGTCTGTCAGTCTGTCGACACGATTACAGCCATAATTTTAAAGCTATCGTGATGAAATTAAAAAAATATGCTTTTTTTAAAAAAATTAAGATCTAGTTCCGAAATGAGCCAAATCGGATAAAAACCACGCCTACCTCCCATACAAAGTGACTTTATTTTTCCAGTAAAATCTCTTAAAAATCCACAAAAATTAAGGAAATGCCTTCCAATTTTGCACATACGCTTTGATCTTTGAATAGGCGGATGAAAACGACGCCTATTTCTCATAAGGTGCGATTCATATTTATAGCCCACCGTCGCAATAGTTAAAATTTAACAACATTTAAACTTTAAAAATACTAAAAAGCTTAACAAATGTTTGTATTATGATTTTTAGCCCAATGGCAACCCATATTTCTGCTTGACATTTGAAGACCCGTTATATTTACTCTTCTTTTGCTTTTGGCTAAGTTTGCTTCGTTTCATAATTATAACCCAAATGCATTAACATTCAAATAAAAGGTTGGTTTCAGGTTTAATAACTAAAAAAAAGGTGTGTTTTTTAAAAAAGAATTTTTTAGTCAACGATGCCACGAGGAACAAATTTATCAGAGATTGAAAAAGGTAAAATTCTAGCCTGGGTGTCCGATGGAATTTCAAAAAGCGAAATTTCGCGTAAAATTGGAAGAAGTCGGCGAGTAATTGCAAATTTTCTGAAGAACTCGGAAGAATATGGGAAAATAAAGAGATCAGGTCGAAAGAGAAAGTTGTCCGATAGAGAAGAGCGACAAATAATACGCCAAGTAAGCAACTCATCTGAAAGCTGCTCCCACTTAGCAAGAGGTTGCAGCACAAAGGTGTCAAAATCAACAGTTTGGCGTGTACTTAAGCGAAACCCAAAAATTTGCCGCTCCAGAATGAAGGTCATTCCGAGGTTGCAACCCCGTCACAAAGTGGCACGGCTTGAATTTGCTCAACAAAATATGGCCACTGATTGGTTCTCGGTAAGCCATATCAGAAATCTTCTTGTTCGATTTGTGAAAATTTCTTTTTTCGATTAAGGTGATATTTTCGGACGAAAAGAAATGGAATCTCGACGGACCAGATGGGATAAATTTCTACTGGCGTGATTTAAGGAAGGAGCCCCGCTACTTCTCCAAACGAAACTTCGGTGGTGGTTCGGTAATGGTCTGGCGAGCATTTACTGCACAAGGGACACTGGAAATCCAGTTCACGTCATCGAAAATGAAAAGTGCAGACTACATTGCAGTATTGCAAAGCAGTTTGGAGCCATTTTTTCGCCAACCGAGTGACAAGAACTGGATTTTTCAGCAAGATAATGCTCGAATCCATACAAGTACAGAAACAAAAAAATGGTTTTCCCTTAAAAATATTAATATTTTAGAATGGCCAGCGTGCTCCCCAGATCTCAACCCTATCGAAAATATATGGGGAGTAATGGTTCGCCGTGTTTACGCCGATAGTCGCCAATATAACAGCGTTAAGGAGCTGAAAGCTGCCATTATAAGCACTTGGGAGACTTTGGAAGCCAACATTTTAAATAATTTAATTTTATCCACGCGCAAAAGAATTTTTGAAGTAATAAAGGCCAAAGGGGGCCACATAAACTTGTAATCTGCTTATTTTAATTTTTTACATGTAGACAAAATGGAATAATGCAATATGGGTTATAAATATGAAATGCTTGTTCAGAGAATTATAACAATTTAAGTCACAGAATTTAAAAAGAACAAATAAAAAATATATATTATCGAATTTATTTTTCATTTCTTATCATATTTGAATGTTGTAATGTAATTTGAGAGCGTACAAGTTGAATACGATATCATAAAGAGGGTGGGTTATATAAATGAAACGCACCTTACCAAGTGGCTTTATTTTAAACTAAAATCTCTTAGAAATCCACAAAAAATAAAGAAAAATCTTGAAATTTTGCACATCAGCTTTGGTATATATTATGAACCATATCTTTGATATTCGACAAAATCGGATGAAAACCACGGCTACCTCCCATACAAAGTGACGTCATCAAAATAGGAAAACTTTCGTAAATATATAAAACTGAATGTCATCGTGTCTGTCGTGGCTAAAGACTTCGAATATACTTGAATTCGGCCGCGGGGGGTATTCTAGCTTTGGTACCCTGCCGAAGCTCCATTCCATACTAGTTTTTTAATTTAAATTGTATTGAAAAAAATCGTCAGTATTTTGAATTTTTTACACATTTCAATATTTATTATATTGAAACTAGCTGATACCCGGAGCGCTTCGCTGCGCTCCGCGCTAATCCCCTGAAAAGTGGGCGTATAGTGTGCTCCTACACCCTTATCCAATTATTTCCAACTATTGTTGTGTGTCTGTTTGTTTGATGGTAATTAAATAAGGGTCCACATTTGTATATACATTGACTGCCGCTTAATATACATTGACTGCCGCTTGAATCAATAGACCCTACATACCAATCGTGGTATTTCATTATCAAAGCATGTACAATTTTTATGATATTTAAAAAAGTGGGTGTACTGTGCAACTACTTTTTTGTGAACTTTCCATTTAAACAAAATTACCAAATTGTAGTCTAATACGATCAAAATTATCAGATATGTATATAGAAGAAGACGCGCGTTGCTACGTCTATGCCTAAAATAAACAATTTTTATTTGACCCTTTGCTTGACACCACTCTCATTGTCCAATGCCCGTCCCAGTTACCCGGTAGAAGGATATCACTAAATAGTCAGAAACTCTATTTGAGCTTCAATGTTCTGTGATTTTTACTTCCAAAGCTATTCGATATTAAGAATTTGGCTTGTAAGCCACACCCCTTATACAATGCCCGTCCAAGTTTTCTATTAGAAAGGCATGACCAAGTGCTAACTTCATTTTGAGTTTTACTGTTCTGCGACTCTTACTTCCAAGGCTAATCGATATCAAAAATTGGGCTGGTATAGGCGGATCCACACCCCCCTGTCTAAAGCTTGTTCAAGTTTTCCATTAAAAAGACATCACCATGTGGTAGCTCAATTTAGAATTTCAATGTTCTGTTGTGACTCTTGCTGCCATAGCTATTCTGTATCGAAAACGTGACTTGTATGGGCGAAGCCTCGCCCGTTTTGCATAGGAGACTGAAAAGTACTTTACAACCTATTCTCATACCTACCAAACATACGAAAAAATTTTATTAAAATCGAGCCGTTTCGGAGGAAATGAGACACAAACATTGTGACATGAAATTTTTATATAAATTAAATTAGATAATTAGATGGAATAAAAATTTATAAAATAATTATAAAAAACTCTTTGTTACTAAATATCTACAAATACGTCAAATCTACTGGAGCACAATACCACTGCTTCCGTATTTTTGATATATTCAGATTTAATTTTTTGATATATTCAGTTTTTAAGAAATTTTTTTTTGATTCTAAAATACCAACTTTTATTTCAAAAATAATTTTGTTTTTTCTTTCAAAGAAAAAGTTCACTTTGATATAAAAAAAAATTTCTTTGGCGCTAAAACAAGTAAAATTTAGTTAATTTTCTTTGATTTTAGGATGTTTTTTCTGAGTGTATACTCCGGCTAAACTTTTATTTACTAGTTTATAAATAATTTATAGAATTAATAATCTGTATTCTAATAAGAAGCAAACCAAATTAAAATGTATCGCTTTTTTTTGCTGAGCTTGCTTTGAAAAGCTTGGAACAATGTCCTGTGTGTAGACTTTTGACGCGTTAAATTTTTTGTATTATTGTTAAGTTTTTGTTCTTTTTTTTTTACTTAAAATTCAACTCTCATTAAACTTTTCATTAAGATTCATAAGTTTTGGGGAAATCAAAAACTACATGTTCATTCATACAACCATGTAAGTAGACTTTTGTCCTTCACTGTACAAAGCGTGACCAAAACTCAACATTTTTTTGCTAACAATTTCATTAATAAGCTTGAAACACAGTTACGTCGTTGGACACACGAGAAAAGCACAGTTTTTTGCAGTTTCTTAGAGTTAATAATTTAATGTTTTTTTTTTTTATTAAATAAATTTTAAATTAAAAGATTTAAAATAACATAAGGTAAATTAAAAACACACGTTAATATTCACACCAGTAAATTTTATTATACACTGGCGATCAAAACTGAGTGCATGTTTTAAATATTTTTACTTACAATAGCATAACGTTTTAAGTTATTGACGGATTTCAGTGAAATTTTCAGTAATTAAACTTTATTAAATAAACAATAAAACATAGCAAGCAGAAGTAACATAAAATTGCAAAAACAAGGGAATTGCAGCAAAAATATATGGCAACCCTATTCACTCAGTTTTGATCTCTTTGCATAACTGAAAGCGTAGAAGGCTACGCGTTTCCAAAGGAATGGAAATGTTCCGTTAGGTAAATGTAATCACATTTTTTTTAGCTTGTAGTATTATGCAGTGATCTTATGTTTTATTGTGTGCGGTAATTTTCGAGAATAAAGTCGCGTTAAAGTAAATTAATTAAAAAATGAGAAAAATCGCATTAGATGTTGAGAATAGCATAGTTACTATGACTAAAAGTGGAAATTCGTCACGTGTTATTACTCAAAAATTAAAAGTAAGTCAACGCACCGTAATAGCTGTCCAAAAACGACGAAATGTTGATCCTGTACCGAATGCTGGAGGCCGACCTAGGCTTTTAAATGACTCAGATGCCCGTTTGATGTTACGCCAAATGCGAAGCAAAAGATCCAAAACACCTAAACAGGCTGCTTTAGCAATAAATAAGAATGTAAGTGCACCAACTGCTCGTAGAGCTCTTCACAGAATTGGATACGTGTCAGCAGTTAAGAAGAAAAAGCCAGCTCTATCTGATAAAAACATAAAAGCCCGACTGAAATTCTGCAAAAGTCACGAAAATTGGACAGTGGAAGATTGGAAACGGGTAGTTTGGTCCGATGAAACAAAAATAAATCGTTTTCAAAGTGATGGAAAAGAATATTTTTGGCATAGACCTAATGAACGCCTTAAAAAACATCATGTAAAACAAACCGTCAAACATGGTGGTGGTAGCTTAATGGTTTGGGGGTGTTTCACTTGGTGGCATTTGGGGCCATTGGTTAGAATTGAAGGAATAATGCGCAAGGAAGACTATCTCCGTATTCTCGAAACAAACTTGCCGCACTTTGTCGATAAAAGCGCCTACCCTGAGAATGAAGTGGTTTTCCAGCAAGACGGGGACCCAAAACATACTGCGAAAATTGTGCAGCGCTGGCTTCTAGAGCAAAAGTTTGAAGTAATGCAGTGGCCACCACAAAGTCCAGACCTCAACCCCATCGAAAATTTGTGGGCTGTGGTCAAAAGACGATTGGGGCAGTATGAACGAGCGCCAACAAACATGGACGAACTTTGGGGGCGAGTAAAATTAGAATGGGAAAATATTCCAAGCCAAATAATAGAAAATTTAGTTGAGAGCATGCTTAGGCGTATGAAACAAGTAATTAAAAACAAAGGATTGTGGATTCCCTACTGATATCTAACTTATACTAGCTAACCAATAAGAAGTTCAAAACTGAGTGTATACAGTTGCCTTATGTTTTTCTGTGAATTTGTTAATTTTCTTTAAGTCAAGTTTTTACTGGATACTAAGTTTTATTGTGAAGATAATAAAGATTACTCCCTGGAGATTTCAAAATAATCCGTCTATTATTTATAATTTTGTGACACCGTAAGTAAAAATATGCTGAAGATGCACTCAGTTTTGATCGCCAGTGTATATCATTATTATTTTATTGTTATTTCAACACACTTGTGATCAATTGTTAATTTTTGCCGATGCTGATGACATCTTGTGTGTAGCAAGTAGAAGCAACACTTTTGTTATATTTGGATAGCTGCTAAATATGTTGGATATGAAGAAAAGCCAAACGCAATCCTTTTAATATATAGATTTATCAATCTGCTGCAACATAGTTTTAGTTGTACTATATTTAAACACCGATGTTGGGGGCATCCTGTAGCAAGTAGAAGCAACTTGTAGCAAGTATTTTATGTGGAATATATTTACATGTGGAATATGCAGAATAGTCAATACACAATCTCTATCTATTAAGAGATTATTGTGATCTACTGCAACATAGCTTTAGTAATACATACTTGATATTGAATCAACAACAGTGCTGAACTCCAAATCACAACGGTGCGAGTTCAATTCCCACGGAGGATCGAAGAAATATTTTTAATATATTGAAGTTACATTTTCTTATTATAATAGACGCAAGAAACAAGGTAACATCAATTTCTAAGAAAAACGCTGTCGAAATTAAAAAGTGTCGTTTTTGAGATTTCACTCAAGCAAATCACAGAACGAGGCATAAAAAGCTTCGCTGCAAGAATTTGTGAACTAAACCCGGTTTTTAGTATTTTTTTTTTTCTTATTACTTAATTATGTCCTATTATATTAGGTATTTTTTTAAATTTTTTAGATTTATCAATTAGTTAATATCAACAAACTACTCTGCCAATTCGAGATTAAAAAAAAGGAATGTTTCCGTTTTGTCCAAATTTATTTAATAACGTCTGTAACTTTGCCTTGATTGAATTCAACTTCGTTCATTTCCAATTTCAGGTTCTTTCGAAATCTTAGAACTCATATATACAGCCTGCGCTGTTGTGCTTAATCCTCAAAGCACAGAAACAACAACAAAGCAGCAAATTCAGTTTGATTTATACCGGTTTTTGCACTGTTTTATATTATTTTTTTTTTTACCAAATATTTTTATATTTCTTGCCCCTTAATAAATGTGCTTTTTTTTTGCTTTTCCGCCTCTTTCAATTCATTTGATTTCCTTTTTCCGCTGTTTTCACTCATTGAATTGCAATCAGGTGTGAAAATAATTTGCAATTTTCTTTACTTTTGAAAGCAAAAGTGCAAAAGTAAAAAAAGTGATCGCTTCAATTTGTGAAAAGAAAAAACATATAAACTGTGCGTTAACTGCGTATTATGGCAAGCATTAAAATAAAGCCACTTTTTTGCCTGGATCGGCCCATTTTCTATACCACATTGATGTTTTAAAGTATTTTTTTGAGGAGTAACATTTTTGTACTCTAATATAATTACGTTTCTACTAAGAAAAAATAAAAACTAAAAAAACAATATTTTGCAGAGTGGGTAAAAAACTTAAGTATACAAAAAATACGAAAAACAGAAACGGCAAAAATATTAAATTATTATTGCTCTCACAATTTTAATTATTGCAATGGCGGCAGCTCAGAAAAAAAAAACAACGAAATTAAAATGAATTTGAACAACTGGGACTAGATTGCAATATGAGACGCATGGGCAAAGAAGTGAACCAGACAACGCTGACGACAACTCGACATAATAATCGACAGCTTAACGAATGTCCAGCAATCAGTACTGTGACACTTTAAATATTTATCTTTCTGGTGTTTTCAACCAACTTCCACCCTACAACCGAAAGCCAAAGGATGCCAAAAATAGAACAATTAAATACTGTCAGATGCTGATTATTTTTCTTTGCATACTTTTATGCATCTTTTTTAATGTGATGGCGCTTGAAATTACTCAAAAGTTTCAATTGCATATTTTTTGGCAATTTATTTTTCAGTTAAAGTGGTTATCTATCACTGGCGTTCACAGTATTTTCTGAAGGGGAAAAGGCCCACAGGCCTAGGGTTCACGTATTTGAGAATAGTTCAGAACTCGAAAAAAATTTCGATTAGGGAAAACAAATCAAAAAAACAAATCGATTATGGAATATATTTTTTTTATACAAAAACAAAAATTAAGCACAGTACCATGGAATTCCATACTAAACCAAAAATTTTCTAAGATTTAAAACTGACGACATGAGAGTAAATAAATGTATTTTAGGTTTAGACCTTGTTCTATACCATTTCATAGCTTTTATTGTCAATTTGGTCCTAATTTTAGGATTTTCAAAAAATTTCCCAAAAATTTCCCAAAAGAGGGACATTTTTTAAACTATCAAAAAAAATAAAATATACATGTTCCAGAATTGATAAACAAACAGAAAAATAAACAGATATTTAAAAATTGTCCATACATTTATTTCTTTCTATGATGAAAGTAAGAACACATCAAGCGATGCGTATACGAAAAAAATTTAAAGAAAAAACAAATCGATTATGAAATAGAATTTTTGATATGAAAACAAGAATTACGTAATGTGCCACGGAATTTCACAGTAAACTTAAAATATTCTAAGCATTAAAGTTGAAGACATGAGAGTAAATAAATGCATTTTAAGTTTAGAGCTTGTTCTATACCATTGCATAACTTGTATTGACGATTTTATCATAATTTTAGAGTTATCAAAAATTTCCCAAAAGAGTGATTTTTTTCAAAACTATCAAATGTTCGATTTGGTCAAAATTTTAAGACTTAAAAAAATTCTCCAAAAATTTCCCAAAAGAGGGAAATTTTTTAACTATCAAAAACAACTATACATGTTCCAGAATACTAAGCAGACATTTAAAGTTTTTCAATAAATTTATTTCTTTCTATGATAAAACTAAGAACACATCAAGCGATGCGTATTCCAAAAAACATTAAAAAAAAACAAATCGATTATGAAATAGAATTTTTCATACAAAAACAAGAATTACGTAATGTGCCATGGAATACCACAGTAAACTTAAAATATTCTAAGCATTCAAGTTGAAGCCATGAGAGTAAATGAATTTTTAGTTTAGAGCTTGTTTTATACCATTTTATAGCTTTTATTGACGATTTCATCATACTATTAGAGTTTTCAAAAATTTCCCAAAAGAGGGATTTTTTTTTAAAAACAATCAAATGTTCGATTTTGTCAAAATTTTAAGACTTTCAAAAATTTCCCAAAAGAGGGAAATTTTTTAAAACTACCAAAAAGTAATAAAAGAGTTTTTGAGAAAAAAAGGTCGTTTAAAGTACACTTTTGTAATAACAACAACCTGGCCAATTTTATGGTAATACAAATAAAAAATAAAGCTTTTACTTTCCATATCTTTCTTAAAAATGAGTACTAAAAAACACTGAATTAACATTACATCCACCTCATATTAAATTGAAGGCGTGAGAGTAAATGAATGCATTTTTAGTTTAGAGCTTGTTCTATACCTTTTCATTTACGATTTTATCATAATTTTAGAGTTTTCAAAAACTTTCCAAAGGAGGGATTTTTTTAAAAACTATCAAATGTTCGATTTTGTTAAAATTTTAAGACTTTAAAAAATTTCCCAAAAATTTCCCAAAAGAGGGAAATTTTTCAAAACTACCGAAAAGTAATAAAAAACGAGTTTTTGGAGCAAAAAGGGTGTCTAAAGTAAATTTTTTTAAAAACAAATCCAACATGGCCAATTTTATGGTCACATCAATAAAAAAATAAAGCTTTTACTCTCAATAACTTTCTTAGAAATGACTACTAAAAAACATTGCAATAAAACAATAAATAAAATTTTGTTTTAAAATACTCCAAAAAATGGGCATAATTGTTTAAAACAAAGCAGCCAGAAAAAGTGTTTGCAATATACGGCTCAACAATAGTTTTGTTCACATTTTATTTTGTGTCGTATCTTGGACGTCAAAATTGCTTTGACCGTTCCTGTTTTGATCTAACTTGCTTACTTGCTGCTGTGCTTCAAATTTGTTGTTAATATTCTTCTGCCTTTTATTTGGTTTTTTTAAAATTTCTTTTAAGAGAACCACCAGCTACGTCATCGTCAATCATTAACAACATCAACATCATAATCACTATAAACAACAAAAAAAAAAAATAACAACAGCATTGCCTTCTAAGCTAATAAATTGAATACCCAAAGGATGCAAAAATGTGCCGGCTTAGCGCGCCGGCTTTCTGCTTGTTGCGCTCAAGCATTTTTTTTGTTGCTGACATTTTTGTGCGTTTTTTTTTAAACAACAGCTTTTAACCTTTTTCACACGATGCCAACCGAAAAAAAAGCGAAGCAAAAAAAAAGCCCAAAAAAAGCAACATTGGCATTAACAGGAATTGCGCTATTGATTTGCTGCTGCCAAGCGCCGCTTACAAAACCAAAAAAAAAAAAAAGAAGAAAACAACAAGGATTTCAGCAATTTTTTTATGTTGCCGCTGAATAAATTTAATTGCTTCGACTTCAATTAGATTCGGTTGACCAGCGAGCCTGTGTGGCGGGTGGCATGTTAAGCCTTAAATCTGTTCACACAGTGGCAGTATCCAAATGGAACAATAACAATAACAACATAATATTATAATAAAAAAAAAAAAATGATGCGAAAAAAATGCAAATTTTTACAACATAAACGCCGAAAAAAATTATTAACAATGTTGTGCTAGCTACTACGGCACGAGTACGGGTCCATCGCGAATGATGGTTGATGGCTGCTGGTTGCAGTAGTCCTCGTCCTGGTTCTGCTGGCTGGCAACCTTTGCTGTGTGATTTGCCTGAGTTGTTTTCACAACAAATGGTTTTTTAAAGATCCACTTTGTAAAAGTGTTATTTATGCAGCAAATTGATGCCAATTACAAGCTCTTTGTTGTTCCTGTTGTTTTGTCCTGTTGTTGTTGTCTAGCAAAATCAGTCACGGAATGTTGGGTTAATTTGTTGTTTTTTTGTTTTAGCACTTTTGGATGTTTTTTTTTTTAAAAAGCGCTTTAAAAGGTTGTTTAATGTTTTACTTGTTTCCATTACTTTATCAGTTAACTTTTTTCGACCCAGTCTGCAAACACTTAACGGTCTAACAAAATAGAAAACATGTTGATGTGATTTCTACCCCATGGCAATGGGGTATTATATGGTAGGTATGGAGCTGGTATTAAATTGACAATTGCCGATTATAATTATTAGAATTGTTGCCCTAACCTACTCATTTGAATTTTTTCAACTAATAAAAAAGGATTTGAAGGGTAAAAATATAGTTATTGGAAACTGTACTTACCTGTATGCAGTCGCGTGTGTTGTTGCACATGTGAAAGTTGCTTAAATCTACGATCACAGTATGAACATTTGTAGGGTTTTTCGCCGGTATGGACCCGTATGTGTTGCACCAGCTGATGATTGCTGGAAAAGCTCTTCAAGCATTGTTGACACTGATGCGGCTTAGATTCACCACCGATGCTGCCAGGACCGCCGGGGCCGCCGCCGAGTGTGACGCGAGGTATTTGTTGTATTTGCTGCATGGCGCTTTTGTGCATGAACAGCTAAAATGCATCAAGACGGATAGGATAGATACAACGATGTTTTTTGATGGTATGAAATAGAAATATATGAGAAGATTAATGCAAAATTGTTGATATAATAGGCCGAAATTATTGCAAAAATTTAACAAATATGAGTACACGAACGATTATCACTGTTATTTAATTCTAACCAGAAATGTAACTGTGAACAGTGTGTGTAGGATTTTGTTGAGTTGAGACCTGCCTGTGGCAGACCATGAAATTCAAACGGAACGCTGGGGTTTTTTTTTATATAATTTTTTTGGTTTTTTTTCATTTACAGCACAAAAAAAAAATATCACACTTAACAATATATAAGATAAAATTTTCAATTTTAAACAAAAATTATAGTGCCTCAATTTTTTTTTTAAGTTTTGTTATTGTGTTTAATTTTTTTTTAATTTTAATTTAAATTTAAATTTTTTTAAAATATCACACTTAATAATAAATAAAGTAATATTTTTATTTTAAAACAAAAATTATTACACCTCAATTTTTAATTTAGTTTTTTTTTTATTTTTAAATATTGTTTATGCTTTTAAATTTAAATTTTTTTTTATATATTCTTAAATTTTTTACTTTGGTTGCTTTTGTTTTTTGTTATGTTTAAGTACTTTTATTCTTATATTTTTAACAAATTTTTGTATTATAGTCAACTTTTAACACTTTAAGCACAATAGTGGCTTATAAACAACTTCTGACTCTCAGTGGCTCTGTTTCTCGCGGGGACTCCCTGATTTATAACAAAGTGGGTATAAAAAATTTATAACAAAAAGCAAAAAATAGCAATTGTGAAAATGGAGTTCACATGATCGATCTGATAAGGAAAAAAAACTGTGAAATAGTTTTTAATATTTCCCAAGTTATAAAGCTATGTATAAGAATTTCATAAAACTTAACTTAATAATAGGTCAAAGTATGTGGATAAGTGCTTTATTTATATTTTTAGTTAGAAAAAAAGCGATATTTAGAGAGCAATCATATTTTTATTTCTTTTTTTTTATTTATTTTAGTTTCTTCTGTAATTAAAAATCTGTTAGCCTCTGGATATGTGCTTGAAAATCTTAAAAATTTTAAAACTTGTGCATCTTAAAAAACAAAAAAAAAAAAAAAATAAACAAGAGCAGTTAAACCATGCTGTGTTGCGCTGCTTGCTATCAGCCAGATCAGAAAACTTGAATTGCGGCAGGTCAAGAGATACATTTTTTTTTTCATACAACGCATTGTAAAGCATTGTAGCCACGAGCACGGGAGCGCCTTGACCGGTGTGCTGAAGACGTTGTCCTTTGAGTGTTATTCATTAAAAATAAAAAAAGAGAGCGCGTAGTAATAAATAAAAAACACAGTAAGAAAAAAAAAACAAATAAAAAAAATTAAAATTCAAGAACCTAAATAGCGCTGTGAAAAAAATTGCAGCTCAAAGTGTTTGTTTCTTTTTGTTGTTATTATTGTTTTTGCTGTTGTATCTGTCTTGGCTTGAACTTGCATCTGTTGCAGCAACCGCGAACGCAACATTTAATTGTTGCACGCAACAGCATTATACTAAGTTGCGCATAGCTGCAGTTTTTTTTTGTCATAGCCAATAATTTTAGCCAGTGGCGCAGATAGCTTTATTCAATAGGGAGACCATTTTTTTTGCGTAATAAACATTGATAAAAAACATGTGTGTGGGCGGTAGTTTGATGGTAGAAGTGAATTGAAATCGATATATTTTACATTGAAATCAATGTATTGTACATTTAAATCAAAGTATTGTTTGTTGAAATCAATGTATTGCATATTATTACAAAGAATGAGATCCTAGGAAGTAAGATCAAGTTTCTACGTTTTAAGCAAGTGCATTGATTAAGTGAGTGAATGTGCTCTTTAACATTTGAAGCTTGCTTTGAAGCAAAAATATAAGAAAATATTTCAATTCTTTTTGCAGATTCTTACAAACAATGAGTAGTAATCAAAAACAAATGTAAATTGAAGACAAGGAATTTGTTCTTTGTATCAATTAAATGTTCATTGAAACAGAGTGCGTAGAGTAAGCAAAATTCGCTCTCGCTCTTTCGAGTTATCATTTATAAAAACAGAAGCAATGAATAATCTTTTCAGAGCAATTCGTTGAACGCTACGCTCTCGCATAAGCTCCTCAAACACTTGTATTGGTTATTCGTCCGCGTACAAAAAGCGTTATCGTTGTGAAAACATCGTCACTGTTTTCATCCCTCTAGTTCTGCAAATGATGTGCCTTTTATATGAGCTGAAAATCATTTGAATTCATCAATGATAAGTACTTTGATACTTATTAAGAAGCAATATGGTTAAAAATTAACCATTTTTTGTGAGTTTCTAAGGAGAGAAACATTTTTGAGACACATATATAGAGGGGTCTATCAGCCATCAGCCTATCAGCCTCATTTACCACATTTATAGGGGACGTCGAAACACGTGTTTAACTGTCCCCTGTAAGTCAAATTGTAAGTCAAACACGTGTTTCAGCTCCTTCCTAAAAATAAGGTGAATGGGGGCAGATATACCCCCTATTTGTGTGTCTTAAAAATGCTTCCTTCTATAGTAATCTCCAAAAAATGGCTAGATTTTACCTATTTTACTTCCCCTTCGAGATATGAAACAACAAAAAATCGAAAGTTTTTGAAAAATCCTCGAAAAATCTTTGCAAAAATGGAAAAAGTGCCTTAACTCGAAGGGGAAGCAAACAGGTAAAAATTAACCATTTTTTGAGGCTTTATAAGGGGGGAAGCATTTCTGAGACGCACAAATAGAGAGGTCTATCAGCCCCCCATTTTGCATATTCTTAGGGGGACCATCGAAACACGTGTTTAACTGTCCATTGTAAGTCAAATTGTAAGTATGCTTCGTCCTATAGTAATCTCCAAAAAATTGTTAGATTTTACTTATTTTTCTTCCCTTTCGAGATATGAAGCAACATGAAATCGAAAGATATCGAAAATGCCTCGGAAAATCTTCGAAAAAATGGATAAAGTGCCATATCTCGAAGGAGAAGCAAAATAGGTAAAAATTAACCATTTTTTGGGGCTTTACAAGGGGGGAAGCATTTCTGAGACGCACAAATAGGGGGTCAATTAGCCCCCATTTTGCATATTTTTAGGGGGACATCGAAACACGTGTTTAACTGTTTAATTGTAAGTCAAACACATGTTTTGGCCCCTTCTTAAAAATATTGTAAATGTTGTGCAAATAGGCCTCTCTATTTGTGTTCGGATTCGGATGCAGCAACCCATTTTTACCTAATAATGGCCCCAGCACCGAATTTGTACAAAAAACAGAAAACAAACAAACTCCAATAGAAACGAATGATAAAAAAATGATGACATCAAAATCAAACTCAATCAGTTCTCACTGTATATAACTATTATTGAAAAGAGTGCATCATTTTCAAATAATCTGAGTGAGGAGAAAAAAAGAGCGAGCTCATATATCGGCGTATGCTCTGCAAGAGCGCATGCTGTGAACAGCAACGAAAGAGAAATGCAAATAAACGATTCGCTCGCTCATTCGGAGATTAACGAATGATCGCTCGTTTGTTTTTCATTTTCAATGAAAGAAACAAAACGAAATGCACTGAGTTGAGTTGTATTGAGGTGAGTGCGGGAAATTTTACTCCTCAATGATATACATTTACGAACTCTGCATTGAAATCAATGAATTTCGTTAAATGAATGAAATTTATTGATTTTAAGAACTATTTAGTGCAGTGTATGGCTTAAAGCCCTTAAAAAGGTACAATATGGTTCGTTTCTAGTTTAAAATATTGTTTTTAAACTTATTGTTTAAAAACTCTTCTTAATTTTTATTGATAATATCTCTGTTTCATCACCGTGACAAAGCTTTAAACTTCTCACTTGGAAATATAAAAATATTATATAATATATAAGAGAGATAAAGCAATTTTAATGTAAATAAAAAAAAAGTAAAAAGCATATCATATAATTTTTGCAAATTTGCTTGGTCTAAAAAAGCGTATCACTTGAAAGTTCTTAATTTTTTAAAGCTTGATTTTAGCCATAATTTTGACGGCTAAAACGATATTATTTAAATTTGTTGGACATATGTATGTAGGCAATATTTAAAAAAATTGTCTTCTTCATTAAAACTGCATGAGTCAGTGGTGCCCCAACATTTTGTTAAAAATTTCTTTTTTTTTAATAACTTGCACTCACGCATAATTGAGTTGAGGTCAAGAAACTTTTGAAATTTTTGCTGGCACCCACTCACGCGTTGAGTAACACGCTTGTAGGCTTAATTTTTTTTGATGTTATTCTAGCCATTTTGCTGACTCTTTGTTGTACGCTGAAATCGTAGCGTAGTAAATTGAAATACGAGCTTTTTTGCGTAGAAATCTGAAACCCATCAAAAAATTAAAAAAAAACAAACTAAATAATTGTTTTAACACTTGAAAAGCTATTGTTTTTTGTTGACAACCTCATTGTTTTTTTTTTTTTTTTCTTTTACTCTGGCGTTTTGCACATTTAGCAGTATATTTTTTTTTTTCTTAACATAATTTTTGTAAAACATGAAAACACACGTTTTTTTGTAGTTTAAGAAAAAAAAAAGCAAAACTTGACACTTTTGAACAAAAACCAACGAAATAATTTTTAAAGCGTAAAATAAAGAGGTCAAAAAATTTCGGAATATCAGTACATTAGCTTAGATATTTTTTTTTATTTTATTTCAAGTAAATCCAGTCGATGCTAAATTTAATCAACCTCGCTGATAAAAAGTTGACAACAGGTAAGAAGTTTTTTAAATCGAAGATTCAATGACCCTGATGAATGAAAATGAAGAAGCAATTGCTTTTTCTTACAGTTTTTTAGCAATAGCTTAAATGTATTCATGTGTGTTATGCCTATTTTTTGAAGCACAAGCACAAGAATAAGCAATTGTTTAATTTTTTATTATCTGGCTTAATGACTCAGGTGAATCTTAAGAAACCACTTAGTTTACACATCAACAACATTTTAAAACATTGTGGATCTAACTTGCTGGGTCTAATGCATAAAAGGGAGAAATAGCTTTTTACTCTACTTGTTGACATAAGCATAAAAAAATCTTTAACTCGTTAGTTAGATATCGTTCATCGAGCTGAATCTCAAGGCCTGAGAAGCTTCCTAAAATGAAAGCTCTTAGTGAGTAAATTCTCAAGACGTAATCCTGTGATGCAGCTCGCTTGTCTGAGAATTTGCTCACGAAGTGTTAAGTCGCCTATTAAGTGAACTCACAATTTTAATTTTAAGCAACAATGATCGACGAATACTATTGAGAAAATAGTTCCATATAATTCGATAATCTCGATAAATATTTATTCTTTCATACCGATTCTTAATAAAAGATTCTATACCGTTTTCCAAGAGCTTGAAACAGATATTGCTATTCTAGCAAGACTCATTAATTGTTTTTTTTTTTATTTAATTACCATTTTGAAATTGATAATATTCCATTTGATATCTTGAAGAAGTTTTTGTTATATTTACTTGAAAAAAAAAATCCTAAAATTCCTTTTGAGAACCTCATACCCTCATAACTCCAAAAATACTTCACCAATTATTTTCTTATTCCGCACAGTCATTTCTCATTGCATTAGCTGATAGTTTAAGAAAGAGTGAACCATTTTTTCATTTAACCCAAATATTAACTTTTTTCATATAATCCCAAAATTAACTTTTATGAGACTTTTATTAGTTAGTTAGCCAAGTTGGGGTTTTAGGGGTTCAACCACCCCAACCTTATCCCCAAAGGTTCTACAAAGTATGGAAAAATAATACAAAAGAGAGTATTTAAATCAAAACGTAATAGTTTCCCTTCTAAAAAAACTTGAGTTTATTATGTAAATTTATTCGAAAAAGAAGAAGTTATCATTTTTATTACAAATTTGAAAAAACAATCCGCTTGAGCAATGAGGCATTTTTTGGATAAGTTAAATTTTTCATACAAAGGTCACAATCGTTTTTTGTAAATAATCTAGTTTGTATATTAAAGAATCATTTTCAACAATGGATGTACAAGTGTTTCTGAACGAATATAATTTTATAAATTATTGAAAATGAGGTTGACATTTTTACGATTAAAACTTCTTTCAGCGCGTTGAGCACTTTTTGGTGGATAGCAAAACTATAGATTCGATATATCATCACGCTTTTAGCTGTTCATTTCTGTTTCTGTGTCATTTCTATACAGCGTTTTGAGCTTTTGTTTTTATTACCGAGGCGATTACCAACCGATTACCGAACCAATTATCGATTACCCAAGCGATTACCTACCAATTACCGATTAACGAAGCGATAACCAACCGATTACCGAACCAATTACCAATTATCCAAGCGATTACTAGCTGATTACCGAACCAATTACCGATTACAGAAGCGATTACCAACCGATTACTGAAGCGATTACCAACCGATTACCGAACCAATTATCGAAGCGATTACCAATTACCGAAGCGATTACTAACTGATTACCAAAGCGACTACCAACCGATTACCGAAGCGATTACCAACCTTTTACCGATTACCAAAGCTATTACTAACCCATTATCTTGCTTAGAACCCATTATCAATTACCGAAAATATTATCAAACGATTACCGAAGCGATTACCAACCGATTATCGAAGCGATTACCAACTAATTACAGAAGCTATAACCAACCAATTACCAATAAGGAAAGCGATTACCAACCGATTGCCGAACGAATTACCGAATCGATTACCAATCGATTACCGAAGCGCTAAGTAACCAAATGCCGAACGGATTACCGAAGCGATTACCAACTGATTATCGAAGCGACTACCAACCGATTACCGAAGCGATTACTAACCATTTACCGATTACCAAAGCAATTACCAACCCATTATCAATTACCGAAAAGATTACCAACCGATTACCGAAGCGATCATCAACCAACTACCGAAGCTATTACCAACCAATTACCAATAACGAAAGCGATTACCAACCGATTGCCGATTACCTAAGCCATTACCAACCGATTACCAAGCCAATTACCGGTAATTAAGTTATATCATAGCTGTTACGATATGAATTTCCGAATCGGATGGTAATCGCTTCGGTTTTCGGTAATTGGCTCAGTAATCGGTTGGTAATGGCTTATTAACAATTACAATTGAACAAATGTGCTTTATATGTCTATGTTTGTAGTTGATTTTATTTATTTGTATATATTATATAATAAATTGGCTGATATGGGTTGATGTGTAACAGGTTTTTATTTACTCCAATAAAGGTGTTAAGAAATTTAATTTTTAATTGATTTAAAGGCCTATTTGTTGCAGAAGAACCAATTCGAATTCATGGCGGTTGCATATTTTGGGAAACGGATGAAGTAGAGCATAAAGTAAAAAAATGGCGTTTTTGGTCTTTTTCAAATCGGTAGGGCGATGTGTAACTCCAACAAAATTTTGATTTACAGACCAGGAACTTTAATTTTTTATGTTCATTTTGACTTTTTACGCTTAGTAAAAGTATTATGATAAAAACTTTATGAAATAATAACAATATCTCGGTTTGAATATCAATGCACACACACATACGTTACATTAAAAAAAACTGATCGTTAATTTCACAAGATATTATAAATATTATTAATTATAAAGAAAATTTAATATCAATATTTTAATATTTTATGCAAAATGAATAATTGTGGAAAACATCTACATCGAAGTGACAATTCGCACAAATAAAATTAATGGTTCGGTGCTTCAGATAGCTTACATGAAATAGGCGCTTGCATTTGTTGCATTCAAGTTCAAAAATCTCGTTCTTTTTCGGATGACAACTAAAAGCGCCGGCCTTGCAACGGAGCACCTGCATTCATCTTTGCTGTTTGTTTGGTTTTCCGTGACGTTTTTAGAGCACAACTTTTCATGGACTTCCCACCATGATTGGATTTTGGTCTGGGCTGAATAGTATGAACTGGGCCGATTGCGTTTTATTTTGCATGAACAGATGCCGTTGATTTGGATGGCATTTCAGAGTTTTACGCTATTGCCTCTTTAATGGTAATTCTAATGTGTGGGATGTGTTACACATCAGCCCACCGTGAGTGTTACATATCACCGCAATATAAGCCACTTTTTTACTGATGGTATTTTAACACAATGTAAAAGGAATTGCAAGATCTTTACATATGTATAGAGATATTAAACATTAGAACATTTTACATTTTACTTTTTGACAAGTATTTTTCACGCTTTTAAAGAACTCCAACTCTTGATGTTGTCAAAAGAAATCTATCAATTTTGTTCATCCACTCATATGTCAACATTTTGTACGAAAAATTGCCGTGTTACACATCATCTCACGGTACACATTACCCCATCTCACACTACATATTTTAATAAGGATCGGTGACCGCGTTGCATGGTCATGGTTTCAAAGTAGCCCGTAGTACAAATTTGGTTGGACACCACTGGTCTAAGACATCAGAAACCATAACCATAAGATTTGTGGTAGTTGATCTACTTTTACGGAAACCATGTTACTGTACATGGAGTAATGGGTTTTATTCTAGCTGTCAGTGTTTCGCATATTATTTTTCGAACAGTTTTGGGATAGCAGATAAAATGGCAATACCCCTATAGCTTTCGACCGACCTTTTATCACCATTTTTGAATATTGGTGTGAGGTGAGATGTTTTCCGAATAAGAAGGAAAAACACCTTGATTAAGTGATTTATTGAAGATTAGTTGTAGGAGCAAGAGCAGTGAGTCTACACATTGGATAAGCAAATTTGGTTGAATTAGGTCAGAGCCAGGACCCTTATTTGGGTCTAGCTCGATTATAGCTGCAGATATTTCATCACGTGTTAGTTCGATGTGATTGATATGAGGTGTTAAATAAGTGATAGGAGGGGGAAGGGGGGGGTTTGAAAATGTGTCTGCAGATACACAGAATACTTCCTTAAAATGATCTGCGTAAAGATTGCAAATCTCTAGAGTGTTAGAGGATGTAACATTGCCCTTGAACATGGAGGAAGGGTATCCGTTTGATCTGCGTTTGACATTTACGTAATCGAAGAATTTCTTCAGATCTACAGAGATTTTTTCTCCAATGAGCTTAATATAAAGATTATAGGCTTCTTTGGACTTTAAAGCAAATTCTTGGGATAACTCTTCATACTTCGTTTTCAATTCATCGGTTATGTTGATGGTGAACTTAATGACTTTATATAATTTGTTTCTCTGTTCTCTTAGATGTCTGAGATTTTTATGTAGCCATGGTTGCGAAAGTTTATTCTTTTTCTTAATTTTTGGGACATACTTATCAACAATTGTGAGGATGCGCTGATAAAAAAGAAAAAAGACTGCACCATCAAGTTCGAGTGCAGATAGTTCGTTCCAATCAATAGAATCGAGACAGATCTTTATGCTATCATAGTCAGCATTTAGAAAGTCGTATACTATACTATTGAGTTACTTTATGAGTGTACGAATGTTAGATTAGTGGAAAAAATCTCTGTAGATAGGGCTGAGTGGTGAATTAATTACCAAGTTTTCGCCTAAAGTCTTGGGAAAGTCTCTACGCTACGTTGAGCTTCTATTTTCGTGCTCTGTTCTATTTTTCTTTAAAAATAAAAATGAAAAATTCTGAACAATTTACTAACTTATTCCTAAGTGAATGATAATGTTATGTTACCTGTGAAACGCTATTTTTAAAAAACAAAACATTTTTTTTTATCAATATAATGCAATCTGAGAGTTTTTAAATACTGTTTAGGTTTTTCTTTACTACTCCAAACCCCAATGCCTTCCTCTCGTCTATTTTTTCTAATTTACTACAGCAAAAAAAAAAAAAAAAAATTTAAAAAAAATAAAATAAAATGTGCAACTTTGTTAGTTTTATCAGCTTGAAAAATGCATTTTTATTACAGCTTGACTGAGATACTTAAAAATTAGATTAATTTTGCCTTAATTATAACTTTTGTTTGTACATAAGAAAAAAAAAAAAAACATTTACGAAAATGTAGACACACAAACACACAGAGAAAATAATCAACATTGATAAGAAAAGCAAACTTATACAAAAAAATATTATAGCAAGCAGGAAAAAAACACAAAAAAAAAACTGATAAAATCATAGTAAAGATTTTTTCAAGCGATTTTTCGATGTTCATTGTTTGCCTTATAATGCTTGCAATTTATTTTTTTTTTTGTGTTTTTGTTACAAACTTGCAGCTTTCATTTTGCAGCCAAGAAGTCAATAAATAAATAATTATAGCTCATTTTTTCCAACTTATCAGTTAAGAAATGTAATATTTTTCTTTAATAGCGAATTTTTGTGTTGGTAATTTTTTTTTTTCAAGTACTGCATGTTAATAAATGTATCTATGTATGAATGTTCATACGTTTGTAGGCATGCGGTATATGCGAACAGGGTAAATCATAAAAATATATATTTATTTGCAGAGCATGCGGAAAAAAGGCGAACAGCAACAAAAAATAAATGCAAAAAAAAAACTGATCATAAATTTTAAAAATAGTTGGGTGCATTTACAAGGTAAAGTAATACAGTGCTGGTCAGATAATTAGAAATTTACCTATAAAACATAAACATGTAGATAATAAACATAATAAAAACATGGATATGGAAATTTTTCCAAACAAAATCGTTTACTTATTCTGGAATTTTACTTTTTTTTTTTAAATAAGACAACTCCAAGCTAATCGATAATGGAAAAATAAAATAAAATTGAAGTTGAAGATATTATTTAAATTGCTGTATTTCTATATTAGGAAAGGGTCTGTCTTTTATGTGATGTAGTTAAAAATCCAAAACAAATGATACCTTAGAATATTGTTTTACTTTAAAGTCAAATGTTGCAATTACTTTTCTTTTAACTTTTGCAGAGTAAATACTCTGCAAAGCTGTGCTTCAAGTGTCAAAACACTGTCGCTCAGAGGTGCCAAAAATCGTTTTACACATTTCACAGTTTCTAAAATCTGATGCAGTTTTGTTAAGCGTACTTTAGTTAAGAAACATGCACATTTTCAGACTCATAGGTCAATGAGAACGTAATACCTATACCGTGTATAGGTAATGGGAACGGCGTAAAAATAAAAAGGTTCATTCTCATTTTTTGTGAATTTCAATTTTTTACATATTTTGTTGAAGTTTGAAGACGTGTAACTTTTTAACGGTGCAACATTTTTGAACAATTTTTATACCCCAACTCGTACTGCGTAAGGGGTATATTAACTTTGTCATTCCGTTTGTAACGCCAAAAAGGAGGCGTGGCAGGTATAAAAAAATATATACATATTTTCGATCAGCATCATCTCCTGAGTCGATTTCAGTGTGTCCGTCTGCCCGTCCGTCTGTCGAACTCCGCCAGGTTTGCGCCTGCCTGTCCCAAGCCAGGATAAAGGAGGAGGGTTGGTTATGGGATAGGTCCCATACCGTAAAAGGTTAGAGCCAAGAGCTCGGGGTGGTGCCCATCTTGGTAGCAGGTCACTATGTATATCATTGTGAAAAAAGCCTGCGATGGAATAGCAATGGTCCATATAACTTGTTAGCACGGGGATAGTCAAACCCGACGAATGAGGTGACCTTATCTATCCGCGGCATTGAGACATGGCCTATATGGTCAATAAGACTAAAAATGGTGTCTTAGGGCACAAGGAATTGTGTGGTGACCTGCGACGTTATTGGGCACAGGCCAAATTAAATTGTAGGCACTTCGTTTAGGGTATGGTGGGGGTACCATGCCTTAGATGAAAGTGCCAGTCATATACGAAACAGTGCTATGTGCACAGTCAAAAACAAAAATTCTTTATATATGTATATAAGAATTTTTTGTCTGTTTGCTGGGATGTTGTAGACCCCCAATTCGAAGGGACCGAGTTGCCCAGGTCACTAAAATGGGTTGGCCCTTCGGGGAGAGTCGTGCTGGCTGTGGTTTATGCACATCGCTTGCACAGGTCTAGATTGACCGGCGGGGTCGCACAGTAGTACGACCAGGCTGGCATACCTGCTTAGTATGCAAGAGATAGGATAGATCTCGTCGTCTCAACCAGTAGATGGTAATGAAGGTACGCCATCTACCGGTAGCTAAACTGGTACTATTAAGGGCAGTATGGAATTCTTATTGCATGCTGCTTTTACAGAATAGGGCACAGGGTAATGCTTTTGTGTTTATGAATGTGACATCTAGTACGTGGTTGCTTTTCTAGTGTCACTTGTAAAATACAGGTCTGTGGAGAGTATTTCAGGTGCACATCCTCTTTTGGATGTGTATTTTTTAATACTTTTGATCATTCATGAACTATAACTCCAAAGTCTGTGGACCCAGAGGAATAGTGCTGTAATGGCAGGGGTACTCTATAAAAACATAAAGGAGGGTGTCCTGTCCGTCTGTCGACACGATTACAGCAGCAATTTTAAAGCTATCGCGATGAAATTCAAAATACATGTTTATTTTTAAAAAAAGAAGATCAAGTTCGAAAATGGGCCAAATTGGATGAAAACCACGCCTACCTCCCATACAAAGTGACTTTATATTAACCGTAAAATGTCTTTAAAATCCACAAAAATTAAAGAAATGCCTTGAAACTTGGCACGTAAGCTTTGCTCTTCAATCTTAATCCTGGCTATGAAATTTGGAAAAATCGGATGGAAACCACGCCTACCTCCCATACAAAGTCGCTTTATTTGAAAAGTAAAATCTCTTAAAAATCCGCTCAAATTAAAGAAATGTCTTGAAATTTTGCATATAGTCTTTGATATATAATGTAGACCAACTGTATAATAATGGCAAAATCGGATAAAAACCACGCCTACCTCCCATACAAACTGACTTCATCAAAATAGGAAAACTTTCGTAAATATATAAAACTGAATGTCATCGTGTATGTCGTGGCTAAAGACTTCAAATATACATCAATATGGCCGCAGGGGGGTATTTTAGCTTCGGTACCATGCCGAAGCTCCATACTTACTACTTTTTAAAATTTAAGTCAGTAAAATGCCCTATAAAATATTAAAAATTTTATTACAATTTATGTTTTATAGTAATTTTTTCAGATATATTTTTAAACGTCTATTTTTTTAAACAAATTTTGAGAAAACTCATGCACCGTCGTGGCTCGACAGAGCTTGGTTATGTTTTTTAGAAAGTTTAAAGTATTTCAAATTTTTTTTCCGAATATACTTTAGCCGCCATTCGCCACCGGAGAGCACTTATTTACAAAATAAGGTAGACACCTTATATGAACTGAACTATTTTTATACGACACAGGCATAACCTGTGCATGTCGTTCGCTGAAGTGTTCACATTTGCATGTTATCGTTGCTGCTATCATGGGCGGAAATATTGTCAGTCACAATACTATGGAAGCTGTATCAATAAGGGTAACAAATATTGTAGAACAGCGTAAAAAAACTTGGCTAAAAAAAACTCTTGAATACGATTGTCAATTTGATGAGGAAAGTGATCACTTCAATGATCAATCACTGGAATTGATGAGGTCTTCATATCAAGGTTGCGAACCATCTTACAGGTGCATTGAGCATATACGAGCAGAGTGTTTTGAACAGTATATCCTTGGCTTCCCATGTCTCCAATACTGCATAAGATTTTATTGCATGGCGAACAAATCATAAACTATCTTGTCCTACCTATTGGAGAGAATAAGAGAATAAGGGAGAAGAAATAGAGAGAAATAAAGATTATAGGTTCTATAGGGAACATAACACTCGAAAGTTTTCAAGGCAAAAACAAATGAAGACCTTTTTCGAATGCTTATAATATCATCTGATCCATTTATATCTAGTTCCAGAAATTCAAAGAAAATTGCACATAGTCCTTTTAGTAAAGAAGCACGAGATTTAATTGCTCAACTAACTGATGAATTTTTTGAAGAAAATTGATATCAAAAATCAATTAATACATGTTATGTTATGATTATGAAGTTATACTTTTTTACATTTTGTTTTTGTGTCAATACTTTGATTTTTGAATATTTTTATTAAAATTTCATTCTGTGAAAAGCTTCGTTAAAGAAACAATTGTTTTATTTATTGTTAAACCTAACATACATATACGTTAGACCATTGCATGAATACATGGAATTTTTTTTTTTTTTTATTTTCGGAGAGCAACCCCCCTATGTTGTTCCAAATATGAAAAAAGAGTCCATACCCATTTTTATGTTATTTGGTTGTGTTTTGACCCCCGCGCACCCCGTTTTACTAATAGGGCTAGTTTTATACTATGTAAAAAAGTTGGGTATACTGCAATTTTATAAGTTCTTTATTTTTTTCCATTTAATGAATCATTTTTCAAACATCGTTTTTTAAGAAATTATTAAAGAAAAAATAAATTAAAATTGAAAAAGGATAATCCTTTAAATTCATTTAAAAGGGTGTTAACGATTTTAATATCTCTTTCTTGAAGTTTGGAATTTTTTTGCGATGATACTCAACCACTTGCAATAAATCCTGTTTTTGAACTTCATCATGGGTGATACTGGTAGCAAAGTCTTCCATTAGTTTGACAGCTCGTTCCGACAGATCATTTACTACCTTGACATGTCTAGCATATGTCTCACATTCTTTATAATTAGGATCGAGATGCCATTCAATTATGGGCTTATTAAGCCACTCGACCTCTACGCCGAGGTTGTGAAACATGAACCATGAGTTACCACCTAGAAGATGATGAAGTTTTGTGCTTGAGCTTAAAACAGGGAACGTTGGATGACCCTTTGCAAATTCTTTTGGTCTTGGAGTTTCAAGTAATTTCTGTGCGATAAGCTGCTTTTCACTATTCGATATTCTATTGGAAAATAAGGAAAATACAACACACTCTTCGGTTAAATACCATAAATGCCTTTCCATAGCTTTAATTGCTGCATTAGCAACATGTAGATCATGTTTTCGGTATTCGTTTAACTCATGCCATAGCTTTAAATCATTGAAAGGTGCATCAGCTCCTATCGGTGAAGATATCCATTTTTCAACATAAAAGAGAGCATTAAATTTGCATAGTCTCTCCAATTTGTCTATAATACTTTGATCATATCCAGCCTGAGAGCTAAATGCGAACATCTTTGCTGGATACAAAATGGATGGCATCCATCGAGCATGGTGAGCTGCTCCAGGTTTACGCCAATGTAACCCTCTTTCAGGTATTTCACCAAGTAATATTAACATAAGTTATTTTATTTCGATTTGGTTCTGATATAATTCTATTTAAAGCTTGCTTTTTATTTGCCATTAGGAGTTTTAATGACCTGTCCTTGAATTGCAATTTCTTAAAATCTTTGTTTATATCGATTGTTTTCCAAATAGAGTCTCTGAAATTGGTAAAATTTGTATTTTCGGGACCTGATGTTTCACCAAACAATTCTTTGTGAACTGAACACAAAATTCTCTCGTAGACATGATGTCGACAAGCAAGAATAAGCAATTTTTTGTCTAATAGCTTTTCAAGTTGTACGCATGCTCCAATTTTTCGTCCAGAGTTTGAATTTGTGGTATCAAAAACAATGGATCTCACGTTTTCGCAAATTCCCCATTCGTTCGCAAGACTGAAAGTAGCACCTGCTTGTTCTGTACCTTTCGTATTTGATATTATTGGTATACCTAGCAATTTACCTTCTTCACAGTTCGGCACACCAGAAACGAGAACTCCTAATCTCTCTTTTTTATCATTTTTTATGTCAGGAATAATTTTACCATCCCAATGTAGTGTTGAGTGTTTTGGTGCAGTAAATTCTGCCTTGATTAAATTAGCAACTGATTTTCGCACTTCCATACCTGCTGTCCATGTACTTTTAACTGATAGCGTTGCTTTATCAAGTGAAAGACCACCTTCTGCAAGAACTGCTCCCATGAAAGCTGTGCGCTGCCCTGCAGATAAATTGAGCCGATCACCCATTCCTGTGATGGCTTTGCTTGTAAATGGATTTTTGGGGAGGGTCAAAGTTATTTTTGAACTATTTTTATGTTGCTTATCAGCATTTGCAGCACTGCTGGTTGAAGCTATTGCAAAATCACAAGGCCTCCTAACATCATTTTTCGACATGTTTTTTGATCTTCCAAAAACAGAATATCTTCCTGAATCATTTTTCTAGTTCTGCATGTGTCGTATTCAATGATAGAAATAGCATTGGCGTGTGATATATCGAAGAGTACGTTTAACGATTTAAGAAATTTTTCTCTTTTCACTAAAAAATTGTTTCGTGTTTGACTTTTTCGAAGATTTTCATACTGCGCAATAAGTTGAGTGAGTTTGCGTTTGGAACGTCCAGCTCTTAAAGGCATTGTGGGAATGCCCGAAATTTTCCAAAATTCTTCTACATTCAATAGAACATGTCTTACAACATTACCTCTCTTTTCATTTTTCATGGAACCGCGATTGAGATGAACAAAAAATCGAAGTACATCCCCATTTGTTGGCAGCTGAGACCCTTGACGTGGAGTCAAATTATCCAATAATTCTCCAATGATCCATGCTTCAGTATGAGCCTCTTTATCTTTTCTCAAATTTCGTTTTGATGTAGCTGATGAGGTTTGTTGTTCCATTTCTTCGATCTCCTAAATTTTTAACAAAAATCAATAGACTTTTTACACTTTATGCTAATATTGAGATAGTGAAAGAGCTTACCGGTTTCTTTGCATTCACTAAAAACTGAAGTTCAATGTTTTTAACTCGTATGGCATAAAAAACAAAACAAACTTTCAGCGACGCAGACAAATACGGTTTTGAAATTAATGACAAATTCGTCAATGTTTTTCCACAGATTTTTGTGCAAAGTCATGGCCTACTTATACAAATTATTCGAATTTAAATCTAAAGTATTTTAAATTTGAAATAATTGAAAAGGCTAGCTATAATAAGTTTCATTGCGTTATATGAGAAATTATTATTGAGGTGCGCGGGGGTCAAAATTTGACCTACATGCCCCAAATTTTGGAATTAAGTTCGTTTTAACAAAAGACACAAGATAGGGGGGTTGCTTATCAAAAAATAAAAAAATAAATTTTTTGCAATGGTCTAATATACGTATACAATGTTAAAACAATTCAATAAAGCATTCTATACAAAAATAAAACCTTTATATGCACAAATTTTTTAGTTTTGAAAATTTCAAAAAACTAGTTTAAAAAGAATAAAGAAGAGAAAATCGCAGAAATTATATCAAGTTCTCATACAAGAGGCAAGTACATATTTGATCGTTAAGTTGCAAAAAAAAAATGCTATATACTTGGCAGTCTACCTCCCATACAAAGTGGCGTGATCTGTATGGTAAAAGCTTCATAAATGCCATAGTTTTTGAGATATTGCCTTGAAACTTGGCACACACCTCAACAAAATAAAGAACATATTAAAAAATGATTCAAATCGGTTATGAACCACTCCTACAATGCATTGCACGGCATAACATATATAAACATTTTCAAAAAACCAACTTCCCACCCAAAAACGATATAGAAAACGAAATTTCAGGAACTATTTTGATACCTCATATTAAAGGACTAAGTTTTTTCTTTCACATGCCGAAAACTGCTTAAAAAAATTTTCGTTCACTTAAAAGTTATAGATTTTTGACCACAAAATGTCAAAAAACTCACTTTTTGCACCTCTGCGTGTCGGTGGAAAATAAAACTCAGAAAGCGAAAAGAACATGTTTGAGAATTTATTGGTGCTCGTAAGAATTAAAACTCTTTCCTGAGCGAACAACTATTTAGAGGTTACAAAAAAGGCTAACTAACTGTAACGCCCGTCCCCATAATATAATTTGCTGGGGATTTGCGATTTTATCTCTGCAGTTAAGAGTTTTTTTCTCTGTTATTTTTATAGTTTATTTTAATTTTGCTAGACTATTTATGTTCACGGATATATCAAGCGTGCAATTCAAGTGATATCATTATATATATTTTAGTATTTGTAAATATAATGGAAAAATCATCTCATATTTTGAAGGTTTCTGTTAATTTTTCTAATAGTTTGCTTAAATATTTTTGTCTATGATTATTAGAGTTTACTTTTGCATTTAGCAAGTTTCGAATTCATGCTTAATTCTTAATGTTATACTGAACGACCAGTTTGTTTATGGTTGTTTAAAATAGTTTATAAGAAAATCTAAATGGTGTAGAACTAAGCTGAATGAAAAAAAGCTCGATCAAAGAGGTAGTAATGAAAAATTGTCATTAACTACAGCCACAAGCAGTTTCAAACTCTTTTTTTCCAAAATAACAGACTTCTAAATTACAGAAACAACAGATTCTGGCAGAGGAGGGTGAAAAAATTACGCTTGTATGAGCTTTTTAAAAATTTACCTCTAACAATGGGTTAGCATTAGTACGGATTTTAAATTTACACTATATTTAGTATTTTACAGCGAAAGAAAAAACCATAGTAAGAGCATACACTGAGAAAAAAGCTTATGTTAAATTCACAAAAAACCTAGTATAATTTATAAGTTGGCCTTGGCAGTTTTCAGTCACAGGCATTTTTGGATAGTCCTCATCAAAACAATATTTTCTGCATCTTTAGTTTTTTTTTGCGACGTAACTTTTGACTGTGCCCGAGCACTTATATGTTTCAACGACGAGAGTGTTGAATCAAAATTAATCAAAAATTAAAAAAATTATGTCTACTTTTTTTTTGATGCAAACCTGTTAATTGAGGCATAACTAAGAACTTATCAAGAGTTTACTATGGTACCATGTACGCGCAACAAGATAAAAGGGTTCAAAGATCGCCAAAAATGGTAATTCGCCAATATCTCCCCTCCTCTTTGTCAGATAAAAAATATGCTTAGAACAAAATTGTAGATCAAAGAACTATCGCCAAAAATGCCCTATGAAGTTTTAACGTTATAGCAATTATGTCCACGCTAGAAGACTATATATGTCTAAGCTGCGCAATGTAGAAATATTATACCGTAAGCAGATTTAATATTAAATTTATATACATAAAAGAAACAGAAATTTTTTTTGAGAGGTAATGTTTTCTCTATCCAATGATAAAGTTTTATTAATGTTTATCGAAATTCGCGTTTTCTACCGATTCTACCGATTACCGTAGCGCTCATCAACCGATTACTGAGACCGAAGCGATTACTAAGTGATTACGAAGCGATTACCGGTTACTAAAGCAATTACCAACTACCACAGTGCCTACTAACCGATTACTGAGGCAATTACTGATGACCAAAGTACTTACCAACCGATTGCCAAGCCAATTACTGAGTACCGAAGGGATTATCAAGCGGTTACCGTTAACTAAAGCGATTACTGAAGTATCTACCGACTACCGCAGTGCTTACCAACCGATTACCGAGGCAATTACTGATTACCAAAGTGCTTACCAACCAATTACCAAGGCAATTGCTGCTTACTGAAGCGATTATCAAGCAACTACCGGTTACTAAAGCGATTACCGAAGTAACTACCGATGGGTATAATTATGCTTTGAAGTTGGCGCTTCTGATTGAAAGTCTGATTATATAAGCGCCGACCTTAAAAGCTTTTGCAATTATAAAGAAATTAATATATTTATGATAATAAAACAAATAAAAAAAAAAATTAAAATAATAAGATTTCCAATGTAATAAAATGTTTAAATAAATTATCAAATATGACCAAGATATTAAATGGAAAAGTTATTTAAAAATTATTTTTTACTTTGTAGTGATTTTGTAATTTGGTTTTTTGACCCTTTAAAAAAAAAAAAAAATTAAAAAAGTATCCTTGAAAGAAGTCGTAGTGGGTTAAAATATTCTATAAAAATCTTCCTCGTAAAATCCTCACTTTAAGCTCACTACAACCCAGTGAACCAAAACTACCGTTTTTTAATTGATTTATGAACCTTTTTGGGAAGAAATAATAATTTTCGGCACTCATAATTAAACCTTTTCGGATCATTCGTCGTACTAAAATGCCTCTCAAAAATTAACCTCTCTTTGTTCGGAAATAAGTTAAAAAATAACTTTTTTTGTACAGAGTACATTTGGAAAAGTGGCCAAAAATCATATCTTGACGTTAATAGACAGAATTTAATAAAACTTGGTTATTTGGAATAAAGCATATTTTCCAAGGGTGATGAAAAAAGTGGGCGGGATACAACAAAAGAGCGTGTCAGTACCAATAAAATATTGAATCTCGTCTAATACTAACACTAGTTTATTGAAATTTGGTACAGTAGTAGGTAGGATCCGATTGGAGAAGGCGCGCGCAAAGCAGAAGCGCCTGGCGAGAGCCGATGAGGTCGGCTGAAACCCGAACACGGGTTGTTATGGACACCTAAGCAAGTAAATTAAGTAGGTAGGATCTTCTTGGAGCTTGATGGTAAAAGTGGGCAGGATTAAACAAAGAGGCGTGTCATTATCAATAAAATACTGTATCTCGTCTAATACTGGCACTAGTTTATTGAAATTCTGTACAGTAGTAGGTAGGATCTCTTCGAGCATTATGATAAAAGTGGACGGGATTCGACAAAGGGGCGTGGCACTAACAATAAAATACTGTAGTTCAGTTAATGTTAGGAATAGGGTATTGAAATTTGGTATAAGGGTGGGTAGGAACGTTTGCAAGCGTGTTGGAAAAAGTGGGCGGAATCCAACAAAGAGGGACGACACATTAAATAAAAACTAAATTTTTGTTGTCATTCATTCTTGGGTATTAAAACTTGGTACAGGGGTGGGTAGGATCTTAACCAAGTATAATGTAAAAAGGTGTCGGGAAAGAGAATTTTTTGAAAACATCATCATCAATGTCTGATTGATTTTTTTTACTTTTTTTCAGTAGAATGTAATCAATTGCAAAATTAATATCGTCGTTATGCGAATTTGTTTCATTTCGAATTTATCTTTTTGAAAATTTAAACACTTTGATTTAATGTTGAAAATACACTACGATCTCGCTTTACGCAAGACTTTGAAAGTAACTCCTCGATTTTTGTAACATTAAAAAAATCAAAGTGAAAAATGAGAGATTAAAAAATCAATAAAAAGTAGTAAAAAAATAAAAAATGTAAACAATTTAATAAAAAATTAAAAAAAAAACTATATAAAAAAATAAAAAATTTAAAAAAAATTAAAATAAAAATGTGGTCTGTTAAGACATGGTACCTCCACGTGGTAAGACCCTGGACACTACTTTGAATTTTGTAGGCTAACGACATGAATATTTTTAAACATACACTCTCCAAAAGAGAGAATTTTTGTATATCATTTGTTCGTTGAATTTATGAATATGAGCAAAAGTGGGCAAGTCTAAATTAGATAACATATATTGGTAGTGGTATCGGTATAAAAACTGCGTTCATAACCAATGGACATTTTTGGACAAATTAATTAAAGTGAGTAATTCATACAAGAAAAAACACTTTTTAAAACAAATCATTTTTAAAAAATTTATAAAAATTTATTTTTTTACAAATAATGCGTATTTATTTGCTTATGTGAATATAACAAAAAAGAAAAATTATAAATTTTAAGAAAAAATTTATACCAGAAACATTATAGTTTTTTTTACTATACGATTTCATTAAATGTGATATAATTTGCCACACACACATAGCTTTAATATATTTTAATAAATTGCCAATATTACATTTTCTAAAATCTGAGTATTTAAAATTTTGACTTTTGACCAAAGAATGAATTTCGTGGCCCAGTGTGCAAAGTTTTAAGTTCTTCCTTTTTTAACTCATTTTAGAATGCAAGGAAGTAACATTTATGATTCATTTCTAAACTCATTTCTGCCCCTCCCTGCGCTACCGTCGCTACGACCATGTTTTGATCAATTTCCCTCAGCCCCTGAACATAAGAAATATATAAATTTTATTACTAAATTAAGAAATTCAAAACATTATTTCTTTTCTTTCATTTAATTTCTCTTTTCTAACAAACTAACAGCTGATGCATTTTTTTATTTATTTATTAGTCACATGGAAAAAAAATAATTTTGGCCTACCTACCCTGAACAAAATCCTGGCTACGTCCATGTCAACCAAAATGGTTTTTTAGCGAGGAATTTTTACCTATTATACTGATAAAAAAATGATCCATTTTCGACTCAAATATGTTTTTTTATTTAATTTCGTAAAAGATGTACAATTTTTATTTATGGAAAATAAATATAGCAAGCACACAATAAAAACTTAATAATGAAAAAAAAATTCTATCCAAAAATTCTTCGCAAAACTCTCGCCTTATGCAAAACCTTCGCTTATGGTTCAGTGGGAAGTATTTCTGTGCCTCAATATTCGGGAAGATACTTTCGGGTATCTTTTAGATAGTTATTATTTTATAGGAGCTTTCGTTAGCTTTGTTTTATTATACATTTGCCAACTTTTGTTTGTTGCTATTTTTCCTATATATTACCTTTTAAATAATTTGCTATAATTTTCCAGAAACCATTGTTAATTTTTTCTTGGGTTTTTTTGCTTTTTTTTTTGCACTTGCATTGCTCTAATTTTTATGCAAATTTTTAAAACAAATAAGAAACAGATAAAATAAATAATATTATTTTTCTAACTGCAGCTTTTTTTTTCAAAAAACGTTAAAGAAGCTCGCAGAGCTTGTGTGGGATGCATTGAGGTGATTGCTGAGCGTTGTTGAGAGACACACAGATAGAGAGAGAGAGAGAGAGAGAGAGAGTAACAGTTTTTCTTTGCGTTATATTTGTGTAAATATAATTGTGAATGTTGTTGTAAATTAAATGCTTGTTAGTGTTGTTGTTTGCGTTAGTTTCTACGCGAATCTTGGCGCTGTTTATTTGCGTTGCTGTGGAGCGACGCCTCGTGCCTGACTGCATTCAACTCCAGCACGAGCTGCACATGTGCGTCTGATGTTGCAACAAAAACAACAACAACAACAAAAACAACAACAACATTACTGACAACTTACAACTAAATGTGCAAAAAATAAAAGTAAAACGCATCTAAAAATAATATAATAAAAATAATTAAACAATAAAAATAAAAAACATTGCCTCGCAGCGATGAAGAAGCATGGTCTATGTAGAGTGCAAGCGGGAGGCACGCACAAGCAGATCCAGCGCGCGCGTCTTATTCTAACAGTGGTGGCGCGCAAAAAATACAGCAGAAAAAGCTAGTCTAAAGTGATTTCTTAAAGTAAAATTATACAAGAAACATTTTTATAGAATATTTTAAGCCTCTACGTCTACTTTTTGGGGTACGTTTTTAAACTTTTTCGAAAAGGATTAAAAAAAGTGCCATAGGAAAGGCAGCTGGAGGGTAAAATATATTAAAAAAAAATATTTCCCATAAAATTTATGTTAACGAACACAAGAACTAAGTCAAAGGAGTAGATTTAGAAGTTTTCGTACTCCTTATGTTAATAAATCTAAAAATAATAATCTTAAGTTCAGATAACCAAAAATAAGCAGCTTTTTTCCAAAACTTATTTTTGATACAAGTAGTTGTTTTCTTTTCAAATTTATACAGCTTAGTGTACATAAAAAGTACTTTATAAAAATATGTTTATACCCCAACGCGTGCTGCGTAAGGGGTATATTAACTTTGTCATTCCGTTTATAGGCCAAGAAGGAGGCGTGGCAGGTTAAGAGAAATATATATATTTTTGATCAGCATCACCACCTGAAACGATTTCCTTGTGTCCGTCTGTCTGTCTGTCTGTCGACACAATTACAGCCTTAATTTTAAAGCTATCACGATGAAATTCCAAATGTAAGTATATCTTTAAAAAAAAGAAGATCAAGATCGAAAATGCACCAAATCGAATGAAAACCACGCCTACCTCCCATACAAAGTGACTTTATATTAAC
Source organism: Coremacera marginata (assembly GCA_914767935.1). Classification (NCBI taxonomy): domain Eukaryota; kingdom Metazoa; phylum Arthropoda; class Insecta; order Diptera; family Sciomyzidae; genus Coremacera; species Coremacera marginata. The sequence continues at coordinate 3,073,286 of OU612048.1, forward strand.
TGTAAAATGTCTTTAAAATCCACAAAAATTAAAGAAATGCCGTGAAATTTGGCACGTAAGCTTTGATCTTTCAATTTACATTCTAGCTATGAAATTTGGAAAAATCGGATGAAAACCACGCCTACCTCCCAAACAAAGTGACTTTAGTTTAAATGTAAAATCTCTTACAAATCCACAAAAATTAAAGAAATGTCTTACAAGTTTGCACATAAGCTTTGTTATTTAATATAAACCATTTCTATGATATATGGCAGAGTCGGATGAAAACAACGCCCACTTCCCATACAAAGAGGCTTTATTTTAAACGTCAAATCTCTTAAAAATCCACAAAAATTAAAGAAATATCTTGAAATTTTGCTCACTTGCTTTGATATGTAATATAAACCCCCTCTATGATATTTGACCAAATTCCGATCAAAACCACGCCTTCCTCCTATACAAAGTGAAGTCATCAAAATAGGGAAAATTTCGTAATATATAAAACTGAATGTCATCGTGTATGATGTGGCTAAAGACTTCGAATACACTTCAATATGGCCGCAGGGGTTTATTGGTACCCTGCCGAAGCTCCATCCTTACTAGTATTTTTTTTTTAAAAAATAATATTCAGGTTTTTATATAGAGGGCGCTGAATATTCCATTAAAAAATACATCCAAAACGATGCGATGAATATGGCCTTTGCCATGTATCTGAAACAAAAAAGTCAAATGGCATTTTAAGGTACAGACCATTAATTCGGCATCTCTTCTACGCACTATCCTCGGAATATTTTTTTTTAAAATTATGACGAAAGTTCGAGTAGAACCTTAAAAAGGGATTACTGAGCTTTTTTGTCTACAAAAAAAAAAAAAAAAATAGTAGGTTGGGATAAAAGATAAAATGAAAAACCGAATTCACTAAGGTTCACTGAAATTGAACCAATAGATTTAGAGTTATCTATGGAAACGTTTTTAAAAAAAAACTAGTTTCGAGGAAATCGCGTTTAAAGTTTTTGTTTTTCGAAATTTCGCATATATTTTTATAATTATTGGTTAATAACACTTACTATTATTTAATCTGTAATGCCAGGTGGCGTCTTACAAACGTGTATGTATATTCTAGAAACTATAAAAAACATATTAAGTAAACAAAATCTAACAATTAACGTTTTTATTTAATTATAAAAGTTAAAAATAGTTTTTGATTTATACATATAAAAATATAAGTTAAGATAAGTTGTACTTAAGATTATAAAAGTTATTCCTCATTTTTAACTTTTATTCAAAAAAGTTAAAATAAAAGAGCCTTCGAGACTTTAAGTCTTAAAAAAATGTATAAAAGTCTTTAAACACTCATAAGAGTTATTTGAGACTTTCATATACAAAAGTCTCGATAAAAGTATATATAGAAAAAAAAGCTCTGAAAAGGATTAAAATAAAGTTTTTAATCAAAGTTTTTAATAAGCATTAAGCTGTAATAACATTAAATTTTTTACATAATTTTTTCTGAGTGTAGTTTGTATATTCACTGAGTGTAGTTTTAAATTACACTGTGCGATACCAAAAAATAACTGCAAAATCTCCAATGGTTTCTGATAGCCATTGGTCCATAGAAAATACCGTTCAAGAGATTTTTCTGGGTTAGCCCAAATAACCGATTTTCAAGGTCACATTTTATACTATGTGGACACAGTTAGTTAACTTTTACTCCTAAGCTAAGTAAAATTTTGATTTAAAACCTTTAGTAAAATTGTTGCACAGTTAATATCCTTTCAAATTAAGAAATATTATGGTCCTCTTCCCACTCTGGGCGTTATATTTTCTATAACTTCTGTAAACAAAATTTTCATCTTCTTATCTATTACTTAAATAAATAAATCATAATACAGAATATCATAATGCGCAAAAATGGTCATAGAAACATTAAAATAAATTAAAAGTATAAAATGTACATAGTAAAATAAAAAAGTATAAAGTTTACATTAAAATAGGCTTTCTTTGCCTTTAGGAAACTCGGTTCAAAGGTGATGAATACGAAAAGCGTGATTGGCTACCAAGAAGTAGCGATTCCAAAACAAATTTCAATGCCTTTCGTAGAAATTAATGCAACTTTAATGCCTCCCCTACACATAAGCCTAGGAATCGTTGAAAACTTAATAAACGTTTTAATAAAGAAATCCACAGTTTTCGAACGCATAAGAAAAAAACCTAAAACTCAGTGAGGTCAAGTTAAACAAAGGCAAAATAATCAGTACACAGATATATTAATTGAATTTTCGTTATTAATATTGACCTGATATACGCAAACTACTGAAAACATGCACTTTTGATGCAAATTTTAAATTAAGATTATCTGACTGCTGGAAACAAAACTGGCCATTACAAACTTTCTCGGAAACTATCACTCGGAAAATTACACAGAGCTGATGGGCAACATGCTTACATCTTTTCAAATATTAAGAATATCAATGTCTCTAAAAATAAATTTTCTCTATCACGAGTACGACGACAACGGGGAAAGGTTTCACCAAATTGCCATGCCATGCGTTGGTTTCAGACGTTTGCTGGTGGTGGGACCAATCATTTAGTGCTAGATGATGAGAGAACTCCCCCAAAATACCAACTACTATTGTATAAAATTAAATTGCAAATTTTTGTGGAACTCCAAAAGTACTCGGTCGGACTTTTATAATATGCAAGTCTCAAAAGTAAATTTTCTTATGACTGACTTTTTTAAAAAAGTCTTCAAAGACGCAACTTTTTCAATCAACAGTTCAAGTCTTTGAAAGGCTATAACGTTAAAACAGGTAAAAAAAATAATGATGATAAACCCTTAAACAGCACTCTACACTCTACAGAGATTTCTTTAATGACGCACTAATGCGAATTCTCACCAGATTTTGATTGCTTATAACTCAGCAACCAACGGCGAATTAACTATTTAAAATAAATAGTTTTTCTTTTTAAAAATCAATATACAATTTTAAAGTTAGCTATATTGGCTGCTTTTTTTGACTTAGCTGAGTTTTGGAAGCTTGCAGTTCAAAGACAATATGCGTTAGAGACATCAATCCAAAAGCATTCGATATTGAAATGTACAAAAAGCAAAAAAAAAAAACAAAGAGCAAATAGAAACAATTTTTTTTTTTTTTTTTAATGCTAGTTCACACTTGTGTGTCATTTAATAGTTAAAACTAAACCATACATTAGTTGTTTAATTCGATAGCATTAGAAAGAAACTATTTCGAAAAATTCTGCTTACATTTTATTTTGTTTTTTTTTGTTTCTACACGATCCTAAAAATATTTTTATATCTTTAATGTGTAATGTTAATGTTTAATGTTCGTAATGGTAAATATAGTATTGATTTATCGAAATGTTTGTACTTTGCTAAGAACTACGTTTATTGTGAAGCAGAAATCTTCTTTTATGTTTTACCTTGATAACGTATTTTAAAGATACTTTTTTATTTTTTTAACAGTAGTTTTTGTTGATTTTCCATTTTTTATTCAAATAATTATTTTTATAAATAAGAGTGAACAATTTTTATTAATGCTGTACAAATGCTGTTAATTACTGTACAATAAACTTTGTTTTTGACAATGTACGTACATTTCTATAAAGTGATACAATGTTTACCATTATGATCATTAAAGAAGCAATTTGGAATATTTATGTCAGATGAAATTAGCTCAATTTGGGCTTATATTATATTATATTTTGTTGTTGTTATTATAAGAAAAATTTTATGTTGCTATCCAGTTTCATCGAAAACAAACTAAAGAATAAATTGATACCAAACTCTTTTTAGTTAACTTTTTTCTTCTTATTTGTTGAACTTTTAAAAAATAATATCAAATTCCAAATACTTTTGTGAGTAACTGTATACAAGGGCCCATTATCATGAACAAAATTAAAGCCGACTTTAAATTTAGTATAAGCAGTTTTGACGGTTTTCAATATAATTTGTTGTCAAATAGCTTGCACTGTATTTAGTGTTGACTTTTATTTTTCTTATATTATAGGCTGGTTGAGATTTTCTTACAAATTCATAGTAAAGCGCCACGATAATCGTAATCATTCCGATTATTTTAAAGAAAACCTCTAGGATATCCTTAAAAAAATGAGCGTTAACATTACTATTTATAGTTATCTGATTTCGTCAACTTGCTTTCAACTCGAAAGTTGATTTAAATTTGCCGGTCCTAATTTGAACGACTGCGACTGTGTCTGAGGCACTTCTTTTGCAGAGCGAGAACATTTTCCTTACAGGCTGTGGCAATATTTCTTAATTTTTTTTCACATAATTTTTGTTTTGTTTTGCATACTTTTTTCTGACTGCCAATTTTTTTTTTCATAGTTTTGTGTATTACTTTGTTTATTTTTGCATAGCGCGGCATTCTTAGCAACTGCAATAGCATGCGTGAGTTTATTAACACTATATTTTATTTTAGACATTAATGAAAATTTGAAATACTTTTATTAACGTTATACCAAAAAAAAAAAAAAAAACTGTTAGTTTTTGAATTTGAATGATTTTTTTTCTAATGATAAACACACAGATAAAACGTACCCGTGACGTCACAGCCATTTAATGATTGCCGCAAAGGATAACGAACAATGTATTAAGCGATTTTGCAGCGGTAGAAAGCAGCGTGAGCCAGTAAAAGAACATAAATAAAAAACTTAACTTTTCAGCGCGCTGCAATTAATAAACGAAAACAATTCTAGTTTAAGATTTTTATTGAAAAAATGTTGTTGCTCGTGCAACCGACCGACGTACGAACAGTCGCAAGCCCGATTGGAACAGAATAGAACAGAATGGAGGC